>OX411553.1:15068369-16268369 GCA_948146395.1 Fragum whitleyi
GAAATTGGTTGTCGCGACAGTAAAAACCTTCAATAATTACCCGCGACAAAAAAACAACAAGTATTCTAAGAATTCATTTACGTAGACATCCAGAGTTGCCTTTTTTTTTTTATCTGTTTCGATTATTTAACATATTTATCTTAAGAGAAACCACCAAATTTAGTCCAAAATGGCGTAGTGGTTAAGAAATTGTTGACGGACGAAAGCCCTGAATAGGGCTATCGCAATGGCCAACATAAGCATGCTGTGTCCGGATGAGCGTTAAAAAGGAGTATATCTGTCTTTTTTCAGTCTAGAAAGCCTATCAAACGCAGCACTCGAAGGTAACAAGACGCTGGTAGTTTATTACACGGCAGAGGTCGGATTCGCCAATGACTTCATTGGAGCAGCGGAAAAGACGGACTTCTTTAATCACGTGTTAACAGGTCTACCCAGGGCCAATCGTTGGTATATATTCCCATATGCCACCACCATCTTTTCCACAGGTCTGTATGAAAATGATCTTTTAAAAGGCCATACATTATTTACATTATTATACTGCAAATAAATTTATGAGCTTTTGATTTGCAGTAAATCCGGGGAATTAATAAGAAATCTACTGCACGTGCATCGGCTCACAGTAAACAAACAGGTTTTCCCTATGGATCCCCGTCCGTCAGCAGAAAAAAAAATATATGCCTAAATGTTATGGCGACAGGCAATACACTCGTTTTGAATCTATTTAAATTAAGTGCAAAGACATTTAAAAAAGAAATTATTCGTCTGTCGTTTTCATTTCGTTGAAAGATGTATTAGTAAAATGGTTGTTTCTGTTATCCATTTCATTTCGAGAGTGTAGTTTGACGTAAATATGATGCTTCTGTAAACGTCTGACTTCGCCGCGGAAACATGATTTGACGTGACGATATTAAAGGATGTTTTCGATAGTTTGAGTAAAAACAAATCCGTACATGAAATATTCTATTTTTCGTACTTTGTGTAAAATTCAATGGCATGTACAAAACGGAAAGAAAAAAATATATTTACATGCTAGTTTTTATTTGAAAAAGAAGTTTCCATGGTAACCGTATTAAGAAAAAACACAAAATGATTTATGGTAAGGGATATGCGAAAAGACACTATTACATCTTATTCATACATCATTATGTTAAAAAATCTGAAGATTGATTTCGTCAAGAATAAAAAAAATATGATATTGTTCAGAAATCTAGAAAATAAAACTTCCATTTTACCCCTGGCTTAGTAAAAAATAGTGAAAATTTCGGTCCTTGGTTAAGATTTTTTTTGAAGATTACAAAAAAATATTTTACATTTTTCTTTTTGATACGATGTGTAAAATTTGCGTACTAGCTCAAATTTAAGAAAGGAAAAGACAGGTTTACGGGCTACTTTTAAGCTCACCTGAGCAAAAATGCTCAAGGTGCGCTATTGTGATCACTCACCGCCCGTTGTCCGTCCGTCAACAATTTCTTTAAACGTCTTCTACTCCTAAACTAGTGGGCCAATCAAGCTGAAACTTGGTAGGGATGTTTCTTGGGTGAAGCTCTTTAAAAGTTGTTAAAAAAAATTAATTCTATCAAAAACTCTTGTTGCCATGGTAACAGGAAGACCGAAAAATGCCGACAACCTTAGAAATAAATATTCTCCTCATAAACCACTAGGCTAATCAAGCTGAAACTTAACATGGGTGTTCCTTAGATGAAGTTCTCCAAGAGTTGTTAAAAGAATTTAATTTCAACAAAAACTCTGATTTTCATAATAACGGAAAGGCTGATAAATGGCCGGAAATTACCGAAAATCTTAAGAAAAATTCTTCTCCACCTTAATCACAGAGCCAATCAAGCTGAAACTTTGCAGGGATGATCCTTGGGTGTAGCTCTTCCAAAGTTATTAAAAGATTTTAATTTCATCAAAAACTCTGGTTTCCATGGAAGCGGAAAGGCTGAAAAATGGGCGAAATAGCCGAAAATCTTAGATCTTCATCTCCCCCACAACCACTGGGCCAATCAAGCTGAAACTCAGCAGGGTGAAGAACTTTGTAAACAGAATTTAATTTAATCAAAAACTCTGTTTTCAATGGTAACGGAAAGGCTGAAAATGGTTAAAAATTGCGGAAAATCTTAGAAAAAATTCTTCTCCTCCTAAACCATTAGGCCAATCATGCTGAAACTTGGCAGGATGATCCTTTGGTGAATCTCTACCAAAGTTATTGAAAAAAATTAATTTCATCAAAAAATATTTTCCTTGGTTAAAGAAAGACGGAAAAATGCTGAAAATTTTAGAAAAAATTCCTCTTCTCCTAAACTACATGGCCAATCAAGCTAAAACTTGGCAGGGATGTTCCTGAAGTACAACTTTACTAAAATTGTTTAAAGAATTTAATTTCATCGAAAGCTCTGGTTTCCATGGTAATGGAAAGGCCAGAAATTGCTTGATATCTTAGAACAAATTCTTGTTCTTCTTAACCATTTGATCAATAAATTTTTAACTTGACAGAGATGTTCTTAAGGTGAAGGTCTACTTAAGTTGTTAAAGGAATTCAATTCCGTCAATAACTTTATTTGTCATGGTAAGAGAAAGGTTGAAAATTTACGAAACAAAAATCAAACAAACAGAAAAACCCCGCAACTTGAAGGGAAGGAAAGAAATGGAAATATGTACTGTAAGCGACTTTTTAGCTCTTGTGATCGTCCAATGTCCGTCGTCAGTCGTCCGTCTCGCGTCGTCTGTCGCCCACAATTTCTTTAACCAATTTCTCCTCCTAAACCAGTGGGCCAATCTTGATGAAACTTGGCAGGGATGTTCCTTGGGTCAAGTTTTACTTAAGATGTTCAAATAAATGAAATCTACCATAAACTTTCCCTTTACCCTTAACACAAAGGGTGAAAATAGGAATATCTTCAAAACTCTTCTTTTCTGAAACCGGAGGGCACACAGCTTTCATATTTGGTATGTAGCATTATCTAGTGGACCTCTACCAAGTTTGTTCATATCAAGACCCTGGGATCAAATTTGGGCTCCACCCGGGTGTAACCTTTTTTACATAAAAACATAAGAACAAAAATCTTTAAAAAATCTTCTTTTCTGAAACCAGAGGGCACACAGCTTTCATATATGGTATGTAGCATCATCTAGTGGGCCCCTACCAAGTTTGGTAATATCAAGACCTTGGGGTCATATTTGGGCTCCTCCCGGCCGCACCCTTTTAGCTCAGCTGAGCACGATGGGTGAAAATAGGATCTTTTTTAAAAATCTTGTTCTCTGAAACCAGAAGGCAGACAGCTTTAATATTAAGTATGTAGCATCATCTAGCATCATCAAGTTTGCTCATATCAAGATCCTGGGGTCACATCTGGACTCCACCCGGGTGCATCCCTTTTTACTTAGAATCAAAGAATGAAAATGCATATCCTTACTGCTCTTTGCTAAAACATTCCGTTGTATTGATCTTATGTTGAAATTATCTCCTTACTGACACCTGCCTATTTAATTAATGTGATGTCCCAGGAGTCAAAGAGACTCAGATGAGCGATCTAGGACCTCCATGGTCCTCTTGTTCATGAAAAAGTGATTACCATGACAACCAAATTTACCAAAGAAAACGTAAACCGTTTATATCTCTGACATTTACGGGTGAAATTAAAGATAACTTGGTACGTTTGTGCATCTTTGCGTGGAGGAATATTGAATGCAAAATTCGTGACCGTAGATCTAATGTCAAGGTCACACTGAAAGCTCAAAGGTCATAATTTGCGTAAAATAAGAATGTCAATTCAATAGCGCTGGCGTTTTTAAGTGAATGTTGGTACAACCTGGCCAAAGTGTATACCACCACCTATCGATGCTTCATGTGAGAACTCCGTGTCAGTACTTTGAAGATCAAGGTCACGCTGAAAGGTCAAAGGTCAAAGGTCAGAACAAGAGTAAAATAATCTAGGCACATTTCAAAATCGCAATTTCGATAAGGTTTAAGACCGGTTATTCTTTATAAATGTGCACATATTTAAAACAAATAATTCTGGCGAACGTTCTGCTTTGCGTTATGTGCGTAATGGCAGTAACGCCATTGTATTTCAGAACAAACTGGCATACTCATGCTCCATCATGAGTGAATGTGCCATTTGAAAGAATCTTTCTGATAGTTTAATTGCCATGACAAGAGCGTATATACCATTACGCACATAACGCAAGTGCATAATAGAAATTAAATCCTCTGTAGAAAAAAATGTTGATGAAGGATCAAAACATCGAATCTGCAGCTTATTTAGCTGTAGGTAAGACGTTTTGATTTTTCCCTAACGCTCAAATCATAAAAAGGGGAACCTACGAACGGTTTCATCTTTGTCACAGTCCACATATCGCCTTTATCCTATATATTCTTTTGTGGTCGCCTACTGAGTGCGTATAAATTTCAAAATGCTACTTACGCCTATGGTGGTGACACCTTAAGGTAAAACGTTATTTTGTGGGCTCGATTCCAATTGCCGCTTGAAATGATTGCCATCAAGTTCATTTATAAACGTTGCAACTGTGATTTGTTTGGTTTTAATCATTCTTTGATTATATATAGTTAAAACTTGCTTATTCAATTTCCATTGCAACCAGCACGGTAGGACAAGGTCACTCGCAAGTCGAGCACCTTGCCCACTCGGTCATCAAGGCGGTTTACTCAGATTCTTTACAAACTTTTTTTTTGTAAACGTAATGAAGAATTCTGTAAAATAAAAAAAAAATGTTAATTATATAAAATTAGCCTGTGCATGACATTTCCAACATTTTGAAACATGCCCAAGATGTAAACGTTAAGCAGCTTAAACAGTAACACAGCGTAATTAGAAGATTCACTGTCCGACTATAGACACTTAGAAACGGTATCTTTCAAAAGAGCTCGAAGTTAAAACTCTAGACAGACTGTGCAGATGCACATTTCATTATGTTTGTGTTCTATGTATTTTTTTTCTTGATGATAAAGCAAACTTCTTTGATATGCTCTCTTAATATGTTTCAGGTCCGATGTTTCTGTGGGGACGATTTTTGAATTATCCTTGTAAAGACATAGTGTACGAAATGCACAACCATAAAGAATACATGCGGAATATTGGTGGGGGAACCTGGTACGGATGGGACGGAGAACTTTTGGCATACTTCTATTATCATCGTGAACGCTTGTGGTATCTATATACTCCAGTAGTGTTATTGATATGCTTGCTCGTTATTCGAAAAATTCGGACAAGTGTGATGAAACACAAAAAACATGGTGACGAGAAAAAAGTGTTAAAAAATGACAGTCATTCACATTTGTAACATCGATCAAAATACCATATTCGTCTATATTCCACATAAGTGCCATTACGAAATCATACAGATTGTGCATCTAAATTTTATATGATTACTCAGCATAATATTTTATTTCAATAACGCTCATAACAAAATAAACACCAAAGTCCTACCGTTAAGCATTGGAAATGAAACACGCCCGAATTTTGTTACCCAAATACCCATTACATGTAATTCGACCAGAGTATTTCTTCTTTCAAAACCTAAAAAAAGGAAAATACGTCTTCTTGTTTTGATAAGCTATTTATTCCTTCTAATATCTTTTAACAGAAGAAGGATCACAAGGTTTATCATCTTCTAATATTGAAAAATTAAATATTGAAGAGCGTCAAATATTAAATTTACGGATTTTGCAGGTGAAGCCTTTTGGGGCGTCGAGATGATCCTTTTTCGCCTGGAAGTTCCTGTAAAATATCAGTTAGGAACTCTTGCAAAATTACTGATTCTCGGATATGTCAGTGCATTTTAAATCATACACGTGGAGGGAAAATGTCGTAAACTTTAATGTCGTGATTCCCTGTCATAAACAAGCCTAATGAAAGAAGCGCAATTAATCTTTTCTGAGGAAAGAAAAATAATGAAATCATGTGGTTTTCTGATATTGGTACTAGTAGTGATTCTACAGTTTACAACAAAGCGAAATTGACAAGGTGAATGATTTTGGAATGATTTTGGAATGATTTTGAATGGGTGTGATGGGTGCGGATTCAGTGAATTAAAGGGAGGTATTCTTATACCGCTATTTTTTTCCTTCAATAACGACCACAATTCACTAAAAAGGATCAGATCAACAACTTAATTCAAAATTGATTTAGCGAGAAAAAAAGCGATTTCACTGACATAATTTAAATTACAAGGGTCTGGTTAGATCTCGAAGAAATAGAAAGCTAATTATAGAACTCGTATGCATATTTTTATAAGATGGGGGTAAAATTCTATCCAAAATTAGCGATATTGTATTACCTCCCTTAAATTTCATTCAAAACTCGCTCTACGCACTTATTCAATGTAATTCCGATATTATTCAAAAATCATATAACTTGTCAATTTCATGATATTGTAAACTGTTATGTGGATCAAGGAAAATACAAACAAGAAAAAGTACATACAAGGAAAATGTCACAGTAGCATATATAATAACCTGTTCTCTGATTATAAGAAGATTGTTACCAAGTAACCATGGAAACCGAATGAGAAGCGGTTTTAAAACCCTATTTTAAGTGAACAAGCTATGGTTAATTCGTCAAAACATATGTCGGAAGGTATTAGTTTTCGACATAATTACTCTGAACGTCATAAAACGGCCTTTGACACTCGGAGGCGAAAATGGGTTAACCGACTTTGAATTTTCTCCGAAATTGAGTCAAACGTCACAGAAACTTGATAAACTTAGCATCGTGTTTAATGATAAGTCTAAGTCAAAGTTTTGTCTTTGAATTGGAGTATTCTCAGAGATTGGTCGAGACTTTTTATCTCGTGAAATCAGGTCCCTCTTACTGTTTGGTTTGTTGAATAAAACAGTGTTTCTTTCAAGATTGAAACGTTGGCGAGACGCTTTAGAAATGGCATCCGTTTTGGAAGTGCCTAAGTTGACGTGTAAAGCGGATTTTTTAATGAATATTATCCATTAAACGTGAAAAAGAGGAGGTAAGGACAGTGTAAAATCTTCATATTCCAAAGAAACCATATGTTGTGGATATTCATTTCAATTGTCTCTGCGCGACGATTTTAATAATTTTAATTTTAACAAAATAGGATTTATTCACACAGTATTGAAATTTCAAAGCTAAAATCGAAAATACGCCCTCTATCTGTAGCTCCTGTAGTCTTTTCTCGAGTAACGTTTCTTTGGAAATCTATATTGTATTGATGAGGGCGATTTGTTCAACCTGTAAATAGTCAAGGAACAGGAGACCGTTTTTCTAAACTTCTTTCTTTAGCAGACGATCCCAATGAGATAATGCATGGCATAATTCCATATTTAGTTACTTCTTTATAGGCAACTCTAGTTTTTGTCTTACGCAAAAAATGATCGTAAGATGTTAAGTAAAACGGACCCCAGGTGGCTTACCGTTCCTTAGTGACGAAAATTATCACAATTCTTATCTTCACTACGACGACTTGGCGTCGCAAACTTAAATCAAAAGACCAGTCTAAATTCGTAACGATTTTCCAAATTGTTTTTCGAATTTTGAAAATTTTTGATACTTCGTGAAACCGTGCTTGGCTTCGAAAAACACCCCAACCCACCTCATAACAACAACAACAACAACAACAACAAAAAACCCCGCGTATTTACATATTTATCTCATCAACAGGATAAGAAAATAATTGAATTAAATTATTAGAAACGATTGCTCAAGGTGAGATATTGTGATCACTCAACGTCCGCCGTCCGTCCATCGTCCGTCCGTCCGTCTGTCCGTCCGTCCGTCCGTCAACAATTTCTTTAAACATCTTCTCCTCCTAAACCACTAGGCCAATCAAGCTGAAACTTGACAGAGATGTTCCTTGGGTGAAGCTCTTAAAAAGTTGTTAAAAGAATTTAATTCTATAAATAACTCTGGTTGCCATGGTAACAGAAAGGCTGAAAATCGCGAAAATCTCAGAAAAAATTCTTCTCCTCCATGGTAACGGAAAGGTTGAAAAATGGCCGAAAATGGCCAAAATCTTAGAAAAAATCTTCTCCTCCTAAACCACTAGACCAATCAAGCTGAAACTTGGCAGGGAGGTTCCTTGTGTGAAGCTCTTCAAAAATTGTTAAAAGAACTTAATTTCATCAAAAACTCAGGTTTCCATGGAAAGGGAAAGGTTGAAAAATGCCCGCAAATGGCCCCAAATCCTAGAAAAAAATCTTCTCCTCCTAAACCACTACGCGAATCAAGCTGAAACTTGGCAGAGAGGTTCCTTGGATGAAGCTCTTCAAAAGTTGTTAAAAGAACTTAATTTCATCAAAAACTCTGGTTTCCAGGGTAACAGAAAGGTTGAAAAATGGCCGAAAATGTTACAAAAACTTTTTCTCTTCCCTGGGCTAATGAAGCTGAAACTTGGTAGGGATGTTCTTTGGGTGAAGCTCTACCAAAATTGTACTAATAATTTTATTCAATCAAAATCTCTGGTTTCCATGGTATTGGAAATGTCAAAATATCGCCATAGAATATCAGAGAAGGTTAATCTTCGCCATAACTTTTCGGCATATCTTAAACTTGGCAGGGATATTCTTAAGGTTTAGGTCTACTAAACTTGTTAAAAGAATTCAATTCCATCAATAACTTTGTTTGCAATAAAAAAGAAAATCAAATTGCAGTAGGAGGAAATTAAAGTCTGTTTTTTTTAATCCACCTTAAATGGACATCAGACAATCTCTGGTATTTATAACATTGTTGACAAGTTATGAGTTGACTTACTCAGGTGAGCGATATAGGACCATCATGGTCCTCTTGTATAACGATTAGAATGAAAAAAAAACAAAAAAACCCAAACAACAACAACAACAACAACAACAACAACAACAACAACATCACTTGAAAACATCATTCTGATTTTAGAGTTGATTTTAGTGCTTCACTTAAACATCATCGACAACAAAACAAAACAAACAACAACTAAAACCGTGTTCGACTGTGAATATTGGATAAAATATACCTTTTATGGATTTCTTTTGTAACGTGCTATACTATCACATCAGTAGGCGACGTTTTATCATCAGATACTCGACTGTAGATTAAGGTAGTGGACCCGGAAGGGTTCCTCAACAGTTCGGAACTCATGATCTTTCACAATGTTGACCGAGGTTTCATAATCTTTATTAGGAAATCTCGGTTAATACTGTTAAAGTTGATTACTTCCGAAACGTTGCGGGTCTACTACCGTAATCAGCTATGCCTGGTAACAAATATTTTTGTCCTTAAATTCTGTCTGTTGATGTACTCTATTGCCCGTACAAGCTTTGCCTGTAACATATACCATATATCCGTAATATCTGTCTGTTGACATGCAATGGTGTACGTAAATTTGTCTGTTGTCCATAAACATTTACCTGGTGACAGACATTGCGGTCCCTACAGGCTTTGATTATTGATATAAACTGTTGTCCGTAAAGGCCCTATATATTTGGAATACAGGTTGGTCTGTAAAAGGCATTTCTTTTCTTTTGGCGGAAACGCTTTTCCGCATTGCCTTCCGTATTCAGCGACAAACAGAGTTGTCCCTACAAACTTTGAGTATACAGGCTGAGGACCGTGCAAGTTTTGGGTATAGACTCATAGAGAGTCCGTGCAAGTTTTGCGTTTTGAGAGAATTTTCTGTCCGCGTAAGTTTCGTCACAGATGCTGTTGGTAAAGTTTTTCATTTTATCGGGTACAATTAGTGGTCCGTATGCGCTTTGTGTATTGGCATGCACCGTTGTTCATTTCAAAATGTTCTCTCATTCCGGAAGTAATATTATACTATTTTGTGAAATCATAATTACAAATTGGACGTAATCATGGGTCGTTACCTTTTATGGTGGCGTTGCAAGCAAATATACGGACAATACCTTAAAAGGTCAGGATCTGCCAGGTAAAAGCGTATTGATTTTCTAACCATCATTAGACTGGCACATTTCTGAGATGACAATAACATTATTCCACACAGTAACAGGGTTACGTGAATAAGACAACTCATTAAACAGCTTAATTATTACAGGTGATCCACGAGTACCAAATGGTGCTATGAATGGTATTGAACAACAGGTAATAAATATATTCCGCCAGTGGACTAACAAACACTTTTGCAAGCTGTAGTTACGAGGTTTTGTTCGCCCGTTGACGATAATTTATCACCTGAAACGCCATTTAACATTTGACCTTTGAGCGCGTGAGGCACCCGTAAATTCGCCGTAACCTTAAAGTCGGGTGGTGCCCGTGCGACTTGGGTGCCGGAGACCCTCCGATTTTGAATAAAAAAGTTTAACAAATTTTAAAAATCACGAGGCTTACTCGGAGGCCGTAGCCCGTGGACACGGTGCACGGACATGGCATGCAATATTTTGCTAGTAAATATTTGCTTAACAATCCTACGTTCTCCGTACGATCAACGCACGGTGATCATGCGGAGACCGTATGGTCTACAGTAGATATTGTTGACTGATCGCACGGTCTCCGTGCGGGTATCGCGCGATTACCTTGCGATTGCCGCATGAGAACCCCTATCCTCTGTAACCTAGTGTTGCTCCAAACCGTAATCTACATTTATCGAATGGAGAGGAATGTTAATCGGAAACCCTCGGTCATTCTACGGAATTTTCCTCAGGATTAATACGGGCTCGGCCCTGAAAGCGCGACATTTCGCACGTGGGTTTATATGACTTCACAAACATCAACGATCCCGAACGAAAGAATAATTTGGGTAGTGTTTTGTTTTCAAATTACAATATGCCCGAAATTCTTATCAGACGATCAGAAAGAATTTTAAAAAATGTGATTTTCTTCAAGCGTATTAATTAAATAACAACCACAAGCCGAATTACCCAAGAAATGGCCCAAAATTACTTCACTCACGTCCGAGGTACTTTCCAGTTCCGGAAAAGTCCGAGCGATGATCCGAATAATATCGAATGAATTGAGAGTAGCGTAATACTTTTCGAATGGGTTCCGAGGAAGGGTAACCTCAAGAAATCTAATGAACCAGTGCGTGACATTTCCGACAATTTGACATGCGCGATAGGTGCAATATACAGTCACATATTGTGATTAAACGAGTGTCTGTCTGGATAAAGATACTTTGAGACCTGATCTTTCTTAAAAGCGCCAAGTGAAGATCCTGGACAGACTGTGCGGATGCACAGGCTGACTAGAGTCTTTGCCTGGCGCACATTTGAAATTGTTGAAAATATCACGCACAGGCTCTAATAACATGTTTTTGAAAAAATTAAACGGGCACTGCACGTTTTAAAGAGACATGCGCCAGAGAAATTAAACTTGCGCGATGTCGAAATTATAATACAGAAAGTATTTGATTGAGAATGTAACGAGTATTTAATTACTTTCTCTCCAGCTATTAAGTGCCGCGAATAGTCTGTTATGTATAGAGATTTTAAAACTACGTGATTTTCGCTGTTCATCACTTTTATCCGTTGCTAAGAACTAATGGAACGGCAGCAGCTGGTTTATCAAATGACCCATTTTTACCCTTTGTTGAGTTCGTGGAAATTATTTCTATGTTTCGTGCCACTTATATTCAAGATGACTAAAAGATTTAGGTCAAAAACAGTGTCTTTGAGACAGACTTAAGAAAAAGTTTAGATCAAAATCATTCTTCTGAGCCTAATGGCGGACAGTTTGACCAATTACGCACAGTATGCATATGCGTAATAAAATTGATTTTGTCGAATATATCGTTGATGAATTTACCATAAAAGCGTAACTACAGCTTTGTACTAGTCATTAGTACTTACCGTTTCTTACCGTTTCTTACCGTCCTAGACATCATAGGTTAGGCAATGTTTGCCTCTGTTGATGCTTTTAACATACTTAGTCATTATCACTCCGACATCCACGATATATTTTTATATCATTTTTGCGCACGTGCGTACTTGCTTAATTGCTAGAGATAATCTTGCAATAGAGATCTGCAATCTGACAGTCTGTATAATTTCATGACCGTTATACGACAAATGCATATTTCATTTTGGCTAATTTCGACATTTAGATTTTTTGGAAGATTTCACAATAAAATTCAATTTGTAAAATGAAACATGTATCCCCGATGGGGTATTACAGAAGATTGATACAAATTAACCACCCCTTTCATAGTGGTAATGAGCTATTTAAATTGGCCATTTTGAGCTTTCCATAGTCCGCCGTACGTCCGTCTGCAATACCTAAAAATAGATCCCTTCTAGAACCATTTGTTCAGCCATCATAAACTTTGCAGCGATGTTTTGTGGGTAAAGATCATCCAAAGTGGTTAAAAGAATTTAATTTCGACCAACACCTCATCGGTTGTCATGACAAAAAAATAAAGTATAGGCCTATTATTTTGCACAGCAATAAAAAAGGATACCACCGCTAATAACAGATTAATTCCTATATTTATGAATGGTCTTATTATACGAAAATTTCGAAGATTATCTCATATTGGAGCTTATACATATTGTCGACGTTTGATGATAATACGCTGCGTTAAAGGGGGGGGGGTGTTGTTCATGTCATTTCTTTGTAAACACATCTCTACCGATTTCAAAACATAAGTTTGGAACTTTTTACAGAATATTCCTTTACCTTTTTAGAAAAGAGCATACGGTTAAACCTATTTAATTTATTAAACGATGAAATCAACTCCCATTTAATTTCCTTTTTGCTCCATCCCATTTACTTTACAAAGATGCACAAAATCTAAATTGTAGGACCATTGTTACTTTAAAAAAATACCTTATCTACATTTTCCTGTTACGAGGTACATTGTACATCCTGGCGCTTTTTCACCAGAGGCGTACACTTGCCTATGGGCAAGCTATTTTTCCACATTTTGCGCCTATAAATAACTTATATTGGTTGCCCCCCAAATAATCTAGATCCGCGTACAATTGGGCCAACTTATTTCTAACCCTGGGCGGGTATTGTTGCCCACAATATCAGAGTATATCTCAGAGAGCGGGCTACCAGCTCTAGACTGGTTCACATATTGGCTATCAGAATAGCCTAGAATAGGCTATTCTGATATTCGATAGTGAGACCAGTCTACACCCGACCCGAATGCGGGTCAGAAATAAGTTGGCCCATGGATTGGTGGATTATATCCAAAATAAACATGTTATGGATATTGGTCGAGGAAAAAAAGCATGGCCATAACCTCCTGGTATCGGAAAATCTTCGTGGGAAACACGTCCGGTTTATAACGTGAATTGATGGACAAATATCGTGACAAAAATAATCGTCATCCATTGGTCACTATAAAATTTCCTCGTTTATTCCCTTTCACAGAAAAGACTGTGGACGTTGAGAAACCATCCTCGGATACCCCGGGGTCTCCCCATTTGCTACGCTATATCGACATAGCGACATAGCGTAGCAAATAGGGAGACCCCGGGGTATCCGAGGAAGTTGAGAAACCAACATCCGATTTTCTTTTATTGTATATGAACAAGTGACCCGTCACGCGAAAAAAAGGACCATTTGCAAACTCTGCAAGTTAAACATTTGAAAAAGATAAATGTCCTGCGTCCAGGGTAACCAAACGGTAATAACTGTCTTTTTAAACACACCCCGCTTTGCACGTTCACTTGCATGTAAAGCGGGGTATAATTTGTAGACAGTATGCATCGTTTTGTGTTTACGAATAGAAAGATAATGAAATCACATTTAGGCTACAGAAGGGTCATCCCGATTAGCTCAGTCGGTAGAGCACCGGACTTCAAAACTTTTGAAGTTCGATCGCGTGGGTTCGATTCTCGGGCTGGCAAACTAACAAACTCATTGTCTTTCGGATGAGACGTTAAACCGAAGTCCCGTGAGACGGTGCTTTACACTTAGCACGTTAAAGAACCATTGCGGATATCAGCAGTAGTTTTCGTCATGTATCCTTGCACTATTCCCCGTAACAACTAACCGTTTCAGTGCGGGGAGGGGGCGTCGCTCATGTTGGCATATGCTGCGGTAGCGACGATAAATAAATCAAATAAACAAATATGAAATTTGAAATAAACAAATCTACAAAGGGGGTGGTTCATATGAACAACCCGAAACTCCCCTGGAACCGCACCTGGAGATAGTTGTGCATACGTGATTGTAGGATTACGTTAGTAATTAGCCTTTTCCTAAAAATAAGGATATACATAACATGATTAAGGTCCCTCCATACTCTATACATGCGGGTATGGACTATGACAGAGAAAGAATATTGGATTGAAAGGAGAAGATACAGAGATCTACCCTACGTTCAGGATACAAAAACGCTCGCCCCGAACAGTTCTTAAAGCGAGAGCGAGCAGTTTATATTGAATGTATCGGTTTCTAGACTACTATAGTGACTCGGTTGAAATCTTAATCCCTCCAGTACCATAAGAAAACATTTTAAGATTGATATAATAAAGTAGAAAATATTTGTTATTGATAGATCCCGCCCTTCAGATGATCAAATGACCAAACCGATTATCGCAAGCGCCTCAAGCAAGCACACCGTGCAGGGTAGGAAAGCAGGAAAAACGCTTGCTAAAGTTCGCAAGCATTTTGCTCTTCTGAATGCAAGACAACCCTGCCGCCGACGGTTCAGGATTACCAAACAGTACCGGCAAACAGTTTTACCAATTATACCCTGCTTTACAAGTGCACTTGCGTGCAAAGCGGGGTATAATTAGCCGAAACTGTTTGCACCGTTTGGTCATCTTGAACACAGGACAGGGTTCACTGCTCCTTCCTTACTACTCTAAGTAGTCTAGGATGTCGAACACTAAAGACAATTTTATTGAATTAAAATGGTTAACATTTAAAACTCGATGCGTATATTTCACCGTTTTGATGGTATTTAAGATAATAAATGGGTTAACTCCTTCTTATATGTCAAATCTCTTAAATCTAAGTAGCAATAATTTTTATCTTCTAAGATCCGAAACGAACAATAATATTTCTTTGGACTGTAACGTTATACCAAAAACGGAAAACAAGAAAAAAAACTTTCTCGTTTAGAGGTATGAAGTATTGGAATTCACTCCCATTACACTTAAGACAAATATCTAACATCAAATGCTTTAAGAAAAGATTAAAAGAATATCTGATATCTATGAATGATTTTTCGTAAGTTAAATGTGTATGTCCGGATCTATATATTTAGTGTGAGTGTATGTGTGTGGGTGTGCTTTGCAATGCTATTTAAAAAGAGTGTGAGTTATTCGTGCGCGCGTGTTTGACGAGTATGTGTGTGATTCATTACATGTTGTCTTGTTATTCGAAGGCCTTATTGTAAATAAGCTAATCATTATGCTGTTTGATTTATGTGTATGATGATGTCTTAATAAGTTACCTTCGTTAAATAAAGATTTTATTATTATTATTATTATTATTATTATTATTATTATTATTATTATCATTATTATCATTATTAAGTACTCACCTACCGGGCGTTGGTACTTAAACTGCAACGTGAACATTTTCCTTGAACTTCTTATTTCTAGGCGGCGGGAGATTGAGCAGCTAGCTATGGTGGTGTTATGGGTAAAGCGTCGGAGTACCCCCCCCCCCCCCCCCCTATCAGGCATGTCCCTCAGCCGGAAGGTCCGTGAAAATACAGTGCTTGGTAGCGACAAAGACAGCTGCCATTTATGGCAGGGATTTAAGGTTGGTTTAACTCAGTACGAAACAACAAACTTGTTAATGATCCAAATTCAAGAAAGTTAAAAACTATACGAAAGGAGGGCCTGCAGGGCATTTTGTGCTTTCTGTCAAGGACCCCTTATAGGGCCCATTTCCCAATTGAAAAAGGCACCATATTTTTTCGAATTTTGAAAGAAAATTCCCAATTCAGTCAAAAGAAACAAATTTCCATCCAAGGTTAAAACGTTTATGAAGCGGATAATGCATATTTTCTTGAATGATTTCTACATGGTGAAGTAAATCTTATCATAAGATAATGATAATATTAACAATCAAGACTGAAAGAAAACAAGAAAACTGTTTCCAAAGACATTATATAGAAGGAATAACTAAAACATATTAATGCAAAAATTTCCCATATCATCGTTTTTTCGATTGCCAAGATTTTTCCTCCAAAGAACCTAGACTCTAAAGCCATGTGAGCTATGTATTCTGCAGAAAGCACCAAAATGATAGGATATGATACTTATGATCAATGCTTTCAAAATCAGGACTCCAAATACGATTTCTACTTCGCTCCCTTTTTTAGAAAGAATCGATACTTTCAAATAACCCAAGGCTTTCCGTGTAGTCCCATTTCTAAGCCGCCTTAGTGTCCATTTGTAGTTAAGAGTTTTGAGACGTCATTTCAATGGATGTTCTAAACTTAACCTAGGTTTGGACAGGGACCCTCAATATTTAGGGTCCGTGGTTTGAACTATTAGGCTAGGTTACTGCTCCTTGATCCATCGATACTAGACTATCAACTTACATCGGGCTACCAGTTTATTTGAACCATTATATGCTTACAAGCACAGGTAGCTAACACGGGTTGGGATAGTGTAATATTACCATAAATTAACAAAAAAATGTATACACATTTTTTTTTATCACAATATATATTTTAGACTATAATATATATTGTGATAAAAAAAAAATGTGTAATATGGTAATATTACAGTATCCCAACCCGTGTTAGCTACCTGTGCTTACAAGTGAAAACCGAAAATATTTTGTAGAAAAAAAGAAAAGATTTCTTCTTATTTTGAGCCAATGATCTTCGTTGGGACCCCGAATGGGTTGAGGCTTAATAAATGAATTCTCATTGAAGAAGATGTTTACCGGACGTTTCACGTAATCAACGATGGGACAGTGATTCCAGTCTAATATCTTCTTCTCAAAATGGCCGCCATTTTCAGACGTGACACTTCAATCCCCTTTAAAAGAGTTACAGCCATCAATTTAGGTGGAGTTTCGGTTCGCTTCTTGTCTGTAAACGAAGAAACAAGGACTGCACTTTTCCCGGCGGATCCAAATAATGTAACTCATCCAGTGCTTTTAGAAAATATTTTTTTTTGTTTTGATCAAACCCTCCGAATGGAAGGTTTGACACCAATACCTCCTTTTTGAAGGTTTGATAAGCAGACGACAAATATGGTACTCTCAAGTAAGATGCAGAGAAAAATTATCAATAGGAGATGAATCGTATTTATGATATCATATTTTCGTTGATTTTTTTTATATGTAATGGTTTGAGTCTCATGAGAAAATTGGATATGTCACATTATTATAATAATCTATTAAGATTACTAGATCGAGCCATTGTTTACAATTTTAAAGGGCCTTTACCTAAACAATTGGTTCAAATCCTGATTGGCTTACTATAACATAGTCAAATTTTAAAGCTTGCCCATCTCATGCTATTCACTGGGTATTCAGAGCTTTTGAAGTCAGTAAAAGACTACGATCAGCCTGCACTAATGTACCAAGGGCGTAACTCCCATTACCCAATTTGCGCAAGTGTGTAATAAAAATGAATCCTCTATTGAAAAATACCGTTGCAAATGATTATAACTTCGGAACTACAGCTTGTTAAAGCTGTAGTTACGGTGTTTTGATCATTCACCAACGCTCAAATCATAGAATATGATGCGGACGGAGGGCATTCATGTTTAGTCACAGTTCTCCCCTTTTTCCTATATTTTCTTAGTTGTCTCCTTCTGAGTGCGTATAAATTTCGAAGTCCTGGATACTCCTATGATGTACAGTCTGATCTGGGCCTTCACTGTCAGCTTTCTGCTCTATAATTGTAGGAAAACCTTGAACCTGACTGCTTGAGATATGAAAAAGTAAATTATCTTTATTAAAGGAAATATAAATTCAACCACAGGGACTCTGCACATGATAAATAAGCCTTATACAATGATTTGGATGAAAAAAAAAGGTATATAAATGTAGACTATATATAGTCTATATAAATATACTTTTTTTTTTTTATTTTTTTAGCCAAATGATTGTATAAGGCTTATTTATCATGTGCAGAGTCCCTGTGAATTCTACAGGTAATGGTTTAACTTAGTTTATTTTCTTTCCAGTGTGAGGGGACATTACTCTTCCTTGCTTCTGATGTTTTAACAGGAACAAGTATATTAAAGAAGAACTTCATTAGAGTACATGGTCGCTTTTCTAAACTTGGTGTTGCCTCAAAAATGAACCTCAAAGGTAGGTATACAGCTCAGGTGATTATATCATAGTTTAGCAGAATCTTATGTGTTTATAATTAACTTTATAGAAATTGTTTCCAAAAACTTCAATATGCATCTAATCAATAACTTATCACCATATTTAAAATAAAACACTTGATATATATGTTTTATTTACAATTTGTCACCAATTGAAATGTTCGTAAAATTTTGGTATTTTAGGACAAAGGCCTTCTAATGCTATTAAAGGAATATTGTGTTGTATTGTATTGTATTTTCAGTCATTTTAAGAATCTATAGGACGTCCCCTCTAAAATTATCAAATCTCAGATTATGAAACAAATGCCTATGGTAGATACAAACTACCAAAGAGAATGAATATACATAAAGATCTATAACTTGTCCATGGATAAGTTATCAGCAAAATTTAATTTGAAGGAGACTTAGAAATCTAAAATCCCATAAAATGAACATGCTGAATTTTATGTTGATAAATAGAACAATTTGAGACAAAAATAAGAAACATGCAATTTCTCCTTTTCCAACAGTGTCTTCTAGCACTTGCTGGTGGTTATATTTCAATAAGTTTATATATTTGACACATGTCATTCCAGTATTGAAATCTGCAAGTTCTTTACTGCCTCATAATTTTCTTATCCATGGACACAGGGAATACGTTCTTGTCAGCAAGCAGAAAATTCAGTCAGTTATTTTTTTTCAGTTGACTGCAGTGATCTATTAATTTATTTATCCAGTAAAAATTCCACTTGTGCAGAGATTTTGGTATTTTCCTCTGATAGATGATTGCTGCTTTTAGACAATCATTGTGTACACATTATTCAATTAAGAGGGAAATAAACAGGATGATTCAGGGGACAAATTATGGCATAAGAAATAGGTATCAAAATGGTCATTTTTTCTGTGTTTTTTTTTTGCTTAGCTTCTATGAGCATTTATAGGGCGAAATATCATTGGCTCAGCATGAAACCGTTGTAACTGCCTATATGTTTATAGGCAGTTACAACTGTTCTGCGCTGAGCCATCACTATGGTAACTGAGAAAATTTTCATTTGTTTTAGGGTTTAAGATTGATGGCATTAACAATAGCGGTGTGATCTGGTTCTATAGTATTAAAGGTTTATTCAGGGTGGCTTTTGAACTTGGGTCTGAACCATTCCAGAAAGACTGCTTGACATTGTTGCAGGTATAACACCAATGAGCTTGAATTAGATTTGAATTCAAATATTTCAATAATGATGTCATAAATACTGTGTTGTGAGTACTCATAAAAATTGCCTGGCCAAAATAATTGGATAGATTTACCAACAACATGGGACAAGTCTTTTTGTCTAGAAATAACAATTTTAGAATCTCATTACCCATCTTTTCTATATAGAGCAAAGCTTAATTTTTATCTGCCTATAAACAACTTGTTTGAAGAATACAGTATTCTACAACCACTTATTCAATTTCTTATAATATGTGACCTGTCACTCAAAAAGGAATCATCTGGGAACTCTGTAAAATGACTATTTGTAAAAGAGATTGGATCCAGCATCAGTCAACTAGAGGTCGCATTTCAAAAATTATTTCACTGGATGGTACATTGAACATTCTAGATTCAGAAAATAAGCACAATGAGAAAAGTTTCGACCCTAGTCAGTCTAAGCAAACCCACAATCTGACTAGGGTAGACACATTACGCACTACCCGGATGGTCCCTTTTCGCGCAATGGGTCATATATATCATCGGGTATACATGTATTACGATAGACTAGATTTACAAAGTACTACAAATTATTTACTGAGGCCAGTATTTAATACTCTGCCAATGCCTACACCCATGAAAGCAAGATAATGAGTATGACAGAACTGTTTTATAAAACATCCAGCTAAAAATGTATATTCTTTCAGTCTGAATGGTTGAATCGCTTCAATGAGCCCAATCTCCTGCAAGATCAAACAATTCACTTGCCACCTATAGAGGTTTCAGATTGCAGCTTTCAAGGACAGTCATCCTCTGAGAATGTAAGAGAAACCATTACTGTATATGTTTATGATGAGAACACAGTGGTGAAAATTGAAAATGAGGAGAATGATTCGGATAAAGATGAACAAGAAGCCCTTGATAAGGAGTCTGTAAACAAATTAGGAAACACCCAATCATATGATTACACAGCTAATGCCCATGAATCTTTTACTGAAAATGAATCAACAAATACCGAGGAACAGACCAATGCATTTAGAGCAGACATTCTTGATCAGAGTATTCATCTTGATGAAATGGAAAGTGAAAATTTGACAGGAGGCTCGTTGAGTGTTAGAAATCAAGACACATGTAATGATTGTAATGAAGGAGGTATCAACGAGGTAAATACTGAAGATGAATCACAGTCAAAAGAAGTTTATGATGACTTTGAAAGTGAAACAGAGATGTGGAAAAGTTTAACTGCTGAAGTTTTTCTACAGAAATTAGATGTTTTCCTCAAGGACTGTGTGTGTATGAGTTCAGATGTGTCATTACAATGTGTTACAAGTAATTTGTTAGTGACAGTGAATTTCTTACAAAATTTATTAAGAACAAGCCAGGGACAACTCTATGAAGATGGCCTGATAGTGTTTCAACTAATAAATAAATATTCATATCTCGTCAGTACAGACCAGAAAGATGAATCAACAATTGATACATTTGGAATTTCTAGATTAAAATTCCTACTATTGTTTGTTCTGAGTGAATGGCTAGGTAAAGAATTTAACAACCTAGAAACAATGATCTCACAAAAGGTTGAGCTGTTCAAGAAACAAAATATTCAAAATATTGATAATCTTCCTTCAGCCGAAGAAACTATAGATTTCTTATTTCCAGCCTTTATGAAAGTTTTGATAAGCAGTTGGTTAGGAGAAAATCATGAAGCATGCTCATCTGACATTGATTTGAGTGAACATGATTATTGTGAACAGAGAACAAAGGTTGATTCACATAGGTATTTATTAGTGCAGCTTATACTTGAGTTTGTTACAAATTCACTAATCTCAGGTATAACACATGTTGTCATTGCAAAATTAAAATCACAGAGTCTTCTGTAACCAATGTGTTATATTTTTTCTTTTCTTTGTGCTTCATTTGACAACAATTTTTTATACGCCGCCGGAGGCGGACATATATTGGCGTCATCTTCTCCGTCTGTCCGTCCGTCCGTCCGTCCACTTTTCTTGTCAACGCAACTCCTCCTAAACTTCTGGCTGGATCTTCTTGAAACTTGGTCAATGTTATCATCTCAATTGGTAGATGTGCATGAAGGAAGGATTTTACGGTTCGTTGATTTTTGCCTGAGTTATGCCCCTTGATAACTTAGTTTCTGGGTCCACTTTTCTTGTCAACCCAACTCCTCCTAAGTTTCTGGCTGGATCTTCTTGAAACTTGGTCAATGTTATCACCTCAATTGGTAGATGTGCATGAAGGAAGGATTTTACGGTTTGTTGATTTTTGCCTGAGTTATGCCCCTTGATAACTTAGTCTCTGGGTCGACTTTTCTTGTCAACGCAACTCCTCCCAAGTTTCTGGCTGGATCTTCTTGAAACTTGGTTGATGTAATCACCTCAATTGGTAGATGTGCATGAAGGAAGGATTTTAGGGTTCGTTGATTTTTGCCTGAGTTATGCCCCTTAAAAACTTAGTCTCTGGGTCCATTTATCTTGTCAACGCAACTCCTCCTAAGTTTCTGGCTGGATCTTCTTGAAACTTGGTCAATGTTATCACCTCAATTGGTAGATGTGCATGAAGGAAGGATTTTATGGTTCATTGATTTTTGCCTGAGTTATGCCCCTTAAAAACTTAGTCTTTGGGGCTTATTTCCTCAGTTATGCCCCCTTAAAATTTAGTCTCTGGGGCTTATTGAAATTTCAGCCTTGTGAATGCAACTCTTCCTAAGTTTCTGGCTGGATCTAAATGAAACTTGGTGGATGTTATAACTGAAATTGGTAGATGAGCATGAAGTAAGGATTTTATGGTTCATTAATTTTACCCTAAATTATACTCCCTTAAAACGTAGTAGCTAGGGCTTATTGAAATTGCAGCCTTTTGAACACAACTCCTCCTTACTTTTTTGTCATTATTTAAATGAAACTTGGTCAATGTCATCACCATAATTTGTAGATGTACATTGATCAAGGATTTTATGGCTCATTTATTTCCCTGAATTATGCCCCCTTAAAACTTAGTGCCTGGGGCTTATTGAAATTGCAGCCTTGTGAAGGCATCTCCTCCAAACTTTTTGTCTTGATTTAAATGAAACTTGGTCATTTTCAATTTGGTTCTGTCAAAATAAGTAGTGTCTACAATTATTTTCATGAAACAGCAGCAAAGTGGCGGCGTATTTTGTGACGATGGCACTCTTGTTAGAGTTTTAGACTGATTAAAATTTAACCCTTTCCATGTTAGTCACACACGCATGTATAGTGTTTTGGCAGACAGCAGTTAGATCAGTCAGCACAGTAATATAAAGTTTAAATCCAACATAACAAGGGTTAAAGCAGGGGTGTGGAATTCCCCTGCCCAACGTGTCCGAAACGGGCTTTCCCACTTGCTGGCAAGTACATTTTTCAAGTCCACTTGTCTGTGTACAAGTAAATTACAGAGCAAATATTGATACAGTACTATAGGTGTATTTTCAAAACTGAGCTGACGTAGGCACGGAGTCCATTACCATAGGTATATCGGGTATCTATTTAAAGCACATGATAGAATTTAAACCTAATCCATTGGCTTAAATTATGAAAGTACATTTATGAGTAAATCTTACGATATAAGACAATTAAAAACTTTGATTTGAAAGGTAAATTGTAACCTTTTTTAAAAGGGTTGCTTAAACCTGTTGTATCTGAATTGATAAAATGGAACGGGAATCTAACGGTAAAAAGTAGATTACACCCCTCACCGCGCAAAATCTACCTATATAAAGATCTTAGGGGAAAGTCATCCTTTTGTTTGCATGAAAGGGGAGAAAACATTGTCTTCAATGAAGAAAATGCTGGGTTACAGCATTTTCTTCATTAAAAAAAAATGTTTTTCTCAATATTTATCGATTTATTTTGTGGGCAAGTTAATTTTGATCCCGGACAAGTAGGAAATCAACTTTAACTTGTCCATTGACAAGTGGAGAAAAGTCGTATTTCCACACCCCTGGTTGAAGTTCAACCAAAAGATCATCTAGCCCAGCTAACACAGTGGTAAAACATTGGGCTTTTATTCCTTTGGTTGCAAATTTGAGCATCTGCTTGGAAAACTTTCTTCAAAAATTTAACAAAAGTCAATGTGACACAAGTCATTTGTCTCCCACAAATAGGCATATTATAATGAGTAGTTCTAATTTGGATGATCAGCTGGTGGCTCAGAGGTTGTATAGAGGGTGCATATTAACTTGAACCTGACCTTTATGCAGAATAAATGATTAAGCTCATGAATACAATTCCGAAGATACTTCGGCACGTGACGATCGAGCATCGACATTCTGTTATACTGCACAAATTATAGGTATGCGTGGACTAAGTAGATAACCTATATAGTCATGTAGCAGACGATTCGATTTCAAAAATAATTGATGCGACAGAGAGGGGATTTCATTTCATTTCCATTCAAAACACATAAATTGCATTAAAAGAAATTTGATAATTTGTATTTTTCTCAACCATGTCTAAAGATTTTTAAAAAGGGGACTCAATTTATGTATTGATTCACTAGTTCATGAGGGTGACCAAATTTGGCTGTTACAGTTAGCAGCATGTGCGATAATAGGTTAACAGAGCAAACACATGCACTCCAACTTTATGATTGAATTCCGCAGGTAAGTCGTGTTTTGCCCAAGGGAAACGACCGGTTTTTAATTTAATTAAATCACAAAGGCCAGGTTCAGGTCAATATGCTTCCTCTATACTGGTGTGAAACAGCAGGAAACCATGGGTATGTGCACCAACTGGCGCTATTTAAGTGCAAAAATGTTGAATATGCTGTTAAGCCCCCTTCAAACAAATCAATCACAAGATGTAGAACCAAAGCCTTAGTTAATCACCCAGCTCGATACTTAATCTACAGCAGGTTCACAATTTTTAGCTCCACTGGCTGAAAGCCACTGGGGCTATTGTCATGGCGTTGTGTCCGTCGTGCGTCCGTCCGTGCGTCCGTTCGTAAACTTTTACTTTAAAAATCTTCTCCTCAGAAACTGCTGGATGAATTTCAACCAAACTTCACAGGAATGATCCTTGGGTGACCCTCTTTCAAAGTTGTTCAAGAAATTTTGATCCAATGAAAAACATGGCTTTAATGGGCGTGGCTAATTTCCAAATATGGTAAAAAGTGAGTTTTCTCAGATTCTAATTGATGGATACTAATGAAATTTTACATGAATGATCCTTGTGTGACCCTTTATCAGTCTACAAAAGATTATTGAAATCGGATGAAAAATATGCATTTTATGGGCGGAGGTCATTTCTCTATATGTTATATAGTGGAAACTTTCAAAGTAATTTTCTCAGAATGTAAGTGATGGATATCAACCAAATTTCACTGGAATGATCCTTGAGTGACCCTTTATCAGTCTACCAAAAATTATAGTGATCGGATGAAAAATATGTATTTTATGGGCGGAGGTCATTTCTCTATATGTTATATAGTGGAAACTTTGAAAATCATTTTCTCCAAAACTAAATGATGGATATCAACCAAATGTCACTGGAATCTTTCTTGAGTGACCCTCTAACAGTTTACCAAAAATTATTGTGATTGGATGAAAAATTTGTATTTTATGAGCGGAGGTCATTTCTCTATATGTTATATAGTGGAAACTTTGGAAATCATTTTCTCAGAATCTAAATGATGGATATCAACCAAATTTCACTGGAATAATCCTTGAGTGACCCTCTATCAAACTACCAAAAATTATTGTGAATGGATGAAAAATATGCATTTTATGGGCGGAGGACATTTCTCTATGTGTTATATAGGGGAAACTTTGAAAATCATTTTCAACATCAGTAGAATCCAAAATATTTAAAAATCTAGTCAAAACTATTACTACTTTACAAGAATTTCAAGCCTGTGGAGCGACACAAGCCATTCATGGCTTTCTAGTTTTACTTTTTATACGTCCGTCGAAGACGGGACGTATTATGGGATCACCCGTGGCGTCCGGGCGTCCACTTCTTTGTCCGGAGCATAACTCTGTCACTTGAAGTCCGATTGACTTCAAACTTGGCAATTGTATTCTTCTCATCATTACGGAGTGCAGTGCACAAGAACTATAACTCTACCTGGCCTATTTTTTGAGTTATTGCCCTTTGATGTTTTTAATACTAGAATCTTGTCCGGAGTATATCTCTCAAAGTATAATAGCTAGGATCATGAAATTTCATGGGTGTATAGATCTCACCAAGGGGGAGTGCATTGCACAAGAACCATAACTCTACCTGGCCTATTTATTTAGTTATTGCCCTTTGTTGTTTTTCAGACTTGAATCTTGTCCAGAGTATATCTCTTAAAGTATAATAGCTAGGATCATGAAACTGCATGGGTGTATAGATCTCACCAAGGGGGGATGCAGTGTACAATAACCATAATTCTACCTGACCTATTTTTTGAGTGATTGCCCTTTGTTGTTTTTTCAGACTTGAATCTTGTCCAGAGTATATCTGTAAAAGTATAATAGCTAGGATCATGAAACTTCATGAGTGTATAGATGTCATCAAGGGGGAGTGCAGTGTACAAGAACCATAATACTACCTGGCCTATTTTTAGAGTTATTGCCCATTGCTTTTTTCATACTAGAATCTTGTCCAGAGTATATCTCTAAAAGTATAATAGCCAGGATCATGAAACTTCATGGGTGCAAAAAAAATATTCATTCAAAATAACCTCAGTTCTATTCAAACCCCCAGTTAATACTAAGCAGTGTGACGGGCATATCTTGTGACAATTTGGCACCTTGTTGTTCTATAATAAACAGGCTGAGAAAGGGCTAAATTTGAAGAAAAAAAATTCAAGCAGAAAATAGATACAAATGAATGCCCCAGGAACAAGCATCTTTTTCAAACAGTAATGGAATCTGTTGGAAAGTTTTGTTGCAATCAAAATACATGATAAATATGAAAGCTATATCTCGTACATTCCAGATATCATGATAAAATGTTAGTTTCCATGTTGAAAACAATGACCTTCACACAATGACCTTTTGCTTGACTAATAACATTAACAGCTATCCATTGAAAGATCTTGTCACAAGGACTGCACATGTGAAATAGGAAGGCTATATCACTTACCATTGCATAGAAATGGACAATATAGAATTTTAAATTTTACACCTATTTGACCTTAAATTATAACCTTTATCTTAAGCAAAGACCTCAAAAATTGGTACCTACAGTAAGGTATTGTTGCAAACAATAGACATGTGAAATTTGAAGGCTATAACAATTACCGTACAAACTTTTGGCCAATTTTAAAGTTTTCAAGTTGAAACAGGGCTTGTGCTAATGTTTGTAATAAGGAAGTCATTGACCCCTTAACCATTAAATTCTACAGATCAAAACGGATTTAAAAGAGGTCAATAGAAAAGAAAGAGCTAATCACGAGTAAGAATTTTACAGGTTTAAGAGTCACTTGAATTTTTTTTCATAAAAGAAAGGAGTAAGCAATTTATTAGTAAAATTTTAGTATCAGATTCATCTTAAAAAGTTTTGACTCTTAGAAATTTCTCTCAATGGGGTCATGATTTCCCCCATTGGAAGAAATTTCTAAGAGTCATAATGAAATATTTCCAAACATTTCGGATCAAAACCCTAGTTTAAGGGTCAAACACTAGCCTGTTGAAATTCATTGATTTTTAAAGTATGAACTTGACCAATTGCCTTGACATTGTACTTACTGAAAGATCTTGTCACAGCATGCAATGCTCAAAATATGGAGGCTGTATCACTTACATTTGCAAAGTAATGACCAATGTCAAACATTATATTGTTCACATATTTGACCATAAATGACCTTGATCATGAGTGGTTACCACAGAGTTTGTACTAATAGAAAAGTATTCTCAAAAGGAATGCACATGTAAAAAAAGGAAGGCTCTAACTCTTACCAAGCAAAATTAATGTTGAAGATTTAGTGAACAAACAGACAAACACACAGGGCAATAACAATATAACCATATCTATCAATGCAGGATTAAAAGAAAGTTCTTATCACGATGACTGCACATGTGCATCATAAAAGCCCTAGCACTTAGAATGACACAAAAGTAAGAGAGCAAACATGTGTAGCCCGGTTGACTGTAAGGGGTGTTTGTACTGCATTGCTGTACAAGCAAGCTTCTATAGCAACATGGTAGAGTACTCGCTTCGGGACACAGAGGTCCTGGGTTCTTATCAGGCAAGGCAGTACAAACACCCCTTATAGTCAACCAGGCTACACCTGGGCCAACTTTGTAACTTTTCCATTAACAAGCTTATTAATCTTTCAATTCTAGACAATTTTAAGATCAGCTTGTATCAAAGACAAGAGGCCCAAGAGGGCCTGTATCGCTCCACTGGCTTTAAAATCTTTAGACATTCATTAAATAAAGCTTACTTTAAATGAATACATTAACAATCCGAAATGTCCTAAGACCTATCTAATAATGATTAACTGGTTCTGGTCCATATTGCACCAAAATGTTCAATCACAATGAACCTGCAACCCTTCACCCATCTTATTAAAACATAAGGTTCAGAAGGAGATGTCATTCGGAAATTAAGGGCTCAAAATAGGCCCCACCCTGCCACGCCCATATTTATGGACCAATCAAAAATTCTTGAACAATTTAAGTAAAGGGTCACTAAAGAAACATTTTGGTCAAGTTTCCTAAAAATTGGCCCAGTGGTTCAGGAGGAGATGTCGTTTAAAGATTTTGGGCTCAAAATAAGCCCCGCCCTGCCATGCCCGTATATATGGGCCAATCAAAAATTCTTGAACAATTTAAGTAAAGGGTCACTAAAGGAACATTTTGGTAAAGTTTCATTGAAATCGGTCCAGTGGTTCAGGAGGAGATGTCGTTTAAAGATTTTGGGCTCAAAATAAGCCCCGCCCTGCCACGCCCATATTTATGGGCCAATCAAAATTTCTTGAACAATTTAAGTAAAGGATCACCCAGGGAACATTTTGGTAAAGTTTCATTGAAATCGGTCCAGTGGTTCAGGAGGAGATGTCGTTTAAAGATTTTGGGCTCAAAATAAGCCCCGCCCTGCCACACCCATATTTATGGGCCAATCAAAATTTCTTGAACAATCTTAGTAAAGGATCACCCAAGGAACATTTTGGTAAAGTTTCATTGAATTCGGCCCAATGGTTTAGGAGGAGAAGATTTTTAAAGATTTCAAAGTGAAAAAATGCCACGCCCTGCCACGCCCATATTTGGGAGCCAATCAAAATTCTTTGAACAATTTAAGAAGAGGGCCACCCAAGGATCATTTCTACCAAGTTTCATTAAAATCCGCCCATTGGTTTGGGAGGAGAAGATGTTTAAAGAAAAAGTTTACGCACGGACGGACAGACGCACGGACGGACGCACGCACAGACGCACGACGGACACTCCGCCATGACAATAGCTCGCTGGCCTTCGGCCAGTGGAGCTAAAAATCAAGATTAAAGACTCTTTATCTTACATAAACAAAAGTTTTGCGTTTGTAAACTCAATTGTTAGCTCCACTGGCTGAAAGCCACTGGGGCTATTGTCATGGCGTTGTGTCTGTCGTGCGTCCGTCCGTGCTTCCGTGCGTCCGGTCGTAAACTTTTTCTTTAAAAATCTTCTCCTCAGAAATTACTGGATGGATTTCAACCAAACTTCACAGGAATGATCCTTGGGTGACCCTCTTTCAAAGTTGTTCAAGAAATTTTGATCCAATGAAAAACATGGATTTAATGGGCGTGGCTAATTTCCAAATATGGTAAAAAGTGACTTTTCTCAGGTTCTAATTGATGGATACCAATAAAATTTTACATGACTGATCCTTGGGTGACCCTTTATCAGTCTACCAAAAATTATTATGATCAGATGAAAAATATGCATTTTATGGGCGGAGGTCATTTCTCTATATGTTATATAGTTGAAACTTTGAAAATCATTTTCTCAAAAACTAACAGATAGATATCAACCAAATTTTACATTAATAATCCTTGGGTGACCCTTTATCAATCTACAAAAAATCATTGTAATTGGATGAAAAATATGTATTTTATGGGTGGAGGTCATTTCTCTATATGTTATATAGTGGAAACTTTGAAAATCATTTTCTCAAACACTAATTGATAGATATCAACCAAATTTGACACCAATGACCCTTGAGTGACCCTTCATCAGTCTACCAAAATTTATTGTGAACTAATGAAAAATGTGTATTTTATGGGCGGAGGTCATTTCTCTATTTGTTATATAGTGGAAACTTTGAAAATCATTTTCTCAGAATGTAATCAAGGATATCCATCAAACTTCATAAGTATTATCCTTGGGTGATCCATTATCATGCAGCCAAAAATTATCGTGATTGGATGAAAATTATGTCTTTTATTGGCGGAGGTCATTTCTCTAAATGTTATAATAGTGGAAACTTTGAAAATCATTTCAACATAAATAGAACCCAAAATATCTACAAAGTCTAGTCAAAACTTTGATTTCATGAATTTCAAGCCTGTGGAGCGACTCAAGCCATTCATGGCTTTCTAGTGTTTACCATTACCAAAGAAATATCGTGTTTTAATGATGTCATTTAGGTAGGATCTTGCACATGTGCAAGAAACATATATCTCTGATTGTTCGTTAGTTGAAACCAGGGCAGCTTTATACTAATGCCCCAAAATCAGGAAATTGTTTTCAAAAGTTTAACCAAGGTGATTGATCTTGACCTTGTTAGATTATTTTGACCTTCAAAGATGTGAATTGATGAGAGGAACATTTAAAGTTAAATAGTAAGTAATGGGAAAATGTTAAGTTTATAGGTTAAGTTTTGGCAGACAGATGGATGAACAGACATTAGTAAAAAAAATATACCTCAATCTATTGATGTGGTGGCAAATCCTGGCTTTTGGAATAATTGGTGGACAGTTTTTCAAATATGGGATTGTGGACATAGAAAACATAAGTTACAAGTTTGTTTGGAATAGTTACTTTTAATTAATAATTATTCATCATTAATGATACCACAACAGGTCCAGTTTTATCAAAAAGATGCAAAAATTCTTCAAAAATGCAGCTAAAAAACAAAAAAGACAAGTTTAAAACATGTTCTATTCAAAAGAATTTGCAGACAACAATCATTTTGTTGGTAAAAGGTTCCTAATTACCTCACAATTAGGCCATTTGAACACCTACCACATAAATAGCTTAGGAAAACATTTTTGGAAAGAAGAACTTGGCCTGAGGTCATCGCTAACCTGAAATTTCTGCAAGGTTTTGTTGAAATCCTCTCATAAGTTACTGAAAAGATAATGTTTTTTAAGGATTTCAGGACAAAAAAAACAAACTCTGGCCATATTTGGAGGTCCATCAAATTTTCAAATTATTCTTTTAAAATGGTCAATTAAGGAACTAAGGCACATTACTGTCAAGTTTGCTTGAAATCTGCCTATGAGTTTCTGAGGAGAGGGTCAAAATAAGCTCCGCCCTGCCACCCCTATATTTGGTCAATAAAAATTTTGCAGACAATATTTGAAAAGGGTCACCCAAGAACATTTCTTCAAAGTTCGGTTGAAATCTGCCAATTTGTTCCTGAGGAGAAGATGGTTAAAGAGTTTAGGGTCAAAATAAGCTTCGCCCTGCCTTCCCATTTTTGGGGGTCAATCAAAATTCCTTGAACAATTTTTGAAATGGGTCACCCATGGAAAATTTCTGCAAAGGTTGGTTGAAATCATTCCATTGGTTCCTGACGAGAAGATGTGTAAAGATTTTATACACAAACTTTGAAGAGGGTCACCAGAGGAACATTCTGGCAAAGTTTTATTGAAATTAGCCCAGGGGTTAAGGAGGAGAAAAAAATTTTAAAGTGAAGACGCTGACACACAACAGACTCAGGGTGATCCTAAAAGCTGCACTTGAGCACTTGTACTCTGGTGACCTAAAAACATTATGTTTACTTGCAAAGATTCTTAATTGAGGGTACCCATTGGAATTTTCTCTTCAATAAGATTCAAATGAGTACTTAAAATATAGGGTTTTGAAGAGAAATAATGATTTTAGATGGTTGTTTTTTTTTTCTGTTTACCTATATCTCTGAATGCATTCAGATTATTTCTTTTTCAGTAACACCTGTTTGAGTTGGTAGTCCCAACAGTGTGCTATGTGAAGGCTTATCAGAAGGCTTGGGCTAATCAAAGTTTTTACTTTGCTCACATGTATGATACACACAGGCTCAAATAAAGATCCAACTTTTATATTCACAATAAGATGAACCTGCAAACATGACTGCTAGGCTTTTAGCCTGCACTATATTCTGGTGGTCTAATGTTCAACTACAAGGGTCTAATTATTCACTTCAGGACATAGTGACTGCTAATGTTAAGTCTTCACTGCATTTGGTGGTCTAGAGTTCAATCACAGATATTCTGCACCAATAAGGATCATGCTGGTGACTAGGGGGTCATGTATCAGCAAACATATCCTCCTCTTCCTTTATAGCCTGTTTGCTGGCCTGTATTAGAGCCCTTACCCTGTTGATCATGTACTGAAATTAGAATCAGAGAGACATATTTTAATGGTGTTTTATGTTTAATCACAGATATTTTGCACCAATAAGTATCAAGCAAGGGGGGGGGGGGGAAGGGGGGTCATGTATCAGCAAACATGTCTTCCTCCTCCTTTAAAGCTTGCTTGCTGGCCTGTATTAGAGCTCTTACCCTATTGATCATGTACTGAAATTAGAGATGTTTGTAAAACATTTATGCTCCCAATAAGAGCAGGTCAATGGCATTTTCTTTGTAATGCTGATAAATATGATAAATATGATAATAATGTTATTTTTTTTTTTGCATTGCACTTCTCCTCAATGAGATCTATCTACCTATGAGGTTTCATGTTTCTATTTTGCATACTTTTTTTTATATGCTCCGGACAAAAAATGGTTAAATGGTTTATGGGAGGACCGACCGACAAGTGCGAAAAGGGGGTTCATAAAGATATTTCCAGAGACATATTTTAATGATGTTTTAACACAACTTTCAACAATATTTCAACTACTTTCAAATTTTTTTTAGTAATGCCCTGAATCGGCATGCAATGCTACCATGTCTGGCTCACCACAACACAGTAAATCCAATTGTTTTCCTGTATAGACTCATAGTCAGGTTTTAGCCTTTTTTGCTTTTTTCAAAACAAGATGTGTTTGTGAAAAATGAATGCCCCCGGAACAGCATTCTTTTTAAAGTTTGACCTTGACAGATGACCTTAGTTTATAGTAATTTATTTTAGTTCGATTGCGGCGAAAGCTTCAGCTTATAGAATCGCTCTCGAACACCCAATCCTGATGTTTTCACGTCCCCGAGAGAGAGGCAGTGGTTTAAACCCACTGCTACCCATTTTTACAGCTGGGTGAACTGGGGCTGGCTATTAAGTGTTTTGCCCATAAACACACCCTGGCGACAGTGGGGCTCGAACCACGGACCTCCAGGTCACGGGTCGAGTGCATTTACCACTAGGCCACCGAGGCAGTACAGATGACCTTGACCTTGTTGCATGACCTTGACCTTGTCACATGACCTTGAATTTCGTACAGCTTTGTATGTCAAATACTTTTGGAGAAAAGGCAAAGGTTAAGTTTTCGGACAGACGGACGGACAGACAGACGGACATGAGTAAAACAATATGCCCCCGATCTCTCGATACGGGGGCATAAAAATAATGAATGGTGCCTTGTTAAGTTGGGCAGAGCAGTCAAATTTGTTAATGGTACAGCAAATTTCTGGGGGAATAAATAAAGGTGGTTCTGTTGGGCAGATGTAGCTCTAAGATTGCTGTGCAGCAATTGTTTCCAAGTAACAGTAAAACCTCTAGTAACAAGAGCCATGTCGGACATGGCCATCCCCCGCCGAGAAAGCTTGATAGTAAACTGAAGCCTAATAGATTAAGGGTTCTACTTTAAGAAATTTAGCCCCTACAAAATCTAAGTCTTTTAAATAACAAAGGGCAGTAACTCCAAAATTATGCAAGCCAGAGTTGTAGTTCTTGTGCACTGCACTTCTCCTGCATGAGCTCTATCCACCCATAAAGTTTCAAATTGATAGCTTTAATAATTTAGGAGATATGCTGCGGACAAAAACTAGGTATTAAAAAAAAAATAACAAAGGGCAATAACTCCAAAATTATGCAAGCAAAGGTTGTAGTTCTTGTGCACTGCACTTCTCCTGCATGAGATCTATCCACCCATAAAGTTTCAAGTTGATAGCTATTATACTTTCAGATATATGCTCCGGACAAAATCTAAGTATTAAAAATAACAAAGGGCAATAACTCCAAAATTATGCAAGCAAGAGTTGTAGTTCTTGTGCACTGCACTTCTCCTGCATAAGATCTATCCACCCATAAAGTTTCAAGTTGATAGCTATTATACTTTAGGAGATATGCTCCAGACAAAATCTAAGTCTTAATAATAACAAAGGGCAATAACTCCAAAATTATGCAAGCAAGAGTTGTAGTTCTTGTGCACTGCACTTCTCCTCCATGAGATCTATCCATCCATAAAGTTTCAAGTTGATAGCTATTATACTTTAGGAGATATGCTCCGGACAAAATCTAAGTATTAAAAATAACAAAGGACAATAACTCCAAAATTATGCAAGCAAGAGTTGTAGTTCTTATGCACTGCACTTCTCCTCCATGAGATCTATCCACCCATAAAGTTTCAAGTTGATAGCTACTATACTTTAGGAGATATGCTCCGGACAAAATCTTAGTCTTAACAAGAGCCATGTCGGACATGGCCATCCCCCGCCGAAAAAGCTTGATAGTAAAACTGAAGCCTAATATATAAAAGATTCTTTTGAACTTTAAAAAAATTAACCCCCTACAAAATCAAAGTGTCAAAAATAACAAAGGGCAATAACTCCAAAATTATTCAAGCAAGAGTTGTAGCTATTATGCATTGAACTTCTCCTCTGTGAGTTCTATTCACCAATAAAGTTTCAAGTTGATAGCTGTTATACTTTAGGAGATATGCTCCGGACAAAATCTTAGTATCAAAAGTAACAAAGGGAAATAACTCCAAAGTTATGCAAGCAAGAGTTGTAATTCTTGTGCAATGCAGTTCTCCTCCATGAGATCTATCCACCCATAAAGTTTCAAGTTGATAGCTATTATACTGTAGGAGATATGCTCCCGACAAAATCTAAGTTTTAAAAATAACAAGGGGCAATAACTCCAAAATTATGCAAGCAAGAGTTGTAGTTCTTGTGCACTGCACTTCTCCTTCATGAGATCTATCCACCCATAAAGTTTCAAGTCGATAGCTATTATACTTTAGGAGATATGCTCCGGACAAAATCTAAGTATTAAAAATAACAAAGGGCAATAACTCCAAAATTATGCTAGCAAGAGTTGTAGTTCTTGTGCACTGCACTTCTCCTTCATGAGATCTATCCACCCATAAAGTTTCAAGTTGATAGCTATTACACTTTAGGAGATATGCTCCGGACAAAATCTAAGTATTAAAAATAACAAAGGGCAATAACTCCAAAAATATGCAAGCAAGAGTTGTAGTTCTTGTGCACTGCACTTCTCCTCCATGAGATCTATCCACCCATAAAGTTTCAAGTTGATAGCTTTTATACTTTAGGAGATATGCTCCAGACAATATCTAAGTATTAAAAATAACAAAGGGCAATAACTCCAAAATTATGCAAGCAAGAGTTGTAGTTCTTGTGCACTGCACTTCTCCTCCATGAGATCTATCCACCCATAAAGTTTCAAGTTGATAGCTATTATACTTTAGGAGATATGCTCCGGACAAGTTTAGTGACGGAACCTCGGAATGACGGAATGACAGAATGACGGAATGACGGACGGAGGGTATTACTATATCCCCTCGCCGAAAACGGCGGGGGATAAAAATAACAAAGGGCAATTACTCCAAAAATATGCAAGCAAGAGTTGTAGTTCTTGTGCACTGCACTTCTCCTGCATGAGATCTATCCACCCATAAAGTTTCAAGTTGATAGCTATTATACTTTAGGAGATATGCTCCGGACAAGATTAGTGACGGAATGACGGAAGGACGGAATGACGGAAGGACGGAATGATGGAATGACGGACGGAGAAGATTACTATATCCCATTCGCCGAAAACGGCGGGGGATAAAAATATACTATTAAAGCAGGGATTGACACCAACACCAGTCATGAGGCCTGTGACCTGTGGACTTTAGGGAGGACTGGTAGATGTAACCATGCTGCAGGTCCGTTAGGCCTGTACTAAATGGTAGTACTTAGTATTTCAAATCTGTCCAGTTTAAAAAAAATACTTATACTTTCATTTCCAAATGGAAAACATGCTAGAAAAAGAAGAAATTGCTTGTCAGAAGCAATTTCTTCTTTTCCAACAATGTTTTCTAAATGTAATGTATCTCTTAAATTGCTACAAATCAAACATGTTTTTTTTCCAGGACCTGTAATCAGAGAGGATCTGTTATAGTTAGGGCAAACAAGTCCTTTCAGACTGGATGCAAAAAGTATTTAGTGTTGAACCCTGATTAAAGTGATCACAAGCAATAGCCTAATACATATTTTAGACAAATAAGAATAGTTTTGAATCAATTTGACAATATACTTGGTAAACCTCTTCATTACTATTTGATCAAAACTGAAGTTGTAAAGTTTTAGAAATCAAACAAAAATCTCACTAATTTTGAATGAATCCTAAGATGTAAGAAGTCATCAGAATAGTCTCATTGAGACCATTCAAATAAGTTTGAAAAAATATGGAATGCAGTAACAATAATTTTGGGAAACTAACCTTTCTTTAGGTTTTGGCAAGAAGAACTTTGACAGTTGTTAATAAATAAGAAAGGTTATTTAAGGTAGTAGACCCGTAATAGTTCCACAACTTTTTGGAACTCATGATCTTTCACAATGTTGACCGAGGTTTCCTAATGAAAATCAGTAGGAAACCTCGGTCAACACTGTAAAAGTTCAATACTCCCGAGACGCTGTAAAAATATTTCAGGTCCACTACCTTAAAAGAGGAAGTTGATCAAACAAAATTGACTATACTTACGGATGAAGCTGTTTTCTGCACAGCAGAAGTTTGTTCAGTACTAGCAGTACTCTGTTCATCTGTAGGGGTCTCTTCCCCATTTATATCTGACATTACAGGAGTAAACTCCCCTGACCCTGCAGGACTGACTCTAGAGGGCGTGGGTGACCTTGACCTTGATTCAGACTTCTGTTTCCTAGGTGATGATGATCGTTGACTGTCTACAGATGAAGACCTGCTGTCTCTACTCTTTGGATTCACAGGGGAAGATGATGCACTTGATACATTGTCTTTTGGAGATCTGAAACAATCAACATTTAACAAATACATGCACAGACAAACTGCATTTGAGCCTCTAAGTGTTACTTTCAAATAACAAAAATTGTTTAAGTAAGCGATTGAAAGAAATTATTTTCTTTGAACCATGGACAGAGCTTATGAAATGGCTGGGTGAAGAATCTGATGCACAGGCAATTATAACATTGTGCACATATGAAATTTGAACTGTCATACACAGGTTTGCAGCATATTTGTAGATTACACATGCATAAGCAATGTTGAACTGTTGATTAATAATACAAGAGTCTTAAAGAGCATTTCCATGAAAATTGAGGAAAAGTTGACACATTTATCAAACAAAAGCACAGCCAATGGCAGCCTATTTATTGGCTGTTGAGAGCTGGATAGTTGATAAACAAGAGGGACATTGGCCCTGAAGCGCTCACCTGATGAATATAGTTTACAAAGGAAGCAAAATGCCAACACTCCTTATTTGAAATTCATTACTGGCTTAACAAAAGTCAAAGATATCAAGAAGACATACATTTGAGTGTAATATGCTGCCCCTGGAGTGCAAACAAGGTTTTTCTAAAATTTGACCCCTTGACCCCATTTTGACCCCACTTGACCCAATTTTGATCTTTACTGAGCTTTGATGGAGACAAACATTCTGACCAAGTTTCAGGACATTTGGGCAAAAAATGTGGCCCCTAGAGTACATAGAGGGTTTTTCTAAAATTTGCCCCCTTGATCCCATTTTTGACCCCACTTGACCCAATTTCAAACTTGAAGGAGATTTGATAGAGACAAACATTCTGACCATGTTTCAAGACATTTAGGCCAAAAATGTGGCCTCTACAGTGCACACAAGGTTTTTCTAAAATTTGCCCTCTTGACCCCATTTTTGACCCCACTTGACCCAATTTCAAACTTGAAGGAGATTTGATGAAGACAAATATTCTGACCAAGTTTCAAGACATTTGGGCCAAAAATGTGACCTCTAGAGTGCATACAAGGTTTTTCTAAAATTTGACCCCTTGACCCCATTTTTGACCCCACTTGACCCAATTTCAAACTTGAAGGAGATTTGATGAAGACAAATATTCTGACCAAGTTTCAAGACATTTGGGCCAAAAATTTGACCTCTAGAGTGCATACAAGAGTTTTCTAAAATTTGACCCCTTGACCCCATTTTGACCCCCACTTGACCCAATTTCAAACTTGTCTGAGATTTGATGGAGACAAACATTCAGACAAAGTTTCAAGATATTTTGGCCAAAAATGTGGCCCCTAGAGCGCACAAAAGGTTTTTCTTTAATTATACCCCTTGACCCCATTTTTGACCCCACTTGACCCAATTTCGAACTTGCCCGAGATTAGATGGAGACAAACAATCTGACTAAGTTTCAAGACATTTGGGAAAAAAAATTGCCTCTAGAGTGCACACAAGGTTTTTCTGAAATTTGACCTCTTGACCCCATTTTTGACCCCACTTGACCCAATTTCAACTTGACCGAACTTTGAAGGAGACAAACATTCTGACCAAGTTTCAAGACATTTGGGCCAAAAATGTGACCTCTAGAGTGCACACAAGGTTTTTCTGAAATTTGACCTCTTGACCCCATTTTGACCCCACTTGACCTAATTTCGAACTTGACCGAGATTTGAAGGAGACAAACATTCTGACCAAGTTTCAAGACATTTGGGCCAAAAATGTGGCCTCTAGAGCGCACACAAGTTAATGTTTGACGACGGACGACGGTCAGCAGCCCATCACAATAGCTCACTTTGAGCACTTCATGCTCAGGCGAGCTAAAAATCTAAGTCGTTGATAAAAAATCTAAGTTGAAAAAGGGGCATAATTTTCTCAAAATGCATCTAGATTTATCCCTCTTGATAGTAAAGGTTCTTCTTTTGTTAGTGTACATGTGTGCTAAGTTTCAAGTGAATGCCTCAGCAGAACCAGAGATATCACCAAATTTCAAAGTTTTTACACAATGACACCAAGGCAATAGCAATACTTTGGGTTTTCTCCAAAAACAGCAAATCTAAAAAGAGTTATGCCCCATTTTAGATTTTTTTTTTCTCCAAAACAACCTAAAGCCAAACTTGGCATCTGATTGAAGTAAATATAGTTTCCAAATAATTTGTTACAAGCAACTTTTAGGGTGATCAAAAGATGTGAATCTTTCTGCTGATGATTTCATTATGTTGATATTTTGACAAGTTTGACTTTTTGGGTACAAAACCTTGATAAAAATAAACCTCAAAACATTCTTTGTGAAAGAGCAACTATAGACTAATGACACTTTTAATATAAAATGTCATTTATTACAAACAGTGATTGAACAAAATAGAAAGATTTGCCCCGTGTTTAAGATGACAAAACAGTGCAAACAGTTTGCCAATTATACCCCACTTTGCATGCAAGTGCACATGCAAAGTGGGGTAAAATTGGAAAACTGTTTGCAATATTTTGTCATGCTGAACTTAGGGTAAGATGAGACTAACTAACCTGTCACTGAGCTCTTTAGAATCATCTGTTGTGTTGTCTTTCATTTCTCCTTCTTCCATCTCCTCTTCGTCATCGAGTGTTACAACTTCTTCATCTGGGTCACCACTAGGGGAGATCACTCTCTTGTCACTAGCAGGGGAGACAACTTTATCACTTTGCTCTTTTCTTACAGAGTCACTTTCTGATTGCTTAGCACTATCTGATGGGCTTTCCGGAATGGGCGATATTTTGGTCCGTTTGTGTTTTGGTGATCTTGACCTTGATTTTTTCTTCTTCTTTTTTGAGCTTTTCTTTTTGTGACTAGAAGATTCATCTCGCTTCGACTTCGGAGATTTCGACCTCTTCTTCTTCTTTGATTTAGACTTGACCTTTGATTTTGACCTTGACCTACTTCTTGACTTTCTTCTTGAGTTTTTACTTATGGGTGACTTTGACCTTGTTCTATGACGAGAATTGTAATCCCGTGAAGGTGACCTGGAATAACGATTTCGGACATCCACATATCTTTGTTGGACCGGTGGTGCATATCTAGAGGGAGATCTGAAAGGAAACAAAATCAACCCTAGTCATATTCACCAACTTCTCTACACAACCTTTTAGATGCTCCTGAACAAAAAATCATTGAAAAAACATTGAGGAAAATGAGAAATTACATTTTAAAACCAAATCATTTATTTATCACATTTTTCATCCTGAAGACACAGATGTTTAAAATTTTAATTACTAAAAGTCAACATCTGCACCCTCTTTAAAAACATTGACCTTATTTTTCTATACTTTTATTTCCAAAGCAAGCCAAAACACATAATGGTCTGGATATTAAGCCATAAAAAGTGCACAGCATATTTTTTAATTATGAATTGGACTGACATGTTTGGATTTTTCAAAGATTTCATCTTGATATAATACTATATTTATTATAAAGAAAACATTGATTGTTTAAAGAAAACATCATTTGTAAAAAATGAGCCTGTGTGTGACATCTCTGACAATTTCACAAATGTGTGAGGTAAAAACGTTAAGCAGCGTAGACAATGACAGAATGTAATAATAATATTTACTGACGGCCAGAAGATGGATTAAGACCTTATCTACCTATAAAGTGCACTGTGAAGATCTGGTCAGACTGTGTGGCTACACAGGCTGGCCAGAATCTTTGCTTTGCGTAAATGTGAAATTTGGAAATGTCCCAAGCTCAAATAAAAAAAAAATCCCTACCTTCTTACAACAGCATAAGCACTTGGTGGGGTAGGGGACCTCTTTCTCTTCTTCTTCTTTGATTTTGACCTTGAAGATGACCTTGACCTTCTGTCTTTTGACCTTGATCTTCTATCTTTTGACCTCGACCTTCTGTCTCTAGATCTTGACCTTCTATCCTTTGACCTTTTGTCTTTAGATTTTGAAGACCTATCCTTTGACCTTGAGCGATCTCTAGACTTGTGTTTTGATGTCTTGTGATCTGATTTCTTTGAAACTTCTTCTTGTTTAGATGGAGAACTTCTTGTACTGTTAGCAGGTGATGATGATTTGGTTTCTGTAGATAAATTAAAATGATATTAGAGGGTAATGCTGAACTATTGCAAGTGCCTTTAAATATATTTGTGACTTGGCAAGCAGGTAAAGACCATCTCAAGGGGTCACTCAGTGCAACACTATTGTAAGTGTGTATAAATATTAGGATCAATTTATCACGTGATAAAGTGTTATGCAAAAAAAGTAAATTCATATTAATGGGACGTTTTATATGCTGAAGCATGCTAAAAACTGAAGCAGAATGAAGATTTACACTGATTTTATACGCAAACCAAAACACATAGGTATTTGGTGGCGGCCAACAGTACATGATGTTGGTAACGTAGTAAAAAATTCAGACAATTGCTGTTGTCCAATTTAGCTTGTCACAGGTGACGTCTTGAAATACCTTCATGAACGTTCATCCTGCCACCATTCATACAAGTCTTATCGAAAATTCTAGGGTCAAATTACTTCAAATTAAGACAGGGAATATGCAACAATTATTCCTGCAACTCATTAAAATTTTCAAGTTTTCAACTGACAGGGAATAACAAATATTCAGGAAAGAAAAACAAATCAGAGAGGTATTCATCTACTGCGCCGGGTACTCGTTACCATGGCAATATATATGACAAACACACATGCATTGTGTTTGTTAATGTTATAGGTTTTATATTGACATATTTGGATTGAATTCTGAAAGCGAATGATACCAAATTTAGTAAAATTGCTTAGATTTGCAAGACAAAATCCAAAAAGTTTTTGAACAACCCTCGTATATAAGCACTTACATTACAATTGCACTGACCCCTCTTTTTTATGAAGTTTAATTTTGACCTTGACCTTTGCCCACTGTGACCTAAAAACAATAGGTTACTTACTTGGGTAAAGTGCAACAATTGTATAAAGTTTAATTGTTCTTGGTCAAATGGTTCTTGAGTTTGAGTATGGACAAGAACCAACCAAAGAATGACAAATGCATCGGCTGACAGATTGACATGGTGAAACCATTATTCCCCCACCTACTTCATGCATGTGTGTTGGGGGGGGGGGAGGGGGAATAATGACTAGTGTTGGGCAGTTTCAAAACACAATCAATAATCGGTTATTAGTTGGAAGAGTAAATCAACTAATGATCGATTGCACAATCGTTTTCTTAGAAATTAATAATACAGCACTCCCAGTTTCATCCTTTGAAGAATAGAATGTAAAAGCTTAGTAAAAACTAATGACCTAAAGACTCTTTTTGCAAATTTTTCTACTAACTTCATGGATCAGCATGAAACAGTTGTAACTGCCAATAAACATATAGGCAAATACAACTGTTTCACACTGAGCCACAAACTGATGTCTGTTTTGAAAACAATATATAATGGCTTTCATTCAAGTGTTAGGGACTGATTAATCGATTATGAAATTTCTTAGTCGATTTTCACAATCAAAAGCCCAAACCAACTGATTATTGATTATAATCGATTAATCTGCCAATCACTAATAATGAGTCTGAAGAATCAATACTTATATGTATCCTGATTCCATTACAAACATTCTGAAATTTCTCCCCCATACCTATTTCATCTCCTTCTGATTTATTCTTCAACAAAGTTAAAAACATGGCTGCCTTTCTTTTTCTCTCTTCTCTCTTCTGTTTTTCTTTATCAGCCTGTGATAGTTTCTCCCTTGCTGAGGCTGCCAGCCTGTCTCGCACACGCTGTTCAGCTGAAAAAAAAAACAGTATCAGGAAATATGAGAATATAGCGATCATCTCTTCCTGAATATCACTGTTTAGAGATATAAATTTACATGGTGTTAGAAAGGTAACACATACTTACACAGGGTTTTAAGAAATACAGGTTTTGTGCATCTGAGATGCAAAACTAAGTAGCCAGGACCCTTAAAACTATGTGATGTGTGTCCCATAGACACTCTAGGGCTCAACTTCAGAAAAGAATTGAAGACTGTATTAAACAGTCTTCAATTCTTTCCTAGAGTTGAGCCCCCAAATATTAGAAGACTTCTATCTATTTCTTTACCGGTAACCAAGGAATAACTCTAAATCTACAAAATACAAGATTATAGCTTAAAATAATTGGTCTATACCTAAAGCAGAGACTCACAAAATTTAAGAAATGACCCCTTAGATCCCAGTGATTTAGTCCTCAGGACCCCATTTTGTTGATGTCAGACAAATACCCTGATAATAATGTAGCACATCATTACATTTCTAAGTTTTTTTCTACAATGAAATATTAAGACAGCATGAAAAGTGTTTGATTTATGCCTTGGACCAGAAGGTGTCACAGTGCACCCCCCTAAAGGCTCTCTGAGAGTGTTATTGAAATGTTCATTGGACCTAACTGATTGAGAATCAAGATGTAAACAGGTGATATTTTGGGTCCTGACTGCCATTCTGAGTAGATTTCTAGATGGCAGCCAAGAATAAATAGTATACCTTTGATTCATAATAGAGGGACAATTTCTTTCTAAAGCTTTTTTGAGGGGCCAAATTATGTCTAGTTTGCATTCTTGTAAAAAAAACTCTTTGATAAACTACCTCGGAGCTCTGCAAATTAAAGTGCAAGGAGTGGAACCTTGACTCACCTATTTTCTTTTCCAAATTTTCCTCTGATTTGTTCTCAACTACATCACTATCTGTAATGGGTGTAGATGTCCCTGATTTGGTCTTGTTTTCTTTGACACCTTCAGACTGACCTGATTAAAGGTATAAGGGACAAGTAAGTTTCTGTACCCCCAACATATGGTTTCATTGAGAATAAAGATTTTAGACTGGCTTTAACTCCTCTTATCTGTACATCTGACCTTGAAAAATGACCTTGAACTTGGTACCAACAGAAAGTATTGTCACAAGCTATATTCACATATGAAGCAAAAACTCTCTACCACTAATAAAACAAAAGTTATGACAAGTGTTTAAGTTTATGGGTGACAAACAGACAAACACACCAGGCAAAAACAATAAGCTGCTGATGTTGGAGGTATAAAAAGCAGATGGAGTATCCTCAAAACCTTTCTACAATCATACTAAGCACTTTATTTTCAATTCGAGCTAATTTTTAGCTGTAATTTTTTGAGTAGGAATCTGTAGAGGGAACATGAGGATCTTTTAACCTACCCTTGGTATTCAAGTGAGTTTTTTACTTTTCTCTTACAGTTAATGCTGAGGAAAAAGAAAAAGTGCTTCAAGCAACTTATCCTTTTCAAACAATATTTTCTACAACATAAAGATAATTTCCTTAAAAAAAAGAAAAAAAACTAAACCATTTGCATTTTTTTTTTCAATTTAGAATATTTCTAAAATTTTAACCAAGAGCATGATGTTATTCACTTATAATTAAAGCACATTGATTGATTGATTGACTGAATAGAGTTTTATGCCACTTTCAACATTTTTTCAGTTACATCGCCGCGGCTTGAGCACCTAACAATGGATTCCTAGTATTTCTGTCACCAGTACTTCCATTACATCCTTTCAAACACATTGGTAAGAGACAAAAAGTCGGAAAGAATGAGTGCTGCTGTCGGGGATCAAACCCGGAACCTCTGTCAATCTAAATTACGACTATTTGTCTCTCAAAAACCGGTTTAATCATAGACCTATGTGAGATATAAGCTGGAGGCGAGCAAAGGATGTAATGGTAGTAATGGTAAGCAGACATTCTATCACCAAGATTTTCATACACACCATTCATTTCCTCATCACTTGATTCATCATTATCAAATATCTTTTTCTTCTCCAGGGTTGTGGATTCTTGTTCCTTCGCCTTCTTTAATTTGAACTTCACACCTTTGGCTAAATTATCCAACCTCTCTTGTTCTTTCCTTTTCTCCTCTTCCTCTTTTTCTTTCTTCTCTCTCTCCATCTCCTGTTTGAAAGTAAGTGAGGTAAATTAGATTTTTGATTTAAATGTTTTAAGGTAGTGGACCCAAAATAGTTCTTAGTTTCCTAATGGCTTCATGTCCCTTGGTTCTCGAGTTAGAGTCCTGACATGAAATTCAACAAAGGCTGACTGTGACCTTGACCTTTGACCTATGTGTACCAAAAGCATACGGCACTTCCTTGGGTAATAAGCAGCATTTGTATGAAGTTTCTTGATTCTATGTCACTGGGTTCTTCAGTAAGAGTCCTAAAACAAAAAGGTCTACAGAGGAATGGACAGACAGATGGACAGACATGGTGAAACTAATATACCCCCTTTTCGAAGGTGGGGGGTATAAAAACAAAAGTAAGAGGCCCATGAGGGCCTGAGTCGCTCTACTGACCATCAAATTTTTCCTTTGGAACTTTATTGCTTAAAGTAGAAGGCCTCCCCTTTGATTTAGTTAAAGCAATCCTAAGAGCTATTTTTACTGTGTTTTCATTAAATTTTCACAATCATATAATAACCCTGTGTGAGTTTCGAAATATATGGCAACTGACTTGCATTTATGAGAATATTTTGAGTGTAAAAAACCCTAAAACCCATTTACCAATGTTTTCCAATAAGTCCACCTCATTTTCAAAAGAGTTTCTCAATACAATAATACAAGCAAATCTGATAAAAAAAAATTGTGGACTTTATTGCACAAACAAGATTGCACTTGGTAAAATTCCATACTGCCCCTTTTCCTATGTTTCCCGATGGAGTCTCATTTCAATTGCGACAATCAATAAGACCCTACAATCATCCTGTGAATGTTTGAAGAGAAGCTGATAATTTATGTGGACATCATAGTGCAAATAAGATTGCACTTAGTCAAATTCAAGAAGGCCCCTTTTTTAGCTCCACTGGCTGAAAGCCACTGGGGCTATTCTCATGGCGTTGTGTCCGTCGTGCGTCCGTCCGTCCGTGCGTGCGTCCGTCCGTCCGGTCGTAAACTTTTCTTTAAAAATCTTCTCCTCAGAAACTACTGAATGGATTTCAACCAAACTTCACAGGAATGATCCTTGGGTGACCCTCTTTCAAAGTTGTTCAAGAAATTTTGATCCAATGAAAAACATGGATTGAATGGGCGTGGCTAATTTCCAAATAAGGTAAAAAGTGAGTTTTCTCAGATTCTAATCAATGGATACCAATTAAATTTTACATGAATGATCCCTTGGTGACCCTTTATCAGTCTACAAAAAATCATTGTGATCGGATGGAAAATATGCATTTTATGGGCGGAGGTCATTTCTCTATATGTTATATAGTGGAAACTTTGAAAATCATTTTCTCAGAATGTAACTGATGGATATCAACCAAATTTCACTGGAATGATCCTTTAGTGACCCTTTATCAGTCTACAAAAAATCATTGTGATTGGATGAAAAATATGCATTTTATGGGCGGAGGTCATTTCTCTATATGTTATATAGTGGAAACTTTGAAAATCATTTTCTCAGAATGTAAGTGATAGATATCAACCAAATTTCACTGGAATGATCCTTGTCTTGTGTTTACCCACAGAGTGTTTACCCACAGATATTTTCAATAGTGACAAGAGACTCTGATAATATTTTTGCATAAACAAGAAATAGTTAACTGACAGACAGACAGACAGAAACACACCATCGCTTTGGCTCTTCTGATCTTTGGTCAGGAACACTAAAAACTCAAAATAGAATAGTTTAGAATAAAGGCATTTTCAATCAAATGAAGTACATGTAGTTTTTCTCAATCAACTGAAGTAATTTTGCTTAATAAAATGTATAGGGGAGCTATTTCGGAAGGGGCTTTTATTAGAGGAAATATGGTACATGTAAATATTCATTTTTCGTTTTCAAAGGACAGAAATCAAAGATTTATTGGGAGCAGCTATTTTGTCCTTTGTTGACAATAATGAAAATGCTCATTTTGAAAGCAAGATCATCCCTCATTCTGGAGTTATGATTTAGGGCTGAAAATGTCTATCTAAAATGATATACAAACCTGTAGGAACAGATGCTTTTTAAAATTGTAGTAGCTGAAGTGCATGTGCCATGTTTCTAGAAACTGGAATCTGGGATCATTTTTAGTCTTTACAACAATCTCAAACTCCTCCCCATTTTTAGCTACATACATGGCCATTCTGTCTACGATAGGTTGAACATCAGGGGGTGGGGGAACTATCTGCTCTTCTGACTCTCTAAAATACAGTTAATCAACTTTCAGTCATTGTATATTTTTGTACATTTTTTTCTTTTATTTAGAACACAAGCACTTCAAAAAATATCTAAGAAATAGGGGGGGGGGGGGGGGGGGGGGGAGAAGAGGGTTTGGTGCAAAATTCATACAATTTAGAAATATTTTGACATTTCTTGCTCTTAGTTGCTCTTAGTTTAAAGAAAACAAGAGCACAAGTTTCAGTGTAAGATCGATATATATTTCATTGAGTGAACAACAAAAGCTATATTTTCACGAGTGGCAGAGCCATGAGTGAAAATATAGCTATTGTTGTTTGCAAAATTAAATATTAATCGATCTTACTTGAAAAACGATTATTCTATTTCTTTATTGCAAAAATGAGACATAATGTGCAATTTCTAGGGCATATTTTCATAAAGCACGTCATTTTGCATGTGATTGCTATGCAACGTACATTGTGACGTCACTTATTTCGCCCTGCATAATTGACATCAGATAGGGTGAAATGCACAAAAGCAAGGTATAAGTTTTGGATAATTTCACTGCTTTTGCCCCGAGATTATCAAGTGATAATCTACCGTTATTTCTCGATAAACCACCAAAAAGCATTAAAGAAATATCTTTAATAATAGCTGAGACATGGCCAAGAAGTTTGTCATGCCACCAACTCCTATGCCTACAAGTACGCCTACACTGACAGATTGACTATTACATGACTTTTTGTACTGAAACAGACAAGCTAAATATCTCAAACCATTATTGAAAATATGGGGAATATTTAAATAAGAGGACCATGATGGTCCTAGATTGCTCTCCTGGGTCTCTTCGACCCCTGAGACATCACATTAAAATGGCAGATGTCAAAAAGGAGATAATTTCTACATAAGATCAATACTATGGAATATTTACAGCCAAGAGCAAGACAGATATGCCTTTTCACTGTTTGATTCTATGTAAAACGGGATGCATCCGGGTGGAGCCCAAATGTGACCCCAGGGTCTTGATATGAACAAACTTGGTAGAAGTCAATTAGAGGATGATCTACAGACGATATAAATATGAAAACTGTCTGCCTTCTAGTTTCAGAGAAGAAGATTTTCAAAGTTTTTCCTATTTTTCACCCATCATGATCAGAAGAGCTAAAAGGGATGCGCCCTGGGAATGCCCAAATATGACCCCAGGGACTTAATAACAAACTTGGTAGAGGCCCACTAGGTGGTGCTACATACCAAATATGAAAGCTGTCTGCCATCTGGTTTCATGAAAGAAGATTTTTTTTAGATTTTTGCTCTTTTATTCTTTGTAAAAAGGGTCAGGGTCCAAAGAATTCAGAAAAAGGCACTCATCCTGTAGGGCAAGTGACTTGAAAAAGTAACTTGTCCTGGTTTAATTGTCACTTGCCCTTCAAAAGGCCTAGGAATCTTTAAAGACCATGTTTTGTATCCGGAAAGGTAATTTTGAAGTGCAGACGAAACGAAAGTACAATTTTTACGACATTCTAAAACATTAGATTCCAGGCAATAAATACAGTCAACTAGCCAAAAGCGGATCATGACCAATAGCGGATCACTTTGATTTCCATCTTCAATTACTTTCACTTGCAAATGCCGAAGAAGAAACTAATATTCTACCCCAAGACACTGTCCATCTCTTCGTAACATAACAAAATTTTGACAGTTCACATTGTTGTTGTAGTGCTTCAGACCGACGAAACGCTAGTCAAGCGTCTGTTCGACTGAAAGATTACGTCATAGGAATTACAAAGAAAAGAATTTGTCTGTAAAATTGAAGGCGAGTAAATGAGTACAACTTCAAATAGTGGATGAAATCACAAAAAGGGGGCATAAATTGTTGGTTCACTATGCTTTCGCATTGTTTTATCCACCTTTTTGTGCACAATAAAAAGAAACAACCCTCAACCCTAACTCGCCATTAGCGGATCAGCCGTGCGCATCATAGGGGGTGTCTCAAAATAAGCAAACCAAATATTTTATAAAGATAACCGCGCCGAATCTAGCTACTTATGCATTTTGATTTAATATATTGAAGTTCTTGAAGAAAAAAATGATAAGAAATTTTATCGATCCCAACTCTTAACTGGTTTTGATTAATTCTGAAAACATTGTATTAAATTGAGAAATGACCTATATTTAGATCATTTATCTGTTAAGCAATTCGTTGTTTGACAGCAGTAGCTGATGTAATTTCCTAGAATTTTTGCAAATCTGGCTGTTTTTTTTAAATACCAGTACATTGAAAGATCGGGATAATATTGCTTGACCATTTTCCGTCTGTCTGTCTGCAACACTTCACAAAAAAACCCCAACATTGCCAATTACTGCAAGGTTATTCAAGATACCATGTTCAATAGTTGGTATAATGTTAGATCTCAAAGGTGCGCATCTACAGATAACAAGGTCAACCTCATGTGACGAGGTCATGAAAATGGCCTTTTCTGGGGTATTCGTCTTTCACAAAAACTTTCTTTTTTTTGTAAAAAAAGGTGTTTTAAATTGTTCGTTGAGTCTAAATGATAAAGGGCTATAATATTGGTAGTTTTTTTTCCCAAAAAATACCTTAACTCGATCTACGTCTTGAATGAAAAAGGTGGTAGTTCGGAGATTACAGAAGTATCTGGCCGTAGATATCAGATTTTCTACTTATATAAATGTATCAAACCAGAGGGGCAAAAGTGTTGAAAATTTTGAAAAATTGGCCCAAGTTATGGTGGTTAGAAAAGTAATTGCTTTTGGGGTATTATTTTATCATTTTCAATCTATCTACAACTCTAATGTTTTGAAGATTCTTAGATACCTTTTTAAAAAAAGAAAACAGGACTGTAAAAGAAGCCTCGGTTGCTTGCCACACACAATTTCTTTAAAGATTTTATTTCATCAAGTATGTTTAAGGCCCCATCACTTCCCACCAGTTGTCTGCAGCCTCTATCAAAATTTGATACAGTTACATCATGAAAATAAGTTAAAGGCACGGTTGTCAACAATACCAGAAGGTTCTTTAATAGAACTGCTCTAAATAAGTGTTCAGATTCACTATATCGCAAAACAAAATAAATGATTTGCCACAAGGATAAGTGTAAACATATATGGATTTCTGAACCATGCTTGGCATGGGCCAGGAAAACAAAGTGTACATGACGATTTGGTTGTAACAAATTACTTTTTGTTTCCCATGCTAATTTCTACCTAGAATAAGAAAAGTTTTTTAAACAATACATGCCGTCATTGTTATTCTAAAACCTCTTAACGACAGCTTTAATCAAGCTGTAGTTACAAGGTGAAAATTTTGTCTGGTAACAGGTAGGTGGTTAGAACTGTCATTCTAGTTGCAAGTGTACAAGTGATTTTTATTTCTCTCCAATGGTTTCAACTGAAAATGTCCATATTTTCAATTTTCCATAACTGAAAAAAGTGATACTTTTAAATTGTGGTAAAGTGCTTATTTTTTTATATTTCAACCTGCCCAAAATTGTGTCATGTGTAAATGGGTAGTTACTGAAGCAAATGTTAATTTTAGGATTTGAAAAATCAGGAATTGGAAAATGAAAAATGATAGGATTACACGTAACATTTTGTTACAATGTTTCTTACACAGAAGGAAATTAATAGAATATCACACATCCAAATTGATGCAGTCTAAAAACCAGTCTAAAAACGTAGTTTAAGTTTGGATTGATGAAATATATAAAAACCTTTGGTTTTATACATTTTTTAGACAGTTAAATCTTCAAAATGTTGATTATTAGTTAATTTGTGTAGTAAGAAGCTTTATAAATAAATGTCTGCTCAATGATTTCGTTTGTCCTACCCAATTAATATTGGAATGACAAAATAATTGTAAAAATCACTTCCAACAGAAGAAAACATGTTGGTTTGACAGTGATGACAGGTCAAAATCATTTTGAGACAGCCCCCAGAGTCATCTTATCACGTGATCCGCTATTGGCCAAATTGATCCGGAAATGGCTAATTTACGTATACTACTATTTCCCGGACGATGCAACTGTTTTGATTGATTGACTAAAGATGTATGTTGCACTCCAAAGTGTACAAATTCTATTGCCTCCTAAGACCAACACCGGGATTCTGTCACGTTTCTTGGAAAAATAATCAACAAAGTTCTCACTAGTGATCCGCTATTGGCCAGTTGACTGTACCGGTAAAAACATCAAGACATTTTATCATTTGCGAATATACAATACCATGGATTTTTCGAGTAAATTTCAATGATTGTGGCTATAAGCAACAAAAGAAGTGGTACATATGAACAAAACAGGGGAAATTTTATTTCTATGCTCGACACCTTCCTTGATCGTGAGATCGATTTGATTTTACGAAGTTCGGGTACCGGGTAATATCATGCGAAAACCGGAAGTTTATTTTTAGAAATCAAAGTACATGACTGTTTACAGTTCAAGGTGTTGCGAATGTATATCACTGTGAACTTTTTTGATGTGTCTTTTTTGTATTTTATCCAATTTATTCTGACACTAGAGAAAATGATTACAAGTCATTCATTCTTCACTTGTCCAGGAGGACGACTGCCTTTGAATTTCCACTTGTCCTCCGGGATTTCTTACTCGTAAATACGAGCGGACGAGTGGATTCTTTGGACCCTGAGGGTTGCACCCAGATTGAGCCCAAATATGACCCCCGGGTCTTGATATGAACAAACTTGGTAGGGGTCCACTAGATAATAGCTGTCTGCATTCTGGTTTCAGAGAAGAAACTTTTTGAAGATTTTCATATTTTCACCCTTTTTGTTAAGGGTAAAGTGAAAGTTAAGGGTGGATTTCATTTATGAACAATAATGGTAGAGCTTGACCCAAGGAAGATCCCTGCGAAATTTCAGCAAGATTGGCCAACGAGTTTAGAAGGGAAGATGTGTATTTGTGAAATTGTGGACAACGCACATGTGACAACAGACATTGTACGATTACAATAGCTCACCTTGACCAGTTTGTGCTCAGGTGAGCTAACAAAGTGGGTTAATCCCAAAATTCCCTTGCCTGGGAAAAACACTGCTTTTGGTTGTTGAAAGTGGACAAAAAGTCTTTGAGCAATAGTTGTCATTACTGTTAAACAAATAGTTTTTCGAAAAGAACATAATTCACAAGTAACGAGTGTATATTTAAGGTATTGCTAGAGATGTAATGAGTTAAGGCCTAGTTATCTACCTTGATTCACCCTCCTGTTTATCATCTGGATCATCCTGTTCCATTTTAGGAAGTGTGACTGGTTCCAGCCCAGGGGGTGGGGGCATGGAGGGACCATAGGTCTGTGATAAATGGTCCGTAATACTGCTAGTCTCTACAGGCTCTGTCTTTATCTTCTGCTTGATCTCTTTGGCTCTATAAACAGTAAAACATCAGTGTTCTGCTATAAACTCCTAACTACAGCTTGTTTAAAGTTGCAGTTACAAGGTTTTTCTAAGAAAATCAATAATAAGTTTTGTTTTTATATATATAATACATACTAAGTATTTTGTATGAAAAACAATATCTAAGGGGGTTAAGGGAATTGATAATTGTTGAGGCTCTGCCAAGACAATTATTAATTCCCACAACCTAGTTAGATATTTTTTTCAAACAATAAACCAAGTATGTATTATATTATCTTATAACCTCTATTTGCCTTGTTTTCGTTTATGTTCTAATAGAAATGCAAGTTTCTGAAATGACCACATTATGTCATTGTTCTTAAAATATCCCTGTTATATCATATACAAGAGTTCCAAAATGTCCCTAAATGGAGCCTCAAAATAAGCCCCATCCTACCACATCAATTATGGGACAATAAAATTGTGCTAACTTTTTTTGAAAATTGGTCAACCAAGGAACATTCTGGTAAAGTTTCATTGACATTGGCCATGTGGTTCAGGAGATGTTGTTCAAAGGTTTTGGGCTCAAAAAAAAGCCATGCCCATATTTATGGGCAAATCAAAATTTTGCGAGCAATCTTTGAAAAGGGTTACCAAAGGTACATTCTGGTAAAGTTTCACTGAAAATGGTCTGGTGGTTCAGGAATAGATGTTGTTCAAAGGTTTAATTTTTGAAAAGGGTCAACAAAGAAACATTCTAGTAAAGTTTCATTGCAATTAGCCCAGTACGTTAGGAGGAGATGTCTTTCAAAGATTCAAGGCTCAAAATAAGCCCCGCCCTTCCACACCCATTTTCATGGGCCAATCAAAATTTCAGTAACAATTTTTGAAAGGGGTCACCCAAGTAACATTCTGGTAATGTTTCATTGAAATCGGTCTAGTGGTTCAGGAGGAGATGATGTTCAAAGATTCCAGGCTTAAAATAAGCCCCGCCCTGCCACGCCTGCATTTTTGGGTCAATCAAAGTTTCATGAACAAATTTTGAAAAGGGTCACCAAAGGAACATTCTGGTAAAATTACATTGAAATCAGCTCAATGGTTTAGGAGGAGATGTCATTCAAAGATTTCGGGCTCAAAATAAGCCCTACCCTGCCACACCCATATTAATGGGCAAATCATTATTTTGCGAACAATTTTTTGAAAAGGGTCAACCAAGGGACATTCTGGTAAAGTTTCATTTTCGGCCAAGTGGTTCAGGAGGAGATGTTGTTCAAAGATTTCAAAGTGAAAAAATGCCACACCCATATTTATGGGCCAATCAAAATTTTGTGACAAATTTCTGAAAAGGGTCACCCAAAGGAACATTCTGGTAAATTTCTTTGAAATAGGCCCAGAAAAAGAAGTTAAGATAGTTGACGACATGACAGACTCAGGGTGATCCCAGGGCTAGGGTTAGCTGAAAAAATCTACTTTTCAAGCATGTTTCAGAATGCAATGCTTTAGATTAATAATATGTCAATACAATTTTAGCATGAACAGAACATTTCAAAGATTTTCATGTGTGTATGATGGGAAGACATAAGGCTCCCTTGGATTTAACATGTTGGCTCAGGTCAGACTGCTGGATCAGAATATCATGTTCATAATATCTCATTTAGCCAAATGTAATGAGCTATAAAGAATTTCCCGCGAGAAATTCTATGAAATCCTTCTCTAAATTTTACTTTTCATTGAGAATTTTCTCTCATATAGCCTGTTTCAATGAGATATCTGGCAAAAAAAGGAGAGAATTTTCTCAATATCTCACAAAAAAAACCCACCTTGCAGATGCACAGGTTGATCTGATTCTTGGTGTTACACATATGTAAAATTGACAGAAATATATTACTCAGACTCATTTTTTTTTCATGTAATTCTTTCTTAGGTAAAATTTACAATTATATTATTTGTATACTATCAAGTGGAGAAAACATTGTCTTTAATGGAAAAATGCTGGGTTACAGCAATTTCTTCATTCAAAACAACATTTTCTCAATATTTACCATTCCATTTTTTTTGCCGACACATTCATTTTGATTCTTTTACTCGAGGATAACACGATAAAGGGTCAAAAGACTCTTATTTCCATCGTGGTCCTAACTCATTCCAGATCTTATCCTGCACATAGAGAGAGCGGCAATGGTTTCTAACCAATGCTACCCACTTTTACAGCTGGATGGACTGGGGCCCTGTCTGTAAAGTGTCCTGCAAAAATACACTACCTGCCTCTGGTAGGGCTCGAACCCGCAACCACCAGGTTACTAGTCAAGCGCGCTATCCATCCGGCCAATGAGCCAGAATTAGTCTTGACAAATTGACTCTAACTTGTCCAAGGACAAGTCGAGAAAATTTGTATATCCACACCCCTGGTTATTACCCTCGCCAAGGCTTGTTTAATAACATTTCTATTGTAGAATCAATTAAGATCAGCTTGTTTCAAACAAAATCTCATGACAGATCCTATATAGCTTACTTTTTCTTATCTTCCACTTCTTTGTTGACCTTGGAGAAAGACTGTAATAACTGACCATAGGGTGTCTCATGGATGGACACTTTTGGCATCTGAACTGTAATTGGTTTATACACCTGCAATGGATTCAATGTAGTCATGATTAACCCTAATCCTGCTGAATCAGGGCTTTTTAAATTTGGGAGTCATTGACCCCTTGACCATAAAATTCTGGGGGGTCAAAACTGGTTTCGAAGGGGTCAAAAAAGAGCAAAACATGAAAACTTATAAGCCCTTACAGTTATCTGTATAACTGAAACAAAATAAACAATAAGTGTAGACACACTTTATTGTTTATGTTGTTTCATTTGAATAGATATTTTGTTATAGTATGCAGAAAACAATTGATCTATATAATCTTTCATATTGCATAGGTTGCACCACTGGAAATTTTGTGGGACAAAATGACCCCATGCCCTATGAATACAAATTTCGTTTCAAACAATATTTTCAATAGTCAAGATATTTCATCCACTCATTAAAACATTTAGCAGCTAGCAGACAGTAAAGGCAAAGATCAGACTGCATGTGTGTCTCCAACAATTGGACTGAATGGTAACCTTCACATTTGACCTGCATACAATGTTTTTAATGGAACATTAGATAATAATTAATATGTTATACAATGAAAGAATTTTGAAATCAAACTGAAGAGATAACAAATACCTAAATGGTAAACCAAGGTTAGGTTTAAGACTGTTGGTTATGGTATCACATTAAATATTTTGTTATAGTCAACATCTAAAGCAGGACAGTGTAAACAAGGTTAAAGATAAGGAAAGGTAACACCTTTCTACACTTTTTAATTCTCAACAAGATCAAATGTTGTGGGTATTCATTTTAATTGTCTCAGTGAAATCGTTCAAATGGCATAAAACATTAATGATTTGTCAAAGTACAACAGAATATTGAACAAGATGTGTCTGTAAAATACTAATTCCCTTTCCACTGCCAAACAGTAGTTTGATACAATATGGTCTACAGCAATTCTTAATTCAACTCTGTAATCTGTGGCAATACTTCAATGTGCATCCTAAAATTTCCAAATATTTGACATTGAAAAGATTGACCTTGACCAATGACCTTGAACTTGGTACCAACAGAAAGGTCTTGTCCCAAGCAATCCTCATGTGAAATATGAAGACTGTATCACTTACCATTCAAATGTAATGGTAAGGTTGTTTTTTTTGACAAAGACATACAAATTAACAGATAAATGGAAAGACAGGGTAAAAAACAACATGCCACCAATCAATTGATGCGGGGGCTTAAAAATTCAAATTCTAAATAACCCCCTATATAGCTGTGTATAAGTTGAAGCCATACCTCAGGTGTAGGAGAGGCCCTGTTAGTGGTCAGTAAGGCCGGATGTAAATAACCATGGTGATCATCATCCATCTCACCACCTGTACAAAAAAGAATTAGAAAATGTGACCTGTCATGGGAAAAGGGACCATCTGGGTAGTTGTGGGAACTGTAAAAAAATATTATTTGAAAAAAGGATTGGATCTACCATGGGTCAACCAGAAGGTGCACAGCAGAAATAATCACATAGGTAGTTAGTTTAATCATTCTAGATTCAGAAAACGTGTTATTTGTGAAAAAGTTTTGGTCCTGGTCAGTCTGCACAGATTTGTGCAGTCTTACCAGGGTTGACTCTTTATGCACTTCCCAGATGGTCTCTTTCGCATAATATAGGTATATTTATAATCACTAATATGTAGCAACCTTCTTTCTAAATTAACCTCTTCTTGTACAGTTACTTCCTTTTATAACTCAGTAATTTTCATGAACAAAGAAGTTTCATTGAGCTATACTCGAGGCAGTGTTTATTTCAGGATTATTACAAGCAAACTGGCTAATGATACCAATGCCTGGCTGTTTGGTGATAAGACTTCTAGGTTGATAAAGGGGCATAAATCACATAAAATGTATCTTGAGTCATCTCCCTTGATAGTAGATGTTGCTTTACACTTTTCAGATGGCCTCTTCTTGTGTGATTAGTGGTAAATAAATATTCCACAATGACTCAAGATAAGAAGTGGCGTGAAAATCTAAATCTGTTATTTCTCATCTAAATCTTATGTTGTGGGCACTCATTGGAATAATATAGATGAGACAATACCAATGAAAACCCAAAACATAGGATTTGACCAACAGATTATGGAATTTATCATTTTGAGATGAAAACTTATCTGTATCTGGAGCCCTGTTTCCCAATAGTGTCATAGTGTCAATCTGTCTGTTCCTTCTCTGGTATTATTGGCAAATATTCTCCCTGGGCCCTATATACAAAAGGGAGTCTGCAAGCTTAATCTGTTATTTCTCATCTTAATAATCCCATATTGTGGGAACTCATTGGAAAAACCTTGATTAGAGTACCGGCAACACAGGATACAACTGACGTAAGAAAATTATATTTTGAAATCAAAATAACTCTCTGTATTTGAAGCTATGTTCCCTACTTACTGTCATTATGCTTGTCAGTCTGCTCTTTCTCATGTGTTTTTGATACATATTTCTTAGTTTTGATCATCTTCACCAGATTTAATGGACGGATAATGGACATTTTCAAAATAACTCCCCCTATTTGTGTCTCTGTTCCTTACTTACTGTCATTATGCTCATCAGTCTGCTTTTTTTCATGTGTTTTGGCACAAATTTCCTGGATTTGACCATCTTCACCAGATTTGACCGACAGACAATGGACATTTTCATTTTAAGATAAAAATCATTCCCTTTGTTTGGAGCTCCGTTCCCTACTTACTGTCATTAAGCTTATTGGTCTGTTCTTTCTCATGTGATTTTGGCAAACATTCTCCCAATATGCAAAGGTGTTTGAAATCTAAATATTCTATTTCTTGTCTAAATCCTATGTTCTAGGTACTCATAGGAATCGCCTTAATAAGAGGATTCCAATGAGTACCCACAGCATAGGATTTGATTGACTAAAGAAAATTCAATTTTTCAAATTGAAATAACTCCCTGTAAATGTGGCTCTGTTTCTTACTTACTATCATTATGCTCACCAGTCTGTTCTTTCTCAGGTGTTTTTGGCAAATATTTCTTGGATTTGAAGGTTATTTGAAATCTGTATTTCATTTTGAAATTTTTTCCTGTATTTGAAGCTATGTTCCCTACTTTCTGTCATTATGTTCATCTGTTTGTTCCCTATCTGGGTTTTTTGGCAAATAATTTCCCAAGGCTCTATATACAAAAGTGTGTTTGAAATCTAAATCTCCTATTTCTCATCTAAATCCTATGTTTTGGGTACTCATTGGAATCGTCTTGATGAGACAATTCCAATGAGTACCCGCAACATAGGATTTGATTGACTTAAGAAAATTTTATTTTTCAAATCACAATAGCTACCTGTATTTGTGGCTTTATTTTTTCCTGTATTTGAAGCTATGTTCTGTACTTACTGTCATTATGTTCATCTGTCTGCTCTTTCTCTGGTGTTTTTGGAACATATTTCTTTGACTTGATCATCTTCACCAGATGTTTGTAATATGGGTGAAGTTCATTTTCAAACTGCATAAACAGGAACTGTTCATTCTTGGATTGTTTTGTTTTCATTCTGATTTCCATCTGTACTCCATGCTCAGCTATAAACTTAGCCGTCCTTTCTATAATGGCATTTTGCTTAATTGTGGCTGGCTAGTGAAAAGAACAATAAAGGGTGTAAACCATGGACATTCTCGAGTCATTTCTCAACAATGAGTTTAAATGAATCAGTGTAAGAGAAAAAGCTTTCATGTTGCTGAAAATTTATAATTTCCAACATTCAGTTTTCAGTATTTTTAATTTTTAAAAACCACTTCACATTCTTTCTTACATCAATGCATGCTCACAATTTTATGCATTCCACAAACTGCTCCTTCCATCAATATTTTGCACTAAAGTAGGAGACAAATGACCTGAGTCACATGACTTTTCTGAAATATCTTATTAAAACTGGTCTATTTTAATGCATTTTCAATCTTTTTATTATGATAAACTTTGAAGTTTGTAGTTTGTAATTATTTAACAATAAGTACTATAATTCAATGTTTCTGGTTCTAAGCAACACAGTAAAACTTACTAATTTTAAATCAGGAGGCACTTGTAATTCTTCAGGAGGGACAAATGGCTTTTCATCTTCATTTACAATAGCTTCTTGGTCTGAAAAAAGTTTGTTAACACAATTATAAATAATTCACTTTTATTTGTGTCCCTCAAGATTTACACATTCTGAATTTCTGATTGGTAGAATAATTGATTTTATACCTTCATGAAAACAAAAGCTTGCACACAAAGTTGTCCTGAGAGAAATCTTTTATCTTCAGGAATCCTGTAATTTCTTAACTTTTCAAAAGCTTTTAGCAAACAACTTACCACACATTCCATTGAAATAAAATCTGATCATGAGTGTAATAATCAGGGTTGGGGAAATATGAAATTTCTCTACTTGTCCCTGGGCAAGTAAAAGATGATTTTCTACTTGTCCAGGATTAAAATTAACTTGTCCGCAACATAGGAGATTAAGGAGAACAGACCAATTTTGAGAAAATAATGCTTTTGATGAAGAAAATGCTAACCCCCAGCATTTTCTTCATCAAAAACATTTTTTTCTATCCTTTGATGTAAAAATTAAGATAATTTAACTCTTGGATCTATTTAGTACCATTCCAAGATTTGCCCTTGTATTCATTTGTCCATGGACAAGTGGTCAAGCAAAATGTACTTGTCCGTAAGTATAAAAGCCCGAGTCGCGCAGGTCGGACATGGGAATTCCACACCCCTGTGTTAATAATTTTGAGAAACAAAAGAATGTTATTGTTTAAATGAAATTATACTCTACAGCACTTGTTTTTCAATTTTGATGTATTTATAATTTCCTCCTGCAAGATCTTTGAATTTGGAACTGTCTAACATTTAGCCAAATGGTAATAATTTAATTTTAGTTGGGTCCATAGAAATTTGGGCATTTTGATTGAATGAAAAATTGGTTTTTCTTCAACAATTAAAACAATTTCGAGTATGCAGCTATTTTGTAAGTGTCCACAGAAAATAGTACTATTAGAAAATCTGTTTCTTCATTGCCAAATCTCTACCTTTTTGCTTCTTGATATTAAATAATAAGAGATGAAGAGAGTATTTATTGATTTTATGGAGGAATGAAACCTAAAACCTAATCACACTCATATATGAATTTGCTTCATGAATTCATAGTGTTATACAGTGTTATTAGGTTTTTGGTTTCAAGCCTCCATGAAATCAATGAAGGCTCTCTTAATACCTTGTTGGTAGTATGGATCTTGCTGTCCATAATAATCATAACTAAATCCAACCGCCTTGTAACCTTCTGAGAGAGACTCATAGTAACGCTTCCATTCCTCCTCTACAAATATAAACACAACACATGAACAATAAATCATTTAATCAGGTAAAAGGTCAGGGGCCACAATACTTAATGTGATAATTCAAACTGAAAGCCTGTTTGTTATACTTTAACATGAGTTGTCAGCAGACAACTTAGCTCACCCAAACTGCTGCTTGTCAAAAACAGCACTTAACCAATGATCCAAGTTCAAGCACTCATAGAGTAAAAGCTAGGTTAAATGGTTGATGTCTAATTGTCAAGGACCTTGGTTACTGGTGAAAGGCTATTACCTGGTCAGTGTGTGTATGAGTTTATGATGACCCTAGGCATTCAGAAAAAATTAGCAAGGCAAGAGTTCATAAAAGGTCAAGTTCAAAATGTCAAGGAGCTTGGTCTCTGCTGACAGCCTATCAACTAGTGAGTGTGTATATGAAGGAATAATGTCCCTTGGTAAAAAGTTCAAAAAGTGTAAGCAAAATTAAAGTTTTTTGGTTAAAGTTTTCCTAAGTCCATAAAAGGTCAAGGTCAAAATGTCAAGGAGCTTGGTCTCTGGTGAAAGCCTATCAACTTGTGATTGGTATATAAAGGAACAGGGCTTACTCTGCCCTTAGCCAATTTAGCCATTGGCTAAAATTCTCTAAAATTGGCTACAAAAAAATCAATTGGCTAAAATGCTGCCCAAGGGTCATTTATCATTTTGTAAAGTCCATAAATCTATAGATAAGAGAAAAACAAAAGTGTTAAGATCATTGGTAGTACAATTAACAAATTGATATCAGGGATAATCCTTCACACCTTTGATTGACCTGTTGACAGGTAAAAGTTCTTTGGTAGCCATAGGACCATGCATTGTTTTTATTGATTCTCTTTAAAGCTGTCATATCCAGATTGAATGCAAAAATGTCTTAACATTTCAATATTCTACTGATAGCCTCCAAATTATCAAAATAATTGGCTTGAGTTGTTCGTCTAAATAGGTATAACACAACTGTCTGTTTTTTGCTGAGTGAAAACAGCACATTTCAACAATTTTTTGGTAAAACACCATTGAAAAAATATTCCCAATTCAAATGTAATTCATTAAGTTAATAGTAAACGAAAAAATATAAAAATTAAGGATATTGTAAGTTTTTGTTGGTAAGTGAGAATAAGATGGCTACAACGTCGTCAATTTGGCTAAAGTATTTTTAAATTGGCTAAAAGGTTGGCTAAAAGAAATTTGAACCCAGGGTAAGCCCTGAAGGAATAATGTCCCTTGGTAAAACGTTCAAAAAGTGTAAGCAAAATTAAAGTTTTTTGGTTAAAGTTTTCCTAAGTCCATAAAAGGTCAAGGTCAAAATGTCAAGGAGCTTGGTCTCTGGTGAAAGCCTATCACCTAGTGAGTGTGTTTACAAAGGAATGATGTCATTAGGTAAAATATTCAGAAAATAAAGGCAAGGTTTAGGGTTTTTGGCTAAAGTTTTTAGTTGAAGTTTTTTTAAGTCCATAAAAGGCCGAGGTCAAGGTCAAAATGTCAAGGCACTTGGTCTCTGATGAAGCCTATCACCTGGTGAGTGTGTATATAAAGTAATGATGTCCCTAGGTAAAACCGTCAGAAAATATAGGCAAATGTTAAGTTTGTTATAAGTTTTTAGTTAAAGTTTTTGTTTAAAGTTTTTTCTTAAAAAGGGTCAAGGTCACTATCTAAATATCATTTTGACATGGGTGCTTGTCTCAAATAAAAGCCTCTACCTAATACCTAAAACTTTTAACAAATGCGGACGCCGACACCGAAGCTGATGCTGACACTCAAAGGTATGACAATAGCTCTTCTCAGACTTTCTTCCAGGCGAGCTAATAATAAGGTAATAAAAACCTCAAAGAAAAAAGAGTTTAAAACATAGACAAATTAAGAAATTTTGACAGTACATTTATGATAAATTGTTGAATTACATCAAATTTTCAAATGCAAGTATTTGAAATATTATTGAATCAGTTATTATTAAAATTTCAACAATTAAGAAAACAAAAAAAAGTTTCATCCTAGGTCAGTGTGTACAATCAATGCAGTCTAGACTAGTGTAGGCTAAATAATCTTTCACATTTATCTTGACCTTAAATGTCTGCAATATACACATTAATAATCGATAATGAGATTTCTTCCTCATTTTTTTGCATTGGAAGCCTAAATCAACTGATTATCGATTATATCAATTAATCAGTCCTTCACTAAATAAGACCATTTATTTACCTTCATACATAGCCTTCTCTGCAATATCTGTATGAAGCTCCAGATACCTCTCCTCATCACACAACTGCTCAATATGTTTTTCATCTTCTGTCAACTCACTATGTACTTTCACCAGATCTGCATCATACGCACTCAGGTCATACAAGTGTCCCCTTCCATCGTACCTGCAGCCAAGGGTATATTGATGAATAAAAGCACATAATATAGATAGCTGTATATACGGGGAAGAACTTATTTACATTTATTCGTTTTATGACAGAAGTACCTTAATAACCCTATTTTTTTCGGACGACATGTTTGAACTTTAAGGTAGTCAAACCGTAAAAGTTTTGCAACATCTCAGAGGTAATGAACTTTCATGGTATTAACAGAGGTTTCCTGATGAAAATGGAAACCTCCGTTAACATTGTGAAAGAATATGTGGTCCAAAATATTGCAGATCTATTACGGGTCCACTACCTTAAACAAACATTGTAGACCTTGTTAAAACTGCTCAAGGAACAATTTGATCAGGGTCTAAAATGTTTGACTTTCACTCAGTCTCTATTACCATGTTTAGATTTCTCTCTAAGAATTTTAAAACAAAAGTTGTCATTTCTTTTGGGTGTCTTGAAATTATAGGATAATTATGGTATTCACACTTCTTGCTTTCTGGGTTATTTGCTTGTAAATGTCATCCCCATACATACTGCTTAAAAGTTTATATTAATGATATTCCTGAAAAAAACCTCATTTAGATGAATGATTTTTTACTTTTCATATAAATAATTGCAAGGAGTGAATAAAAGAAATAACACATATAAATTGAGATCGAGAAAATCTTCACAAAAAACTTAGATTAACAAGACAAGAAAACAGCGCTATTTTAAGAGGAGCTAGGTCCTGGACATTCAGCCTTAAAGTTAAAGGGTCCTAAGTACAGCTAGGCAGTCCCGGCAGGATAATACATTTTTTAACCATTTATAGGGAAACAAGAAATAGATAAATATTTGAAGCTGTATTGTTTTTCGTGGGATTTATTTTCGGGTAATCAAATCAACATGACATTCAGATTTTTTTTGACACTTCAGAAGTTCCTTCAACCATGCAAGCTATCAGATAATTATTGTCAAGGTAAATTTAAATCTGAAATGGCCAGAATGACAATAGTAAGAAGATCTTATTTTATTGTTTTAGATTCCCCATAAGGTTGGCGATAATTTTCAAGGTATATTTACCATAATGCAAATATTTTTTCATCATTATCAGATTTGATTTTAAAAGAAATTGAACAGGTGTGCCCTAGTTTTAGCAGGTCTCTTGGACCTTAATTTGGGCTTTTTTTAATGACATTTTCATATTGGCCTGAGATCACTGCTTTCTTCTAGCCCTGATAAAGTTTTAAAAATAAGTATAATGTATAACGAATGTAATGTTTTGTACAACAAAAAAAGGCTTTTCTATTACCATTTTCTAACAGATGAGATACACACATCAGTAGGACATGTGCATAATAAATGTTCAACAAACTTAATTTCTGTAAATAAGGATAAACTTTGATTATTTGCTGAAATTCATTCAGCAACAAACCATGTTAACCTGTTTTTCTCCTTCCATGAAGGAACAACACCCCACTTTCTGGTAGTTATGGGGAGACAATTCGACCATCCATCAGTTGTTGTGCTTTGCTTCACCCACCAAAACAGAGGTTTACGTTCATCTTAATCGGCAGTATGTTTATCAGCTAACCTGTTAGAACTAAATAAATGGATTAAGACAATTGACAAAACGCGTACACGAAACCTTTTTGATTGACAATCGAGATTTTCCACTCGTTGTTGAAGCGGACCCTTGTTGAAGGGTAAACCGACCTGTCAATCTTCAGGCGTTCGTCCCCCATCCATGGTATCATGTATTTTCCCTTGTCAACAAGTTTCGCCTGGTCGTCATCTCTGAACAATTTACAAGAATATCCGAACACAAACAGCTCCTCGTGTTTACTTTTTTCCGTGCACTCGTCCGTCGGAAAAAGAAGATCGCTCGCCATTTTTTTAGTACACGGTGTCGTCAAAAACACTTTTTAGTGAAAAACGCCTTTTATAGTGGTGTCACTTTTGTCAATAATCTACAAGGTCAAATTATTTAACAAGAGGTCCATGGTAGCCCTGAAGCTTTACAGTCCATCCGGCCCCTCGTCAAACCGTCCCCGGTCAAACCGGCCCCAATATCGATTTTCCATCGGTAAAACCGGCCCCTAAAACCGGCCCCAATATAATTAAAACAATGAAGGGTGATAATTATATAGAAACGCAATGCTGTGTGATATTTATTTTGGAAAGTTGTGTTGAGTGTCGTCTCAGAAAAAAAAGAAAGAAACACTACGAAAAATTTGTTTATTTTTTTTTAAATTGCCTATATCTCGGACTCTTTATCATAAATAATCAACAAAATGATCAAGAAAATAATAAACTAAAGACCATTTTAAATCAGTTACTAATAGTATAATTTTTATGAGGCTATTTTCGAACCCTTTTTTATTCTTTTTCCAACTTTGACTTTGTATAGTTATTATTTTATAAAGGCATCATTTTGAGTACAAATCTTCTTTGAAGTGTTAATGTATAATTAGTCAAATAATAGAATTGATAAAATTGTAACATATGGTTTGAAAATATTATGGGAAAATGAGAACTAGGTATACAAAAAGATCCCCTTTTTCATAATGTTACACAATTATGCAGGCATTTCACGTTAGACCCAGAGACTTATTTTCATTTTAAATAGCGGTCTTGTTGCACCCCTTTAAATAAAAACAAATTCGATCCGTCAAAACAATTGTGACTTTCTTAAAGTCTGTACATTAAATATCACTGTATGGAAACTCTGTACGCGACGTTGCAACGGTATTTTAAACATGGCGTACTTCAGTTCAATTGCAACGTGTATGTATTAAGCTTTGAAAAAATGATCCACTATTAGTAATAGTTTAATGGTATATGGCACCGTTTGTGTATAATATTGCTTCGATTATCGTGGTTTCGTTATTTTTTTTAAAAAAGTGGGCATTTCGTTAAAGCAAAATTACACACAAACGTTGTTATATGACGTTAAAACAAACTTGAGTATCAACGGAATATTTATTCAAAGATTGTTACTTTAATGTAAGGATCATCTAAAAGGATCATATATTTAACATTTTTTGTACCAAAAGTGAGTGACACCTTCTTTTTCAGTAATGCATATCCGCCATCTTTAAGCTACCATTGCAAAGTTGTGTACAAAGTTGCCATACAGCACCGACTCACGGGGCCTCGGTTTAACGTCTCATCCGAAAGACAATTACAGTGGTCTCGCGTTACCTCGAGATGGAAGTTAGCTTCAAAGAAAACATTGTGAGAAAAGAAGTAATTGCTAGCAACCTCGCCTATCTTCTGACTGATAAAACGTCTAAAACTTGTCATTAAGAAAAGATAGCTACGAAAATATTGTAAGGAAGAAAGAATATGAATGTAATAAAGCTTCTCATTAAAATTGCTAAATGTACAGAGATTAGACACCACTTAACATGGACGCCGACGCCTTATTCGACTTTTTTTTTCTGTTTTCAACACTGACAATTTGACCAAATTAACAAATCGTTTTATAGCATAAAATGACTGGTAATTCATACAACTATTCCTCTAGGACTATTTTACATAGGCATTGCATATTTTGAAGGCAAAATATGAAAAGGTAAGTTTAAAACGCAGTAAAACGTCTTCGCAGAGGACAATTTTGCGTACTGGTATTAACCCGATTCATGCGATGACTCGAGGTATGTGTTCGAGATATCGCGAGACCACTATAGTTTGTTATTGTGCCAGCCCGGGTTTGAACCCTTGCCGTCGAACTTCAATTTTAGTTATTTAGTACGTGTGTATTTCTGTTTATTTATCGTCGCTACCGTAGCAAATGCCCATATGAGCGACGCCCATAGAAGACGGTTAGTTGTTACGAGGGATAGTGCAAGAATACATGACGAAACTACTGCTGAGATCCGCCATGGTTCTTTTACGTGCTCGGTGTAAAGCACCGTCTAACGGCGCCTCGGTTTAACGTCTCATCCGAAAGACAATTAGTTTGTTATTGTGCCAGCCCGGGTTTGAACCCACACCGTCGAACTTCAATGGTTTTGAAGTCCTGTGCTCTACCAACTGAGCTAATCGGGCTGACAAAGGTATTTAGTGTGTATTTATGTTTATTTATCGTCGCTACCGTAGACGGTTAGTTGTTACGGGGGATAGTGCAAGGATACATGACGAAACTACTGCTGAGATCCGCCATGGTTCTTTAACGCGCTCGGTGTAAAGCACCGTCTCACGGGGCCTCGGTTTAACGTCAAATCCGAAAGACAATTAGTTTTGTTAGTGTACCAGCCCGGGTTTGAACCCACGCAGTCGAACTTCAATAATTTTGAAGTCCAGTGCTCAACCAACTGAGCTAATCGGGCTGGTAAAGGTATTTAGGTATTTATAGTTGGTATTTAAAGCATTAATATAATCACTCAATTTGGTAATTGCATTCGCGGCAAGAATTCTTAAATAATACTGATGTTTCAATAGCGTGAAAAAATTTAAAAGGTTTGTATGCCGAAAACGAGTTAAAATAACGGGTTGTTTTCAATGATTTACAGATTATTGATAACCATTGATCTTTAATTGTTCAATTTATTAAATCAACAAACACTTTTACTGATTATTGATTGGCATCGGCCTTTAATTGCGAAAACATGAGTTAAACCAAACAATGCATAGCACGTGTATAAAATAAGACAAACGCGGTAATATCTTTTAATGTTCTTTTACATATTTCTTGTGCATTAAATTGACAAATTAATTCTGTACAATAGAGCCATTTTTTATTAAAAATATCACGATATATTTATTTTTCACAACATACATTTAACGCACGAAATCATACATAATTAAGCTTAAGTTTTTTATAGGGGACTCTAAAAACTCTAAAATATGAATATCATGGACCAAGACTGTTAAAAGTTCGTAGGTTCAAAATATTAAAGTAACATAATTGTATCAAACAAAAAAAATGAAAATAAAAAGTGGTCGGTTTGACTATTTCTTGGGGCCGGTTTGACCGTTTTTCTGAGTTGAGGGGCCGGTTTGACTATTCTTTGGGGCCGGTTGACCGTTTTGGGGCCGTTTTGACCGGGGGCCGGTTTCACGAGGGGCCGGTATGACTGGTTCCCGCCCTGGATCACTCACCTGACTTACAAGAAATATACATACGTCATATAATGTATGTCTAAAATTTGAGTTATAATAGTCTGTTTATTGTGGGAATCACAAGATAAATAAGATAAGTATTAAAGACTAATTCATGTATCCGATTTGCGAATGTCTGACGTGTCACCCAAACCGACGTTTCCTACCAAGACTTTTCAATACTTTTTAGAAGTGCAACGTCTTGTATTTTTCAGAATCTAAAAAAACATAAAGATGTTAATAATTTTCTTTTATTTAAAAATTCTGGTGTGTTTAATGAGTAATCAAAATTTAGTCTCCACAAATAAAGGAATAGAAATCTTTATTTGCAAGTGTTCACTATCGCATGTATTCATGAACACGCTATCATATAATTACCTGCATACTATTGTAAATGTGTGAAACAATATCAATCAATTCACAAAAATCTTTATTTGTTAGATTTGTTTGCTATTAGTAAATAATTGATAAAGAATTGAATGAGTGAGTGTATTATTTAATTAACTTGAATGTATCATTTTTTTTTTAAATAATATAGAATAATAATTTGTTAATTTCGTCAAAATGGGAAGAAGCTTCAGTCTTAATTTTTTAACTTGAATATATCATTTTTTTCAATTATAAAGAATAATAATTTTGTCCCACAGTTCAATTTGCAATATATTGTGAATAAGAATGAATAAATTGGGAACTGAAAACATTTCAAGAAAGGGAGATGATTGTCGAAAGCAATTACCCCCAAGATGTTTCCAACTGCATTCCATTCGCCTATATTGAAAAATGTTAACAATTTCCCATATTATATTAACTATCTTCTGATGGTAGTCCTTAAACCATTCATAGGTTTTTTTATGTTATTCTCGTTCGTGCTGGTAGAAATGGGTCAGTTATAAATGAACTGGCAGATAAATGAATTTAAAAAAGAAAACTTGAAAAAAGATAAATACTTAAAAACAAGAAGACATGTATATTTAGTTGTCTTCTTTGATATTTCATTTGCTACTAGGGGCCATCTGGTGAATATTACAGCAATTCAAATTGTAATATTATAGCAAGGTGTTAAAAGCCATATAGACAGTTTCAGATTTTATTTCAAGATTTTGTTTTAAGTGTGGTAAAGATTGAACAGGTGTCATAGTCACTATAGTTGCTGCTGCATTTACATTTTACTAATTTGGTATCTAAAAGCAATTTCTTATACTATTAATTACTTAAATAATATCATGCATTCATATTAACTCCTACTCTATTATATATAAATGAACATAAATAATTCTACCCATTTTGGCCTTTTTTGTCATGGACCGGGATATATTTTTTTGTAGTATTTTTATAAGAATCCCACAGTAAATTAGCTACCGTCACCTTTGTTGACTGTTCTTAATTACCAAACTTAAGAGTATTTCCTAATACCACTCTTTTCTTCTTTAACATTTTTCTTGTATTTCCAAGTGAATAGGGAAGCCCTGTTCACAACTCCAACTTCATTCCTAATTATAAAAACTGATAAATTGATAAACATATTAAGGAAATTCTTAGTGATGTGATGGACTTCCATATACCATTGTCGTAATCATCTGTCACCCTCTCTGTTTCCTATAAACAATTTTCCAGCTTAACAGATGAATATGGAAGCCCTGTTCACAAGCTAAATGTCCGACTTTTTAGCGGGTACACGACATTTCGTCGAATGAAACTTCATCGATATGATATGTCGAACGAAATTTCCAAATATACGACACTTGGTCAATTATTTTTAAGCGACAATAGAGCGATGATCAATTACAGCGTTAAAGTAAAATTTCTCCGCAGATCATCTTGGCTTTCAAGTTTGTTTTGTTAGCTTAGCTGAGATAGTGTTCCGTTTACATTTATAAACGTCTTTGTAGTCTTTATTGTCTTATGTAATTTTTTCGACGAAATCGATAAATTTCGACGAAAATTCAATTTCGACAAAGTGTCAATTCGACATATCGTTACATTCGACAAATATGGCAATCAATGAAAATTGAATTCGACGAATTGGTAATCGACGAAAAGTCATGGACCCCTTTTTAGCAATATATACTGTGATAAACTCATTTCTTGTTGATATATGTATAAGAATTTGTAATGATAATTGTGATCACATTACTGTAATATTGTGAAAGCCTCATAATAAATAGAGGATATCGAATGAGTGGTCATTGAATACCGAATTTATTAAACGAGTCATCTATAAACAGATAAAAACGAGGCTGCGCCGAGTTTTTATCTATTTATAGATGACGAGTTTAATAAATTCGGTATTTTATGAGCACAAATTTTATATTCTATTTATAAAATGACCCGAATTTTTGCGAAAAATCGTCAGAATTTTTGAAATTCAACATTTCAATTTTCCACGAAACTCATAACGCCGCTTAAAACTGACGTCACAATATATACATTATGACGTCATTTTCTCGGTTACAAAATAGCGTTGCTATTCGCTTTGAGCTCATTTGCATAGTTATTCTACTAGTGTTATAAGACCCGTGTAATATCAAAAATATTCAACGGGGTTATTTCACTCCCGCGACGTCGGTCATATTATAAAATATGATATGAGCCCGTGCTTGACATTTTCAAACATTCCACATGTGCGCACAGTAAAGACTTTCGACAGCCAGTGCATCCGCACAGTCTGACCAAAGTCTTTTCTATGGGCTCTGCAGATACATAAGGTCTAAAACACATCTTCAAGTGGTCTGGAAATATTCTTATTGCATTACGTGGCTCTCCGGGCACCATAACTTCTCTCATACTGACAGTCTTGAAATTGTTGGAAATGTCACGCATAGGCTCATATGACTTCATCAAGGTTTACCACTTACGAGGGATGATCCAGAAATTCGTATAATGGGCTTATAACTTTGGCATTTCTATCTTTTTCAGTGTATAATTTGTCATGTGTGTAGTTCAGTATCTTCGAAGAGTACACATGTTATCATTTTTGCGAAATCATATAAAGCGGCCTTAGATTTCGTTACCATAGTAACATATGCATGCCTACGCGGGGGGGGGGGGGGGGGCGTAAAAAATAATGAAAATCTGTTACATTTATAAAATTATCTGAAACTTTTCGTAAACTCGATTTGAAAATTCTTGCTAGAAGTAAATAAGGCCAAATAGAGAATCAATTATCATACTTTAAACATTTTGGAAGAGTTTTTATGGACACATGATAATTGAAATAAGACTTAATATTCGAGTGAAAAGCAACCTGGAGACTACACCAAATTGTGAAATCCGTTTATTTTTCGATTTTGGTTTGATCATGAGATATTCACCAACACTAACCTTTCAGGTATTTTAGACAAATATCATAAAAAAAGAAGTTTTTGTTGAGTTACCTCATATATTTTAAGAGCGCCAGGCTTTATTAGAGAATTAAGAATGGTATAATTGAGTTTAAAGAGAATGAAGTTGTCTTAATTGATTCTCATTACTTTCCAAACTTTAAGGTCCTGCATCTTCGTCTCCAGCTCACTAGAAATTCTATTCCTATAAAATTGTACTCCAATTTGAATTCCAAATGGAATGTGACTACTTTCTGCAAGTTATTTTATTAGGCACAGAAAGGCATGTATACAAATGGAGACTAAATAGAAAATAGTAAATAATGACGTCGCATTTGACGTTCTTGCTCCCCAGCCTTAGTGCGGGGTCTATGTTTTAGATTAGTCACTTTACAGCCGCTATATAACTTACACATTCGAAAATTTCCACATTTATTACACTGATGTTGCATCTAACGAATGTATAAATTTTGTTTTCATAATCAACTTTCCTAAAGTTTTAGAACCCCATTATACGAATTTCTGGATCAACCCTCGTACAACTTTTTGACACCAGCCTGAACGACCTGTTAGCGAAAAAATCGTACAGGTCCTCCATGATAACAACAGGCCCTGCATGAAAACCATACTTGATTTTTAGCAATTTGGGGGTTAAATTGCTAGGAAAGCATTGTTGGAAAAGAAAAAATTGCTTTGGACAAGCATTTCTTCTTTTTCTACAATGTTTTCCATTTGGTTATGCATGTTTTAGTATTGGAAAGACATTTTTTGTCAAAACACGACAGATTTGAATTACTAAATACTGCCATTAACTACAGACCCGAAGGACCTGCAGCATGGTTACATCTACCAGTCCTCCCTAAAATCCACAGGTCTCGGGCATGAGGACTTAGTGTTAGTGTCGAGCCCTGATTTCACACACGATTTCTGAAACCATTGTCATCCTGAACATGGAATATTTTGGCAGAAGGTACATAAGAACAACCTTCAAATAATGCTGTCTGATATGTATATAATACATACTTAGTGTTATGTATGAGAAAAAATATCTAACGAGGTTGGGAGAATTGATCATTGTCGAGGCTATGCCGAGACAATAATCAATTCTCACAACCGAGTTAGATATTTTTTCATACAATACATTGAGTATGTATTATATTTATCTTATAATCTCTTTTTGTCTTTTTTTCGTCGATGTTTCTAACTGAAATGAAAGTTTCTAAAAATAAAATAACTATGTGATATCATAAAAAGTATCATAAGGGATGTTATCACACGGATATTTATATAGTTATAAGATAACCACTTGAGTTCCCAGTTAAAACCAGACTTTTTCATTTTTTCTAATGACTCATCAATAGTACATCCTGTGCTTTCAGTACTTTGTGTTTTTTATAAGTTTGCCATGATTTTAATTCAGCATGGCAAGGGTTATTTTCAAAGTTCTCGTTGTTTGCATACACCATTTGGTTAAAGATTGCATTCCCTGCACATTATTTATAGTAACACTTAGACACACACACAGGAAAAAAACAACCCATCAATAAACAACCAAACAGAAAAAAACCCGTACACGGTAAGTAAGCATGAAAATATTAAACTATTCATTTTGCATTCCTATTTGTCTCCCTCTGACCGTGAAATTAAGGAAAGGTCAAAAACTAGAATTAACCCTAGTAGACAACAATACGTTAAATCCACTATCCCACAACATAGGGTTGATTTACAGTGAAGAGCATTATTTTGAAGTATTTTGGTTGTTTAGGGTTAGGTAATGCATCATGCCAAATATGAAAGGTCTATCCCTTACGCTTTGGGAGGAGAAGATTTTTGAAGTTTTTTAGGCTCTAGTGCCTTGCCAACAAGAGTTCTGTAAGGATTCGATTCTGTGAAGTTTTTCTAAGTGCCTAACCTAGGAATCAGTCAGGAATGTTTCATTGAAATATATTGAGTGGTTTTGATGGAGAAGAAATTACAATACGTGTTCACGGATGGACGGGCTTCGAACAACCATCGATCCTAATAACTCACATAAGCACATTGTGCTCAGATGAGCTTGAAAGGAAGGTAAGTATAATAGACAACAGCAATGAAATAATTTCCAATGCTGTCCGGTAATCTTACGCACATAAGCAAATTAAATTACGTTAAAACAGTTACAACTAGTTTGTCTTCGTGTAGATTATTTTTCAAAATGTGTTTGCTCATTGAAATGAAAAGTAAGCATTCGAATATGTCATTTCTTTCAACGGTGTCGTAGAATGGCGGGAATCGGGAGCCTTGTTTGTAATACGACGATACAAAGAAAAAAGCTTCTTAGATATATCTTAAACATGGGTAACTACCGGTATACGATAAATATTCAGTAGATCGCGTCTTGGCGCACCATAGTTAGGAAATTTTATCGCAATTATTTTTTGAAGTAAAATGATTAAGCGAGTAATGAACGGAAGCTGGTTCAATGTGCCGGCTTTGTGAATATTCATAAAAATAGCATGACGTCACACCAGAACAACCTCAGACTTGAGTACAAATTTCCACTCAGATTTCCCACCCTCGGATACCCCGAGGTTTCCTTATATGCTACGATATATATAATACGTCCTTAGTGTATTGTATCTAACGAGGTTGGGGGAATTGATAATTGCCGATGCTCTGCCGAGGCAATTATCAAATCCCACAACCGAGCTAGATATTTTTTTTCATACAATACAAAAAGTTCGTTTAATATTTATCATATGATTGTGTTAGCATTGCTTTCTTCGATGGTTCTATCAGAAATATGAGTTTTTTTGCCATGTTTCTAAAAATGACCGCATTGCGTCACTGTTCTAAAAATTTTCATGTGATATTATGAAAAAATATCATATGGGGTGTTATCACACTGATATTTGTATAGTTATAAGATAATTTTCGATATAGCAGGAGACCCTTGGGTATCCGAGGATGATGATTAACCAATATACATCATCCTGAATTGCCTTCATCGGCCAAACAATCGAGACTATTAAATGTAAACATATTAAAGAATACGCTTTTCTCAACATGGGCTGTACTTGCCTGCTTCTAATTCTAAATACGCATGTACTAGCAAATCTTTTAAACTAGATCTGTATCTCTTTTTAAGTAAATTTTCAAGGGTGTCATTTTGAAAGAAAGTAGAAATACTTATCAACAACTATTCACAGACAATGTGCCTACTCAGTATAACCCATAAAAATTGAATTATGATAAAGGCGACATACTTTGAAATAAAATGTACTGTTATCAGACGAGTCATTGGAATAAGGAAATGGCTTCAAAGCGAGCGAAATTCATCGAAAACCAATCGATTGACACCTACAAACTGGTTGGTTGAGATCGTAACTACAGCTTCCATTAGCTAGAGTTAGGTTGTTTTGTTGACAAAAACTTTTCCACTTTTGATTAAAATATATTTAGAAGGCATGCACATACATGCAATTTTTACGTAGCGTGTTTTCTTTTGCGACATTCGCGGGTAGTAACTATCCGCGCCAAAGCCTCCTCACAACAGCGGCTAGGATTCTCATCCCGATACTGCCCATTATTTTTTCCTTCTTTTAAAAATTTTCTTTCAGCTAGCGTTTCGACCACGGAACGGTCCAAGGGAATGGTCCACTTTATCAATTAATCCAAAGAATGTTTATCAGTTTAAAATATGGCTTTAACAGATGTGGATAATTTCCGGATTCGTAAAACTGTTTTTTTTTCTCAAATTTTTTCCGAAGGGAATAGAATAAACATTAAATTAAACACTCAGTATTTCAATATTTCGGCAAAAATTGCCTTTTTCAAGAAAACGAAAAATATTTTAACACTACTACAAAATAATTTTAACTGATACAGCCATTTCAAATTTATCTCACAAAGGATATGACGTCAACGTCGTTTTTCCACGTTCAGGCGACGTTGACGTTCCCGCGCATAATTAGACGTCAACTAACGTTATGTGGAACTGCGCGTCTTTTACGTTGCAACCCAATGGCTGAACAGTTTGTAGCCTTTTGATCCTTGCTGACTCATGGATTTGGCGCTCTGTCCGGTTTGCGGAGTACATCTTCTTTGAACCGTAAATCTCACATCAGAGCTTGAATGCTCGCCCATTTTAAAATGGAGATTTATCGGTTTCTCGCGCTGAAAGCGTACATCCCTCAGATGTTCTTTCATCCTTTCATTCAACTGTCTCTCTGTCTCTCCCACATATACCACCTTATCACATCGTACACAACTTATTGCATGCACCACGTTCCTATCCCTGCAAGAAGTATGTGATGGCACATTGTATATTCTATTAGCCGTAGTATTCATGACCTGGTTACCTATCACTATATCACACATCGGACAACCAGCGTCACATGTGCTACGACAATTTCGCACCACACTATTTGTTTTACCGTGCACCAGGGTGTCACTCAGATTTTTGTCCCGCCTAAATGCCACTATAGGGGGCTCTTTGAAAACTTCCTTCATTTTTTCAGACTCATACAACACCCTTGTGTGCTTATTTACTATCTTATGGATATCAGGCAGAAGATGTGAGTACGTCAGAACTAACGGTTCGCGTGAACAATCCTTTTTAGTATCCCTTCCCTTATTTCCAGCCCATAACACCTCTCTGTCAAGTTTGTCAATTCTCCCCAATTGCGCTTCAATACTCTTCCCACTTTACCCTCTCTGCCTAAGCTGATGCTTAAGAGTTTTTCTTTGTTTTTCATAGTCGGAACTCTTCTCACAAATTCGTTTAAGACGTAAACCAAGACCAAAAGCTAATCAGCGTTTGGTTGACGGTGGGTGACATGAGTTTTGATTGAGATACAATTGTCTGTCTGAAGGCTTGACATAGAGGTCCGTATAAATGTGACCGTTTTCTATTTTAACCAGTGTATCTAGAAAATCTATCTGCCGATGACTCTACCGCAATTCAACCTTGATATTTTGATGTATATTGTTAGCATGGGCGGCGAAGTTTAAAAGTTCATCCTCACTCCCAACCCACAGGCCAAAACCATCGCCAATAAATCTTTTATAAAATGAAGGCTGATGCTTTGTTTTCATTAGATGTTCGTCCCATTTTCTCATATAAGTACACGCGAAATTTTTACCTAGTTTAGAACCGATCGCGATCCCTTCTGTCTGTATGTAGTTGCTATCTCCAAACTGAAATACGATATTTTCAAGGACAGTCTCTATCATTTGAAGGACATATTTCGAACTTATTAATGTTGAAGTTCGTTGGTCAAGAGCTTCATTACATGCCTCTAGGCCCTCCTTTTTCGGAACCGACGGATACAATTTGCATACATCGAAGCAAAAAAGTATGCAGCCTTTTGGAATTGGCTCTTCGATTTCCTTGAGTTTATTGATAAAATCTGTCGTGTCCCTAAGAAAACTAGGAGAAGCCTCTACATATTCATTCAATTCATACTCAGCAACTTCTGCTATTTTTTCAGTGGGGGTGTCTATACCACTCACTATTGCACTATACGGGGCATTCTTTTTATGTAATTTGGGATTACCCTTGAGTTTCCCGGGTGAAACATATTTTGGGATGAGATATGCTTGTAAGTCCTTCGAAATTGCACCCTCCTTATACATTGCATTGACAACTTTTTCACCTTTTTATGACATTTTTCTATCATTTTATCATAGCAACTTCTCGAATCCGGTTAAATCTAGTATTATCGATTGGTTTGATTCTTCTAATCATGATAGCCACGGCGACCTCATGAACCTCGATAAAAAGTCCGGAATTGGATCTTTAGACCCCAAAATTCCATGTCAAGGAATTACTTAAATTCCATGCGAATGGAGCGGACAAATGATCAATCACGATATTCAATGCGAATGGAATGAACAATTGATCGACCCTGAAATTCCATGCAAATGGAATGAACAAATGAGTAGTCCAGAAATTCCATACAAATGGAATGAACAAATGGGCAATCCAGAAATTCCATGCAAATGGAATGAAAAACGAGAACAAATAGTTAAACCAATGTCTCAGGTAGACCCTCCTTCGAAGGAGAAAAAGGTTAACAAACGCAAACGGGGTTCTCTTAAAACACAATACCAGAGAAATGAGCATTTTGGGCTGCCAAGAGCACACAATTTTGCGACTTTTTCGTCAAACACTAAAATAAAGAAAAATCATGACAGAAACTCTCAAACAGAAAATGTTAACAGAAACAACTCCTCTAATATTTCGGTTACAAATCTTTCTAAATTTGAATTTAGTAGCGCCCAGATTTCACTATTAGAAAAAGGCTTGAAGTTCATTCCCAGACAAAATAAGGTTGACAAGCTGGAGCTTATCTCCGACCTTTCCGAGTGGGAGAGAAGAATAAGATTGAGAGAATTTTTTCATGATAAAAGTAATGACAAAGATAGAGAGGAAAGTGTTTCAGAGAGGTTTAAGCTGCCTAAGAAAAGCTATTTCACTCCAAACAAGGGTCGAGATAATCACCTTGATCTTTACATTGAACTTGTAAAGACTGACATTGTAGAAAACTTGAAAAAAAGGGATCGCTCAATATATCAAAGGCTGAGAATGACGCTTTTTATGAACTTCTCCACCATCCCGATATCGTTATTCGTCCAGCTGATAAAGGGTCGGGCATTGTAGTTATTGTCAGGGAAAATTACTTGTCTGAACTCAAGGAAGAAGTTGAGCAATGTCCGTCATATGAAAAGACGGACGCTAGAATGACAGAAAAATGTCATTAAAAGGTGAAAAAAGTTGTCAATGCAATGTATAAGGATGGTGACATTTCGAAGGACTTACAAGCGTATCTCATCCCAAAATATGTTTCACCCGGGAAACTCAAGGGTAATCCCAAATTACATAAAAAGAATGCCCCGTATCGTGCAATAGTGAGTGGTATAGACACCCCCACTGAAAAAATAGCAGAAGTTGCTGAGTATGAATTGAATGAATATATAGGGCTTCTCCTAGCTTTCTTAGGGACACGACAGATTTTATAAATAAACTCACGGAAATCCAAGAGCCAATTCCAAAAGATTGCATACTTTTTTGCTTCGATGTATGCAAATTGTATCCGTCGGTTCCGAAAAAGGAGGGCCTAGAGGCATGTAAGGAAGCTCTTGACCAACGAACTTCACAATAAATAAGTTCGAAATATGTCCTTCAAATGATAGAGACTGTCCTTGAAAATAACGAGCTTCAGTTTTGAGAAAGCAACTACATACAGACAGAAGGGGTCGCGATCGGTTCTAAACTAGGTACAAATTTCGCGTGTACTTATATGAGAAAATCAGACGAACATCTAATGAAAACAAAGCATCAGCCTTCATTTTATAAAAGATTTATTGACGATGGTTTTGGCCTGTGGGTTGGGAGTGAGGATGAACTTTTAAACTTCGCCGCCCATGCTAACAATATACATCAAAATATCAAGGTTGAATTGCGGTACAGTCATCGGCAGATAGAATTTCTAGATACACTGGTTAAAATAGAAAACGGTCACATTTAAATACGGACCTCTATGTCAAGCCTTCAGACAGACAATTGTATCTCAATCAAAACTCATGTCACCCACCGTCAACAAAAAAAGGATTAGCTCATGGTCTTGGTCTACGTCTTAAACGAATTTATTAGAAGAGTTCCGACTATGAAAAACAAAGAAAAACTCTTAAGAATAAGCTTAGGCAGAGAGGGTATAGTGGGAAGAGTATTGGAGCGCAATTTGGGAGAGATGACAAACATGACAGAGAGGTGTTATTGGCTGGAAATAAGGGAAGGGATACTAAAAAGGATTGTTCACGCGTACCGTTAGTCCTGACGTACTCACATCTTCTGCCTGGTATCCATAAGATAGTAAATAAGCACACAAGGGTGTTGTATGAGTCTGAAAAAATGAAGGAGGTTTTCAAAGAGACCCCTATAGTGGCATTTAGGCGGGACAAAAATCTGAGTGACACCCTGGTGCACGGTAAAACAAATAGTGTGGTGCAAAATTGTCGTAGCACATGTGACGCTGGTTGTCCGAAGTGTGATACAGTGATAGGTAACCAGGTCATGGATACTACAGCTAATAGAATATACAATGTGCCATCACATACTTCTTGCAGGGATAGGAACGTGGTGTATGCAATAAGTTGTGTACGATGTGATAAGGTGGTATATGTGGGAGAGACAGAGAGACAGTTGAATGAAAGGATGAAAGAACATCTGAGGGATGTACGCTTTCAGCGCGAGAAACCGATAAATCTCCATTTTAAAATGGGCGAGCATTCAAGCTCTGATGTGAGATTTACGGTTTTAAAGAAGATGTACTCCGCAGACCGGACAGAGCGCCAAATCCATGAGTCAACAAGGATCAAAAGGCTACAAACTGTACATCCATTGGATTGCAACGTAAAAGACGCGCAGTTCCACATAACGTTAGTTGACGTCAAATTATGCGCGGGAACGTCAACGTCGTCTGAACGTGGAAAAACGACGTTGACGTCATATCCTTTGTGAGATAAATTTAAAATGGCTGTATCAGTTAAAATTATTATGTAGTAGTGCTAAAATATTTTTCGTTTTCTTGAAAAAGGCAATTTTTTGCCGAAATATTGAAATACTGAGTGTTTAATTAAATGTTTTTTTTTCTAGTCGTAATTTATTGATAGTAAAGACATTCAAAAGTCTATCGTCTCTTCAAACTTGAACAGTGCCTATTGATAACATGCCATATAAATGACTTTTCTTGTTCCTTTAAATTGAAGTGACGAAAAAAATGGGGTAACATTGTGAGTATATTTCCGTGTATTCATCGTCGCTACCGTATCCTTAGAAGAGGCTTAGTTGTTACAGGGTATAATGCAAGGTTACACGACGAAACTACTGCAAAAGTTCTTTAAGGAGCACGATGTCAAGAATCGTCACACAGGGCTTCGGTTAACCATGCCATCCGAAAGAAAAATGGTGTAACGGCGAACCCTACGGTATCAAAAGTATAAGGAACCAAGGTATTTGCAGTTCTTTCTCCAAAGCGCCCCGTTATCGGCATCCAACGCCAACCACCAGTACTCAAAGACTAAACAAATCCAGACAGTTCAGAGCACAGGTTGTCAACGCGGGTGGAGAAAGTGTAATATTACCAATTAACTACAAAATAATTATCACAATATATGATATAGACAAGGTTTTGAACTACCCACTTTCATGCAGAAAATCTGGTCGACCGAGATCGTACAACTCCAATTTATGCATATACACCCAGGTAAAATACGATGACCAATATTTCGCCAAAAATCTCAGAATCGAATTAATGAAACGTAATTTTTCTCTTTTTATATCATATTTTCTATCTAATACCATTATGAATTTTGTTTTCAGATTTTTATTTAATGTTAACTAATGATTTTCTCCGTCCGTCTACATGTTAACTCAAAGCCTTTCATATCTTCTTGTGTCTGTATTAAACGGAACGGCGAATTTTCTTAGCAAAAATAGTTCTTATTTGCATAGGGACCGAGTCAAAAGTGTATGATTTTAAATGGGTCGTTTTAGCGTAAAACCTGGTATTTTGATAAAATTACTTTTGTCGAAGATTTTTACTTCTTTAGGATATCAAATATGAGTGTATTCTCTCTTAGTTAAAACGTTTTGACTAGTTGATTGATAATTGTTTTCATCTTTTCTGAGACGAACACTATATTCACATATTTATACCAATCAAAAAGCATTATTTAACGCAGTAGTTGGGATTTTGACAAGGAAAGCTTGATAAGCAGTCGAGTAATAACGGTACAAATCACGTGATATTTAAGTTTTAGATCACATTACCGTCGATATGCTAATAACATTGTCCAAATAATGAAAAACGGACATTTCATCTGTCAAACGTTTAGTATAAAACCACTTGTTTTTACTATATGTTTACATTTTCTTACTACTAAACAGCCTCCATCACCCTCGTGTTTAAGAGCGGAAAATGCAAAAAATTTAACATTAACTAGATGGACAAACTCATTATTTGAAATAATTTCAATTTCCAAAACCTAAGTTTAACGTCTCATCCGAAAGACAATTAGTTTGTTCGTCTGTTAGCCCGGTAATCGAACCCACGCGATCAAACTTCAATGGTTTTGAAGCCCGGTGCTCTACCGAACCGACTGAGCTAATCGGGCTGACCAATGCTTTACTTGTATATGTTAAAATACTTTAACCTAAGGTCCCCATATCGTATCCCTACTGTATATACTAGATATAGATTTAATATCAAATTTAATCTTTGGTTTGCGTATAATTGTGTGTAAGATTACCTTATGAATGCTGTGCAATTGAAGGAAGGGCACATAAAAGAAAATATAATGTATAAAAGGCCATTTTCCCCGATAATTATATGTTGAGTGTTGATATATCTATGAATTTTATGGTTATTGGTGGCAGATCCACACCGCCATTAGAAAGGGACAATCATTTTGTTAGTTATTGCACTTCTTTGCAACCTAAGATAAGCATGTCAAATAAAGAAACATGACAAAATAGAAATCCCTTAACCACTTGTGTCAAGCTGCAAGCACACATACGATTCAGATTGAAGAGGAATATGTTTTGCATAATTTTTTAAACAAATAAATCAGTGATAAAGACAAACAGGACCTTGTCGCCCACCGCCCCTTGATTTTGAGCTGGACTCAAATAGATAAACGGGTAATGACCAAAAAGTAGAACGTATGTGTTTCCTATTGCATAGGGATATTAATGGCCACCGAAAAGTTTTATGGTAGTTAGAGTTGATTTCTACTGCCCTTTGTTTTTCTTCTTTTTTCCTATTTTTTTCTGTATAATTTTACCCGTAAGCTTTAGGCGGTCTTCAGCCCGTAAGGAGGGGTGGGGGGTGGGGGCGGCTTGGTGTGGATATGTTCTTTTCATAATTCGCTGCCAAAAAAAACCTTGTAAATTTAGCCGAAGTCGCAATGTTTTAGACGCACAACGCCACTAGACTGAAGTGTATTTATGTACTTAAACCAATTAAATATATTTATTTTCTGGGCGATATAAAACAGAAATCATAGGACTGAAGGTCCTGAAAGTCGCCATGAGGATGATACCATGATATTTTGGAACTTTGGTTATTGTGATCAATAACTCAGATTTTAAGACAAGAATAACCTGACAGGCAAACAGATGATAAGAGATCACAATAGCTCACCCCCAAGCACTTACTGATCTAAAAACAGCTGAATTACTAGCTCCTTTTGTTCAGGTTGCTGTTCAATTTCAGATGCTAAGCCTTTTCTAACAATTCAAGGGTTCTGTTTGGCACATTCTAAGCAGAATCTGACTGATCGAATATAGTTTTACAGCACTTTTAACAGTATGTCATATTGTGATGGATGCAACACCTACACATCGATTTCCACCCACTATTACCACATCCTCTCTGAGCATCAAGTGTTTTATTGCACTTAGGTTTATGGTTATCAACAATTAATCAAACGGCGAAAATTTGGGGTGATACAATTTGAAAAGAGTTGCAGACGACAAAATAAATTATATCAACCCTTTCCCAAACAACAACATTTTTTTCACTTTCAATATCAAACTCCTGAGAATCAAAATCCAAAGTCAATTTCCAGTTCAAGATGTATCAATTGCCAAATGTTATTCAGAGAGAATGTCAAGTTAAAACAAAAACCTGGTCCAAATTCCTGATAATATTCATTAGTGCATGTAGATCTAGTTTTAAAAAAAACCCCAACCTCTGAATAATCGTATTTTTTGAAAAAAAAAGAAAAAAAAAAGAGCTTATCACTTCAGTTCAAAACGAAAGTAAAACCTAGCTGACTGATTTGACATCGATGTTCAGAATTTAATTCCGATCAAATAGTATTCTTGAATTCTTATTAACAATATCTTTACTGAACCGGTTCAATGTAAACCGATATCGTGTAGAATTGAAAAAAATGTGTACTGGATTATCAAAATCGTAGTATCATAAAAGCAGTTACAAAATAAAATTAGGTTAATACAATGGAAGGCCTCGGCTCAAGCACTATCAGAATTTTTTTCTTACATAAATTGCCCACGCACTAATAAATTCATCAAATATATTGAACGAATATATGTGGAAGTGAAATACAAAGCGGTATCGTTTTTGTTTACATGTATAAATCTGGGGCGTCAATCTTTCCAATATGGTGGCCTTCAGCTACGGCTTGAGAATCTCTAGAACGATGTTTTTGAAAGGCTCAATCAATGATGTGGATGGAAGTTTTCCGTTAAATTCAACTTTGATTGATGAATAAATAAAAAAAGACGGACAAGCCAATACAATTTGTCTACTCACCTAATGATTAAACGTGCAATACAAAGATCGATGATTTTCCTGACAATAAAATTTGTAGAATCCTCGGCGTACTAATTTTGCAAATCAAATTTACTTTTGACATCAAGATATCCATTTTGAAGTTTTCATAAGATTGTGTGCATCTTCAAAAGGAAAAATATAAGTCAAAGTATTACATTAAACAAAAAAAATAGCTGCTTTTTTTAAACTGTCTGCACTACTTTTTGGTGTCATTGGGTCCGGTGCAAAGAGATAAATTCCAGAAAAAAAGTAGTTCTTGGCCTAAACCTGTACACTATCACCATATACACCCTTCAAGCTGATCGCAAGATCGCAATTAGTCTTCCATTTTGACAAATGGCGACTTAAAAATCGGCATATTATAACTAAAAGACAGAAGAAGAAGAAATAAATAGATAAATAAAAAAACAAAACCAAAAAAAAAAAAAAAACAACATAGAACGAATCGAAAGCATTGTCGTCTCCTTTTTTACATTGTTTTAACAAGAAATCTCGCCAGCTTATAAATATATTAAATTCTTTTCTCGTTATCAAGTAATTTGAGAATTAAAAATATACTCAAGCGTAATGAAAACACACCAACCAAAAATCCTGCACAAACTGTCCTAAATTACAAACTTTTCAATCGACTCCTTTTTTGCCGTCTTTCAACCTATAAAGGAATATTGTGTGTCTTAACATCGACCGTAAGACGTCGCTTTTTGTTTGGTGGTCATGAAATAAGCCTCTTTGGCTTGCTCATTTAAAGGTATTTTTGAAACAAGTTTAAAATTTCATAATTAATAGTACTGTTTCTTAGTATCAGTTGTATCAGTAAAAAATTATTATGTAGTAGTGCTAAAATATTTTTCGTTTTCTTGAAAAAGGCAATTTTTTGCCGAAATATTGAAATACTGAGTGTTTAATTAAATGTTTTTTTTCTACTCGTAATTTATTGATAGTAAAGACATTCAAAAATCTATCGTCTCTTCAAACTTGAACAGTGCCTATTGATAACATGCCATATAAATGACTTTTCTTGTTCCTTTAAATTGAAGTGACGAAAAAAATCGGGTAACATTGTGAGTATATTTCCGTTTATTCATCGTCGCTACCGTATCCTTAGAAGAGGCTTAGTTGTTACAGGGTATAATGCAAGGTTACACGACGAAACTACTGCAAAAGTTCTTTAAGGAGCGCGATGTCAAGAATCGTCACACAGGGCTTCGGTTAACCATGCCATCCGAAAGAAAAATGGTGTAACGGCGAACCCTACGGTATCAAAAGTATAAGGAACCAAGGTATTTGCAGTTCTTTCTCCAAAGCGCCCCGTTATCGGCATCCGACGCCAACCACCAGTACTCAAAGACTAAAAAAAATCCAGACAGTTCAGAGCACAGGTTGTCAACGCGGGTGGAGAAAGTGTAATATTACCAATTAACTACAAAATAATTATCACAATATATGATATAGACAAGGTTTTGAACTACCCACTTTCATGCAGAAAATCTGGTCGACCGAGATCGTACAACTCCAATTTATGCATATACACCCAGGTAAAATACGATGACCAATATTTCGCCAAAAATCTCAGAATCGAATTAATGAAACGTAATTTTTCTCTTTTCATATCATATTTTCTATCTAATACCATTACGAAATTTGTTTTCAGATTTTTATTTAATGTTAACTAATGAAATTACTCCGTCCGTCTACATGTTAACTCAAAGCCTTTCATATCTTCTTGTGTCTGTATTAAACGGAACGGCGAATTTTCTTAGCAAAAATAGTTCTTATTTGCATAGGGACCGAGTCAAAAGTGTATGATTTTAAATGGGTCGTTTTAGCGTAAAACCTGGTATTTTGATAAAATTACTTTTGTCGAAGATTTTTACTTCTTTAGGATATCAAATATGAGTGTATTCTCTCTTAGTTAAAACGTTTTGACTAGTTGATTGATAATTGTTTTCATCTTTTCTGAGACGAACACTATATTCACATATTTATACCAATCAAAAAGCATTATTTAACGCAGTAGTTGGGATTTTGACAAGGAAAGCTTGATAAGCAGGCGAGTAATAACGGTACAAATCACGTGATATTTAAGTTTAAGATCACATGACCGTCGATATGCTAATAACATTGTCCAAATAATGAAAAACGGACATTTCATCTGTCAAACGTTTAGTATAAAACCACTTGTTTTTACTATATGTTTACATTTTCTTACTACTAAACAGCCTCCATCACCCTCGTGTTTAAGAGCGGAAAATGCAAAAAATTTAACATTAACTAGATGGACAAACTCATTATTTGAAATAATTTCAATTTCCAAAACCTAAGTTTAACGTCTCATCCGAAAGACAATTAGTTTGTTCGTCTGTTAGCCCGGTAATCGAACCCACGCGATCAAACTTCAATGGTTTTGAAGCCCGGTGCTCTACCGAACCGACTGAGCTAATCGGACTGACCAATGCTTTACTTGTATATGTTAAAATACTTTAACCTAAGGTCCCCATATCGTATCCCTACTGTATATACTAGATATAGATTTAATATCAAATTTAATCTTTGGTTTGCGTATAATTGTGTGTAAGATTACCTTATGAATGCTGTGCAATTGGAGGAAGGGCACATAAAAGAAAATATAATGTATAAAAGGCCATTTTCCCCGATAATTATATGTTGAGTGTTTGGTATATCTATGAATTTTATGGTTATTGGTGGCAGATCCACACCGCCATTAGAAAGGGACAATCATTTTGTTAGTTATTGCACTTCTTTGCAACCTAAGATAAGCATGTCAAATAAAGAAACATGACAAAATAGAAATCCCTTAACCACTTGTGTCAAGCTGCAAGCACACATACGATTCAGATTGAAGAGGAATATGTTTTGCATAATTTTTTAAACAAATAGATCAGTGATAAAGACAAACAGGACCTTGTCGCCCACCGCTCCTTGATTTTGAGCTGGACTCAAAAAGATAAACGGGTAATGACAAAAAAGTAGAAAGTATGTGTTTCCTATTACATAGGGATATTAATGGCCACCGAAAAGTTTTATGGTAGTTAGAGTTGATTTCTACTGCCCTTTGTTTTTCTTCTTTTTTCCTATTGTTTTTCTGTATAATTTTACCCGTAAGCTTTAGGCGGTCTTCAGCCCGTAAGGAGGGGTGGGGGGTGGGGGCGGCTTGGTGTGGATATGTTCTTTTCATAATTCGCTGCCAAAAAAACCTTGTAAATTTAGCCGAAGTCGCAATGTTTTAGACGCACAACGCCACTAGACTGAAGTGTATTTATGTACTTAAACCAATTAAATATATTTATTTTCTGGGCGATATAAAACAGAAATCATAGGACTGAAGGTCCTGAAAGTCGCCATGAGGATGATACCATGATATTTTGGAACTTTGGTTATTGTGATCAATAACTCAGATTTTAAGACAAGAATAACCTGACAGGCAAACAGATGATAAGAGATCACAATAGCTCACCCCCAAGCACTTACTGATCTAAAAACAGCTGAATTACTAGCTCCTTTTGTTCAGGTTGCTGTTCAATTTCAGATGCTAAGCCTTTTCTAACAATTCAAGGGTTCTGTTTGGCACATTCTAAGCAGTATCTGACTGATCGAATGTAGTTTTACAGCACGTTTAACAGTATGTCATATTGTGATGGATGCAACACCTACACATCGATTTCCACCCACTATTACCACATCCTCTCTGAGCATCAAGTGTTTTATTGCACTTAGGTTTATGATTATCAACAATTAATCAAACGGCGAAAATTTGGGGTGATACAATTTGAAAAGAGTTGCAGACGACAAAATAAATTATATCAACCCTTTCCCAAACAACAACATTTTTTTCACTTTCAATATCAAACTCCTGAGAATCAAAATCCAAAGTCAATTTCCAGTTCAAGAGGTATCAATTACCAAATGTTATTCAGAGAGAATGTCAAGTTAAAACAAAAACCTGGTCCAAATTCCTGATAATATTCATTAGTGCATGTAGATCTAGTTTAAAAAAAACCCAACCTCTGAATAATCGTATTTTTTGAAAAAAAAAGAGCTTATCACTTCAGTTCAAAACGAAAGTAAAACCTAGCTGACTGATTTGACATCGATGTTCAGAATTTAATTCCGATCAAATAGCATTCTTGAATTCTTATTAACAATATCTTTACTGAACCGGTTCAATGTAAACCGATATCGTGTAGAATTGAAAAAAATGTGTACTGGATTATCAAAATCGTAGTATCATAAAAGCAGTTACAAAATAAAATTAGGTTAATACAATGGAAGGCCTCGGCTCAAGCACTATCAGAATTTTTTTCTTACATAAATTGCCCACGCACTAATAAATTCATCAAATATATTGAACGAATATGTGTGGAAGTGAAATACCAAGCGGTACCGTTTTTGTTTACATGTATAAATCTGGGGCGTCAATCTTTCCAATATGGTGGCCTTCAGCTACGGCTTGAGAATCTCTAGAACGATGTTTTTGAAAGGCTCAATCAATGATGTGGATGGAAGTTTTCCGTTAAATTCAACTTTGATGAATAAATAAAAACAGACGGACAAGCCAATACAATTTGTCTACTCACCTAATGATTAAACGTGCAATACAAAGATCGATGATTTTCCTGACAATAACATTTGTAGAATCCTCGGCGTACTAATTTTGCAAATCAAATTTACTTTTGACATCAAGATATCCATTTTGAAGTTTTCATAAGATTGTGTTCATCTTCAAAAGGAAAAATATAAGTCAAAGTATTACATTAAACAAAAAAAATAGCTGCTTTTTTTAAACTGTCTGCACTACTTTTTGGTGTCATTGGGTCCAGTGCAAAGAGATAAATTCCAAATTAATTCCAGAAAAAAAGTAGTTATTTGCCTAAACCTGTACACTATCACCATATACACCCTTCAAGCTGATCGCAAGATCGCAATTAGTCTTCCATTTTGACAAATGGCGACTTAAAAATCGGCATATTATAACTAAAAGAGAGAAGAAGAAGAAATAAATAGATAAATAAAAAACAAAACAAAACAAAAAAAAAACCGCATAGAACGAATCGAAAGCATTGTCGTCTCCTTTTTTACATTGTTTTAACAAGAAATCTCGCCAGCTTATAAATATATTAAATTCTTTTCTCGTTATCAAGTAATTTGAGAATTAAAAATATACTCAAGCGTAATGAAAACACACCAACCAAAAATCCTGCACAAACTGTCCTAAATTACAAACTTTTCAATCGACTCCTTTTTTGCCGTCTTTCAACCTTTAAAGGAATATTGTGTGTCTTAACATCGACCGTAAGACGTCGCTTTTTGTTTGGTGGTCATGAAATAAGCCTCTTTGGCTTGCTCATTTAAAGGTATTTTTGAAACAAGTTTAAAATTGCATAATTAATAGTACTGTTTCTTAGTATCAGTTGTATCAGTAAAAAATTATTATGTAGTAGTGCTAAAATATTTTTCGTTTTCTTGAAAAAGGCAATTTTTTGCCGAAATATTGAAATACTGAGTGTTTAATTAAATGTTTTTTTTCTACTCGTAATTTATTGATAGTAAAGACATTCAAAAATCTATCGTCTCTTCAAACTTGAACAGTGCCTATTGATAACATGCCATATAAATGACTTTTCTTGTTCCTTTAAATTGAAGTGACGAAAAAAATGGGGTAACATTGTGAGTATATTTCCGTTTATTCATCGTCGCTACCGTATCCTTAGAAGAGGCTTAGTTGTTACAGGGTATAATGCAAGGTTACACGACGAAACTACTGCAAAAGTTCTTTAAGGAGCACGATGTCAAGAATCGTCACACAGGGCTTCGGTTAACCATGCCATCCGAAAGATAAATGGTGTAACGGCGAACCCTACGGTATCAAAAGTATAAGGAGCCAAGGTATTTGCAGTTCTTTCTCCAAAGCGCCCCGTTATCGGCATCCGACGCCAACCACCAGTACTCAAAGACTAAAAAAATCCAGACAGTTCAGAGTACAGGTTGTCAACGCGGGTGGAGAAAGTGTAATATTACCAATTAACTACAAAATAATTATCACAATATATGATATAGACAAGGTTTTGAACTACCCACTTTCATGCAGAAAATCTGGTCGACCGAGATCGTACAACTCCAATTTATGCATATACACCCAGGTAAAATACGATGACCAATATTTCGCCAAAAATCTCAGAATCGAATTAATGAAACGTAATTTTTCTCTTTTCATATCATATTTTCTATCTAATACCATTACGAAATTTGTTTTCAGATTTTTATTTAATGTTAACTAATGATTTTCTCCGTCCGTCTACATGTTAACTCAAAGCCTTTCATATCTTCTTGTGTCTGTATTAAACGGAACGGCGAATTTTCTTAGCAAAAATAGTTCTTATTTGCATAGGGACCGAGTCAAAAGTGTATGATTTTAAATGGGTCGTTTTAGCGTAAAACCTGGTATTTTGATAAAATTACTTTTGTCGAAGATTTTTACTTCTTTAGGATATCAAATATGAGTGTATTCTCTCTTAGTTAAAACGTTTTGACTAGTTGATTGATAATTGTTTTCATCTTTTCTGAGACGAACACTATATTCAACATATTTATACCAATCAAAAAGCATTATTTAACGCAGTAGTTGGGATTTTGACAAGGAAAGCTTGATAAGCAGGCGAGTAATAACGGTACAAATCACGTGATATTTAAGTTTAAGATCACATGACCGTCGATATGCTAATAACATTGTCCAAATAATGAAAAACGGACATTTCATCTGTCAAACGTTTAGTATAAAACCACTTGTTTTTACTATATGTTTACATTTTCTTACTACTAAACAGCCTCCATCTCCCTCGTGTTTAAGAGCGGAAGATGCAAAAAATTTAACATTAACTAGATGGACAAACTCATTATTTGAAATAATTTCAATTTCCAAAACCTCAGTTTAACTCCTCATCCGAAAGACAATTAGTTTGTTCGTCTGTTAGCCCGGTAATCGAACCCACGCGATCAAACTTCAATGGTTTTGAAGCCCGGTGCTCTACCGAACCGACTGAGCTAATCGGGCTGACCAATGCTTTACTTGTATATGTTAAAATACTTTAACCTAAGGTCCCCATATCGTATCCCTACTGTATATACTAGATATAGATTTAATATCAAATTTAATCTTTGGTTTGCGTATAATTGTGTGTAAGATTACCTTATGAATGCTGTGCAATTGGAGGAAGGGCACATAAAAGAAAATATAATGTATAAAAGGCCATTTTCCCCGATAATTATATGTTGAGTGTTTGGTATATCTATGAATTTTATGGTTATTGGTGGCAGATCCACACCGCCATTAGAAAGGGACAATCATTTTGTTAGTTATTGCACTTCTTTGCAACCTAAGATAAGCATGTCAAATAAAGAAACATGACAAAATAGAAATCCCTTAACCACTTGTGTCAAGCTGCAAGCACACATACGATTCAGATTGAAGAGGAATATGTTTTGCATAATTTTTTAAACAAATAAATCAGTGATAAAGACAAACAGGACCTTGTCGCCCACCGCCCCTTGATTTTGAGCTGGACTCAAATAGATAAACGGGTAATGACAAAAAAGTAGAAAGTATGTGTTTCCTATTACATAGGGATATTAATGGCCACCGAAAAGTTTTATGGTAGTTAGAGTTGATTTCTACTGCCCTTTGTTTTTCTTCTTTTTTCCTATTTTTTTTCTGTATAATTTTACCCGTAAGCTTTAGGCGGTCTTCAGCCCGTAAGGAGGGGGTGGGGGCGGCTTGGTGTGGATATGTTCTTTTCATAATTCGCTGCCAAAAAAACCTTGTAAATTTAGCCGAAGTCGCAATGTTTAAGACGCACAACGCCACTAGACTGAAGTGTATTTATGTACTTAAACCAATTAAATATATTTATTTTCTGGGCGATATAAAACAGAAATCATAGGACTGAAGGTCCTGAAAGTCGCCATGAGGATGATACCATGATATTTTGGAACTTTGGTTATTGTGATCAATAACTCAGATTTTAAGACAAGAATAACCTGACAGGCAAACAGATGATAAGAGATCACAATAGCTCACCCCCAAGCACTTACTGATCTAAAACAGCTGAATTACTAGCTCCTTTTGTTCAGGTTGCTGTTCAATTTCAGATGCTAAGCCTTTTCTAACAATTCAAGGGTTCTGTTTGGCACATTCTAAGCAGAATCTGACTGATCGAATGTAGTTTTACAGCACTTTTAACAGTATGTCATATTGTGATGGATGCAACACCTACACATCGATTTCCACCCACTATTACCACATCCTCTCTGAGCATCAAGTGTTTTATTGCACTTAGGTTTATGATTATCAACAATTAATCAAACGGCGAAAATTTGGGGTGATACAATTTGAAAAGAGTTGCAGACGACAAAATGAATTATATCAACCCTTTCCCAAACAACAACATTTTTTTCACTTTCAATATCAAACTCCTGAGAATCAAAATCCAAAGTCAATTTCCAGTTTAAGATGTATCAATTGCCAAATGTTATTCAGAGAGAATGTCAAGTTAAAACAAAAACCTGGTCCAAATTCCTGATAATATTCATTAGTGCATGTAGATCTAGATTTTGTTTCAAACTTCAATGATCAAGACAATTCATATTAATATAAGCGGTTAGTGGTCCAAGCAATTGGACAGATATGCAAAGTATAAACACTACAAAAAACCCAACCTCTGAAAAATCGTTTTTTAGGTGCGTCCGTCCGTCCGGTCGTCCGTCCGTCCGTGCGTCCGTGCGTGCGTAAACTTTTTCTTTAAACATCTTCTTCTCCCAAACCACAGGGCAGATTTTCATGAAACTTGGTAGAAATGTTCCTTGGGTGACCCTCTTCTAAAATTGTTAAAGAAATTTTGATTGACCCCCAAATATGGGCGTGGCAGGGCGTGGCATTTTTTCACTTTGAAATCTTTGAAAATCTTCTCCTCCCAAACCATTGGGCCAATTTCAATGAAACTTGGCATGGATGATCCTTGGGTGACCCTTTACTTAAATTGTTCAAGAAATTTTGATTGACCCCCAAATATGGGCGTGGCAGGGCGTGGCTTATTTTGAGCCCGAAATCTTTGAATGACATCTCCTCCTGAACCACTGGGCTGATTTCAATGGAACTTTACCAGAATGTTCCTGGGGTGACCCTTTACTTAAATTGTTCAAGAAAATTTGATTGACCCCCAAATATGGGCGTGGCAGGGCGTGGCTTATTTTGAGCCCGAAATCTTTGAACGAAATCTCCTCCTGAACCACCGGGCTGATTTCAATGAAACTTTACCAGAATGTTCCTGGGGTGATCCTTTTCAAAAGTTGTTCATGAAATTTTGATTGGCCCATAAATATGGGTGTGGCAGGGCGGGGCTTATTTTGAGCCCAAAATCTTTGAACGACATTTCCTCTTGAACCACTGGGCTGATTTCAATAAAACTTTACCAGTATGTTTCTCTGGTGACCCTTTTCAAAAATTGTTCGTGAAATTATGATTGGCCTATAAATATGGGGGGGGTGGTAGGGCGGGGCTTATTTTGAGCCCGAAATCTGTGAACAACATCTCCTCCTGAACCTAATGTTTTTATAAAATGGGTAAAGGGATGCAGTTTCATGGGGATTGAGTATTTTGGTGCAATATGGGCCATACCCAGCTAATTATTATGAAATAGGTCTTAAGCGATTTCCAAGTGTTGTTTTCATTCAAAGAAAGCTTTATTTTATTAAAGTCTAAAGATGTTAAAGCCAGTGGAGCGATACAGGCCCTATTGGGCCTCTTGTTTTGAAAAAAAAAGAGCTTATCACTGCAGTTCAAAACGAAAGTAAAACCTAGCTGACTGATTTGACATCGATGTAATTCCGATTAAATAGCATTCTTGAATTCTTATTAACAATATCTTTACTGAACCGGTTCAATGTAAACCGATATCGTGTAGAATTGAAAAAAATGTGTACTGGATTATCAAAATCGTAGTATCATAAAAGCAGGTACAAAATAAAATTAGGTCAATACAATGGAAGGCCTCGGCTCAAGCACTATCAGAATTTTTTTCTTACATAAATTGCCCACGCACTAATAAATTCATCAAATATATTGAACGAATATGTGTGGAAGTGAAATACCAAGCGGTACCGTTTTTGTTTACATGTATAAATCTGGGGCGTCAATCTTTCCAATATGGTGGCCTTCAGCTACGGCTTGAGAATCTCTAGAACGATGTTTTTGAAAGGCTAAATCAATGATGTGGATGGAAGTTTTCCGTTAAATTCAACTTTGATGAATAAATAAAAACAGACGGACAAGCCAATACAATTTGTCTACTCACCTAATGATTAAACGTGCAATACAAAGATCGATGATTTTCCTGACAATAACATTTGTAGAATCCTCGGCGTACTAATTTTGCAAATCAAATTTACTTTTGACATCAAGATATCCATTTTGAAGTTTTCATAAGATTGTGTTCATCTTCAAAAGGAAAAATATAAGTCAAAGTATTACATTAAACAAAAAAATAGCTGCTTTTTTTAAACTGTCTGCACTACTTTTTGGTGTCATTGGGTCCGGTGCAAAGAGATAGGGTAAATTCCAGAAAAAAAGTAGTTCTTTGCCTAAACCTGTACACTATCACCATATACACCCTTCAAGCTGATCGCAAGATCGCAATTAGTCTTCCATTTTGACAAATGGCGACTTAAAAATCGGCATATTATAACTAAAAGAGAGAAGAAGAAGAAATAAATAGATAAATAAAAAAACAAAACCAAAAAAAAAAAACCGCATAGAACGAATCGAAAGCATTGTCGTCTCCTTTTTTACATTGTTTTAACAAGAAATCTCGCCAGCTTATAAATATATTAAATTCTTTTCTCGTTATCAAGTAATTTGAGAATTAAAAATATACTCAAGCGTAATGAAAACACACCAACCCAAAATCCTGCACAAACTGTCCTAAATTACAAACTTTTCAATGGACTCCTTTTTTGCCGTCTTCAACCTATAAAGGAATATTGTGTGTCTTAACATCGACCGTAAGACGTCGCTTTTTGTTTGGTGGTCATGAAATAAGCCTCTTTGGCTTGCTCATTTAAAGGTATTTTTGAAACAAGTTTAAAATTGCATAATTAATAGTACTGTTTCTTAGAAAATGAAAATACAGCATTAATTTTCACATTTGTTCTATGCAAAAAGCAGTAAAGTGATCATTACTTACGTATGGTATAGGGTTAACAAACAACAATAAGTAATTTTTTCATTTAAATCAAAGTTTCGTAAATAAACTTTCGGCACTCGTTTTTTCGAGTGATTTGAACTCCAAACGACATGTTTAGGTCCATCAGGGACGCCGAAGGTACGGTGTAGACATAGAAATTAATGAGCGTTAGCCTAAGCACGAATCAACTGTGTAGACCACAGCAACCGTTTCGTAAAGTGATAGTCAGCATTTTGTACTGAGTTAGAGGTTATGTTACCAAAAATCGAACGACAGAAAAGATTTGCAAGCCTTCTTTGCAAATATGAGATTAATGATTTTTAACTATTTTCTTATGTCATAGGTTTCAAAACCTTCGACCTTATGTAGTAAATGGTATGTTTCAAATTTATTTAGATTAGTTTTATTTATGTCTATAGTTTTGGTACATTAAAAGAATATACGAGAAAAAACTCAGGTGGTGCGTTTTCATTGCTCGTGAGTATATATAGTTTAGGGCTAGAATCTTTTTTACATTACAATAATAAATCAAGGTGAAAATCAATGCAAATGATAAATAAATAAGTGCTGTGGAAAGCGCAACAAAGAAGATGTATTTGTGAAAAGCAAAAGCCCCTTAAACTGAAAGTTTAAAATGTTTGACCTTGACAGATGACCTTGACTTTGCAACATGATCTCGACATTGATATTATTAGATCTATCATTATACCAAATATGAACAATGTATCTTGAATAGCCTTGAATAAATTGGCAATGTTGAGTTTTCGGGTAAGTTTTGCATACAGGGCGGTCGAAAGACAGACAGACCGACAGACAGACGGACAACGGTAAAACAATAAGCTCCCGATCTTTCCATGTGGGGGCGTAAAAATTATCATTGCACCACATTAACAGGAATTAGATATCCAATGGACCTGAATTCGGTAGGCAGCGTATAGGATCTTTATCTGATTCTCCATACTAAGTTATAAGATTCCATGGTTAACATTTGTTGGGGGAAAGTGATAGTTGAAGTTTTGATTGTTCATTTAGCTCTACTCTCCAAACTCTAGCAAGCTTTTGTCATGGCAATGAGTCCATCCGTGGGTGCGTAAACCTTTCTTCAAATATCTTCTCCTCCAAAACCTATGGGTCATTTTTAACCAACCTTTGCAGAAATGCTCCTTTGGTGACCCTCGTTCAAATTTGTTCACGAAATTTGAATGACACTCCCCAAATATGGGCGTGGCAGGGCGGCGCTTTTTTCATTTTAAAACCTTGAAAACTCTTTTCAATGAAACTTGGCATGAATGATCGTTGGGTGACCCTTAATTTAAATTATTAACGAATTATTGATTGATCCCGAAACATGGCGTGGCTTATTTTCACCTTAATATCTTTAAAGATCGTTTCCTCCCAAACGATTGAGCCAATTTCAATGAATATTGACAGAAATGGTCCTTGGGTAACCATCTTCATAAGTTTTTTAAGAAGTTTTTAGCCTATTTCAAAGAAATAAGGCATGAATGTTCCTTTGATGAACCTTTACTTATTTTGTTAAAAAAATTGATTGACTCCCAAATATCGGAGTGGAAGGTTTTTGATTTTAAAATCGTTAAAAATCGTATTCTCCCAAACCCATTCAATGAAAGTTGGCTTGAATATTCCTTGGGGGGGGGGGGGGACTATGTGCTGAAATTGTTCAAGATTTGTTTAATAACCACCAAATATGGGTGTAGCAGGGCGAAGCTTTCTTTTTACTTTAGAATCTTATCTTCTTCTATCAAACCATTTGGCCAATTTAAAGAAACTTGGGATGGAGGTTCATCTGAGGACCATGTATCTTTGTTGTTCAAGAAATTTTAATGACCTGGGCGTTGCAGGGCGTAGAATATTTTCACATTAAAATCTCCTCAAAATTCATTCGTCCATTTTCAATAAAACTTCATGAATGTTCCATAAGTGACTTTGTTCCGAAACTGATTTCATATCGAAATATACCTTTTTTCAAATCTGGAGATGTTAGAGCCAATGGAGCGATACAGACCTTATTGGGCGTCCTGTTTTTATGTTGAGAAATTTGCTCTTGTTTACGCTTGAATATAAGTAATTTAACGGTCATTATCATACATTTTTAATATGTATAATAATGTCTCGTTTTAAGTCTTAAAGGTTTAGAATGTCTTTAAACTTTTTGGCGTCATTAGCAGACAGTAAACAGTAGAGTATTTTTCTGAAAGTAGATATTCTTCGAATGGTAGGAATAATGAAGGTAAAGAGGTACACCAATAAATACACCCGTCCATACTGATGAAGTAGCATTTATAAGTACACGCAGTTTGTGAGTCGTTCAAAAGTCTGCAGTCCAGCTTTAAAGATATCCTGTTGTTCCAAACTTTTCTTACTCCAAAGTTATACGCTCACTTGTATCTGAAACACAAAGAATCTAAGCCTAATAAGTCAAGAAAAATTGTATCAACATGCATGTCTAAATAAGTACACTTTGACCAGTCATCATACAATGGCTAATTGAAGTATGCATAACCCCCTCTTTCTTAGATCGTATGACGAATCCACAGAAATTTTATTGTCAAAAGGGTTACCCATAAGAACTGCTTTAATAATTCTGTCGGGCATTCAACAAAAAACACTTGCACTTGTACTACTACTTGGTTTATCATTTGCGACTGTTCTCTTATCCCTTAAACAACTTGTTAAATAATATTGACAAGACAAGACAAGACAAGACAAATAATTTAATTGCTTTTAGGCCACCGACCCATGCAAAACATATGAACATTTACAAATAACAATCATTTGTGTACAGTGTGTCATTGATACATGTTATACTATTCTATTACTTATAGTGACGTATCCTGCGTGTCCATAAAAAAGGGATACTACTTGTCCTTCTGATCTAGTATGAAAATCAAAATATCAGTAAAGCATCTTGTAGTTCCAATACTCGTAACCACAGTTTTATTAAAACTGTAGTTCAGAGTTTTAGAACTATGATGTCCGAATCTTTTGAGCTTGGTTAATCTTAGGAATTGTATGAAAGAATTCGATTATGTATCCTCTGCTAGTGCTGATAAGTAATTCTTTCGATGTTCAAAGGCATGTACAAGATATGACGCAACTGCTCTGATAACATTTTCGTTTTTTGAGGACATTAGTAGTGTAAATTTGAATATGTTTGCATTTTCAATATATGTTTTTGGTATATATTTAATTCGTATATCTTTATAGAAAACGCACTTTAAAAGAAAATGATACTCGTCTTCAATATTTCCACTTTGGCAAAGTTTGCATATTCTAGCTTCCTTTGGTACTTTTTTATGCCTTCCGGTTTCTATAAACAGATCATGACAAGAGGTTCTGAAATTAACATAGCATTTTCTAAATTTTTTAATATCCAAAAGATCTAAATACTTTTCATATTGAAAACTAGTTTTGTATAAAATATATTTTTCTAATTTAAGGTTTGAACTTAAAGTTGAATGCCATCTTTGTAGTAATGTATCTTTAATTCTTTGGGTGAATGATTGGATGAAATTTGTTTCATGGGTCACCTTTTGCTGTTCCCAAACATATCCAAAACCATTTTTCTGTAAGCAATTTTTTACATATGTAACCCAATTTTCTTTACCGTTAATATCATCTAACACCATCATATCATAGCATTTTTTCACGTATCTTGTATTCTTCATTTTCAAAATTTTTAGCCAATATTTCAAAACATGCTTGTAAGTTGTGATGTAAAGAGGAAACCTTTCGCACTCTCCTAAAACAAAATAATTACACGACCTTTGACTCGCGCACATAAATCTTTGACAGGCATATTATTGACACCTTTCAAGTTCATCGTATGTGCAAATTCCCCAGATTTCTGATCCATAGAGAAGTTGTGGTCCAATTTTGGTATCAAATATTTTAAAGAAAAGTTCTTTATGCATATTACCATATTTGAATAAAGAATTCAATATCAAATTTAAAGATCGTTTTCCCTTTATACATAGGTTTTTGACCATCTGTTTCATGGAATTTTGTTGAGTAAAATTAAGGCCTACATATGAAAACTGAGGCACTGTTTCTAATTCAAGATTACGATATGTCCATTTTTCATTTCTTGAGCGCTTACCGCCGTTTTTAAAAACAACGATTTTTGTTTTTGAAACATTTACCTTGAGATAAAAGTCTTTGCAAAAATCAGATAGAGCGTTTAGCTGCAATTGTAATCCTTTAACTGTATCTGACATTAAGGCCAAATCGTCTGCAAACATGAGCAAATATAGTTCGACGATATCAGGATGTAATTGTATGCCACGTATATTACTCTGTTTAAGCCTGTTAGCAAATTCGTCAAGGAATAGAGAGCTCAGTATGGGGCTTGCCAAACAGCCCTGCTTCAACCCAATTGTATTTTCAATATAATCGCTTAACTCACCATTTTGTCTAATTGAAACTTTGACATTTTTATACATGGATTTTAAAGCATTGAATAATTTTCCTTTGACTCCTTTAGTTTTTAAAATTTGCCATAAAAGAGGCCTACTGATAGTGTCGAAACACTTTTCAAAGTCTATGAAAGCTACATAAAGTTTTTTATTGCCCTTTTTCAAGGAATGTGTAATGACCGAGTTCAGGACAAATGCATTATCGATAGTCGAATAACCTTCTTTAAATCCCATTTGGTTTTCCGAGATTAAGTCAAAACTCTGAACATAAAAACTGAGTCTTGATGTTAGAATTCTACAATATATCTTACTTAAAACATTTTGGAGTGAGATTCCCCGGTAATTATTAGTATCATTTGCGTCTCCCTTTTTGTAAATAGGGACAATTATTGATTTAGTCCATTCGCTAGGATACTCCGCTTTATCAAATATACGGTTGAAAAGTTTGACTAAAATACCTGTACACCGTTCAAAACTATACATATAAAACTCCGGTATGATGTTATCCGGTCCTGGGCTCTTGCCAGTTTTCAAATGTTTAATAGCTAATGCAACTTCATCTTCCTGTATTTCGCTGTTAAATATGTAATTTTCGACGTTAAATTGATTTGTACCAAGTTCAATATAATCTTGATCATTTTCTATATCTGTTAATTCATTTTCAATAATTAAGTCCTGGTTATTTGTGTTTAGGAGCTTTACAAAATGTTCAACCCACTCTTGCACAGTTATATTATTACTAGTAATTTTTTGTCTGTTTGTCATTCGCTTGAGAGTACTCCAAAATGATTTTGAATTATTGATAGATATTGACAAACTATTCATTTGTGACGATTTGAACGCTCTTTCCTTTTTTTACACGTATTCTTAAATTCTCTTTTTCTACATAGGTATTTTTGCAATGATTGTTCGTTTCTATTAGCTCTGAATTCCCTGAGCTCTTTGCACTTTAGAGCTTTTAGATCTTTACATGTTTTATCAAACCATTTAGGGTTTGATGATTTGAGAGACACCTTCTTAAGCGACTTTAATTCGTTTCCACTCTCATATAGTTTATCATTTAAACAATCAATTATTGTATCAATATCATTATTATTATTTGCGATTTTCGCACAAATATCATTTATGGTTTTATTTGTAAAAACATTTTCAACCTTATCTTTAAAAAATGTATTTGTTCTTTAGGTAATTCAAATTTACTCACTAAGTAGCTTTCAACGCTCCCCGCTCCTTTCGCATCATTTAAGAATTTTTTTGATTTAATGAGTACTTTTAATGGCATGTGTTGAGACTCTGCTCTTTGATCTACACAAAAGTTTTCAATATTATCAAAGCAGTTACAAGCAACTATGCAATAATCTATAACACTGCATCCATTTGCTGAAACATATGTATAGTGTCCTATTCCATCATCGGATCCTATCCGTCCATTGAGTATATATAGGGAATTTAACTTACAAAATTCAATTAAATGTTTTCCCATTGTATTAGAAATTTTATCACAAGAGCGTCTTTGCTTTACTGTTGTCACTGCAACATACTCGTCCATCATTTCGACCTCGTCTGAATTATGAAAAAGCTCGACGGTTTCGTTGAGATCACCAGTCCTAGCGTTAAAATCACCCATTATCAAAATATTATTTGCAGAGTAATTAGAAATAAGATTAATAAAATCTTCTTCAAAAAGGAAAATACCCTTTGCTGGTTTATCTTGGTAAAAGGGTGAGTCCAGTGGGGGGACATAATTAAAAACTACAATTACATCTTCTTCTACGCTTAAAACAACTTTATCAATCTTTAGGACTATACCTGTACAAAAACTAAGGGATATACGTTTGATAAATTTGGCTAATGCATCTTTTACAAAAACAAGTATACCGCCCATTGGTCTCCCAAATTTTGATCTGCGAATCGCTGGTAGTATGTAATTTTGATATCCTATGAGCTTTAAGCTACAATCTGTTTCACCCTCATACCAAGATTCACCTAGGGCTATGATGTCGTAAGTACTAATATAATCTTTAAATGTACCAAACTGAAACTTAGATTTTACTCCTTCTATGTTCCAGAAACCAATACTAATACTTTCAGGAGGGTCTCGGCCTACATCCTATAGATCGCTGTTATTTTCTAGATTTGTCATAGTTGCATTTAAGTCAACATTTCTCTCTATCACATGTTGGTTTCTCGGTTTAGATCGTCGATGGTTTTTACTTGACTCCTTGATGTGCAATTTCCCATTCAAAAAGTAACCGGTTTGTCCATTCATCTTCAGATCGCTAAGCGCTTGTCGTTCTCTCGACGTTAACTCATTTGCAATACGAATTCCGCTTCTTCTTAACAAGTCTCTACCCTTAAATAACTCGTATTTCATGTTTGAAGAAGCGAATTTAATTATACATGTCCGGGCATCACCCTTACCTATTCTGAATGCATCAACAATATCGTGATACTGCCAGCTAATATCCGGTCTGGCTACATTAAGAACACCAGAAATAACCCTATCTTTTAATGTTAGATAATCATTTTCTTCTTCTTGGAGTCCAAAAACCCTAAGGTTCGGTTTAAGTGAGTTTCGCTCTAGTCTGTCTAATGCAGCCTCGATGTATTCAACATTACCTTCATTTTTTTGACAATTGTCATTTATAGCGTCTACGTCTAACTGGATCATATCATTTTTGCACTCTAACTCTTTAATGCCATCCTCTAAATTAACTAACTTCTGTTTTAACGACCGTTGTTCAGATTCAATAGCTCCGATTTGCTCTTTCATACTTTTACACATATCAGTTACAGATTTAACATCTTGTTGGACTTTTGTAAGGTCTTTTCTAACTTCGATAATTTCGTTTTTGATGGAATCACCGTTTGCTTTAATAGCGTTTAGAATTTCGGACTTGTCTGTTTCACTCATAGGACCAGGGTTTGATTCTACATCTTTAGCCAATAGCAAAAGTCTAGATGAGAAACCATCATATGGCGAGATTGACATAAGTTTGAAGTTATCTTGAACAGTGACCGGAGCATAAATATTCTTTCCATTTTGTTCGATAGTTCGAAGACTAATTCTAATTGATTCTGGTGCAAAATTGTGAAAACTATTGACAGAGAGTACCATGAGGCCAATTCTTAACACAGATAACATCCCAACGACGAATGATCTATAATGTACATCTGAGCCTTTCGTCATTTTCTCATAACGCTTATGTGAATCCTTTTTATACGCCGCCGGAGGCGGACGTATATTGGCGTCATCTTCTCCGTCTGTCCGTCCGTCCATCCATCCGTCCATCCGTCCGTCCGTACGTACGTCCACTTTTCTTGTCAACGCAACTCCTCCGAAACTTCTGGCTGGATCTTCTTGAAACTTGGTCAATGTTATCACCTCAATTGGTACATGTGCATGAAGGAAGGATTTTAGGGTTCGTTGATTTTTGCCTGAGTTATGCCCCTTGATAACTTAGTCTCTGGGTCCACTTTTCTTGTCAACGCAACTCCTCCTAAGTTTCTGGCTGGATCTTCTTGAAACTTGGTCAATGTAATCACCTCAATTGGTAGATGTGCATGAAGGAATGATTTTACGGTTCGCTGATTTTTGCCTGAGTTATGCCCCTTGATAACTTAGTCTCTGGGTCCACTTTTCTTGTCAACGCAACTCCTCCTAAGTTTCTGGCTGTATCTTCTTGAAACTTGGCCAATGTTATCACCTCAATTGGTAGATGTGCATGAAGGAATAAATTTATGGTTTGTTGTTTTTTGCCTGAGTTATGCCCCTTAAAAACTTAGTCTCTGGGTCCACTTTTCTTGTCAACGCAACTCCTCCTAAGTTTCTGGCTGGATCTTCTTGAAACTTGGTCAATGTTATCACCTCAATTGGTAGATGTGCATGAAGGAAGGATTTTATGGTTCGTTGATTTTTGCCTGAGTTATGCCCCTTAAAAACTTAGTCTCTGGGGCTTATTGCCTCAGTTATGCCCCCTTAAAATTTAGTCTCTGGGGCTTATTGAAATTGCAGCCTTGTGCAACACTTCCTAAGTTTCTGGCTGGATCTAAATGAAACTTGGTTGATGTTATAACCAAAATTGGTAGATGATCATGAAGAAAGGATTTTATGGTTCATTAATTTCACCCTAAATTATGCCCCCTTAAAACTTAGTATGTAGGGCTTATTGAAATTGCAGCCTTTTGAACACAACTCCTCCTTACTTTTTGTCTTTATTTAAATAAAACTTGGTCAATGTCATCACCATAATTTGTAGATGTACATGGATCAATGATTTTATGGCTCATTTATTTCCCTGAATTATGCCCCCTTAAAACTTAGTGCCTGGGGCTTATTGAAATTGCAGCCTTGTCTTGATTTAAATGAAACTTGGTCATTTTCAAAAATTTGGTTCTGTCAAAATAAGTAGTGTCTACAATTATTTTCGTGAAACAGCAGCTAAGTGGCGGCGTATTTTGTGACGATGGCACTCTTGTTAGTATAGCCACGTCCTGGCCCGAACATACCTATGCGCCTGCGATAAACCGCTAAACCTATACCCATCTCTCTGTAAATTACCCGTGCGCTTCGAACAATACTATGGATTGTTGTAACGGTACCGTTCGATATTCGATAAATAATGCACGAATTTTACTCAGCCTTTACATGTATATGTCTATTTATAGATACTGTGATCAATCTAAAATGGTCGTATTTGTTAAAATTATAGTTCAAAGTTATGCTTTTGTCACATTATATTTCATATTCGAAATTATATCACAATGTCACTATGCTTTAACAACTGTCTATATCCAATTTCTATTCCAATAAGATGTATTTAAACCTATAATTAAATTATTTCACTGGAGCCGATAAAAACCGTGACCTATCGATATATATTGTCACAGGTAGTATAAACGGTATTGCAGCTACTCTAAAAGCAAGCAGGTGGTATTCGCCTGGTCCTGTCAACATTGAAACATCTTCAATCCGAAATCTTAGCACGGTTTCGACCTTTTTGCGGGTTATTGGCGTTTCGCTTACTATAATTTCACACCCGTATATAATTCTCGTAAATCGCCATCATTATTTTTGTTAACACTTAACTGAAGTTTTTCTGCTAAATCCAGGTGATCCAGTCACCATCTTTGTATCAAAAGTGTCGATATCGACCTAGTTTTAGTTTGATTCATCTTAACCTTCTAGAATGATTATGGGCATTCTTTCACCTCTAATCAGATGCCCATTTCAAATTTCTATTTTGCACTATAGACTTCTTAAGGTCTTGTTTCTAGTTAGATTAGAATCCGACATTTCTTTTCAGTTTCAAAAAAAAACCGGATAGCATTTCCAAGCTTTGTATTTCTGCTTCACGATTTTTCAATAGTAGTAGTTCATACACCAGGGTTACAAAATTTTCTATCGGTCCTTACAGATTGGAAAAATGACAATCATCGAAGTTTTGCGTTTATTGAAATCATTTCCTAGAATTGCTCTTTATCCATTTCTTCCGTACCACCCATTTCACTATTACTTATTTTTTCAGGTTTTGGGGAAACAAGTTCAATTTCTAGGCACAAGTGATCATAATTTCCATGTCTTGTGATTATATCTCTATTATAATATATCGAAATTCTTTGCCGAGCACCAATTTAAAACATTACCACGAGTGAAAATAAAGCCATCTTGTAGGGTGACTTGTCAGCTGTTGAAGAGAATTATGGCGAAAATTCTCAAGAAAGGGGCACCGCCTACAGTTGCCCACCTGAGCTGTTTGGAACTAGAAAATTAAAGGAAAATCTAAGTCGAAAAAGGGGCATACTTTTATCATTTAATACTCGAAGAATAAAGCATAGCTGAAAGTAATGTGAGTACATTTTTAACAGTGGGTTTTGTTTTATTCGATTTGGTCTTTAAACACATTTAAGACAAGATTTAAGGCAAAAGTACAATATTTCCTAGGGTTAATAACGATGTCCAAATGACTGTCTGAGAAGCGTTACCAGAGATAAAGAGCATTTTATATGGATAAATTTGGAGACAATTTACTTATTTTTAAACTTTCAACTTATTTTCAGAAGTCTGTGTACTAAGTCAACGCAATTTATTATCACTTAATTATTTTGGAATGTATATTTTGCTGTTGCTAGCTAAGTGTTCCAATCAAGATTCCTCACAAAAAATATGGACAAGGCATTCCTAAAAATGTATTTTAATGATTTTGTGAAAAGTGCATTCGGCGACTCATTCTATCGTGGTTATGGATTTGTCGTGTCTCCATGTAATATAATATACAAAAGTGCATAGCTCACAGGCATGTGAATATATTTCAGCTTTTCTCCTTCGCTTATGGAATTGAATTGTTTTGTTAATACACTGTCCCAAAAGATCAAAAGAAAGTAGATCTCCCACTTTTTTCATGATGTCAGATTATAAAATGGTGCGGGTTTGTTTTTATCAGGATTGCGCCCAATTTCTCTAACTCTAAATAGTAAAAGTTATAAGAAATAATAGGATATCTTTCGACTTTGCCAGAGAAACAAAAACTTTTGTAAAATAGCTCTCTAATAGTTTATGTATCTCGTACCTATCTTTTGAGAGGAAAGGAATGATTAAGAAAGCTTTTCGAAAAATTATTCACCCTTGCCCCCACCAAGTGAAATTCATTAGCGTTTAAGTTCGAGAGGGCTTCTGCCGTCCTTTTCGGCCAATCTAGAACCTAATTTATTTGAGTAGTTTACATCTAGAACAACTAGAGATGTCGCAAAGCTTATTAATACTCCCACCAGCGCTTTGTCCAAATATAAGTGCTATAAGTGCAGGATGTGTTTTTAACAAATATTGAGAATTCAAGTTATATGCCTTTGATTAGTATAATGTGACCATCACCCAAGAAGACATAAGTTTAACTGTGACCCGACCTTTGACCCGTGTGACCAAAAACAATAGGGCACTTCCTCGCGTCAAAGGTAGCATATGTATGACTTTTCATGATTCTATGTCACTTGGTTCTAAAATAAGAGTTTGGAAACGAAAAATCTAACCAAAATTTAACAAAATTTGACTGAGACCTTGACTTTTGACCTATGTGACCAAAAATTATAGGGTACTTCCCTGGATCACAAACAGCATTTGCATGAAATTTAATTATTCTAGGTCAGTTGGTCCTCGAGTTAGAGTCCGGAAACGAAAATTGAACAAAGACTGACTTTGACCTTTACCTTGATCTATGTGAACCAAACGAAAACAATAGGGCCCTTCCTTGGGTCATAAGCAGCCTTTGTATGAAGTTTCACGATTCTAGCCTGGTTCTAAGTAAGAGTCCGGAAACGAAAAGGTCTACGGACGGATGGACGGATTGACAGACAGACAGTCATGGTAAAGTTCCCGGAGTGTACTTATTTATGATTTTTCAGATTAAAGATGTGCCCCAGTGATTATAAGAAATTCAAAAGTTTTAAACTGTATTCTTTCTTCTAATTCATTAATCATGATTAAATGAGTGTCCGCATTTTTGTAGAATATTGGATGTCAATCTCGATTTTCAACATGTACGTAGTTACTGTTTATGCTTCTTAACCCTTTGCTGTTTAATCCCTGCTTTTTACATGCCTGTGATTTTATGATTGAGAAAACATTGTGAAAAAAGAAGAAATTGCTTCTGACAAGCAATTTCTTCTTTTTCCACACTATTTTCTACCCTACTGAATGGTTATTTTTCAAATTAAATCCACTTTAAATTTTCGTCTGCAAAGCCTTTGAATTTGGACAGGTCCAAAATTTTGTAAAACAGGAAAGGGATAAATCACTGTCACTGTCACAACGTGAATCAATTGCTTCATTACTTATAGAAATGTCTACCCAGAAGAATCAAATGATGAAACGTCTTCAATCTCAGACAACTTTTCCATTTCCTACTACTTTCTATGGCCACTTGTAGTTACAGGACCATCTAGGTTATATTACATGTAAATGTTAAAATAAAATGATCAAACTTTATTATCTGAACTTGAACAAGAAGCTGGTAAGGTAAATATGTATATAGTTTTCGAATCAGTATTTCTTACTTTCCTAAAGCTTAAGAGTTTATTTTAAGAATTTGACGTGTTTTTTTTTTTTTTTTATTAGCTCGGCTGTTTTCGGAGAAAACCCGAGGTATTGCTAAAGCCTTCGTGTCGTCGTTGTCATCATCGTTGTCGTCGTCGTCGTCGTCGTGCGAAAACTCTGACATTTTGTGATATCTCTGGTTCTACTGAAAGCATTTACTTGAAATTTGGCACACATGTTCACCATCAAAAGATCAACCTATACTATCAAGGGGGGTGACTCTAGTAGATGCATTTTGAACAAACAATGCCCCTTTTTCGACTTAGATTTTTTTCCACCATCCAGCACTCAACAGCAGAGCGTAGGCATCCGTAGGCGGTGCTCTTGTCTTTAATCGAAGAGGCTACTCTTTTTAATTGAAAGAGCGAGAGCTTTCATCTTGGCCGGGTCTTACCTACTTTTTCTATCAGACTTCGCCCGCATTTTTCTTTTAAAATATGGCCAGTCTGTAATTGTGTCGTCTGGTAAATTTTCAAGGCAAAGCCGTTAAATACCTAGCAAAGCGAAAGAGGAAGTTAATTGAGACGAATAAAAATTATAAATTCTACTACAAACCAGTTGTAAATCGATACTCAAGGATTGTTATTGAATAATAGGTCTAATCTTTGAAATCGCACAGTTCTATTGTGAAAAAAAATGTCAGGTAGGAATATTTTTTTTATATTTTTACTTATATATTCAACGAATCTCAATGCATACTTTATCCTTCTTTGGATTTCAACGGTCCTTTTCGGTATTTTATAGAATGATAAAAAATGCAAATGTTGTGTTGCCAACGTGAACTTGAACACTCCTTTTAGTAAGATGTACAGACAAAGATCTGTCTTCGGATACCATTAATTGTTGTAATTTTTAACCTGATTGATCTAATACATACATACTTAGTGTATTATATGAAAAAAGATATCCAACGAGGTTAGGAGAATTGAAAATTGTCGAGGCTCTGCATGCAATACACTAAGTAGGTATTATATTTATCTTATAATCTCTATTTGTCTTCTTTTCGTTGATGTTTCTAACTGAAATGCAAGTGTCTGAAAATAAACATATAATTTCATTGTTCTAAAAATAACTATGTGATATCATAAAAAATATCATACGGGATGTTATCACACGTATAGTTGTATAGTTATAAGATAAACTTCTTTCAGTTTTTTTCCTAAAACAGAATTGAGTTGATATCAGTGTAGACAAAGAATTCTGGAAACTAATCTTAGTCTACATTGCAAGTTTTGTGTAAACAGCATTAGAAGGGTTAATTTGGTTTAAAAAAGAAACTTTGAGTTGTAATGTTTGTCACTGAGTAAACCAGCAAGAAAAAGGTGAAACAACAATTCAATTGATACATAAAAAATCCGACTTTTGATAAGTAGGTAACAAATAAATAAAACTTTGTAAAATCTTTGAATCTATAAAATTGACTGTGTTAATTTGTTTAATACGCCGCCGAAGGTGGTCGGATATTGGTATCATAATCTCCGTCTGTCCGTCCTTCCCGATGTCAGTCTGTCCGTCCGTATATCCAAATCTTGTGAACGCAACTTCTCCTTCATTTATCGACTGATTTGAATGAAAATTTTCACAAAATATTCCTAGTAACCTGACCTACCGCATTTTCTAATATGGTTGCGGTCAAATGATTTTTTACGGAAGACACGGATGCTGAAAATTACTAGGAAGTTAAAGTTTCCGGACATTTTTCTTTACCCGATTATGAATTTTTGGTGTGTGAGTCCGCATCAAAGAGTTATAGATCATGTTCGAGTTTGATTCCAGTCCAATGATTTTTTTAGGAAGATGCGAATGTTAGGCTTACAAATTGTTTAGGTAATTTCAGTTTACCGTCCTTTTTTTTTCTTTATTCTTTGAGATGTTGGGCTAATGAGTCATGTTCGAGTTTGGTTCCGGTCCAATGATTTTTACAGAAGATACGGATCCTGGCCTTTGAAAATTACTATGAAATACCGGTTTCCGGATTTTTCTTCTATATCCTTCGAGATATTGAGCTAATATTTGATGTGTGAGTCCGCACCAATGAGTTACAAATCTAGGTCGAGTTTGGATCCGGTCCAATGATTTTTAAGGAAGATACGGATCCTGAAATTAGAAAATAACTAAGAAATTTCTGTTTTCCGAACTTGTTTTCTATACCCTTTGAGATATTGAGCTAGGTTTTGGTGCGTGAGTCTGCACCAATGACTTACAAAACATGTTCGCGCTTGGTTCCGGTCCAAAGATTTTACCGGAAGATACGGATACTGGACTAAGAAATGTAGGTTGAAATTTCAGTTTTCCGGACTTTTTTTCTATAACCCTTTGAGATATTGAGCTATTTTTTGGTGTGTGTGCCCGCACCAATGACTTTCAGAATAAGTTCCCGTTTGGTTCGGTTTGATGATTGTGAGTAAGATATGGATGCTGGACTCGGAAAATTACTAGGAAATTTCTGTTTTCCGGACCTTTTTCCGATACCCTTTGAGATATTAATTTTTGGTGAGCCTGGTTACAACTTTACAGCAATTTATTGTAGAAAGCAATTTTATCGCGGAGTATATTGGGACAACGGCACTCTTGTAAAAATGCAAAAATAAAATAAATAAAGAAAAAGGAGTGAAACGAATGGGAGTCGAACCCGCAGGTACTTGATTAATATGTGGACGGATTACCACTGCACCACTCCACCATGTTCTTAACAAGACGAGACTAATAAATTATATTATAAACTAGACAAATATTAAAGCTATATTTATGATTCTTTTGCATTTGGGGAAATTCCTTACTTCTGCATTTAAATTCGTAGTTACAAACATTGCCGCTTTAGCTATAATTAATTGACATATTTTCGTCATTCAGACAAAACATTAGATACATTCCTACATTAGCATTGGTGGAGCTTGGTCACATGGTATCAAACTATCAAATATCTTATCCATTTCTCGAAAAAGACTGAAACGAATATTATGAAAGTATTCAAGCTTAGATATCTGAACTCTCCTTGAGCACATCTGCAAACTTTTATGAGATACTGTTAATTAAATTAAAATGGGTTGATATTATCGTTGTTTTCGTTTTTTTGGATGTAACCATAGGAGATAGAAACAATCATTTAAATTTGTAGGTTTGTGCTTTTCTTAGAAATTTTCTGATAAAAGCGCGATGGGTTCATGCAACAAGAAGACAGGATTTATGTCACAAATCATTATGAAAATTATCGTAGGATCTTCGATTGTCATGTCGTTTTGAAAAAAAAAAAAAGAAAAAAAGAAAAAAAAAAAAAAAAAAAAAACAGACAAGGAAAAAGAACACTGTTGAATTATTAGCAATAAAAATATTCCAAGTTTTCTTTCCAAATTAGAACCCCAACGAGCCAAAATCGCCAGAATGCCGAAAAAAATTCAATGTCAGTTTTCGGAATGGTAAAACGGTCCCTAAAATAGCTCTCCCTCTCCGAAATACCTAGTCCCTGCCAAACCTTAATATATTCTATTTTGACATAGGTGCAAAAGTCACTATTTTTCTTTTTCAAAAATCTTATTTTCCGATTTCTGAGTTTGCGATGCCCTATTTCCTTTCCTCCTTTCTGAGGTATATACCGCACTTTGGGAGAGTGGTATTGGGTGATAGTCGGTATGAAATGCTCGAGAAACAAGAGGTCTAAGAAGGCCTGTATTGCTTCAGTCCACTTTTTTGGATGGAGATGATGACGCAGGGACTGGAATTTAATGGAAGGAAATGACTTTATTATATGGTATTCTACCGCTATAGTTCACCTATAATAGACCTTTTTTTTGTTTTGATGATTTATCTTATTTAATGCGTTAAAAGAATGTGTGGAAAGAGGTTTAGATATGATAAAGTTGATACTAAGAAAAACTTCTTTTTACACATTTTCTTAATAAAATGTAATATTAGCATTAGTTTTCAACGATAACCACTGATTGAATGCTTGTTGTTACCCGAAATCGGTAAATCGGTGCCTTTTCCGATTGTTATGTTTGTTGTTGATAAGCATTAAAAGATAAGAAACTCGTTTTGTATTGAAAGCATACAATTTTCACAAATTTAAAAATTGACCACGGTTCGCGAGCAGATAATTTCAAAATAAACTAAACACTATTCTTTTTCTAGTATATTTTCCGACTTTCTACTTTATGTAACATGAAATTTGTTTATTTTCTCTACATGTACGTATGTAAGTATGTATGTATGTATGTATGTATGTATGTATGTATGTATGTATGTATGTATGTATGTATGTATGTATGTATGTTTGTATGTATGTATGTATGTATGTATGTATGTATGTATGTATGTATGTATGTATGTATGTATGTATGTATGTATGTATGTATGTATGTATGTATGTATGTATGTATGTATGTATGTGTGTATGTTTTTTTTTATATTTAATCTTTTATCATTATAATTTATTAATTTTTCGTGATTATTTTGTTACTTTGAATTTCGAAAACAGTGGCTTTCACAAATAAAAAACAATCACCAAAATCAAAGTTCTACTTTCTATAACATCCAAATGTTAAAGTGGTGATTTTTGTAAATTAAATCTTTAACCCGTAACCTGACGTCAAAGGTTTGAAAAAGCAACATTTTACAGTTGGATCATGACATCAAAGAGATTTCACTGACTGCCGAAAATGAGAGTCGTATAAATCGGGAAACTCAATGAACAATCAGAAATTTGTTGCTCGTGATGCAATACTAAGAGATTCATGAACACTTATCAGACAACGCGAAACGCCTAGGCTATATGAAACGAGTCAACTCTTTGTAAACAATTTCTTCATGTTCGATGATACATGGAATTCTGTCATCGGGTTCCGATGTTTCTTTCAATTGCAAAATCATTAAAATGTATGTGTAAGATATCAAAGATAGTGGAACAATTTCTTTCGTACAATCAACGCTCAGTTTTCATTAAAAATATAATTTGGATCATATATAGTCAATGTGCTACCAATAATGCGCAACTACTGTTTTATTCTACTTGTACTTTTGTGTCTTTAGTGGCACAACGAAAATATATTAGCTTTTCATTTCGGGGGAACAATTCTCAATCGAATAGGGTAAGAAGAAAGAGATATTCATCCGGTATTTGTTTCGGGAAGAAGGGAGCCCTGATGTTTCAACGCAGAATATACATGTCACGCGATTCGAAGGCCGCGGTCTCTTTCATCTACATTAATATGGGAATTTAACTCTAATTAACCCTTTATTCTGTCTGCGTTATCATATCGCTTTGTACACGGTCTTAGGCAAAACTTTGTCACGGAATATTTGAACAGTCAGGAAATGTAATATTTTTTTAACATTCAATCACTTTAATGTTTCGCCTTCTTCTGAAATAGTCAATATATTTTGTAGTAAGAACAACATAATAAAATTGGAACAGTTGTCAAAAATAAGTATTATACCGACTGGGTCAGACAAAGTATTGTTGAATAAAAATTTTATTGGAAAAATTATAATAAGATATGAAACAAACATTGTTTTCCATTTTCCTAACGTCTCATTTATCTGACACGGATAGACTGAGAGTCAGCGTTGGGCAACACAAACGTCGTTATAACCGTTCGTCATTCTGAAAGCTGATATTCCAATTAGCAGATGTCTTAACAAACTTATCAAAATTCAATTTTCTTCAAAATTGTGATAAATATTGATCTGAGAAGAACTTTAGAATAAATAGTTTTTATACGCCCGAAGGGTCGTAGTATGTTATGGCCCCGGTCGTCCGTCCGTCTGTTCGTCTATTCGTCTGTCCATCCGTCTGTCCATCCGTAAGCATTTTTTTGTATGCGCAACTCCTCCTAAAATATCCATGGGAATGAGCTGAAACTTGGCACAATTACTCTCTATGATTTCTCTCCTGAGAAATCTTGAATTATCTGCCCTTGATTTTTTTACGAAAATCACTGTTTTTTGTGTGCGCAACTCCTCCTAAACTATCAATGGGAATGAGCTGAAACTAGACACTATTACTCCCTATGATGTCTTGTTGTGCATAAGACCTTTCAAATTCAAATCGCTCAAGTCATTCCTGAGAAATCTCTAATTATCTGCCCTTGAATTTAACGAAAATCTTTAATTTTTGTGAGCACAACTCTTAAAAAAAATCAATTGCACTTAGCGGAAACTAGACACAATTACTCTCTATGGTGTTTAGTTGTGCATAAGACCTCGGAAATTCAAATGGCTCCAGTCATTCCTGGGAAATCTTGAATTATCTGCCCTTGAATTAAACGAAAATCACTGTTATTTTTTTGTGCAACTCCTCGTTAACTGTCTATTGAAATAAGCTGAAACTAGACACAATTACTCTCTATAATGTCTAGTTGTGCATAAGACCTTAGAAATTCAAATCGCTCCAGTCAATCCTGAGAAATCTTGAATTATCTGCCCTTGAATTTAACGAAAATCACTGTTTTTAGATCCACCGGCTGAAAGCCACTGGGGCTATCGTCATGGCGTTGTGTCCGTCGTGCGGTCGTCCGTCCGTCCGTGCGTGCGTCCGGTCGTAAACTTTTTCTTTAAAAATCTTCTCCTCTGAAACTACTGGATGAATTTTAACCAATTTTCACAGGAACGATCCTTGGGTGACCCTCTTTCAAAATGTGTCAAAAAAAATTGATCCAATGAAAAACATGGATTTAATGGGCGTGGCTAATTTCCAAATATGGTAAAAAGTGAGTTTTCTCAGATTCTAATTGATGGATACCAATTAAATTTTACATGAATGATTCTTGTGTGACCCTTTATCAGTCCACCAAAAATTATTGTGATCGGTTGAAAAATATGCATTTTATGGGCGGAGGTCATTTCTCTATATGTTATATAGTGGAAACTTTGAAAATCATTTTCACAGAATGTAATTGATGGATATCAACCAAATTTCACTGGAATGATATTTGAGTGACCTTTTATCAGTCTACCAAAAATAATTGTGATCGGATGAAAAATATGTATTTTATGGGCGGAGGTCATTTCTCTATATGATGATCCTTGAGTGAACCTTTATCATGCAGCGAAAGATTAATGTCATTGGGTGAAATTCAAAAAGCTTGGGTCTTTCTTGTATTATCTGCCCTTGAATTGTTTGAAATTCACTATATTTCTTTTGTGAGCAACTCGTCACACTTTGAATTGGAATGAACTGAAACTTGCAAAATGACTGTTTGACGTATAGTTGTGCATAAAACCATTTTCATAATTTACACTCAAAGGGTCATACTATGTTATGACCCCAGTCGTCTGTCTGTCTGCAATTTTTCTAGCTATTATTCAAGCTCACATTACTGACAAGCCAAGGTTACTGACAAGCCCCATCGGGCGTATATGCGCCGCTCTGCGAAGCTTTTGTTTATATCGTATTTCATTTCTCATTCTCCGAACAACATGCGAAAAGTCAAGTTTTCCTAACTTTCTCTTTCTTCATTTCAATTACGCCACTCCCAAAAATAATCCAACCAGTCAGAGGCCTTAAGCATTTTGACCAATGAAATGAGAGGATACAACAGACCAATGATTTCAATGCTAACTTTAGGTTTTACCTGTCTCAGTATCGATAGATTGAGACAGGCTCGCAAGAACTTCCGCAATCATCATTTAGACGTTGAATCTAAATAATAAGTCGCAATGGCGATCAAAATATAGAATTAGAAATGAAATATTTTGGTAGTCAAAGGAAAGAAAACGAAATTGGAAAGAAAAACAGCTGGTTATCAGCATTTCTTCTTTTCATAAAATGTTTCCCGGGCGTGTAGATGATTTTTTTCCTGTTTGTTTAAACGCCAAATAAGGTGTTGTTATAGATCAAAAAAGAAAAAAAAAAGAGCCATATCGGACATGGCCAACCCCCGCCATCAAAGCTTGTTGATAGTGAACTGAAACCTAATCAAAGGACAATAACTTCAAAATTATGAAGCATGAGTTCTAGTTCTTGTGCACTGTACTTCGCCTCCACGAGATCTTTCCACCTTTAGAGTTTCAAGTTGATAGCCTTTATAGTTTAGGAGATATGCTACGGAAAAGTTTAGTGACGGAATGACGGACGGAGACCATAACTATATTCCCTTCGCCGAACGGCGGAGGATAATAAACAATTGGCGAGTTTATTTGCGTATGCCAAGGTGATGATTTTGGAATTACACAAGCAAAGATGTGCGCTTGTCAGATTTTACATTTAAAGAGTATTCATATATATTACCAATCAGGATATACTAAACCGTTTCGAAGTATTTTAACTGAGTTGTGCGAGATATCATGTTAAAGGTCAAATGAAAAGCGTTTACAACCGTTTCTTTGTGAATTCATAAGTAAAAAATAAATACGATGCAATATCCAGAATAAAAAAATGATTTTTTATAACTGAATTTCACGATTTTCGATAAACACACCTGTGGCCGATCCTTGATAACTTCTCGGTCACGTGACTTAGGCATGTGACGTCACCGCGAGGGATAGATAATACTGGCATAGTAAACAATTTGTCAGCGGCTACGTATTTTAGATCGATTTATGATGAATTCCACTCGAAAAAGTACTTGAATTTTGCATTATTGTGTTGCCCCTGGATGTCGCAACCTAAACACTTCGGGAATTATCCTCTTTTCGGTCCCGTTAGATCAGGGTAGGACTATAAAGAAGTGAGAAAGCATGAACCGAGAGTAGTCCAAAAAGAATAGAAAAGAGACTCACCGAACACCATCTATTGTGGAAAAAAAACTTTAGCAACGTCATTTCACCAATTATTGTTTTGGTGTAAACCCGTGACTGAAGTATTGAAGATTAATAGTAAACTGCCAATTACGATCGCCTATCCGATCGCCGGAGTTTGTTAACTGACAATCAATTTAGGTGTAAAAGAGACAGTTTTTGCTTAACTATTTACAATAGCATGACACACTTTTGATAACCATTAACGCATTAAAATGACGTGACAGCTCAAATTTCCTAGAGCTAAATTGCACCATTTTGCTATCCTGGGCATTAAAACCTGGGGTCAGGGGACGTTTTCATAGTTGAAGAGGCCATGGTAAGCTCTATTTCATGTATGATTTGCATCAGTACCAAGAAGTAATACTTAAAACTTAAAGAAATAAAATGGCCTTAAGATATAAAGTTATCAGGGAATGAATGAATGAACAAAAGAAAGAAAGAATAAATGAATAGTTGATGAAAGAATCTACGAACGGATGGAACGTTAATGAATGAAAAAATTTATGGATGTCATTTCTCTTTCTTTAGACCAAATGGGAATTTTTCATCTTACCCAATATTTTTATAGTGTAGACGAAATGGGTAAAGACAAAGGGAATAAACCACGAAACTATGTACTGATTTTGTTATTCTCATACAAAACAGATTTTTAAGATTTGATTGATTAAAAATGACCGTTTTCACCATTTCTTCTCTTGACATCGATTTGACATTAGAACCGTTGTATTTTCAGCTTTCTCAAATCTATAGCTACACTGTTTTGAAACATGTCGAAAAAGTGTTTTTTGTGTATGAGATAGTTCAGATTGTGTCAACTGAAATTTCTCGCTTTTTGCGTGATATCTTGAGAATATATGTTTAATTAAAAAAAAAAATCAGTGAAATGGGTAATTGATAAGTGCATTGTCACGGATAGATCAAAGAAAATTTGTCATGTGTTCGGTTATATTTACCAAAATAAAGGCGACACGCACGTGTGATTAGGGGCTTATCATTATATGACATGGACAATTGATTGGTGAATCGACACGGACAGATCAAAGAAACTTTGACACGTGGTATGGAAAGTTGCGTAAGAAAAGACGATCTTTATGACACTTACACATGTGATTTGCGGCTTATGAAAGGATTTCTGTTTATCTTTCTCCTTTACTTTTAATTCTTGCAACGGTGTAAGAGTCTGGGGTGATATCTAACTTTTGATTTAAATTATAAAGAAATGAGACTTAAAGAAAGCGCAAACAGCTGTGACAAAAAAATAAATGGACAATAAAAAGTTCTGTCAATGGAGGTTGAATTATGGATAATTGTGATCGCATGGATAAATCACGTTTGGTGGAATAATGCCCAAAACGCTAAAATCGGCATTGAAATTCGAAAACACCGCAGAATAGGTAAGATATACATTATATTCTTTCCAAGCGACTAGAATGTTTTAATACAGCTGCGTTTGCAACATTTTGGGGGCTAAAGAACGATTTGTACAGTTTCATAGCCCTTTCTGGTGGTTATCTTTAGAATAAAAATTTTCTTTGCACCGTTTTTGTAACATGATGACAACTGTATAATCATGTAAAGGGATAAATAATTAAATTTTGATGTCATTGACAAATTTGAAAATTAATTAAAAGTTTGTAATCAAACTGCTTGAAATTTAGATTTTAAATCTTTGTGTAATTAAAAATGGTTCCCAACGCCAACCACTTTTTTTCATATTTTAATTGACAAGAATGGTCAATCGGGATTTCCAGTAAGCGTTGTAAAAACAAAAAACGACAACAACAACCAAAAAATGGCAACGAAATTTGAATTTTCCACAAAAACATGTGACATATCTTAGGTATATCATTAATAACCATTTTATTGGTAGGTTGAAATTAAATGTTGCACAATAGATTAGACTCGGAGAGCTATTCCCGATTCGATCGTTGGGGCCGTCAGGTACCGGTCTGACTCGATTTCTTCACCCTACATTTCTGACTCGGATTCAGACTGTGATGATACTACATCTTCAAAGCGAGTGGGCTCAAACGATCTCAGTTGAACATGTGGATAAGTAGGTAACAGGACAGAATTTTTCTTCGTTTCATTTGAAAGTGGTCATATTTACGATGCTCTCTTTGTTTATCTAGAACGGGGAATCCCTCGCAGTGACGTCATAGCTATTGCGCATGTGCGTGTACGTATTTCTGGCCAGGTAAAATTTTCCGATAAACCACGGTCGTATTTTTGTCAATATCGTTCTTTTAAATTTGTTTTTTTTTCGACGCGAACTTTTTGTGTCGCCTTATTTCATTGATAATTATCAGGAGATGTTTTAAACACACGTTCCAAAATAAGCTTTTCATTTGATCTTTAAGAATTATTACAGGAAAATGTAAAAATCTTTATCCCTACGAATGCACATCCGTCTTATCCGGAGTAAAGGCAATAAGACTTTCAGATGTTGCAAAGACTCTTGATTTAGTAAATAAACAATTTCACAAGACTATTCCAAAGGGAATAGAATAAACTTTTAATAAAAAGTTTTAAATACTCGATAGTTAAATATTACGACAAAAATGCTTTTATCAACAAAAAAGAAACAAAAATTATAAAAATTATATTCTTCAACGATTTGTACCATGCTCTTAAATAGCCTTTTTCGGAAACCATTCGTGCGAAAATCCCTTTTATCGGAAATTCAACCCATTTCAGTGTAGAAATTGTTTTTGAAAAATAGAGGTTTTCATCCGTTTACAGAAATAAGATCGCTATTTTACTTGATGTTACGCACTGCCCCCTCATCTGCAGGAAACCACATTTCTTGTATATTTTCACTAGAGAGTACGCAGGGTTAATAAAGACATGTAAAACCTCTATTGAGGAACGTAACAGCACCAAAATCATATTGAACTGATTCATTAACGCCATTAAAATCAATGACATTTCCACGAGCTATGAGGGGTCTAATCTCTACCAAAGTAGGGTTAATACACCGATTTTAACAACTCGGTGCTATACTTTAGAGGCTGACATGATAATTCGAAATTATTAACTCTCAAGGACACAGTTTTTCGGGTTTTCTTGGGCTTGTGGTGACCTTGAACCGCAAACATGAGGAATCTAAGCCTAGTATGAAACTCATGAAAAGCATTAACCATAGCTTAACCACCTCAAAGAAATTCCATGGTATGGCCTATTCATCTCATACCATTAAAAGTTTTTCTTTACGTCAAATGTATCATATTTTAATTTCTTTCCACATATCACATCAGTAAATATGATTGATCATCAAAATAAAAAGGTCTATAAGTGACCAAATAGCGGTAGAATATTTTATGATAAAGTCATTTCCACCCATTCTTCACGAGTCAAGGGGCTTCGAATCGATAGTAAGTAAAACGCTCATGACACCATCTTCACGAGTCAGGGGTATCGAATCGATAGCTTCTTTTCGAATAAGTAAAACGTTCGTAACCCTTTGTTCGACCAGATGTCAGAACCCTTGCTTCGAAAAGATATTTCCTTCCAATAAACTCCGCCCATCCTTGCGTATGCGCACCAGTTACCATGCAGAAACCTGCATGGTAAAAAATAAGGTTTTCCTGTACCAATATCGGAGGGTAGCGTAGATAAGACATGTTTACCAGTCTAGTTAGCGACGCGTCATTACCGCTTCTGTCATAACCTTTCTTTGTCGGATGCAGATGGCGAGGACCTTTGATTGGCCTATTGAAATAAACGAAATTCAAATCAGGGAATAATTCGTAAGATCAAACGTAATTTATACCGCTCTGACCGATAAAATTTCGAAATATCCCTTTCTAAAAGTCTTGAAATAGATCTACGGGTATTTTATCCGAAGCGAAAATAGACGCTTCCGGAAAACATTTCCGAAAGATCAATCGACTTTCCTCGTTTTTATACAGTATTTTCAGAGAACACGGTTAAATCCCAATGACAACATATACAGTGTCTGCAACAACATGTCTGACGAGGGATTTGAAATGACGACGTTATCTTGTCTTCTGTTATTCGGATAATTCTGCATTATTTTAAATAAGTTTAGAACAATTATTTGCACACTACCTAGACGTTCCTCACCCTTGCAACGACAGTGCGATAACAATACTGCTGCATTAATCATCAGTTTCCATAATATCGCCGGATGCCAAAACATCTTAACTAAATTTGAAATCCATCTAAGGACCGATTCCAAATAGAAACTCCGCAGTTTCTCAAATCAGTTTCCATTATTTATTTAATGAAAGTAGTAAAAGAGTATTTTGCAACCAAATAATGTACCTACAGTTTAAAGTTAAAGGTAGAAGTTTTAACGATTGGAAGTCGTTTATTCTTAAACAACTACCCAGAATGATGGACTTTGGGAGCAAAATTGAAGCTTATTTTTAATAGGGAAACAAGCATAATTAGTGTGCAGGAAAAGGAAGGTGTGTGTGTAGGGGAGCGGGGTTAAAAATTCCTTACTTTGTAAAAAAAAAATCCTGAAATTCCAACATGGAATTACAAAAATTCCTGATTTTGGCCCTGAGAGCACCGTAAGCTCGTACGAGCGAATCGGGCTTATGGTGAGCTGTGTGATCATTAGTAATCCCTCGTACGCTGTTCGTCATCAACTCTCTTTGGGATTAATATCATATGGGCGACAATTCTTGAATAATGGATAGTAATGTTTGTCAGGTCATTAAGATGAACCGTTTGAATTAAAATTTGAAATGTTCCATATGAAAACACGAGGAGGAAAGGATACAATGTACCTGTTGACACTTTCGTTGTTTGCATTCTAAGGGCCATACATTTAGTGCATTTATGATGAAACTTGTTCAGTATGTTAGTCAATATGATAAAACCTGAAAAGCAAAGCAAAGAATACTTTTTATGTCAGAAATAAATATTTCATACTCAAAGTTGAACAGTGTATTGGAATCTGGATTTCCAAAAATGTCACATGTGTGCAAAGTAATGACTAAGCTTGACAAGACTTTTCACTATGCACACTACATTTTACGGTCACGTGGATCAACTATAATCAAATAAGAACTCATTCGAAAGTATGCTTTTAACTCCTCGCTTTATTTTAACCCTGATTTTGTATCATAATAATCTTTTAAAATGAAGATTACCAAAAAATCTATGCTTTGCTAGTTTTCAGTACTTTCAGTACTTTGATTCAAAATTGCGCTCCGGGTGCTTGCTACTTGACATTGTATCTAATGATTTTTAAGCGAGTTCTCAGATCTTATGGTAAATATTCCAGTACTGAGAAAAGTTAGGTGTCGCATTTATCACATTATTTATATTAGGGGCCCACCAGACAAAGGACAAGAGCCGTCAGTGACGGGTTATGCTTCCCGAATAATTGCCTGATAATTAAGTATGCCTTAAATCAACTGTCAAAATTTACATAAAACAGTTAACCATGATATCATTTGTATGTAGGTTATAATAGAATATGTTGAATGGTTCCCAGGGTTGTTGAGAAAAAGTTTAGAACGATTACTGGTAGAAATGCAAAGATACCACATTAACCGCCTTTTAAAGACATGTTTATTGGACATATATTTCAAACCAGTGTTTGTCACTTAATATAACCGTAGCTCATTCTTAGGCGATTTAAACGTTTTCTTTAATGCCATTTTTTGGTGGGTTAACAAAAATAATGGATTATCACTTGATAAACTCTACGCCAAACCAGTAAATTTTCGAGTGCTTTTGTTCAGTTAATCCTTTTTGGCATAATCTAAGCACAGCATAGAAATAAACATCTGACGTAATGCTGTTGCAAAGCAATCACATGCAAAATGGGGGGCTTTTAGAAAATTTGTCCCAAAATGTTGTACATTTCGTCTTATTTTTGTTTAGAAGGAATAGTTTAACCGTTTGTTTTTCTAGTGAGATTGAATATTTCATTTCATGAAAAACGAAATATTTTCACTCTTCATGAAAATATAGCCTTTGTTCTCTGAATGAAATATGTTCTGATGGATCGACTTATGAACAATTGCACAGATGGCACCTATCTTCACTCTCAGCGGTGTATAAAGAATGAATTTTTTCAGCAGAAAATTTGTAATTAACTAGAATTAAATCATTAACCATTAAAGAAGATACAGTAAAACTTGTGTTAAGCGACCTCTTAAGGGACCAACAAAAAGCGGTCGTTTATGGGAATGGTCGCTTAATACGAAATACTTTGATAAATGTGACAGTTCATTTTGATACCGTTTATAGATTGTCGGTCAAGTCATTATGAATCTTATGATGTTCGAACCCATAAGAATCGTCTTATTGAGACGATTCTAATGGGTTCCAACAACATAAGATTCAACGATAACCAATTTTTCGTTAAAAATGTCCTCTTTTTCAGAGATTTTGCTTACAATGAAGGGATTTTTTCTGGTGGTCGCTTAACAAAATTGGTCGATTATTATAACGTCGCCTTTAATGAAATAGTATAGGGAAAATCATTCTACACGCTTAAATGTAATTTTACCGACGATTAGACGATGATATCAAGGAAAATGAGTAGAAATGAATTAACGGCTGTGACCGCTTCATTCAAAGATGTCGGCCATGGAATGAATGAACATCAAGAGGTAAAGAATTATGACTTAAATAAGAACAAATCCTTGAGAAAAAAGCTGATCTCCACTGAGAAAAATGATGTTACAGTATTTGAAACGGGAGGAGGAATCAAGTTTGAATTTAATACGGGAATGTATGAACTATTGAGATTTTCGGCTAACGAATATTACAGTTCTCATGATCAATCGAATTGTGATAAAATCCCCGTTTATGATGCAAAAGGAAATCTGGTTGAGACAAAATACAAACTTTCGTCTCGTGGCCGAAAAGAGTATACGATAAATATGTATCACACTACGAGCAAATGTCTAGTCAATGGGAAAGAGACGGAATTGTTCACACAGAGAGATTTACCTAAAATACTTGACTTGGTTGAGTCCAAACTTAAAATCTCTGGTACATCTACCAAGGAATTAAATGAAAAGATGAGACAAATTCTTCTCTCGTCATCACCTATACAAGAGAAAAGTAACTCAGATTCGCCTGAAACGGAGGAAACAGATTCTGAAAATGATTATTGTGATAGATCTGAGTTAGAAGCCTTGCGATCAACAATTGAGAGGGTCAGGAAGCTTAAACACAATAAAGCAAAAATGAAAATGGAGATATGTAATGAAAATAGCAGATGTTTCGAGTCCGTGAATGCAAAGATTGACGCGCTAACAGAAATAGTGAAATCGCTCAGCATTCAATTACACGATCACATCATTGTATCAGCTGGTCAACTCGGGGAAATCAAGGACGCAATTACGGCTATAAATAGACAAAACAAGATGTAAAGTGATCGAATCAATAATGAAGTTGAATCTATCAATCAAAATACGGAGTCTATCAACAAACAAATTCAGACGGTGAGTGAGAGCTTGGTGCGTAGATTGCAGTCAATTTCTGACTCGTTAAAACATTTCAAGGACTCTAAATTAGAAAGTAACTCCGTTTCAAGGAATGAAATGAACAACACTAAATGCTGTCCCAAAGAAAAACCCCTTACACCGGAAAACAGTGAGATCATTAACCTGACTCAAAGAACGATAAATCCTGGAAATTCGATCGTCAGATGTGAAAGTGAAAGTCAAAAAATATCAACAGTTAATAATGAAAACTTATTGTCAATACTGCAAAACAACACGACTGTAAATGGAATTGATTCGTTTGAAGAAAGTAAGACTGGGCGGCAAAGAGAACATACATCTACGAAAACAACTTCGACTAGAGACGTGAATCATTCAGCAAATGTAGGAGAAAGAGAAACACAATTTGAAACATGCGACGAGAAAATACTCCTCATTGGCGATTCTATTCTAAAAGGAATAAACCTGCGAGGCCTTCACAAAAGTGTTTATGTAAAAACTTGCCGGGGCAAAAAAATAAGAGATATATATCATCTGTTACAAAATAAAATGAATCTAGACGATTTCAAGACTGTCATTCTCTACGCTGGTGGAAACGACGCTGCAGGTAACATTTCTATAGAAGAAACAGAAAATGATTTAATTCTCTTAGCAGACTACATGCAACCGAAGTGTGATCTTTATATATGTACATCTTGTCCTAGATCAGACACTAATGTGAGCCAACTAAACATAGCTATTAAAAAGGTTTGTGAACAGACCGCTGCCAACCTGATCGACTGCTTACCGTCATTCGTGTACGGAAATGGTAACACTGTTTCAGAGTCGTACTTACGTGACGGAATTCATTTGTCACAAAAAGGTACACGAGACTTATTAACTGTGATCAACGAATCTGTGACTGTTATAAAACCGAGGATTGAAAGTCGACAAAAAAGTATGCGCTTCAACCGATTAAATGATCGGAGATCTGAAATACAATATAATACACAGGCTTCGTCTGTGCTGCTTGACAAATACCAAAGATATTGCGTTATTTGTCGGGACAACACACATTAAACCTGGCAGTGTGGATATAGACAATATGGTGTGTATGGCCCTCCTTATGGGTATAGAACATGTTAGGGAAAATCAGACAGTTACCCCTATCGCGTAAGAAATATTGTGAACTTAAATAACCTTTATCAAATCAAACAATGCCCGAAACAAAAGTCAAAAATGAAAAATACTACTCATGATAATAATTTTCATGTATTGGATTTAAATTGCGATGATTGTAATCATATCCCAAATACATGTAGCTTGTCTGAAGACGTTAAAGATTTAGTTGTTGAAAATAATTTAAACGTGAGGTATTTAAATAGTCATTCCATCAACCGATTGGGAAATTCGAGTAGGGAAACTGTTGATTTAAAAATGTCTCAAATTACCCCTATTTCAAACGATACATATAATACAATTAAAAAGGACTGTTTTAATACAGATAATCAAAGTTTGCATTTACATGCTGAACAAAGTGTTTTTAACTCCGCGGATTATCAATTTAACTTAAGCGATAAATGTGAAAATAATTCCCGTAAGCAAAATAAATTTCATTATAAAAATGTAAATAATTCCACGCGCAAACAAAAAACATGTTCTATTACAGGTGAAGCTCATTTCACTAAAAAATCAAAAGGTATTCATATAGCTAATTTAAACATTAACCATCTTCTTCCAAAATTAGAAGAGATAAAGTTTCATTTAAAATCTATTCAATCGCCTGTTATTTTGGGAATGTGTGAAACATTCTTACATGAAAATATTGATAGCAACTGTTTGAAAATACCGAACTATACTTTTGAGCGACAAGACAGAAAAAGAAAATTAGGCGGTGGTATTATAGTGTATATTTCAGAAAAAATGCACTATAAAAGGCGATTTGATCTTGAATCAACCGAAATTGAGTCCATCTGGATTGAAATTAACCATTCTGATAAATCGTCATTTCTTCTCGACTTTGTTTACAGATCGCCTTCATCTGTGCAGTCGTGGATAGATATTTACCAAAAGCAGATAGACCAAGTTGATTTACTAAATAAAGAGTTTCACGTTTTAGGTGATTTCAATATAAGATATTATAGGAATGATGGTATAGACAAATTCGAAAATACCAAATGGGAAAATTTTGTTTCTAATTATGATATACAACAGCTAGTAAAAAGTTCCACAAGGGTGACTAAAAAAAGTTCAAGTATAATTGATCATATATATACAAACTCTGTACGTAACACGTGCGATGTCTATGTTTCAACATTGTCTATAAGCGATCACTTTCCAGTTTGTTTCACGAGGAAAAGGAATATGGATTCAGATGATTTAAGAAGCAGTCAAAATCACGAAACGATTGAATATAGGTGCTATGAAAATTTTGATATAGACAAATTTACATTCGATTTATCTTATTCGGGCATTGAATGTGTAGAAATGATAATCAACCCTAACGATGCTATTAGTAAATTATATGCCATAGTAAACTCAGTTTTATCAATTCATGCACCCTTGAAGCAAAAAAGAGTCAAGCGCTCACACCAGCCTGCTTGGTTTAATAGGGAAGTAAAAGAAATGATGTACGAAAGGGATATGGCTCTTAAACAGAGAGCTTTTGATAGATACAAAATTTTACGTAATAAGGTTACTTATATGATTAAGCATAATAAGAAAAACTATTTCAATAAGGCTATAGAAAATAAGGAAAGTCCCAAAATAATTTGGAAAAACCTTAAAGAAATTGCATATGTAAACAACTCAAAAGAACTTATAATGCCTAAGAAAATCATCACATCAGATTCTATCATTGAAGGAAGTCTTAATATAGTTAATGAATTAAATAGACATTTTGTTTGCATATCGGATATTGTGAACAAGACGAGATTCTCCAGTGAAAATTTTAATTTTCTCAAAGAAATACTTGATCAAAAGTTAGGTAATGAAACTTTCACTATTGAATTTATTTCAGCATTTGAAGTGCATCAAACCATAAGAAAACTTGATTCAACTAAAGCGACGGGTCTGGATGGCTTGGGTCCAAAAATTTTGAAACAATGTGGTGATATTATTACTCCGGCTATAGCTTCGATTATCAATAATAGTATTTCTTCAGGAATATATCCTGATCAAATGAAAGTAGCACGCGTAATACCTATTTTCAAAACGGGTGACAAAGACGATCCCAATAATTATAGACCCATTTCGATTCTTTCCACTATTTCAAAGATATTCGAAATGCACATCGCTACACAGCTTCAATGTTTCTTTAAAAGAACAAACGTTTTAAACAAATCTCAATCTGGTTTTAGAAAACACTATTCGTGTACATCGGCGTTAATTAAAATGATAGACGCGTGGCTTTCAGATGTAGATGACGGTAAATATGTAGGGACAGTTTTCCTAGACCTAAGAAAGGCGTTTGATCTTGTTGATCATGAAATCCTGATACATAAACTGAAATTATACCACTTTACTGAGAATACGTGTACCCTTTTCAAATCATATTTGACTAACAGAAAACAATTAATACAGATAGGACACTTAAAATCGTCTTTACTTGAAATAACATCTGGAGTACCCCAAGGATCGATTCTAGGTCCACTTCTCTTTCTAATTTACATCAATGATATCACTTTAACCAAATCTGAAGTTGAAATAGATCTATATGCAGATGATTCTACTATGTACAAGTCCGATTTTGAAATCGTATCTATACAATCTAAACTGCAATCGAGCCTAATTCGCGTGCAGGAATGGTGTCAAATTAACAACATGTCTCTACACCCTTTAAAAACAAAATGCATGTTGATTGGACCCAAACATAAATTATTGCAAGACAGTCAAATTAAATTAACTATTAACGGTCATGAATTGGAAAATGTAAAGTCACAAAAAGTCTTAGGGGTCTTTATAGATAATCACTTAAATTGGCGACCACAAATTGATTATGTATGTAAAGGACTGAAGAATAAAATCGCCCTTTTCAAAAATATTTCGTATTATCTATCAAAGGAAATGAAATTGCTTTTTTACAATTCATATGTATTACCCATTTTTGATTATTGCTGTGTTGTATGGGGTAAGAATAACAAAACGTATGTAAATAAGATATGTACACTTCAGAGAAGAATAGCTCGGCTTATACTCGGTAAACCAAGACAAACACAAGCAAATGAATTATTTAAGGAATTAGAATGGTTACCCTTTACAGAAAGATGTAATTATCACGCAGCTGTTTTAACTTTTAAGACAATCAAGAATGAAGCACCGGATTACATGTCCGATATCATCCACATTTCTAGAAATGAAAACTATACATTGCGATCAGAGACAAAGAATGACCTATTTGTCGCGAAATTACCACGAACAAATGTGTATAAGGATAGTTTTAGCTTTTACATAGTAAATGTTTGGAATGAGATTCCCATTGAAATCAGAAACGAAAATAGCATAAATACATTCAAAAAGAAATTAAAATTATTCTATTTTGAAAATTTTTGTAAAAGATGTTAATAGATAGTTATGCAACTAAAATATTTTTATCTGGGGTAGCTGTCTAATTAAAGAATTGAGAGCTAGTTGGTTTTTTTTTTTTGAACTGTTTTATATTGTTAGCTTAAAGAAATATTGAATATTTTAATCTGTCTGTTTTGTAAGCTCTGAGTAAGAGAGAGAGAGAGAGAGAGAGACAGAGAGACAGAGAGACAGAGACAGAGAGATAGGGACAGTGACAAAGAATGAGAGACACAGAGAGATGCAGAGAGAGAGAGAGAGAGAGAGAGAGAGAGAGAGAGAGAGTGAGAGAGAGACAGTGACAGAGAGAGAAAAGAGAGAGAGAGGGAGAGAGAGAGGGTTAAATTTGTATTGTTTTATTTTTTTCTTTTCAGAAGGCCGTGTTGAAAATAAGATTTGTGCATATTTGTATATGTCTTAACATGTTTACCTTCTATAAATAAAGCTATTATTATTATTATTATTATTATTACGTGGTCGCTCGAGCAATATCGACTGTACCGTAGCTTTACAAACCATATGGTTTGATGGTCAGAGTTGTCATGATGGAAATTAATTACCTTGACAATTTGACCTTGACCTTGACCAAAAACCTTGTTTTAGATATGTACTGATAGACCTTGACTGATGACAATGTACTTAGTACCAAAGGTCACAAGCAAAACATGTGTGAAATATGAAGACCTATTTAATCCCAATAAAAAGTAATAGCCAACTTTGAGTTTACATGGTGGAAATTTTTGATCTTGATAATTTGATATTGACGTTGGGCGAGTTCCTTGCCTTGTTTTTTTAATAAAAGGTCTTGTCACAAGTAATAAACACTTGAAATATGAAGGCTATATCACTTACCATTGCAAAATTATGGCCAATTTTAAACGAATTATCAAATTCTTTACAGTTGTGTTGGTCCTTAACCACCCACCTTCTTCTCCTTATACAAGCATATATTAGAAGAGGTGCAGTCCGTACCTTGGCCCTCAGATTTCATCCAACTTGAAGTGGACAACATACATGAATAAAGTAAACCATGACTTGGGAGGGGGGTGAGGAAAGTTTATTAATTATCGTATGGCTAGTTACCCCATTCTTTAACAAAATCTCGCAAACAAGATTTTAATGGAATAAGAGTTATTTTTAAGCGTAGATCGAAATAACAACTGAAAACCTCAGCGAAAATTCCAGAATAGATTCCTAGAGAGTCAAGTTTCTCGACCAAAAAGAATCAAATATCGATCTTTAGCGCTATAGTAGATTTTATCAGAAAACGAATTCATCTTCTTTCCTTTTCCTTGCATGAGTTTACTTTTGAATCCCTTGCATTAAAACATACGATACACCCCATTTTAATTAATATTGAAATAAGAGTTTTAGATTTGTGTTTTTTGAGATGATTTTTAAAGCTGAAAGTTCCGTTTTCACTCAATGTACCTAATTTAATTACAAATCACTTTTCTTGAAAACCTGAAAATAAGCCCATACATTCACCCACAATATCAATAAATTTCAAGCTTCACTGCCCATATTCATTGGATGGCAATGACATCACATACCTTTGCTTTTAAAAACTATTGTGTAATAGTCAACTATCAATGTTCATATTATCTTTTTCAAAGCTTTTTGACGATTTCCATTGTATGCAAATATCTTTCTTTTAAAAGATCTTTTAAAAAGTCTTGCAAGTTTTATATCAGACTCCGATCTGTAAACAAGCCCACGTTCACAGGCCATCGGTTTTCCATTTATCTTATAACTATACAAATGATAACGTCCCGTATGATATTTTTTATGATATCACATAGTTATTTTTAGAACAATGATATAATGCGGTTATTTTTAGAAACATCATTTCAGTCAGAAACATCGACAAAAACAAGACAAATACAGCTTATAAGATAAATATGATACGTACTTAGTGTATTGTATTAAAAATATCTAACTCTGTTATGAGAATTGATAATTGCCTCGGCAAAGCCTCGACAATTATCAATTCTTCCAACCTCGTTAGATATTTTTCTCATACAAAACACTAAGTATGTATTATATATAAAAGTCCTGAAATAAAGACATCTTCCTAAGTATAGGAAAGATTAAGAAAAAAATCAGACAATAAAAGACTTAGCAATATACCTTAGATTTTAGAATAGAACTAACCAAGTTACATATCGAAGGAAGTACAAAAGAAGATATAGCATGATAAAGCGATAGATCTAATACGGGTGATTTATAGAAACATATCGACTAAAACATGGTCTGATCGTATAATGCTGCTAATTGATAAGCAGTTCTTATTGTTGACTTTTTTCCTTACCTTTCTTTGAATTATGTACCATAGAAATTTGTTAACAATATCAGAGCACACAAAATAATAATAAAAAAAGAAATGCCTTCAGTTTGAAAAAATATCGCAGGATCGGAATGGAAAATCCATCCTCTTTCTACAACACGAGGTAAATCATAAAAAAATGTACAGAACAGAATGGTTAATTTACAAGAATTGCTTCTAGAAAAGTAACAAAAGAAAATATGACAAAGACCCCTTTTCCTTTTACAGTCGGTAGATCAGAACAAAATCAAAAGAAATCTTACTTATAATCAAAGAAACATTTTCGGAAGTTTGCGAAAGATCAAGCTCAAATTCTAAGTTCATAACGAGAAAATTGTCTTTAAGTCACCTATTCTCGCAATATAGGTCCAATACCACCGAAAAAAAAATACATTTCTTATAACCAGACAAATATTTCCGCCAGTTTCGAGAAATATTGAGCCAAAAATATGACCTCTATAATGTAAACAAGGAAATAGTCATTATGTCTCCTTTCCACGTGGCAGGGGTAAGGATGCTCTAAAATTGAGAGAAGGGGTTTCCTAGTGTCAAAAAAAACTTTTTCAAAATGTTTGACAAATATTAAGCAAAAAGTGTGAACTGTTTAATGGGTATAGGTAAATAGTATTAAATGCTTCTTACTCATGACACAGCTCGAATGTCACCAAACCAATAGGGCTTTTTATAACCAGACACACATTTTTAGCAAGTTGTCACAAGTTGGCTCCTTTCCCGCAACATAGATAATGCCAAATGATTCAACAGGACTCTTTCTCCTAACCAGTAGCGTTTAAGACTCCTATCCCCATTTATAGGATCTCATGTGTCAATCCCCGGCTGCACATATCCTTTCGACATTTACTTTCAACTAATGATAAGCAAATTTGAGATAGCAGCTGAAGAACATGTAATGATTCGATGGTAATACTGGTGCGAGAAAGACCAGTAATCCGATGTTTGGTTTTCTTATCACCGCAATGTGACTAAAAATTGTTTAAATCTGAGCTATTCCTATTTATCAAATTAATATTCTGACCAGAGAAACATTCATACAAGTTTGAGAATGATTGGGCCAAAAGTGTGACCTCTAAAATTGTCGTAAGACAACTGTCTTTAAGGTTCCCTTTCCCGTAACATAAGTCCTAATATCATCAAAAGCGAAAGGGATCTTGCTTATGGTTAAATGTTAACGCCTGGTGACGCTCGAAACAGTCTAGCTTAAAGTCGTCGTAGCGTTTATTTGAAACTTGGCTACAAAAGGTAGGCCCCATTGAAGCTTTTCTCAATGGGATAAATGTAGTGGCCAATTCACATTTAATTGCCTTTTAAAGATCTACGCTATGTTATAGTTAATTTGTAATCTGATAGTTAGGCATACTTAAGATCAATGGAAAGATATCTAAAATTGAATATCTCCCCCACCCTTGCTTCAGTTTTCCCGGGGAATATTCAGTAGAACAAAACATTTTAGGCTAAGACAAGACAGCATTTTTTAAAAAAAAAATCTTTTTTTTTCTAGACGCACGGCTCATATGCTTCTCTGGTGTTTATACATTTCTCTTGAATTCTGGTCAATTGCATCGGTGTTTGTGAAAATTCATGCATAAAAAATATGTAAAAGGAGATAGTTTAAATATTTTTTTCAGCTTTTCCAAGGTGTTTGCTTCTTTGAGTGTTTAAGACCCATTTGAAAGAAAAAAAAAATAAATAAAGCAACAATTTGAACAATCGTCTTTGAAGTTCTTATCATCCGAAATCAGTTAAGTTTCACTTATTTAGCCAATAGATCGATGAAACGAAAGTGAATGTAACTAAATTTATTTGTACAAGGTGTCCTATTGTCACAAAATACGCTCGTAACACAGATTGATGAATGTTTTCATTTGAATCAATACCATTTTTGTGTAGACAGACAGATGAATAAATGTAGTAGGAGTATATTATTATCATAGCTCGAATACTATAACAGATGATGTCTGATGAAAAAAAAATAATAAAATAAAAATAAAAGAAACCCAAAGGGCAATAACTCAAATCATAAGTCAGGTAGAGTTATGGTTCTTTTGTACTGCATTTTTACTTGATGTGATCTATCTACCCATGATGTGTCATGATCATAGCTCCGATACTTTTAGAGATATGCTCCGTACAAGATCCTAGTATGATAAACAACAAAGAGAAATAACTATAAAAAGCCAAAAAGAGTTATGATTCTTTTGCACTGCTTTTTGTTTAAATGGAGTTTTAAACAATTTTTCAGCTATATCGCGGCGGCTGGGGCACCTAATAATGAATTTCTCAATAATTCAATTACTCAATAAATAAATGAAAATTGCACTCGTGAAGATGAGTTTGTGCTTATTTTGACCATTGCCCTTGACGCGTGACCTTTAGCCTAGGTATATCACATTTTTTTTCTTGTATTACATTTTTGCTGATGTAAGGAGACACTTTTGTAAAGTCATTTAAGGATCTACGATAACATAAGGTAGATATATACCTATTAGCATATTCTACTCTTATTTTGATCTTGACCTTGAAATTTGACCTTGAAATTTGACATTGAACTCGAACTTGTCAAAAGGTCATTTAAAAAATATGTTTTAGCTTATGAAGGGTAACAACTGTGCTAAATATCTTAAATATCTGATGATGAATAAATAAGTTATGCACTTGACAAGCTAAATGTGAGCTGATTTTGACCTTTAACCTTGGTGCGTGACCATGAATGTAGACATTTTACAAATATTAGTTTAAATCACAAATGAGTACATGTGTTGTAACAAATATACTAAATACCATTGAAATCCATCTTACTTTGGCTTGAAAATGCCAGTTTAAAGATAAATTTTGCTAATATCCCATATTCAGGGGCAGATAGCTCCAAAATTAATGAATTGATTTCTGCAAAAAACCGTTGGGGCAATGGTTTTGTATTTTCTTTGCGAACAATAAAAGAAATTTGATATTCAAGGCTATTTATAAACGTGTTGTGCAAACCCGCAAATTTGGTAGGAAATAAATCAAAGAAATTCCCTTAGGACAAAAAGGGGAGATAATCGCAATGGAAAATATGATATGTCAAAATAAATTCCGTAAATCATCTAAGAAATAGTTCATTGTTGTATTGTGTGGTAGCCTCAAGCTCAAAAGTAATTAATTTGGGTGATATAAAAGTTTTAAAATGAAATTAAAGTTTGTAGTACATTACCCCACCATCTTTTAACACAAGGCGCAGCTAGAACCAAAACGTTTGAGATGCCAATATTTTGTCAGTAGACGCAGATTATATCAAAATATGTATGGCAAAAGTTTAAAAAAATCTATTCTAGCCATGAAAAGGCCCTTTTGGAGACCCGTCCTTTGTATTGCTAGTGCGGATCTTGAACAAAGTATCAAACAACTTTCGAGCAAACTTTCTTGTTTTGAAGGCAAGTTGGACAATTCCTCATCAAAATCAACCAATGAAATAAAAAAAAGAACTAACCTCCACAAGTGAACATTTAAAATTGAAAAATGAGACTATTGAATAAAAGTAAATTCACTTACTGAAAGTGTGAAAAAGTCAAATTCGACCACCAAGCGGTTCCAGGTCGAGAATGAAACTCTTAAGCATTAAAATTAAGTTAAGTGACAAACTTAAGGACCTGTGTTCAGAGAAGGAATTACTGGAGCTAGCCAGTGTAAATGCTGAAAAAACCGTCAACAGCTTAAATGATCAGTAATATTCGCTGTATGAATACTTGGTGCGTGTTGATGATGGCCGACAACAACTTTTCATGATTGTGCGTGAAGCTATAAGAGAATTCGAATTAATTACCCAGGAATTTGAACAAAAGAAGACCACACAAGTTGTGCAGAAGATGTGGCATGACTTCTCATACTTGTAGGAGTATGTGCCTGGCAAATAATCATAAGTGCATGCTTTGCAAGAAGGATAATCATTTGATTTTGACCTGTCAAGCTGATAAACCGCTTCAAAGATTCTATTGTGAATCTAGTAGCAAAATCACTTACATTCTTGAAAAACTTGAGCCTTTCTACCTTACAATATAGCATCATGAACTACAACAACAACTAGCTAAATCCCTACATTACGGCTAGGCAAAAACTTCTTCGTAATATTTGCAACAAGACGTTAGTAGGCAACATAAATAACGCATCTATGCGCTGTAGTTACTATGTTTTCCGACGATACGTCACAGTTAAACGGGTCAAGCTTGCTTCCAATTTTAGTCAGTTATTTTGCTTCGAATTTCTTTGTTTTTGCAAATAATAGTTTCCCCAGATTCCTTTTAGTAGGCTTATTATTTTTTTCGGTAATCATTTTTGCACCTTTCGAAGTGCTTACATTTAATAAAGATGTCTTCTTTTTTCTATCATTCACACTGTTTCTCCCTCGATGACAACCATTAACGTGACTCGTCGTAAATTAATCTTTAGGGTCTATTCCTCTATGTAAAGAACATTTTAATGCATTTTTTAGAGTGGGACCTTTGCAGAATTACTGTATTAAAATGATCCAAAGTATTCATTTTGAAAAGGAAGTGAGATTTCATATAGTTTCAACCATGTAGTCTTTTCTTTTACCTCAAATTGAAAATGTGATACGGAGCGCAGAGAGGCTTAGTTAGAGCTAACTCTCCGATCACATCCTTACTGATATTTATCTGTAGATTAATATTTTATAATCAGAATCAGTTTCATATCATCCTAATCTTTTCCTGATAAATTTTCAGACCAATTATTTAAGAATGTTCTCCTGTTCTTAATGAACAAACGTGTGTAAGCATAACTTAATGGACAAAAGATTTTATCTCAGTTTTTGGACAGACTTTAGATTCTAATTTTGACACAGATAAATGTATGAATAGTGAATTGGATTTTCCCAGTCATTTTCCTACGTAGAAGTAAAGGGAAATTGGTTTTTCTCAGAAATTAATCCTTTCCTGTTTTACAAAACTTTGGACCTGTCCAAATTCAAAGGTTTTGCAGACGAAAATTTAAAGTGGATTTAATTTGAAAAATAACCAATCAGTAGGGTAGAAAATAGTGTGGAAAAAGAAGAAATCGCTTGTCAGAAGCAATTTCTCCTTTTTCCACAATGTTTTCTCAATTATAAAATCACAGGCACGTAAAAAGCAGGATTTAAACAGCAAAGGGTTAAAGGCTAGAAGATATATCCGAGAACTACAAAGCTATAATTTAATAACTTTTCCTAATGGAAAGAAATCGACAATAAGTATTTTAAACCATATATGATTTCGAATTCGTATATATTCAACCCAGACGTGCACCAAGATTTAGATATTGATAACTTTTTTTAAGAAGGTAAAATGTAACATAATTCACGTTTGAATACAAATCTAATAAGCTTGTTTTCTTCTATTTCTTTTTATTTCACTACGAACTTGAACTGAAAAAACAACTTCAATATCATGTCGAAATGATATTATGGGCCTCTAGTCTATTTTCTTCATGACAGTTATTTTTCAAATGTGATATTTGAGGTAAATAATGATACTTGTTTGAGCATTATTGCCACAACCTATTGTAAACACAAATTTGTACACTGGTCTACATAGAAATAGAAAAAAAATAATATTTATAACACTCAGAACTTAAAATGTATGCTTTATAATTGCAATCACTGTTGATTCAGCATATTTGGCCTCGTCTTATACCACACCAAACGCTTTGTGTTCGATTTCATTTCTTACATTATTTCTTGAATAAACTTAATGGGTGAAGTTTTATGGAGCTTTTGTAAAAGTAAGCAGACTGGATCGCTTCGGCGTATATACAAAAGTAGTTGTCGGCGAAATCCATGTGGCATGGCTCAATGGTAATTCTTCTTTTAGCTTTTTTGATTGTTTATATTGTGCTTAAATACTTTCAATGTGCTCTCTGAATTCCTTTATGCCTCTCTGAGCATGCTTTTGAAACATTCCATTCTTTCTTCCACTTGAACAATCTTCATGTGCTTGAACGTTCTTCTCTTTTTTCTCTACTGTTACTCTTCGCCATTCTGAAAACTTGATTGTTCTCTTCTTTTAGATCCTCGATCATTTCTAAAACTTTATTGACAGTCAGATTCTAAACTGGTGAATCCGTGTTTTCAATTGTTAGCACTTTCAGTTCACGTAAACCTTACATTTTAAACCATATTCTGGTGTTTCTGGCATAGACATGTTTTCCTTCTTTAAACTGTACAAGTTTGATGCGTTAAGGCATAAGTTTGCTAAAAACTGAAAGCTGATATCTGAGTTACGGTTTTTAGCTCTAAACTTCAATAAGAGATTTTATCAATAGTCATTTAGTCCTCACTTTTGACGGGACGAACGTTTCGGAAGAGCTACTGTCATACCCTCGGATATCGGTGTCGTCATTGGGTAAAAGTTTTTTTTTATATCAATATTTATCCTAGAAGCTTTACAAAGGGTTTACAAAAGCACTCATTAGTGTAAAAATTTCATTTGAGAGAAGCAAAAATGTCAAAATGACCTTGAGACAGTGACCTTGACCCTTTTAAAAAACTTAAACCAAAACCTTTAACCGAAAAACCTTAACAAAAAACTTTACCTTTCCTATATTTTCTGAATACTTACTTAGGGACAACATTACTTCATATGCACACTCACTAGGTGATAGGCTTTCACCAGAGACCAAGCTCCTTGACATTTTAACTATGACCTTTTATCGACTTGGCAAAACTTTAACCAAAAACTTTAACCAGAAAACTTTAACCTTGCTTATATTTTCTTAATGCTTTTTCTTAGGAACATCATAAGCAAACTAAGCAGGTAATAGACTTTCGCAAGTTACCAAGGACCTTGACAATTCTACCTTGCCCATTTTTGTACTTTTTTCCTAGGCTTTCTTCTGCTATCTAGTCGCTTGACTTTGTGGTCTTGACTTTGTGGTCTTGACTTTTCTGAATGCTTACAGCTAGGACAATTATACTTCATAAATGCACTTATTAGTTGATCAACCTCATAGCTAATATAATGAAATTCCATTAGTAACTACACTAGACTGTAGGTTTTCACTCTACCTAAGCTTCAAATGTACATGTACTTTAAACAAAGATGTTTTTATATTTCTTTCTTATTTCTAAATTAGACTGATATATATTAGATCATGGACTTTAACATAGAAACTTGACCTTGAACTTTGATCGTTGGTCAAATGTTATTTGAGACAAGTAGCGTTTTGGGCGAGCTACTTTGTCCACGGACAACTCTTGTATTCTATGTTAATTTGTACTGTTGTCGTCACGGTCATGTATTCTCTTGCTTTTGCATACACCATATCCCTTTTTCTCGTTTGTCTTGTCTTAATATCTTTACATTCTCTCCTTATCTATCTATTCTATTAAATTTAACTTGCATTCCCAAGTTTCTGCACATTTTGTACTTGTGAAAGATTTTGCCGCATACGATTCTGAAGAGGGAAGTTTCTTTTTGACAGCAATCACCTTTTTGGCTGATTCCTTAAGTTGCTCTAATATCCATGGAAGTGAAGTATAAATGCCTTTCCCAAGAAACTTTGTATCTATGAACTTCACCGGTTTTGTCTTTTCATCGTAAAAGCGTGGGTCATAATTTAAACAGAATAATTGTTTTCATCTATAAATGGTAAAATAAAAACACGACGGATCCTCGTTTATATTTCTTTATAGGCGACTCGTTAGTAACTTTGATATTTCATAACAATTGATTCCATATCCCCTATCCGTTTCAGGTCACGTATCCGTGGTGGTTGTTGGCAGCGATAATGCTGCAAAATGTTTGGTGGCAAATGTTCTCTGTCAGCGAAAGGATCGCTTCAAGCTATTTCATTGCAAACGATTGTGTGGGGGAATGGTGCGAAAGTATACAATACAAGGCTTTTACCCATGTGTCATCACCACGCCGTGTCTAGGAACGCCGTTATGGCGAAAATCGTACTATCAACTATATAGCCGCGAAAAATACAGCAACAAATGCTTTATTTATGTAAAAGATGTATCCGCTATTCATTTGGACGACACCGAAGTTCTTCGTTCTCTAAAATTTAGAAAATCGGGAGAGGAGGCAGTAGTTATTGTGATTCCATACAAAATGGGGAAAAGGCGTTATGCCGAGCGAGAACAAGCAAATTTCGAGTCACTAGGATGGAAAACCTTTTTGCTAAATTGCTCGGAATCGTTCGAAAATATGTTTCCTCTCTCTTATCAAGTTTTAGTTGCTTTCACCAAAATCAAGGATTTTGGTCTCAATTTTGGGACATTTGACTATGACGGAGGGAGACAAGCTGTTGGTGGTAGGCGTAAACATGTTCAACAAAGGAAGGTTCCCAGAGTCCAAATAGTTCCTCATGATGAGGAACCAGCACTTGAGCTTGATTCTGTTTTCGTGAAGACAGGCCGAGATGACTGGTCAGGTAGGGATTAAATAAATCTTAATATCGTTTTGGTCGTATGTATCGATAAAAGAAATAATTTTACTTTTATAATTTGTGTTTTATGTTAATATTCGCAATAACGATATGAAACAATTAGTTATATTCTTTGTAGAAATGTGTTGTTAAAAAACCTGTTTTCCCTTTTAGAGTATAAAACTAAAATCTTTAGAAAAAATGACAATTTTACATCAAATGCGTTTATATGTGAATGTCATTTTTGTAATATTGCCTTTAAGCTCAACGTCCGAGTACGCCGTCAGCAGATTCAACAGAATTAAATGATGCACACTGGTTGATGTATACAACGGCGATTTCAAAAGGGATAACCGAATCATTCCACACACGGGTTAATGTCGTTGGTTATCAAGATGCTGGGAAGACAACGCTTATAAAAAGACTGAAGAAGAAAGATGTGAATGTAAAAGAGAGTCCAAGACCCACCGAATGTTTGGAAATTGACAAAACTACGTCGCGTTGCACCGAAACAAGCAATGGTCTCATATGGGAGACAAATTCGGAAGGTCGGTGCTTAATTTATGATATGAATACTTTTAAAAATTCAAATTTAGCTGCTCTTACTTAACAAACCAATCACTTAAATAGTTCGACGTTGCTTATTCAGTGTGAGTATTGTAGTGAAAAATTATCCAAAAGTAATGTTTCAAAATAACAAAATCGAATTCTATAGATTCGAAACAAATAGACATGCATGAATACTTGTGTATAGCTTCTCTCCTTTTGCCTTATTTTTGTGAATTTGCTAGAATACTTGGGTATAGCTTCTTTCTTTTTGCCTTATTTTTGTGAATTTGCTAGAAAACAGACGTATGTGTACTCACTTCGAAAGGAATATTGATGATAATACAGGTAGATCTGAACAGACTGCTTTCAGCAGATTATAAGTTTGGATAATTTCCCATTGAAGGGCATTCTCCAATTTTTCAAATATTTAAAGCATACATATTCTAGCCAGAACAAAACAACTTAAAGGTTTTTTCACAAAAGTAGTTCCTCGATTACAATGTCGGAAGTCCATCTTCTGAATTTTCGTATATAGCATTTGGCAATGAATGAGAGGGGTTGTGGCCGCGAAGTTTCCATTAATCGATCACGCCTAACCATCTTTGTAAACGATTTGTTACGTAAGAGTAGTTCAATTGGTTTGTTTATATTTAGTTTTTTCATTTAGCAATGAATGAGAGGGAATGGCGGCCGTGTAACTTAAAACCTAAATACATCAACTTTTTTTGATTGACAAGTTCAAGGTGGGGAATCACGTGACTTGAGAAGGTCACGTGTTTTTAAAAAATGGCGGTGAACTTCACTTCAGGATGTTTTTTTCAGGTATATTTGCTTTCATGTTAAGTTTTGGCATGAAAAAAGCGCACCATAAGTACAAGATGAATAGGTTTCTTCCACCAACAAGGATCATGCTCAGATTTCATTAAAAACTCTTGAAATGTAAAGAGCATCTGCTCATTGTCATTCTTTTCAAATCGGTAACATGTACTTAATTTATTGTATTTTCCCCTTTAGACACCATAAAATACCATGCTCAAAAAAGTACATGGAAAATGAGTCAATTATTTATATTTTCTTTCATTAAAACAAGAAATATATGTGTTTAATTTTGACAGAATAGGAAGATCATGTATTTTGGGTAACTTATATAAACGTAATCATTGGGATTACACGTACAAACAAATAAAATGTGGATTGATTTACTGTTACAGTAATAATTTGCCATAAAGTTCGAAGGATTGCCAAATCTCCGTAATTTGGGTTTTCTTTTAAATTACTAAAACTACTTTTCAGTGTAACATTCATATGTTATGTTGAAATTTAGACTGTAATTGCTATTACAGATATTTGGATAAAGACAATAGCCGCATCCTTATACCTTTCCCAGATTAATTGATAAGACCAGTCTGTTACTTGAATCAATATAGTTAAGATGTTTCTAGATGTTAAGCTGTAATCACTTTGTTTTAATAAATTAGATAAGATAACACGCTTGTTTTTAATCTGAATCGCCCTGAACCACCCTATTCTCACTTGAGAACATTACACGGCGTCGGAATTAGGATGTTGGATCTGAATTTAAAGTGTTAAATGGGCTACATTCCTTACATCAGAAAAATCAGTTTATTATCACTCACTTTTATTTACAGCTTTGTAACCTTCAAATTGTATACAAACCAGGTAGCAAATGCTGGGTCAGGTGTGATAGGTATATCACAAACAGTATACGGATATCCTTATTATTTCATTTTATTTATTTATTAACTTTTTTTATTTCTAATGTTTTTGTTTGTTGCTTTAACTTTTGTTCATTATATTACATACAAACTATCTTTATATTGTTTACAACACCAGTAAAGCGCTGTCCGTAAATGGTTATCCTTTCTTTAATTGCAATTCTATTATTTCGAAGTCAAACAACGAAGTGCAATTGGGTATTTGCTGATTTAAGAAATCCGTATTGATTACTAGGTCTCCTTATATAAAAGGTCTTATTAGATTAATAACGAAGTGATGAGGTCAATCAGAGAGTAGTTTCACAGATGAAACTCTAAGCGTTGTTTTAAATATCTATGATGGAAGTATAGCTAGTTCATAAATCACTGTTGTTTTCGTTTGACGAGTCATTATATGATATTCTACAAAAATGTTATCTGAGCGATTCTTCCCATTATTGCCTAATACATAAAAAGAAAATAAATAGCCGGTCACCTAATATAATTTAAGCAATTTCTTCCTCAAAACTTACGCGAAGTCATCACCGGGAAAGGAACTATAAGTTATACCAAGAATGTTTTCTATTTCGACCATTGATCTGCATCAAGGAAAAAAAGAGCAACGCTTGTTTATAGAAAAGAGTAAGGGTCAAATTTTGAATGAAGATCACAGTATTTAGAGTAAAAATCGTTGTTTTGGTTTCAAACATATTAATACATTATTGAAATCTGTCTACCTGTCTCTTCCTGGCCTTAATCTACCATATTCTTTTCAGAGAAGGCGCTCAGAGAAAACATAGTCATAAACGAACATTTTTGCACATTATGCTTAGAAATGACCACCTTTAAATGGACATTAAATCAATTAAGAGTGAAGAAGTAAAGCCCAACAAATCTAACTTTGATAGTAGAATAAAAAAAAGGGTACGAAGACCTTTTTAAAGAAAAAGGATTGCTATACTTAAGATGCGAATGCTTATGCGACAAATAAAGAAAAAAATCAAATTATTATTAGAGCGCAAGCTACCAAATGAAAGAAATATACAAACCATGTATATATGTGTTAACAGTGATTTTAAATAAAGGTCGACTAGGCAATATTACTCTTAGGATTTGTCTATCATATTTGATTTTAAGATTTTAGAGATAATGCCATTTTTATGCCCCCGTATCGAAAGATCGGGGGCATATTGTTTTACCGTTGTCCGTCTGTCCGTCTGTCTGTCTGTCCGTCTGACTGTCTGTCTGCAAAACTTAACCAAAAAAACTTAACATTGCCAATATCTTCAATCCTATTCAAGATACAAGGCTCATATTTGGCATGATGATAGATCTCAATGACACGCATCTGCTGATACCAAAGTCAAGGTCATGTGATAAGGTCAAGGTCATTTCTCAAGGTCAAATAACTCAAAAACTTAACCAAAAAACTTAACATTGCCAAAATTTTAAAGCCTATTTAAGATACAAGGCTCATATTTGGCATGATGAAAGATCTCAATGATCCACATCTGCTGATACTAAAGTCAAGGTCATGTGACAAGGTCAAAGTCATTTCTCAAGGTCAAATAACTCAAAAACTTAACCAAAAAAACTTAACATTGTCAATTACTTCAAGCCTATTCAAGGTACAAGGCTCTTATTTGGCATGATGATAGATCAAAATGATCTACATCTTCTGGTACCAAAGACAAGGTCATGTGTCAAGGTCAAGGTCATCTTTCAAGGTCAAACTTCTTAATAACATAACCAAAAAACTTTCATTGTTAAGATTATTTAAGCATATTATAGATACCCTGTCTCGTAATTGGCATGATGAAAGATCTCAGTGTTGTACATTTGTAGGTATCAAGGTCAAGGTCATGTTAAAAGGTCAAGGTAATCTGTCAAGGTCACCATTTTGAAAAAAATGCTGTTACGGGGGCATTTGTGTTTCACAAACACATCTTATTTGATTTCAATTCTTATGACATTTTGAGTGATATAGAGCAGGGTTTGTTTTTACCATAAATAAGACGCGTTCAAGGAACATTTCTTCATAAAGACATTTAGGTATAAAAGAAGAATTAACCCGAGACACAAAACCTTTTTTACAACAAAATTGCACACATCTATGCTTTCAGTTTTCATGAAAGATGATATCAATAATGAACTCATTTTCCATGTACTTTTCTGGATTGAGCAGTAAATTTTATGGTGTCTAATGGGGAAAATGCAATAAACTTAGTACATGCAACCGATTTGACAAAAATGACAACGAGCAGGTGCTCTTCACTTTTCAATAGTGTTAGATGAAATGGATGATATCTAAGCAAAAAGTTTTGTTGGCCGAAGAAATTTATTCATCATGTGCATATGATGGGGTATGTAATTAATACCAAAACTTTACATCAAAGCCAATATACTTAAAAAACGTCTTCCTGAAGTGAGGTTCAGCCGCCATTTTTGTTACATGTTACCGTCTCAAGTCACTTGATTCCCCACCTTTGAAGTTGTCGCATATAGATGTCCTGTATGTCGCTCACCGAATTCAGGTCTAGGGGGCTTTTTACTTCTTATTTAACAATTCGCTGCGTAACAAAACATTTCGTCTCACTTTTATTCGAAACCACTGATCTCAACAACTTGATATTTGAATTGGTGCTATAGATTATTTCTCGCCGTATTCAAGTCAGGCAAATATCCACTTTCTGTGTAACGACAGGCTTTTTTATCTTTGATTTTTACTGGTGAAATGTAATTTCTTCATCGCTCTTTTCTCAGCAACTGTAAATTACGGCAACTTACCATGGTATCTAAGACAGTGTTTTTTTTTCTGGGAATTTAGATTCGATGGATATCTACCTCCTGTTGAAAGACTTTGTACGGTATTGAACTAAAGATTTCATGGCATGTTTCCAAGCAACTATGAATCACAGGGGTGACAACCAACGTCCTTGTCTACGCCATCGGCAACATATTTTCACCCGCCTATTTTCCTTTTGAATTCACGTTTTATTAGCTCGTTATTAAGGTGAAAGAGGACAATACTATTTTTTGAGATAAGTGAATTATTTTTGGTAAATATATAAACTCCGAGTTAGTGTATAGAATAACAAATTCTAACCGTTGTTTATTATACATTTAAACACACTTCTGAGTTCTAAGGCTCAAAAAATAAATCACGAGAGCTTTAGCTCGACTGGATTACTAATTGAGCCTTAGAACTTAGAAGCGTGGTAAATTTTCAATAAATAACGGTAAGAATTTGTTATTATAATTTTATCATGACTAAATTTTCACTATTCCATGGAAAATAAACGCGAAGATATCACGTAGACCTACAACAACTGCGGATCTATTTCATTTGATAAGGCACGCTTTTCTTTTTCACCAAAGTTAGCGACGGTACGCATTGATAGGCTCTCGTTTCTTTTGAATTTGACCTAAATTTAAAGAAGAAAAATGAACAAAATTACATAAATAATTATTCTTAATTCATGAGCTACGTCATCGATAAAATATAATTCGACCAAGATAATTTGAGAGTCTTATAATCAAAATACCCCAGCACTTATTTGACAGCCTTTGATTATTTTCGTAATGTAGACAGAATTGAGAGTGTTGCAAGTTGCCTTGCCATCATTCTCCACCTAATGTGGCATCATTAAAGATTTGCACATAGGCGGAATGGAACAGCCACTCGGAACTTTTTTCGACGATTGGCGCCATAAAATCTATATACCATAATTTACTTCATGGGACATTACTAAGTGCTTGAATGGTAAGAATTGCCCTTTACATCTTTGAACATCAAAGAGGGTAGAATAATGGTCACACAGAGAATCTAACTGAACAATCCCATATTCCCATATATATAAAGATTTCTGTTTTTTTTTGTATCTTCTTGGATTGAGGAAAAGTTTTAAAAACATTCACTGTACTGATTTTTTAAAATCCGGATTTAAAGAGTGTCATTTTGACGTTAAAACTATGACGTTGACGTTGACGTTAGATTTACACCTTATATTTTCCTATGTTCAGTTGAATTCTTTTGCGGTCTATTGGAATAGAAAGATAAAATTCACAGATGTGTTCAAAAGTCTTTGAGGAAAAGGCTCTCAAATTTTTTTTCCAAACATCGAGAACTTCGCGCTACACACGAATTTACCTAAAACAAGTGTTGCTGATCGGTGACTTCAATAATTTTTACGTCGACGTTGCTATAAATGAAAATTGAATTTTGTAAGTTTTTCCCCAAGCTTGACGTTATGGCGTTTCCATAAATTAGCACTTTCAAAGACTATTTGAGGGTGCAGTGATAACATTTCAAATTTCATGTATCTATCTTTTAATATAACAATGTTCTAATTTCACGCCAATGTTCCCGATTCATTCAACTTCATTTTGGTGTATTTTATTGAATTGAATCACCTTTAATACGATCAGGGTAAGCGTTAAAGAACGCATAAGGACATTTGTGAAAAACGCGCGAAATCGTCATTTATCGACGTCATGGTAACGTAAATTCAAAATTGAACGTTGAGAAACATACACCTTCGAGATCGCGCTAAGACAACGTTTCCAGAGATACCCGTATTTGTGCACTTATCTTAAAAATAACCAAAAAAAAAAAACAAAAAAAAAAACGCTATTGTCCTCTTCCACCTAAAATACCTATATTATTATTTTTTCAAGTCGTCATTTCGTAGGGATATATATTCAAATGACATAATACATCGAATATGGTACACAAGTCGTCTTTACATATTTAGAAATCCCTCTCACTAAATTGAATTTTATTAGCGGTTGCTTTGTTCGTTAAGACAAAGAGCTTTATACAGATATCATAGGCATATTTTGTTAAAGGGCGGGGTGTATTAAATATCGCTTATTTTGTTTATCTTGAACAAAATTAGCGATAATGGATTACCTTTCTTAAATTTGAATCAAAAGTTATTCATTGCACCCATTCAATACACTCCGAAATAGATACAAATAATTCACAGTGTCCATTTCAAGATATTCTGAACTATAGTATTTCCTTGAATCGTCATTTGAAATCTATAGCATCCAGTGTGTGTGCCAGGAGGAAATTGTTCGTGAGCGCCCTTTTTATCACGAAGTCAGGACTAGGTTAGTGTTGTAAAAATCGATGTGGAAAATAGTTTATGACTTGATAATAATAATGATATTCCTTCTTTAACTATAATTTATCACAGGAGAAAGAAACTCCAGTAGGTCATATTTCTTTCCACGGGCTTAAATTGACCATTTCTTTAAGTGTTCAATTCACAAATTTCAACATATCCTGGACTTCAATGCTGTTGATGACATCAATTCGCAAACGGCGTTATATGTTTCGCGGAATATCTTGAACTCCTAAATATCTTGAATTCCTTCGATTTATTTAAAAAGTTCAGGCCATGTCATAAATAGAATATCATATTTGTGCTCGTGATATTAATATTCTCTCTGTATTCTCGACGTTCAGTCGTATAGAAATTGACTAGCACCAGTTTTGAAGCTCTTACCATTTCGACACAAAATCATCATCGTTGTAATTATTGCAGTTCCTGTCTCTCTGTCGAGTAAACTGCTGCGTAAATTGTGTTAATTTGGTAATTTGAAAACCTTTTGAATTATTAAACGCAAGCGTAGGTAATACTAACGAAGGAAGGTATCAAGAACTAGATGTCCGTAGATGACCGTATTGGCTAATTTGAAAATATATCCCGATAAAATGGCGAATTTCCAATAGCCCTACTAAACGACAATGGTTGTCTTCCCCTCATGGCAAATGATCTTGTATAAACAGATGTAAAGATGTCCTATGAGATACTTATGTTATTAAGATCGGTCTTAAATCTTCTTCCTTCCTTTTTTACATAAATCAGACTTGGTTGGGTTTTATGTCTTAATTAAAAATAAAAATTTCATTTTTTATCTTAACTGCACTGTACGAAGTCCAGCATAGCAGTTGTCATGGTCTGGTGTCCGCCGTGTGGGTTAGTGTTCAAGTGTTCGTCCGTCTGCCTGTGCGTTTAATAGTCCATTACACCTTTTCTTAAGTCATATTTTTGTCTGAAACCACCAGGCTACGCAACTAAATTTCAAATAAATTGGACATGCTCTTAATGATTCTTTGCTAATTTCTGAACGGGTTGTAAACACAACTGGTCAAAATCCTGATCGGAATTATAAAATGGGTGTTACGGGCAGTCGTGTCACCAAATATGGTCCTGAATAATGGGGAACAAATAAATCTCCTTCTCCAGCATAACTGGTCAGATTTCAACTAAACTTCACAGTAAAGATCTTTGGACATACTCTTTGAAATTTCTGCATTAATTTCTATTCGGGTGATAACTTCGGCGCAGACTTTTTACAAAAATAGGAGCCAGCATGGCGAAATATCTTTTTTGAAATGAAAGAACAGAACTCAACAAAACTTCATAGGAATGATCCTTTTGATTTCTTCGCTAATTTTGGTTTACAACATAGGCAGCTGTGTCAACAAATCGGACCTTTGAATCGACCGTTCAAAATGTTACAAACAAGAGGCCAAGAGGGCCTGTATCGCTACACTGGCTTTAAGAGCTTTAGACTTCCTTAAATAAGCTGACTTTGAATTAAAACAACACTTTGAAATCTCTTAAGACCTATTTTAAAATGATTAACTTTGTCTGGCCCAGATTTGAACCAAAGTACTCAATCGCCATTAACCTGCATACCCTTTATCCACCTTATTTAAACATGATTGAAACGTGATTGAAATTATTAGAACATTCTAAACACCGTTTAAGGAACAATTTAGGTAGAGGGTTTTTCATGGAACATGCACACCAAGATTCATTTAAATTAGTCCAATTGATTGGGAGAAGAATTTCGAGATTTTAAAGTGAAAATTGGCCCCGCCCTGTCACACCAACATTTATGGGTCCATCAAAATTTCACGACCAATTTAATTAAAATTGCATCTAAGGTATATTCATGTCTAGTTTAATCAAAATGACCGAATGAGAGGGCCGGAGATTAATCTTAAAGAATTTAAAATGGAAAAAAGCCCCGCCCTGCATAGCCCAAATTGAGGATTCAATCAGAATATCTTGATCAATTGAAGTAAAGGGTTAACCAAGAAAGATTAATACAAAGTATTGTTGAGTACGGCCCAATGGTTTGGGAGGAGATTTTTTTTAAAGATTTTATAGTGAAAATAAGCCCCGCACCCAAACACGCTCGTGTTTTGGGGTCAATCAAAATTTCTTTAAGAATTCAGGTAAAGGGTCACCTAAGAAACAATCACGACAAGTTTCATTGTAATTGGTCTATTATTTTGGGAGTAGAGCTTAAAAATAATCTAGGGAGAATAAGCCCCCCCCCCCCGCAACCAAATTTGGGGGGCCAATCATTTTTTTTTTCTAAATTTAAGGAAAGAGTCACCAAAGGAACCATTATGCCAAGTTCCATTTGAATTGGCCGAATGGTTTGAGAGAAGAAAATTTTTAAAGAATGTTTAGGTGCAAATTAGCCCCCCACCCCCGCCACGCCCATAATTTTAACCAATTTTAACCAAACTTTGCAGGAAAATATTCCTTAGGTAAATTTTTGCCTAACATTTGCTTGGCCCTTATATAGGGTAGTGAGGCTTATGTTCTCAAAATGATTGTTGCTTTCCAATACTAATTTCATTGTTAAAGATATTAGGTATTCGAATTCTAGTGGAGCGACAAAGGCCCTCTTGGGCCTTTTGTTTTTGGTTAAGAACTGTATAAAGTCGATTATAAAGTTTGGCAGATAATCGTCTTTGATTCTTACATTATGTTTAATCTATCCCATAGACCTTGGATTTACTTTAGTTCTACTTAAAGCCAATTAAAGATTCCACGGATTTCTGTGGCAAATTCCCAGAGCAATAAATGGCTCCTCTGGACCTTAAGTATATCATGCTGGAAAGGGGACAGTCATGTAACGCTTCTTGTTTACTGCTTCGTATATCCATGTATTTTCCTGAATTTTTCAAGGAGAGTTTCTTGGTATGTGAGTATGGTTGTATTCTGGCTTTATGTTTGCATGACACCATAGATTTGATGACCAAACAGATTTGTGGAGCGATACTGACCCTCGTGGTTTGAATGCCAAAGGTCTACCATCAGTTTGACGCACTACTTTCTATAGGTACATACTATAGTATCCAGCCTGTCGTTTATCCTTTCAAATGCAGCTTTATGCTCTAAACAAGAGGACTCTTAATTGTTCACCTGAATTAACCCTAAGGAAAATATTTTTTTTTCTACGATTTGACACCATGAACTAGTTTTTGACCGCTATTGGTCCAATTTCGAACTTGCTTGAGATTTCATCAAGATAATCTAGCCTTTTGAGTGACCTCAAGATTTTTTAAGCTTCGTGCTCAGGTGAGCTAAAACATATATAAAATATTCCATTTGCACCTTGGACATCTACTTTTAAGCAATTTTCATATATTCTAAGTAAGCATAAACCCAAAGGGTTTAGTTTTATCTTTTTATTAATGTTTTTAAATAGTAATAGACACAAAGTGCATAGAAGTAGCACTTTGATGTACAATGGTCTCGATTGAAAATGATTCATGAGATATTTCTTTTTAAATATAAGGTATGCTTAAATGACATGTTTCGTTCATGTGCACAGACCTTGAAAATTTTTATTTGTCTCTGAAGGTTATGACAGAAATCTGAATTACCAGCGAATGGTTGCGTCGATAAAATCGGTAATGTCACCTTCTGAAGCAAGCAGTAGAATAGATGCTTCTTTAACAAACCTTAGCTTAAAAGAGCCAAAAACAAAAGTCGCAATCAATGAGGAGGTTCGAATTGAGGATTCTTTACAACTTGGTTCAGAGGAAGTTGCAGACGAAACAGCCATAACAGACACACCTGATTGGGATTTATATCATAGGCACCGCGTAAAAAAAGAGTACTTGAAAATGGTGGTGAATAAACTGGAAAAAAGCCCTCATATGAGACGATATATTTCATACTGGGATTTTGCTGGACAATCAACCTACTATACAACACACCAGGCGTTCCTGGCTCCTGATGCTGTATATCTATTGGTAGTGGACCTGAGTAAACCGTTTGATAACGAGCTACAAGATTCGTTGTCATTTAGAACAAAGAGTTTTCAGAAAACAACGGTATTAGGTTTGTATATTTAAAAGTTGTAGATACTTGCACTGAAGAACGTTGTTTCATTGCAAAAACGACGAAGTAGCTAAGGGTTAATTTGAAATACCATACATTCGTCAATTATTATTATTATTATCAAAAGCCGTACAATTTTGCCCTGTTTCAATCTAGTAGTAAATTGTTAATACAAAATTGCAATACAATATAAAATTTAAAAAAAAGAAAGAAAGAAAAAAATATGTGAAATTCTTCATACTTAATGATTTGTCTTCTTTTTCTTCTTTTATATCGCAACAAAGAGTAAAATGTTTACGCGCTGATACATTTAAGAACTATGCTTATTCGTAATTTCAGATGCCATACGGTTTTGGGCAGGATCAATCACATCATTTGCATCCGACAAGGAAAATAACCTTGCACCAACGATAGTGGTTGGTACGCATGCAGATAAAATTGATGAATCAGTATGTATGATTTAATTTGTCCGTTTATCAGTTACATTGGTATTGAAGATGTAGCAATCATTCGTGAACTTTTTAATGGGAACACTTATTTTCTTCAAATTCCAAAAGTATTGTTGAGCGTTAAACTTAAGGAACTGGAACTTCTTTTTCTCAGCTCTGTTTCCCAGCAATTGCAACTGAAAGGGTTAAATTCAATATATTACACTCAATACCAAGCAGATGTATGCATAGAGTAATTTGCAAACGATCAATTTAATTTTGACAGTGTTGTGGTCATTTGTTATTAACTCTTGGAAATTGACAGGTACTGTCCAGAATTTTTTATGATTATTTCCTTTATGGCCCATGGCTACAGCTTATAAAAAAGTCCAGAGTTTTTCTTAAAGAACTTATGCAATAATCCTTGAAATATTCTTGATTCATTTCAAATTTAAATCGATTGTTTAATATGTAAAATAAGTTCTGGAAATTAACCGTTCAATAAAGATTTTATGATCTTTTCAATGGCATTTAGTAAAAACTATGATACTTACTCCTTATTGACCCATAAATATGCATTTTTTATTATAAAATCCTCTCAAATATTGTTTTCCCATTTTTGGAAGGCAGGGCAGGACCACCTTCCCCGTACCAATAAAATTCATGTGGGCGATTTGAGGCCATTCTGTCCCTCTTGTTTCTTTAAAACTGAAGTTTCATTTAAATTTTCAAGTCAGACTTTATACAACAAGTTTGAACATCTAAAATGATGTTTTAAATCAATTATTTTACTATTAAGGGACAAAAATATTGCTCAACAATCCTTTCTTAAGACCCTGGTATTCTTTCTATCATTTAAAAAGTTTACCAGGACTGCAAAATCAAATTATTTATCAAAGATATTCTTCATGATATTCATGCTGTCGAATAACTCTGATTTATTTCCAAATTTATACTTCAATGACCAAAGGCTAGGGAGCTATTGTCGTAGCGGTATGTCCGTCAGGCGTATGTTCCTTCGTACACTTTTTCTTTTAATGCCATAGGCAATAGGCTGATTTTATCGAAACTTGACAGACCGTTCCTTGGGTTACACTCTTCATAATTTATCTATCAAATGTTGATTTACCTACAAATGGAGGTGGAAAGGCGGGACTTATTTTCATATTTTTTCTTAAAAAAAAATCTTGTCCAAAACCATCGGGTCGATTGCAGCATAAATTTTCTTTGGTCTTCTACGTAGAAAATTGTTTAAGATTTTTATACATCCTCGATTATAGGCGTTACAAGGCAAAGCTTGTTTTCATTTTTTTTGAAAAAAATCTCTCAGACCATTGAGCCGATTTGAATGAAACGTGAGGGTTTTGGGTGACCTTTTGAAAATTAGCATGAATGTTCTTTTTGTGTGTGTGTGTGTGTTTTTTATTTTTCTTTTTTTTTTATTCATCCTTTGTTTACAATAGACACAGTATTTATAAACACATAATATGCAAAAATACAACATTTCATACAAACAATTATTGAAAAAATGTATAACAGGGTTTGTCAGTTGGTTAGATGTGTCTCTTTTTATATGTTTAACTGATTAGGCAGATTTTAAGGATAAACAAAAACAATTTGAATTTTGAATGAAAAAAATTGTGAGAGATAAAATATGAGTGACCTAAATGTTTTTAACTCTTTAGTGATTTTTGTACCAGCCTTTTTACAATTGCCCTGTTTTCTTTATATTTTTTGTTGAATTATGATTCGTTCATGATCGAAGCGGATAGTTTTAACGATTTTATAAAGCCGTTGACTGATGGTGACTTTGACTTGTTGGTTTTGTCTCATTTTTTGTTAAGGCAGAATATACATATTTATTTATGTTTTTTTTTTTTTAGAAATTAGAGGGTAGATATAGCAAGACGCGCTTGGATTATGCACTTTGGTTTAACTAGAAAAGTCCATCTGAATGTTTTGTTTTCGCATAAACGTCCTCACTGAGCTTCGGATACCATAAAATTCTAGAAAATTTAATTTTCCATGTACTAAACTTCTTATTTTTTCATATGATTTAAAATTACCATTTTCTAATAGCAAATCTTTGACAAGAAAGATTCCGTTTTCGTACAAAAGTTTGTTGAAAATACACTTAGAATTTATTTTTATATTTTCATTGTAAAATAAGGGCGAGTGTAATATTTGGGTCCAATTTTCAAATTCAATTTTAACAATGTATGATATATACGATTTGAGAACATCAGCCCAAAAATCGTTGTTTAGATTTTTAGAAACTAGTTGACAGTCTTCCGTCCAAAGTTGAATATTTTTGTAATATCAAATATTGTGTTTGCTAGTTTATTACATAAGCTATTTGGATGAAGTATCATATTCTTTAACCATTTGATCTTCAGACTTTTTACAAAACTTTCAATATCTGTTATATTTAGGCCTCCATCCTCGATACCTTTAACAAGTATCGAATTTTTTATCTTAGGCTACCATCCCAAATGAACTCATTAAAAAGCTCGTTTATTGTTTTCAAAACTTTAGTAGACGGAGACGGTAGACTAATAAAAAGATGGTTTAAAGTGGGGAGCAATAAAGATTTGACAACTGTTATTCGACCAAGTGGGGTCAACTTACTTCTTTTCCAAAAGAATATGGATTTTTTTTACATTTTCTAATTTACTATCAAAATTAAGAATGTCCATTTTCTAAAGATTTACATCAAAAACTATGCCTAATAGTTTAAACTGCGTTTCTCCCCAGGATAATTTCCACCTTGTTTTAATCGATCGGGTGCTGTATTTCAGGGATCCTATCCAGATTAACTTTGTTTTATAAAAGTTAACTTTCACGCCAGATATTTTTTGAAAAATTAGTCAATGTTTCTAGAGTTGAGTTTAAAGACTGTTCTGTGCCGTCTAGTAGAAGCGTGGTATCGTCGGCAAATTGTGAGATTTGATATTCGCTACCATTTTTATACCAGAAATGTTTTTGCTCGATTTTATTTTAATGTTCAGAATCTGTGCACATAAGATGAAAATATAGGAAGAAAATGGACTTCTTGTCTGCAACCTCTTTTTATAGAGAAATAATCTGATATGAAACCGTTTAGTTGTACTGAGACCTCGGTATTATACAGGAAGAGTCTGATCCATTTTTGGATTGACTCTCCAAAATTGAATAAAGAGAGAGTTTTTTCTGTGAATTTGAAAGATAAAGAGTCGAAAGCTTTCTCAAAGTCTATTAGCATTAAGAGTCCTGGGATTTTATTATCTACACAGTGTTTCATTATATCATAAACGACTCTAGTATTTTCACCTATGTATCTTTCTTTAATAAAACCTGTTTGATCTTCAGAAATTAAATGATGCAGAGATGTTTTAAGTCTATTTGCGATGGAACCGGAGGCTAACTTATATAATACATTTAAAAGAGTAATTGGTCTCCAGTTGTTCAAAAATTGCTTTGGTTTGTTATCTTTAGGTATACATATAATATTTCCTAGTTTAATGTTACGTGAAAACGTGCCTGAATTGTATGCGTGGTTTATACATCTTACTACGAAGTGGCCAATTTTATTCCAGAAAACTTTGTAGAAATTTGTAGAGAATCCATTGTATCCAGGACTTTTATCATTCTTCATTTTTTTGAGTGTTTCTGATACTTCGTAATAAGTGAGGGGGCCCCCTAGCAAATCTGATTGAATATAATAAAGTTTATTGAATGTTAAATTTTCTAATTCTGAATCTAGATCTTCAACTAAATTTGCAGAGTGTTCATCATACAAATTTTGATAAAACAATTTTGTTTCATTTAAAATATCATTTTGAGAATAGATTCGCTTCCCAATTTCTTTTTCGATAAAAGATATGTTTAAGTTGGAATGCGGAGCAATTCCAACTTAGATTTAACAAAACCGCAAAATGAACACAAGATAATTTCATTTCGGGTTATTTGAGAACACATATCACGTGAACAGGATGTGAATACACTTCGACCTATTTCGTATATCTCAACTTGACATAGACATACAGTTTATATCATCAAAAAAGTAATAATGCTGTACAATTACACAACTATCACTTCATGTATATTATTAACACGCTTATTTATGTTTAAAACGATATTTATTGAAAGTTGCGTAAGAATTTACAAGTAGCACATGTTTGCATTACTATATTTGGAAATCATGTGATAAGTCCAATAAGGTCAGCTATATATAATAGCACTAGCCAATCACATGATCTGCTTATTTGGCAATGTCGTGATCGCTTTACCCAGTATTGTAGCAATAGCACAGGCCAAACACGTGATCTGCTTATTTGGTAATGTCGCTCCCTGTTTTTTCGTAGAATTATGTTACGGCATCTTTTAGAGGTATAGTTTCTCTTTCTGAACGAATTCATTACACATTTAGCTTTTGACAAATTGTTATATTGTACATTTCTGTCTACAGTTACGAAATAAAAATCTTTAGCTTTTGTTGAAGGGGTGATACACATTTAAAGTTGATAAATATTTTTGCAACATATTGTCTTTTGTTTTCCGTCATATTGCAATTATCTACATGAATGTTATTAAGAGCAACACCCTACAGTTAGTTACATCGTGAAATTGACATTCATCTCAATCAAAAACATACATAATCGCTCACTCAGCGCTCCATTCATTCATTCATTCCAAACACTCACCCAAACCATTCAAAAACGCTCAAAATTACTTAGAAAAAATAAGATCAACATGTACATTCAAAATGAATAAAGTAAGAACCAAATCGCGATTTCACTGACATTATTGAAAATCAAAGCGTCTGATTGGTTCTTAACGCAATAGGCAGCTATTGATGGAACTTTTATGCATGTTTTATTAAAGGGAGGTTTTACATATCGCTAATGTTCAGGATGAACAAAATAAGCGACATTGGATTCCGTCCTTTAAATTTCACTCAAAACTCGCTCCGCTCACTCATTCAACATCATTCCTAAATCATTCCAAAAACGACCACCTTGTCAATGTCACGATGTTATTAACTGTTCCCTCTACTCAGAAGTAGAGGAGCATATATTGATTTCATCATGTATGTCTGTCAGTCCATTGACCGTTTGTTTTCCGCAAATGACCTGCAATAACGGAACTTTACACAAATATTGCCCATGACCCAAAGAAATGCCCTATTGTTTCGGGATCGTGCGTAGACTTTAACTGCTAACAGTTTCCACTCTAACTGAACAAACAATTGACTCAAATCATAAAACTCGACACAAATGTTGTCAATGACCCAAGAGTGTGCCAAATTTTTGAGTCGTGAAGGTCGAAGTCACAATTGAACTTCGTCCAAAAATTGTCTTGGTATTTCATCTCATGAAGTAAAAGACTTCACTGCGAAAGTAGCTTTTCATCAAGGACAAGGCGCTTGTGGTCACTTTGCGACAATTCTAAGTGAAAATGAAATTGATAACTCAAATGGAGCAGAAGTCATTTGAAAAATAACATAGAAACTGTTTTGAGTGTATAAGTGTCCGCCTGTGCGTCCATTAGTCGCATGTATGGTCCGTATCATTTTCTTCCTTTTAAGCTCATCTGAGCACAACATACTCAAGAGGAGCTTTTAGGATCACACTGACTCCGTCGTGCGTCGTGTGTCTACAACTTTTTTTAAAAACATCATCTTTTCTAAGCCGCTACGCTGCTTTCAACGAAATTTTGCCAAAGTGTTTCGTGGATGACCCTCTTCACAAATTGTTCGCTTAATTCTGATTGGCCCATAAATTTGGGTGTGGTAGGGCGGGGCTTATTTTGAGCTCGAACTCTTTGAACGACATCTCCTCCTGAACCACTGGACCGATTTCATTGAAACTTTACCAGAATTTTCTTGGGGTTGGCCCTTTTTAAAAAAAATTGTTCGCGATATTAAGATTGGCAAATAAATATGAGCGTGGCAGGGCTGGGCTTATTTTGAGCCTGAAACATTTGAACGACATCTCCTCTTGAACCACTGGGCTGACTACAATTAAACTTTCCGAGAAATTTCCCTAGGTGACCCTTTGCTTAAACTTTTCGCGAAATTTTGATTGGCTCAAAAATAAGACCGTGGAAGGGAGGGGCTTATTTTGAGCCCGAAATCTTTGATCGACATCTCCTCCTGAACCACTACGCCGATTTAAATTAAACTTTACCAGAATTTTCCTGAAGACCCTTTTTAAACATTTGTTCGCGATATTTAGATTGGCAAATCAATATGAGCGTGGATGGGCGGTTTTTTTTAGCCTTAAACCTTTGAACGACATCTCCTCTTGAATCACTGGGCTGATTTCAATTAAACTTTCCGAGAATGTTCTTTAGGTGATCCATTTCAGAAATTGTTCGCGAAAGTTTGATTGGCCCAAAAATATGAGCGTGGAAGGGAGAGGTTTATTTCGAGCCCGAAATCATTGAACGAAATCTCCTCCTGAACCACTGGGCCGATTTCAATGAAACTTTACCACTTTGGGTAACTTCGGTGACCCTTTTCAAAAATTGTTCACGAATATTTTGATTGGCCCATAAATACGGGCGTGACAGGGCGGGCCTTATTTTGAGCCAGAAAACTTTGAATGACATCTCCTCCTGAATCACTGAGCCGATTTCAATGAGACTTTACCAGAATGTTCCTTTGAAGACCCTCTTCAAAAATTTGTTGGCAAAATTTTGATTAGCCCATAAATATGGTTTTGCAGGGCATGGCTTATTTGTAATGAATGGGTGGGTATGGCCTATCATCTCTGTTTATTCTTCGAATGATATAACCTCTTCAACGATTAGACAATATTTGAATGAAACTATGCCAGAAAGTTTATTGGATGCGATTCACTGGACCAATCGAATTCAGGCCCTGTTGTTATCAGTTTTCTTTCATCAGTTTCAGTCCTGTATAGCTATTCAGGGTTTAAGCGCCTCTCATTGTGAAACACATTGATTTATATACGCCCGTCAAAAGACAGGATCACCTGTGGTGGGCAGAATGCGCTAGCTTCGTTAGTGGCTTGAGGTCACCGTCTCTTGAACGCATTTCAACTTATCAGTACTTTCAGTACTTTGATTTTACTTTGGTTATGATGTTTTTCTAGACTGCAAAAATAATTCGTCACCTTTTCTCCTTCATCTATCCACTTTGCTTTTGACATTATGAAAGCGCCTCTTAACCGAGTTGATCTTAACACGTTCAGCTCTGATTTTAAGTTTATTAATGTTTCTTTATTCATTTCGGTTATAGTATTATCTATTTCAGTGATTTTTGAGAGTAGGTATTTTCCGCGTTCGTTTGATTCTTTTTTCTTATGTGATGAATACGAAATAGTTTTTCCACGTACTTCCATAAGTAGGGTTTCTAAAAAAAAGCTCGTTGTTTACTGAGAATTGTATTTCAGATTTGTTCATATTCAAAACATTATCATGGTTGTATACTGGAAGGCAATATTGTAAAATAATCTCATCAATTTTATCATTAATACATTGTAAAAATCTGATATCTTTTAAAAGAGAATTATTGAACTTCCAATAACCTTTCCCGTGTTTTTGCTCTGAAAATTTAAGAGCCAAGATAACGATTGAGTGATCAGACTGATAGCTTAGATCGACGTCACAGTTTTTTTTTACATATTCTGCTAAGTTATTGGTGGCGAGAAAAAAGTCTAATCTTCCTTGTTGTAACGGGGTTAGTCTTTTCCATGTATATTTTTTTTCATTTCCCTGAATGAGTCTGAACGGGTCGATTAAGTCTCTTTCAGATATTTGCGATATAATGTATTGTCTTGCGTTTATATTATGATTTTGGTTTTTATAATTCTTATAGTCTAGCGACGGATTTAAAACCAAGTTAAAATCTCCACAAATTATAAATGATTCATTGCTGGACATCGAATCGATTGTTCGAAAAATATTTTGAAAGAATAAAGGTTCATCTGAATTTGAAGCGTAAACATTAATCAAAAGAAATTTATAGTAAGAAAAAGACACTTCTAAGATAATAAATTGACCGTTTGTATCTCTTTTAATTTCATGAATTTTGATATTTGAATTCTTTTTAATTAAAACGCCAACTCCTTTTGAATTAGTCCGACCATGGCTAAAGTAGCAGTGACCGTTCCATTCGGAGTAGACAGATTTTTCGATATCCAGAGTGAAATGAGTTTCTTAAAGGCAAATTATGTCGGCATTTTTTTTTTGTTTGAGTAAAAAAATAACTCGAATCGTTTTCTGTTGTTATTTAGACCACGGCAATTGTAAGAGTATATTTCAAGACTATCCATTGTCACAAAAGTGGTTGAAAGAATAGGTTATTGAACTGTTTAAAAAATCGAGTGGTACAAAATCACATACAAGATTGATAACGCTGGAAAAGACAAATATGTTAACGACTACCTCAACAAGTTTTTCTTGATGTTTGTTGTTGTAGAAATCATATTGGTCAATGAGTATCAAAAATACAAAGAAAATACATAAAAAACGGTAACATAGCAAAGTACATTGCATTTGATAGTGGTTACAAAGTTGAAATATGGAAAGGTTCGTATAAATCATAATTAATATAATGTAAAATAAATACTGCTAAAAAATAATCTTAAGAAATTGCGGCAAAAGAACCAGTTGTAATCTAAATTATGTATTTCAGAAATTGTTGGTGTAAAAAAATCGGATAGTGTATTTCATTACTTGATAAAGAAGGTTTTTTTAATATGGACAATAGAAACTTTTGAAATTGCAAACTGGTGGATTGATTTAAATTGTTACAAAAGTATATCATTAAATAAAAAAGTTCATTGTTAATCGTGTTGAAATACTTCATTTTAATATTTTTTTCCAGTACTGGGCCTCCACATTTATATGCTTGGCCTCCACACTTATTAGCATGAATGTTTCTTCAATTCCCATTTTCTTGTTCAAGAGATTTTGATTTCCCCTCAAATATGGGTGTGGATGGTTAACGTCTTGCAAATAGTTTATTTAGGGTAATAAGGTTGGTAAAGGGTAAAAAGAAGCGTATTTCGTTGAATTTGAAGACAAACCTGAAAAGATGATTTTCATTCTCTATGGTCGCTATCTATACCGTATTTGTCACCTTTTTTTTACTGTAGTTTGCTAAAATTTGTCGGATTTTCGATCAGTCAAAATCAAAGTTGTCTGACTATGAATCAAAATGTATTCAACAATTATGATTTAAATAAGATCAAGAGTTCACTCCTGATAGCACACACAAAAACTCAATTTGGAATCATTCAAATTTCCTCTGAATGCAGGGGACTTTAAATCGATTGGTTTCTATTTTAAATATCTCTTTTTCAAATCTGGAGATGTTAAAGCCAGTTGTCCTCTTGGTCGTATTGTTAGACTTGCTTAGAGCATAATTAACTCTAATAATACAGTTGCTATAAAAAATAATCTTCATGAATAATTAGATAGCAATGGAGAAACTAACTAAACACAAAACTAGTTTGTATTGTAATTAAGTAAAATATCAATTACATTTAGGTAAAAAGTGGTGCTGTTACTTTTTTGCATATTAATGGAATTAGTGAATAATTCTTGATCTTATAAAATTTTAATGTCAAGTGAAGTATCTTATTTGGACTTTTCATGCCATTGGCTTTTCAATGTCAGTAGAGCGTCTCTGGCCTCTTTGACCTATTGAATTAAAGAAAGAAATAATACATTATTTCTCTTTTTCCGAAACGCAGTAGAATGTAGTAAAATGAAGACTGTTATGTTAAAAAATAATTATAAATTCATAAGATTTTCTCTTAAAATCAGAAAAATAGCACCCTTTGTTTGATACTGAGCTAAGATTTTTTTTTTCATTTATTCACCGAACAAGTGTTTTCAATCAAAGGGCATTTACTCAATAATTGAGCGTTACCAGAGTAAAAAACAATATGAACATATTCCCTTGGTACTACATACATATGTTGTTTTGTACGAATCAAATGTCTCAATTATTTTGATATTTTGAACACGATTTTAGTGTAAATCAAATGATAATAACATAGTCAACAATCATTTAGCATTGACCAAATATGATATAAACACCTACGCTTGATACTTGATGTGATCGAATTGTCAATGAGACGCAGGTGAGCAATTACGATAATAGGTCCATTATGACTCAGCCTCTTTGTACCGGGCCTTTGGCCTGAAACCGAATATAAAGTTTTGCTTATCACCATCATTACCGCTTTTAAACGTCTAACATTGTTCAGTAACATTGGTTATGGAGCTTTCTGAGAATTTATTTGAAATAGCACATTTACTCATGATTGTAACATTTGTGCTCAAGTTATTTAGGGGTTTTTGTCCGAACAAAGTCGGACTAACTTACAGACAGAAGCATTAATGCAAAACTTTGAGCTTTCGTGGAGGTCGAATAAATTACCTTCATTTGTTACTAAATTTCACAGCGGACAAGAAAGATCCACAGAATTATTAACGAACCCACAAGTTGAATCATATATGTAGTATCTTAAGAAGGAACGTTTTGGCTAAAGATCTAGATACACTACTAGTACTTGCTCATAAGGGTACGAACACATCAAATGTCTGAAATTTCTAAGGCTTTGTGTCAATTCAATATCGTTATCAATTTTGTATTTCTTACTTTATTACTTACAGAAAATCAATTCCATCTTTGACGAAGTAAGGAAAACTTTGGGACAAAGTGATCTCCCATGTGTGGCGATAGACAACACCCTCTCTGTTGGCAAGGATGAGAGATTAGATGAGCTAAGAAACAGAATCCTTGATAAGGCATTAGGAGTTCTTGAAAGAGAAGTAAAGGCTTATTGGATTGAATTAGAATTCCTTCTAATACTAGAGAAAGAGGATAAACAAGAGGTTATTATAGATCTAGGCAGACTGTACGAGTTAAACTACGAGACAGAAAAACCATTATCCGAGGAAGAACTATTGGAATTCCTGGAGTATGAGCATTGTAATGGGTTTCTGATGTATTTCAATATTGAAGGTGTCGATGATATCATCATTCTTCAACCAAATGTTCTGGTAGACTTTATCAATCTGCTGCTACGACAGAAGAAAGATTCGGCAATTCAGGGATGGAACCGTGATGGAACGTTTGATACGATTTTCGTTAAAAATTCAACCAAGGGCAACTACTCTCTTCAGAAAAAAGAAGACGCGCTTTTAAAACTGCTACAACATTTGAATATCATTTACCCAAGCAAAAACTCTGGAAAAGATATAACATATTTAATGCCATGTCTTTTTGGGGAAAGACCAAAGCAAGGGGATACTTTTGGTATAGATTGTCAAAAATCACCTTTACTTCGAATTTCATTTGAAGGCAAATTGATACCTCCGGCATTCTTTCATTCATTGGTTGTATCACTGTTATCATGTCGGATGGAACTAGACAGCAAACCAGACCAAAATGGTAAAAATATACCACATTTATATTACCACTACAGCCGCTTTAAGCTAACGAAAACAGGAGGAACATTGTTAGAGATGTACTGGACAGAATGTGTTATCATATTGCAGTTTATTCACTTGTCAAAGAGATACAAATTTGTGGATGCAGGCTGTGCCGAGTACCTAGAGAGTATTGAAAGAAACGTAAGTGAAATTCTGAAAACCTACAGGCATCATAGCATAGAGTACACAATCGATGTACAATGTCCCAGTCAAGATCACGATTCCTTTATTTCGTTTTCCGGTTTGCGGGCACATAAGGAATACTCTTGCAGTGGTGGACAGAGTTCTAATGTACACATGGTTAACGAAGACGACGTGTTTTCCAACTGGTTCAAGGTAAGCGAACGACATTCAACCAGGTCCAAAAATGTTTCAAATACAATTGTTCTGTGTACGCATTGTGAGTCCTTCGTGTGGCCTTCGAGTAGGTTCCTTACCTAGATTTCACCTATTCGTGTTGCCTACGTGTCTGGTTCGGATGCCATCGCATTGCCGTCTATAGGCATCGTCCTTGCTTTGGCTGTGAATCGTTGGCTCACGAAGTTCTAAGCCATCTTAAACAAATTTCTGGGCAGGGTTTCGCGGGCGTATTCAAAAGTAACACGTCATTTTTTTTTTAAATCAAGTCTTATGAGTTGTAATAACAGAGGGCAATCGCCATGGCAATTAAAGCTGCTCTTTCACAGTTTTTCAATGGAAGAATTTACAAATTTGGAAATATCTGTATTTTTAAACAATTAAATATGGCCCAAGGGCACCGGCAGTAAAAATAACATATTTCAACAATTTTGTAACTTATTTTTTTCGAATCAGCAAGATCAGTAAGGGATCCAGTCTATCTATTTCGAGTTTATAAATTAAAAAAAAATCGTTACTTTCACCTTCCAGGAAAAATCTTTCATTTTTTCTTGTAATGATATGAAGTTTCAAGCTGTCAAACACTTATACCTTTATCTTTGATTGAATAAGACAAGCATACGTAATTCAGATGCAAAAAGAGTCGACCTGAAATTGACAAATAATTTTTAAGGCGTTAGTAGGTGCTTTTTTTTTCGGAATGATTTTTGCTCAATTTAGGAATATCAGTCTTTCTTTCTTTACATGCATAACCAGATTGAATTTTATTATTTTAAAGGCTTCAACATGATGAGGTCGTTACTTCAAATTGATTTTACGAAAATTTTCAAAAACTGCATTTTCCTATTCTGTGAAAGAGCAGCTTTAAATCATGAATACAAAGTCTTCCTAAAAGATTTTCTGTGATATTTAATTTTACATTTTACCTGAAACAATAAATCATATCTTTCCACAAATACTAGTTTGTTTGAAGACACTATATTGACAGAATGGCGTTTTGAAATATGCAGCCAGTTTTCTCTTAAGTATACTTTCTAAAATTGCAAAGAACAAAAAATTAATTCTTTTATATCTATTCATTTTTTTCACAAATAGATTTGTTTCAGGACAGGTCAACCTGAGGTCGCATTTCTAAAATCATTCTAAAAAAGGGTGGAATAAAAATTCTTTTTACAGACTTTCTTATCCAATCAATTAGGTTCTGAGAATGGTTTTCAAAGTTTCCACTTTGTAACTTTTGTGATTGAACTCCGTCCATTAAACACATATTTTAACATGCATAAATGAAAGGTTAGAGTAAATATTTATTCTACCATAATTCAACTTTTCTTTTTATCTTCATTTTGTTTTCTATAAAGGCATTTTCTATACGGTGTTGTAATTATAAAAGCAATGATCAAGAATCGTACGTTCTTCTCCAGTTTACAGACGATGGAAATGTACACAATGAATATTCTCGATTAAGATCCAAAAAAGACAAAAGACGACCTGCAACATCAAAGTCTCTAAGAGGCAAGTATTTAATTTTACGGCTAGTGCACGCTATTGGCACACGGTCAAACATTTAACATTTTCTTGGGTATCCTAGCCTATTTTGTAGCCTTAAAGGCCATTTCCCGCTGCAAAACGGACACAAAACGTATTCAAAACGGATATGTAGAAATTTTAATCTGTTCTCAAACGCTTGATGAAAACTTACAATGATGGACAAAATTTGAGATAAAGGAACGGAAAAACTTTCTGTGTGGGATAGAATCTCAATGGACCGATGCTCGACGGACAGAGTGAATGCAAATCGTATATACATGGTACAGTGGGTCGGGGCCTTAAATTTCACGGTTCTCTTGCGAGTCTGTGGATATTTTTTACTCACACTCCCGTCTTACGCTTACTAGATTTTATGTAACGCTAAAAGACTGATCAATTGAAACTTCCCTAGAAACCTTAAACCTAACGCTGTGGAATAACGACGGCTTAGGGCATACAATTATCAACCCTGTGCTGGTGAGAAAATTTCAAAATGATAACTAATTTGATGTACAAATGGATTCTATTTAAAAATCCTTTGGGAAAGTCAAACAAGTTTATTTCGATGCATATGAAATATTTTTAACTCACCTGAGCACAAAGTGCTCATGGTGAGCTATTGTGATCGTCCAATGTCCGTCGTCAGTCGTGCTGTGTGCGCCGTCCGCAATTTCTTTAAACACATTCTAACCCCGTGGGCTTATTTTGATGAAACTTGGCAGGGATGTACCTTGGGTCAAGTTCTACTAAAGTTGTTCAAATAATTGAAACCCATCATTTATTCTCACTTTACCCTCAACAAAAAGGATGAAAATAGGAAAATCTTCAAAAGCATTCCTCGCTGAAACCAGAAGGCAGTCAGCTTTCATATTTGGTATGTGGCATCATCTAGTGGACCTTTTTTGAGTTTGTTCATGCCAAGACCCTGGGGTCACATTTGTGCTCCAATTGGGCACATTCTTTTTTACATAGAATTAAAGAGCAAAGAATTTAAAAACATTTCTTCTCTTAAACCAGAAGGCGGAAAGCCTTCGTATTTTGTATGTAGCATCATATAGTGGGCCTTAATCAAGTATATTAATATCAAACCCTGAGGTCAAATTTTGGCTCCACCAGTGCACATGCCTTTTTACATAGAAACAAAGTGTTAAAAGATTTCTTTTCTGAAACCATAAGGCAGAAGGCCATTAAATTTTGATATGTAGCATAAGCTAGTGGAACTTACAAATTTTGTTCATATCATGCCCCTTGGTTCATATTTTGCTCTGAATGGCCACCGTCCCTAGTTTTCATAGACACTAAGATGGAAATCTTAAAAACTTGTTCTCTGAAACCAGAAGACAGAGACTGTTCTTAATAGTTTCATTTAATTGAATGTCATCAAGTTTATGCAATTACATGCCCCTATGTTCATATAAGTGGCTATGTCAAGGCATATCATTTTTGCTCTTTGCTGAAAAGTTTTATGGTATTGATCTTGTGTAGAAATTATCTCCTTGTTGACATCTGCATATCTAATTGATATTATGTTCAAAGGGTCAAAGAGACTTAGGTGAGCGATCTAAGACCACCATGGTCCTCTTGTTTATTTACTTTGTAAAGTTTTGATTAAAAAAAATATTTATTGAGATAAAAAAAAAAGGTATAAAAAATTTCAGGTACCCTAGCAAGAGAAGATTTGGATCGCAGAGTCATTGAAAAAGACCTTAGTCGCTTGTCGACTAAAGTTGGGAAAGATTACGTACTTCTTTTTGTTGGCCTGGGCCTACCGACAGCATTGATAGAGCAAGTGAAAGAAAACCATCGCACAAGTACAAAAACAACTATTTTCTACCTGTTTTTAGAATGGCTTCGGATGAAGGCTGAGGAAGCAACTGTTCGCAATCTTATATTTGAACTTGAAGCAGTCGGTTTGAAGCTAAGCGACTGGGGCGAAATCTTTAGTCAGACGAAATAACTTTTATAAAATGGGGAAGACCGGGGCTAGCTGATACATCATGTTATTTAAAGAAATATCAATTTCAGTTGTCGAACTCGTCCTTGTATAAGATGGTTTGTAGCTAGCAAAGCGTCAGCATTGCTAGCTTTAGTTAACATACAAAATTTGAGAAAGTCTCAAAGTTAAAATAAGTGCTTACTGCCTCCGGCAGCTTTACCTGCAAATCAATGAATCTCAAACATCAATATTCACGCCGAGGTATTTTCAGAGTTGGAATCCATTAAAGATAAAATCATTTCCTTTTAAATTACGATCAACACTGACAGCATTGATATAAAGAATAACATACTCATTCGTAATGTACCAGAGTCGATCAATGAAAATACACTACAAAAAGTCAATAGTGTTATTCGTGAAGGTTTAAAGGTATAAAAGTTCCTACGGCAGATCGTAAAACTTCAAGAGATGTTAATAAAGCAGGTGTAATTGTGGCTACATGTAGAAGTGATAGTGATAAAAGTCAAATCATGAATAATAAGAAGATGTCAAAATCTAGTAGGCAATATTCTGGTGTATATGTAGAGCATGACCAATCTAGCACAGAACGTCTTTTGGCAAGTAACTTCAGAGCATTATTGACAGCAATTAAGCGCCGTGATACGTCCATAAAAATGCGAGGCGCCAAAGTTATAGTACAAAATTCCGTGGTTAACACACGTACTGATAATAGCAATGAGGCAGGTGGAAGTAGAACTAATGGTGATATATCAAATAGTTACTTCAGAAACCAAATTAACAATATTCAAAATGGAAATATCGGTCACCAGAACACACACAGAAATGATGGTCGAGGTCAAGGTAGAGGTCAAGCCCAAGGCCAGTGTCGAGGTCGTGGTGGAGGTGCCGCTCAACGTAGAAGTTAGGTCAATGTGGGTTTTTTGGAACGTCCGTGGTTGGAGTACTAACTCTGAACATTTAAATAGCATTTTTCGTTCAACTTGCGTCCAAAATAATAACTTTGACATTATAGGAATTGCAGAAATTCATCTCAAATGTGATGAAACAATATCATTGACAGGTTAAAAGTGGATAGGCCACAACCGCCTAAATATACATAAAAAAGCTAAAACTTGCTCCGGTGGAGTTGGGTTCTTTGTCAAGAAGTCATTTATATAATGACTTTAATATTACTATTTAAGATCAATCTCCAGAAGGCATTTTGTGGTTAAAGTTAACGCACAAGAACGTTAATTTTGTGGTCTTGAGCTGTGTTTGCTATTTCACACCGTACAACCCGCGGCAGAGAATCCTGCAAAATCGATTGCTACAGAGAACGCTGCTAATGTCAATTTTCCATGCGCATTAAAAGGTGAGTATGAATACTCAATTTTCCTATACGTGGAACAATTTCAAATGGCCATTTTTTAAGCACCGTCCGAGTTTAACGGTCTCTTTCTCTGCGAATTCTCAATATTTCAGAAAGAAATTTGGCAAGTGTGCTAAGAAGACATTGAACAATACGAGTATGTCTCATATATGGCCATTTTTTGAGGGCAAAGATGTAATTTTTTACACATAAATGACACGTTCGTTCAAAACCGCATTTAAACTGGATTTTCACAATTGTTACAGCACCAAAAGTGAAGAGTTTTACATATGCTGACTCGTCGTGATATAATTAATACCTACGCATTCAGTGTAACTTTGGAAATTGTTCCACGTATAAGATAATTGAGTATTTATACTCACCTTTTAATGCGCGTGGAAAATTGACATTAGCAGCGTTCTCTGTAGCAATCGATTTTGCAGGATTCTCTGCCGCGGGTTGTACGGTGTGTATTTACCACAAGAAAATTCGTCAAGGGCATTAGAGGTGAATAATTTTTATGAAGCTTTGACTACATATATTTATTACTTTCAAAATGATGGTCTTATATTCCTATATGGGGATTTTAATAGCCGATGTGGATTCTTAGAAGACTTTATATGCGGACTTTATATGCGGAGATGATAATATCGCTCACAGAGATGTCATAGATTTTAAGATAAACAAATATGGTGAATTGCTTATTGAATTCCTGACTAGTACAAATTTACGCATGTTAAACGGCAGAAATAACACTTTAAATGATTTTACATCGGTTTCAACTAAAGGTTTGTCTGTAGTTGACTAATGTATTACCTCTTAAGATGATCTTGATAAATGTAGTCAATTTTGTGTTAAAAGACCTTTAATTTTACTACAGGAGTGTTCAGATATAGACACCTTTGCCGATTCAAGTGTGCCCGACCATTCTTTGCTCTCCTGGACTATTCAGTTGCCTTGTTGTATAACAGACATACCGTCTGAAAACTGTTTTTAAGTCAAACGCAAGTATGACTTTAATAATGTACCACATGATTTTCTTGAAACAAATGATATTTTTACTAAGTAAATGGTTTTATTGATAATTTAGAACAAAACCACCAAACACAGGATAATATTGATGCAATCTATGTAGAGTGGGTTACATAAATGACAATATAAAGTCTAGACTTCCCTACCGAAATATTCCGCATGGTTTCTCTAATAATAGATGTCGAAAACCTAGGAAATCCTGGTGTAACGACGAACTTACAAAGCTTTGGTCTGATGTCTGCGCTGCAGAACGTTCTAGGGTTTCTTGTAAATTTTTCGGACTTAAAAAACAGTTGCAAGTAGCTTTAATAAAAGCGCGTAAGGCTTTTGATAAAAGTGTACAGAAGTTCAAACGATTATTTTGTTTGATTTCCAAAAAGACTTATCAAATGAGTGTACTTCAGGTAAACCGGATTTCTGGAAATCTTTAGGAAAGATTGGTATCAACAACAATAAGAAAGTGTCAATACCATTTGAGGTTGTTCTAGAAGATGGAACAGTATTATCCAAACCTAATGATGTTTTAAATAAGTGGAAATTAGATTTTCAAACATTATATAACGTTGGTCCAGTAGAAAATGCTGGTATTGTTGAATTTAAAATAGCAGAGTCTGCAAATATTATTGATAGTCCTTTATTCAATGATAATTTTACTGTTTTTGAAGTAAAAACTGCAATTGATCAGGCAAAAATTTGTAAAGCAAGCGGTATTGATGGGATACCAGTGGAGATATTGAAAAATGACACTTCTGTTTTATTTTTACACTCACTCTTTAATGTATGTTTTAATTAAGGTTTAGTGCCTTCGAAATGGGAAAAATGTATTATCAACCCAATACCAAAATCTTCGTCAGATGACCCAAGAAACCCACTATCTTATAGGGGAATTTCGTTGTCAAACTCAATGCATAAATTGTATTGTAATGTTTTGAATAATAGGCTGTCAAAATGGACTGGGGAAAATCCAAAGCTTGTTGACGAACAGAACGGTTTTAGGAAGGGTCGTAATACGATTGATCATTTGGCTTCACTTACCAGTATCATAGAGTCTAGAAAAAGGGTAAAAAAGTCTACCTTCTGCGCTTTTATTGATTTTAAGAAAGCATATGATTCTATCGACAAGGCTAATCTATGGAATAATGTACAGACTATTGGGGTATTGGGTAAACTGTTTCAATCTGTCAAATCTTTATATAATCATATCTCAGCCTGTGTAAGAATTAATGGGATCCTTATTGATTGGTTTGAACTAAATCGTGGTCTTAGGCAAGGATGTGCTTTATCTCCCCTACCATTTAAATTGTTCATAACGATTTAGCAACTTATCTTAAATCTTTTGGATGTGGAATTGATCTTGGTAATGATAACGTCTGCATTTTAATGTATGCCGATGATACTGTTTTACTGATAATCCAATAGATTTACAAATACTTCTAAACGAGTTGAATTCTTGGTGTGAGTTAAACCAAATGAAAATAAATCCTAAGAAGAGTAATATTGAGCACTTTAGACCAAATAATATATCTAGAACTGATATTATTTTTACGTGTGGAGAATCTGTTTTGAACTGTATAGATCGATATACTTACCTAGGCCTGGTCCTACATGAACATCTTTATTTCAATATTACCGCTACAGCAGTCGCTTTGAAAGCTAACCGTGCTCTTGGCCTTCTGATAGCTAATGTTAAAGTATTGGTGGTCTTAGTTACGACGTCTTTACGAAACTTAATGATGCAATGGTTTGGCCAGTGATTGAATACGGTTCAGCTATATGGGGGAATAAAATCTTTTTCTTGCATTAATGCAATTCAAAACAAAGCTATGAGGTTTTTTCTAGGAGTTGGTAAATACACAACAAATGCTGCGATAGCAGGAAAATGGGTTGGTATCCTCCTATTATTATAAACTTTAATATTGTCTCTATGTATTTGAACGGGAGGAAAGTATGCAATATTTTTTGTTTTATATACTTTGATATTGTCTCCATGTATTTGAACGGGAGGAAAGTGTGCAATATTTTTTGAGATTGCATACTTTGATATTGCACCAAGATTATTTTCACGTGCACAAATGGACTGGACTACTCTCTGGTTGCTATCTCGCAATAAGTCAACATAAAAATCACATTATTGACGATTTCTTTTTGCGTTCAATATTCGAAAAATAGTTTTGTCAGAGAAAAGAAATACGTTCAAGTTCTTTGAATGCCTGAAAGTCAATACACCAGTGTTTGTTTTCATCTATTTGAGACATTTTCCGAGAAATAAACCACTTCACCTCCTCCACCTCTCCGTCGACCCAACCTCCTCAAATTTCACTGATTTTGTTTCTCCTTTATCTATGTTATTTTAGTACTCTTTCAAAACTTATTCAAGCCCATCCCTTTGTATCCTTCATAATTCTAGTATCTATCTCTCTTCCTCTTTATCTTTCTCTTTAAGTTGACTTTTACTCCGTCCCTTCCTTCATGACTATCGATCGCTAGTCTGCTCCGGTATCAAGTACGCCGATTTAGTCATTTCTGGAACATGTAACTGGTAAGAATAACAAATGAACAAGTTTTTATAAATACATTTATTTCATTTTTATTCATAGTAAGTCGAAATCAACGCGTATATAAAGATCGAACATGCGAATCGACACAAAAATGTCCACCGTCTTTTTTTGTTTACACTGTCACTTCATAGCAACGGGTGTATTCATCCGAACGCAAAAATATAACGGAACGGACTTTGCGAGAAAATGTCTACGTAACTGTTATTTAAAAGCGGTTTAAATTTAACTCAAATCGTTCTTGAAGTATAGGTGATGTAAAAAATTTAAAAAAGGGGGAATATCGTCCAACAATATCAAAGTATACAATAAAAAGGTTATTGAATTTAAATGGGAATATATTGTGTCGGACTCGTTCTTTTGGCGTAGTTGCCCTCGCAAGCTCGGGCACTCTGCAAAAGAACTCGTCCGACACAATATATTCCCATATAAATTCAATAACCTATAATATTGCATACTTTGATATTGCACTAAGATTATTTTCACGTGCAAAAATGGACTCGACTACTTTTTGGTTGCTACCTCGCCATAAACAAAACATAAAAATCACATTATCAATGCTTTCTTTTTGGTTCAATATTCGAGAAATAGTTTTGTCAAACTAAAGAAATACGTTTCAAGTTCTTTGAATGCCTAAAGAGCAAAACATCATTGTTTGTTTCTATCTATTTGAAAACATTTTTTCGAGAAATCAACCACTTCATCCCCTCCCCCTCTCCGTCTTTCCTCAGATTCCCCCCTTTCAAATTTCTTCCAAATTACAGTTTTTGTTTCTCCATATCTATGCTATTTTATATCTCTTTCAAAACTAATTCATGTCCATCCATTTGTGTCTATCATAATTCTAGTATCTTTCTCTCTTCCTCCATATCTTTCTCTTTTATCTCGTCTTTCACTTCGTCAGGCTGTCCTTCGTGACTATCGCTAGTCTGGTCCGGTATCAAGTACGCCGATCGAGTAAGTGCTGGAACATGTTACTGGTAAGAATAACAAATGAACATGTTTTTATGAATATATATATATTGTTTTTTTCATTTTTATTCAAAGTAAGTCGAAATCAACGCGTATTTAAAAATCGAAAATGCGAATCGAGACAAAAATGTCCGCCGTCCTTTTTGTTTACACTGTTACTTCATATTCATCCGAACGTAAAAATATAACGGAAAGGATTTTGCGGGAAAAGGTTTATGGCGTAACTGTTATTCAAAGGCGGTTTAAATTTAAACAAAAAATCGTTCTTGAAGTATGTGTGAGGTAAAGATTAATAATTAAGAAGTGCACATCGTCCAACAATATCAAGGTATACAATAAAAAGGTTATTGAATTTAAATGGGAATATATTGTGTCGGACTCGTTCTTTTGGCGTAGTTGCCCTCGCAAGCTCGGGCACTCTGCCAAAAGAACTCGCCCGGCACAATATATTCCCATATAAATTCAATAACCTATACTATCAGACAATGGAAATCGGTTGTTTATTTATGGTGTCGAATATCCACCCTTTCATGTGAAAGAATAAAGAAAAGAAAAGGTATTTGGGCTCAACAATTGGCTGGTTCTAAATGTAAAAGTTGGGGGAGGGGGGTTTACAGTAAAAGAGAAGCTTTTAAATTCCAACTGTTCTGAATTTCAGTCTATAGATACAGTGTGTGACAAAATCAAGTTATATAATATTTTGAAAAAGAAATTAGTCGAGGAATTTTTAGTTGAATGGAATTTATCCCTTTCAAGGCAAAATTGCAGGAACAATATTAGAAAAAATAAGTTAAGGAATTATGCACTCTTCAAATCGAACTTTGTCCTCGAGAATTATTGTAAGATAGTTTTACCTATCGGCCATCGTTCAGCTCTAAGCAAATTTCGTTGTGGTGTTGCACCTTTAAGAATTGAAACAGGCAGATATGAAAACATTAATTTAATTGATAGAAAATGCCTTTTTTTGACACCTTAGAAGATGAGTACCATGTTCTTTTTCATTGTAACACTTATAAAGAATTTAGACAAGACCTTTTCACAAAGGCTTCTTGTGAATACCCAAATTTTTCAAACATGACTGATCCAGAAAAGTTAAAAGTACTCTTTATAGAACCAAAATTATTAAAAACTATTGCAAAAACCTGCTACCTTATATTACAAAAACGAATTCTTCATATGTTTAAATGAAAAAGATTTTTTGTTAATATTCTATCTCAAACTGTCGAATCATTATGTTTATATTTCTCATGTCTTAATTTAAATGCATAATTAATTTCAGGTTTCAGTTGGTAATTGAAAACTAACAAGCATTTTTTAATAAAATCATTCATTCAATTTAAAAAAGAACATCAGGAAATGTTCTAGACAAACTGAAGTCCATACAACACCTCCTATGATAATTCCATTTAAACATGTTTATAATTTATAATTCATAATGCTTGTGGTTTAATCATTAGCAATTGATTCTTTTTACTAACACTACTAACTCATGTTTATGATAATGAATTGATAGTGTGATATTTTACTTAAAGTCTCTCATAATTCATATTTGAATGGTCATATATATTCTACTGTTTTATTGTTTGCCATCAAATCTCTTTAGTGTAAATATCATGGGGGCGACAGTTCATGAATATTCGAAAAAAATGTTTGTCAGGTCATTAAGATGAACCGTATGAATTAACATTTGGCTCACTCTTGATGAGCAATGACCAAGATACTTTTTACATCAGAAAGGGGACTCAATTAGAAAATAAGAACATTTGAACAGAAAAAGGGAAAGAAAATCGGTATGCATGAGATTTTTTACACTCACGGTTGTACAGTGCAACTCCATTCTTATGAAACTTTGTTTAATTTCTTATCAGTTATATTGATGCATGCTAAAGAAGCCTTATAAAAGCATATATAAGGGGGCCTTTTATGTTTTTACACACTAAAGGGGACACTATTTGGGCTCAATCTTAATTAAACTTTGTCAGAAAGATTACCGATTTAGCGATTTAGGACCATCAAGGTCCTCTTGTGTAGAGTAGAAAACATGGGAGAATTGAAAAAACAATGTAATATGAAAACTCCTAAATGCACTGTCTTCAATTTGGAATGTGGATTTCCAAGAATATCACATGTGTGCAAAGTAATGGCTTAGCTTGAGCCGAATTTTCACTATGCATACTAGATTGTAAGGTCACTTTGATGAACTATATTCAAATAAGAACTCATTCAAAATTAGGCCTTTTTAACTCCTCGTTTTATTCCAACGCTGAATTTGTATTAAGATAATTTTTTTACAAAGAAGATTACTAAAATATCTATACTTTGTCAGCTTTCAGTACTTTAAGTACTTTGACTTTTAAAACAATAATGCAACATCAAATACCATAATTTAGTATAAAGACACGAGTATGGAAATAAGAAGTAGAATAAAAGTAACTTCTCCTTCCTGCTGAAATGTAGCCGCCGTCTAAGCGTAGTTGGTAGCGCGTCGGACTGTCAATCTAGAGATTCTAGGTTCGATTCCCGACGGCGGCACTCATCCTTTCCGACTATTGTCTACTACCAATGGCTTGATAATCGTAGACCTAAGTGGGATAGCAGCTGGAGGCTAAGAATATGATGGTTGTACTGGAGTGCGAAAATACCAGGAATCCGCTGCGAAAAATAGGAGGGAAAAATACATCGAATGCTGCAATAGCAAGTGAAATGGGTTGGTACCCACCAATTGTCCATCAATGAAAATCCGTTAGCAATTTAAGGTGTCGATTATCTATTCAGCCGAATGCAAGTATTAACAAACGTATTGGTCTATGATTCAGCGCTCCTATGGTCTAAAATGTAAAAAAAAAACACTTTTATATAGTCAAGGAGAAACTTTTGAAATCAATTTTCTCAGAATTTCAATTAATGAATAGTACCAATGATAAATCTGAATTTTGTGATAAAGTAAAATGCGGCTTAATACAAAAATTCTTACAAGAATGGAATAAACAGATATTATTAAGTCGTTTAAGTGTTAAAAGAATTCGATAACTAGAAAAGATAGATTAAACTGTTCATTTCTTTCTGTTGTCAATGTTCATTGCTCGGTGTTTAAATGCAATACTAGTTCGAAAACTGCAGGACGATCTTGTACCTCGCCATGTAGGCCTATCGAAATTTTATTTGCGTATGTCTAAATTGAGAGTATTGATTTAAAGGCATTCGTGATTTTATACATGACTGCAAAAATACTTAGAATTTTCGTCGTAGTTTGATCATGAGTTTGATAAGAGTCAAATGCCTTCAACCAAAGCGGTATTGATGCCTTATTGAATTTCAAATGTTATATCAGAAAATGGAGATGTAACAAGCTTAATAAGTGAAGATTTAAAAAATAATGTATGACCTTAGTTTAATAACGCATCAATTGATGCTAGAAATTGGAGCTAAAATGCATTCATTTACCTGTTGAAAAAGTCACAAAACTCGAAATTTAAAGTCAAATCTCAAAATTTCAGTCGAAGAAAACTGGTTAGATTACTTGCACAAACACTAGCCGATCGATAGCAAAATGGTAGAGGACTAGAATTCAGAGATGGGTGTAATCTGTTATTACATTTGCATAAATGCCTTACCATCTTATCAATGTTAATTTCGAATTGAGGGGTGTCGTCGATTTTATGCACGTTTCACTTTTTTTCATTTTTTTTAGTTATTTTTTTTTTTCTTTTCAATTTCGCTGTATACAAGGTAGAGAAGCTATTAGCGTCCCATAGAAATACGAACTTAAGCGGCTTAAAGTATTACTTTTTTCATGTGAACGATTCTATTTTAGTTTTACATTAATACTAAGTCTTTGAAAATAAGATTGAGCTTTCTAGAAGACTAAAAGATTTCTACACTTTGCTACTCATAACCATGTATCCTGTATTTCTTCTTCTGGCCCTTTCTCTTTCAAGTAATTCTTTTAACCCTTTCTAAAGGAATCATTGCTATAACAAGGTAAATCTTTACTTTTTTGGAAAAGGGATTCAAGTAAAGAATCTTTTGTCATGAGCCTGATGCCTTAGCGACTTCTTTTTTCTTGTAACGTATAAGAAAACGAATATCCACGCATGTTCCACTACAAAACATGCACAGATTTTCGATTTAACCTTTTTAGAAAAGCTATCAGCGAAATCCGACTGTCATGAATCTTACCGATTTGAAAAATCAAAAGTCCTGTTTTCCAACCAAAACTTGATCAAAATTACAGAAAATACCGACTATTCAATCTTACATAAAAGATCATTGACTTTGTGTAAATTATCAAAATTATTGTGTAATATCTATAAATATATCTATCAATTAATTAATGGATATATCTTTTATTATTCAAAAGAATCAGAAGCCAAAGATGGATTTATCTTTCAAAACTACATGTAAATGACTATTTAATTTCCCAAATTAACTTACCAGATTCTACTAAACAGAAACTTTTTCTGTTTCCTTTATGTTATTTTCTTCCTTTGTGGGTATTACGAATTTGAAATATATCATTTACCTTAATTAAGCAACTGACTCTTTGACATATTTTTATCTTATCCAGTTATACATTGTCTGATTGTACATTGTATTTTTGTACATATGTAAACATATATGTAAAACCTTGATGCTTAGAAATAATTTCTGTTCTTTTAATACATTAGTCTCATTAATTTTTTATATATTCGTATTTTTTTTTACATCTATTATTATATTGTTTTGTACATGGATTAGACTACAATAAACAATAAAACTGTAAAATCTTTATCTTTCCTTTCAAAGTTACGGACAATGCTAAAGTTTTAATTTAACATATATTTGACGGTGATAAATGACACTTATTTGTTTGATGACCTTGTAATTGGAATGAACAAAAAGGTCTTGTAACCAGCATTTATCCGGGCGATAAGTAGCAATTTATGTGAAAGTTGTTCCAAATTTAGATAGAAGTGTGAAATTTTGCACAATTGCTTTTGGGTCAATTTGTTTCAGAAAATAGCGTGACACACGCCGTAGTCCAAAATCATGGCGGCCATCTTGAATTTCAGAATGAATGCTACGTGAATGTCATAGAACGAATAGATGGCTCCTTTACTTTACAAGGACTAGATTTTATTTACATTTTTTTATGTTGTTAAAGAAGACGAATACAGATATTGAGAGAAAAAAGAGGTTTTGTCAACTTGGCAACCATTTTAATTCTTAAGATGCTCACCAATTGATTATGAAAGATTAAAAATTAATTGCTTCTCAGAATTTACACATACAAATAGGACTAAAATGTAATTTAATAATATTTTCTTCAAGATCAATCTTAAGCAGGGAAATAAGTTTCCTTTTTTCAAAACAAAATAGCCACTTTTGTTTAACGGACTGTCGTTTTGATTAACCAAATCAATAATTATATGTCTGTATAACTACTGAAGGTTTTGGTTAATCGAAATTGTATTTTTTGCTATCTTACATTTAATATAAATACATCGAATGCTAAAATAGCAGCCTTTTTGAAATTTTAAATTGGCGCCATTAGAAAACTAAAGATAGAGATATCAACTCCATGACTAATCCAATAACTGGACATAGTGTCTTTTTGTGTGCCTATTAAGTTGATATTTCATCAAAGGAAACTAATATGCCTTTTCATAATTATATTTTAAATCCTGACAGCAATTGTAGATTCGAAGATGACCGCCATTTTCGTAGATATATATTAACTTTAAAAATTAAAAAGAGGGTTGAGTCCCTTGGAAATGTTGTGTGTAAGCCTGATGATTTATCGAGCTAGAACTGTTTTTTTTATGATGAATAGAAAATGTCAAACTAGGATAACGACTCTAAATCGGAACGCTGTGGACTAAATCCCAAAAAGTAAACATGTATCACTGCGATTTGCTAAACAAATCGTTTTCCGTGATTTTTAACCTTTCTATTGACCACAAAGTACAAACAGCAGGAGGAAGATCCAAGAGAATCCAATATCCTTTAATGCTTATGGGTGGTTTATCGAGAAATAACGGTAGATTATCACTTGATAAAGTCACCGCAAAAGCAGTGAAATTATCAAAAACTTATACCCTACTTTTGTGCATTTCGTCTTATCTGACGTTATCTATGCGGTGCGAAATGAGTGACGTCATAATAAACGTTGCATAGAAATCACATGTAAAATGACGCGCTTTGCGAAAATATGTCCTAGAAATTTCACATTTTGTCTCACTTTTGCATAAAAGAAATAAAATAATCGTTTGGTTTCGTGTAAGATCTATTAATTTTTCATTTCGTCTACAACAAAAGCTATATTTTCGTGAAAATCTAGCTATTGTTGTTCACTCAATGAAATATAAATCGATCTTACACTGAAACAAACGATTATCCTCTATATATTTGAAACTTTCATCAAGAGAAAAAAATTTACGCACGTCGTTGAACATCATCTGGTCAAGCATTAAACAAATTGTAAATAGTCTGTAGACATATCATAGTTAAGAAGATTAAGGAAAAATTTCAGCATTTATATACAATAGTACCTCTTAGATGTGCCGGATTTTACCATTTACAAAAATGGTAGGAAACTAACATCACAATCGCTGACCTAGGCCAACTAAGAAAACATTGTACACATTGTACATATTGCATTTTGTTTTTACCATTTTGGCAAACATATATAACAATCTTAACACAAAGTTTACAGGTGTATAACGTGCCACACTGACACCAGAAGGTTCGTGGACACCTGATTGATTTTTTTTGATACGGAACTAACGGTGGAGTAAGTTTTTTACCGATTTGTTAACCAAAATAATAATTTTCATTTAGATTTTCAATATCACTGTCGAGAAAAATGGTTCTTCTTTTCGGAAACACAAGGGTAGGGTAACAGCTTGGCAAAATGAGCGAGATCTAGCCCTCATTGGAGTGAGTAGCTTTGCTTGGTTTTTTTTAGGGTTTGCCACTTATTTTTTGTCAATCAACCTGACTATTCTTCATTTATTGCGTTTGTATAAGAGCATTTTTGCACACCGAATTTCACGGCCAAAGATCCACATTAAGCGAAGATATTCGTACACTTATGGGCCTAGGTAGAACATATGAAAACAATACACCCCGTGAATTTTTAGGGATTGGAAATCGACACCAGAGTTAAATAACTAGAACCCTACCTTTAAATAATCTATATTCCTCCCTAAACGTTCATGTACTGACCGTATACGGAGCGGTTCCTTTAGGTTTCAGTTTACGGAGGCTCAATGATTCATTTAGAAGCATATTCAAACCAATCTCGTTAATAAGAGCACTTATTTTCACCGTTCTGCCCAACTTACATTGGACTAAGGTGGCCAACTCCGTTTCAATAATTGTAACATAAATGCGATCAATGAAACGCTCATAGGACGTTGAATCTCGTGAAATCGTATTCCCCCTTCTTTACAAATAATGACCCAGTTGCTAGGCAACAAAACTGACTCGACTCAAAGCTTAATCCAAGAAATCATTTTTTGATTTATAAAATGAATTTAAAACATTAGTTATTAATAGATCCCGTCCTCCAGATGGAAAGAATATCAGAACAAAACGAAAATCACGAGATTTACGAGAAAGATCGATAATGGTTAAACTATCCGTTTGCTATGCTAGTCACCTTGCGACGCTGCTAGCCGATTATTTCAAGCGCGCCCCAAGTAAGCAAAGCGTTCAGAAAAGGAAAGCAAGAAAGAGTTCGCTAACGTTTGCTAGCGCGTTGCTTTCCTGAACGCAAGTCTGATTTAAGCTGTAGTTTTGTCGCTTTGTTTATAATCAGATGACATTTTCAGTGTCTTAAAATGTATTTTAGGAGTCCTGTCAGAACTTTAGAAATGACGCGAATAATTTTCCCATTTCTTTTATCATTTTTAAGTCCACGTTGACACAATTCAAGTAAATTTATCATTGTCTTTATTTTTATGCTATGGAATCAAATGGCGTTTTAAATTACTCCTCGATTATTGTCGTTCATTTATTGGTGGGAGAAAAATGATGTATGTCAAATGTCAATGGTCATATGAAAGTTGTGCGCGCCAGTGCTATAGTAACACGTTACTAACTGAGCTAGAAAATATGGATGGGCACATATACATTCTTTGCCAGGTTTTTTTGGTTGAGTGCAGACCGGTACATTTCTCTCCAATGGCCCTATTGGGTCATAGTAATTATACCTCGATCGACTTCTTTCGGTTTCTATTTTAAATTAATTCCAATTAACATAATTACTTAAATATTCGTAATAAATGTGTTTGTAAGTTTAAACTTATATTTTGCAAAATTCTTATTAAGCTAAAATCGAATGAGAAACAGCTTTTCCATAGAATATAAACTTATGAAAGTTGGCTGGAAATTTCAAATGTCTGTTATTGTAATGTAGATTGATACTTAGGCTGTAGAAAGAATAACGATTTGTGTATGAAATCATATCGGTTAATTTTAGTATGTAATAGTAGCTACGTGGCCGTATTTATCCCTGTTGATCCGTATCATTAGAACAAAAGGCGTTATTTCAAAGACAATCAAAGTTCTGAGAGTCTCCTGAAAACCCTGAAAGTGTTATCTGACTGTAAACAAATCGACGTAATGCGGTTTAACTCTGAAATTAAAGATTGAATCAGCTTTTGATCGTCCGCTGATGAAATGTATCCTATAATGACGTTGTGTGGCCAATATTTCATACACGTAGGCAAGCTGTATATATGATATCTAGGTCAACCGCTTATACATTTTCCTCATTCAGACGCTTTTTAGACACAAATATACATGTAACAGTAACAGAACGTATGAAAACGCTATAAAACCGATATTTGAAAAGAAGGGGAAATACGATTTCACGAGATTCAACGTCCTATGACGTTTCACAGATCGCATTTATGAAAACAAATATTCAAAAGGAGTTGGCCAACTTGGTTCAATGTAAGATGGGGAGAACGGTGAAAAGGTGCTATAAATAACAGGATTGGTTTGAATATGCTCCTAAGTTAATCATCGAGCGACTGTAAGCTGTAAACTGTAAGCTGTAAACTATGATTTTTATTTGAAGAATACTCGACTCGATATTGTTAAATGTTTCAAATACGTAGGTGTAAATCTGTATAACTAGAAAGACATGAATGGCTTGAGTCGCTCCACATGCTTGAAATTCTTGTAAAAGCAAATAAAAGATTTGACAAGATTTTTAGATATTTTGGGTTCTACTGATTTTGAAAATGATTTTCAAAGTTTCAACTTAATAACATATAGAGAAATGACCCATAAAAGACACATTTTTCATCCAATCAAAATAATTTTAGCTGCATGATAATGGGTCACCCAAAGATCATATCAAAAATGTCTGATTGATATCCATCAGTTACATTCTGAAAATAATGATTTTCATAGTTTCCACTATATAACATATTAAGAAATGACCTCTGCCCATAAAGTACATATTTTTCATCCAATCACAATATTTTTTGATAGACTGATAAAGGGTCTCTCAAGGATCATTACAGTGAAATTTGGTTGATATCAAAAAATTAGATTCTGAGAAAATGATTTTCAAAGTTTCCACTATAAAACATATAGAGAAATGACCTCCACCCATAAAATGCACATTTTTCATCCAATCACAATATTTTTTGTAGACTGATAAAGGGTCACTCAAGGGTCATTCCAGTGAAATTTGGTTGATATCCAAAGACTAGATTCTGAGAAAATGATTTTCAAAGTTTCCACTATAAAACATATAGAGAAATGACCTCCGCCCATAAAATACATATTTTTCATCCAATCACAATAATTTTTTGTAGACTGATAAAGGGTCATACAAGAATCTTTCATGTAAAATTTGGTTGGTATCTGTTGATTAGAATCTGAGAAAACTCACTTTTTACCATATTTGGAATTTAGCCACGCCCATTAAATCCATGTTTTTCATTGGATCAAAATTTCTTGATCAACTTTGAAAGAGGGTCACCCAAGGATCATTCCTGTGAAGTTTGGTAGAAATTTATCCAGTAGCTTCTGAGGAGAAGATATTTTAAAAAAAGTTTACGACCGGACGCTCGGACGGACACAACGCAATGACAATAGCCCCAGTGGCTTTCAGCCAGTGGAGCTAAAAATGGTAATTGGAAACGAACACAATCTGATATTGCAAATCGTTCTTCGTTTTCAATCCACAAATTATTTGTCAATTTTAACCAGATTGATTTATTGGTTGATGAATAATTAAAACATCGTAACTATAGCTTGAATAAGCTGTAGTTACGAAGAAATGATCATTCATCAGCGATATTTTCAACAGAGGATTATTTCTTTACGTACTTGCGTAATGGAAGTTACGCCCTTACAATCTGTTGGAAACAAAATGAAAATATACCTTATGGAATTTTATTGAATTGCTATCTTGTTCAAGCGTTGAAGTCCTAAAGTTTTGTCAGATTCTCAGAAAACAGGACGAGCGTAGGGTCATAAGGACCATCGGTTTTGAAAATGGTAACGACCCGCCGGATAACAAAGGCAAAAAGATTCTTATGAAATTTAATTTAATGCAATCTTGTTTAAGCGATAAAGTCCTAAATTATTTCTGATTCTTTTGAAATTTTTACGTGGTAATTGTTAAGACACGTGGATCAACGCTTCTAAAATTGGGAAATATCCGTCAGAAAACACGGGAAAGAGGGCCTGATGGAGTGACGAGGTCACGGTTGAAAATATAGCTTTTGCTATTCACGAAATGAAAGATTTATCTTCCACAAAAACAAATAGTTAATCCATTTCAGGTAAAAATGAATTGAATTTTGAATGATACAACAAATACTAAAAGCGCATCATTTTGCACGTGATTACTTGACAACCTCATTTTGACATTATTAATAACACCGGAAAAAGATTGAAATGAACAAAAGCAAGGTAAAAGCTTTTAGAAATTTCACTTTTTGGGCGTGAGATCATCATTTGATAATGTACCATTAACTCTTGATAATCCATCGGAAAACAATAACGATTTGTTCTTATTCTGAAGCTTTATATCAGCCTTTTACTTAAAAGATATACTAGTATTCAGATGAAAAAGTTTAGTCAGTATTTTTTTCTCATTAACGCTGCTACGCAGACCAAACTTGAAATTACCTTTCCTGGTCTGCAACCCCCAGGCCCGTTTTAAGACTGCATAGCTAAACAGGTAAACTACATTCGAACAAGAATGTATGATTTTCCAAAGCATTTTTTGCACAGAGCAATAAACCGAATCGAATTTGTGTATAATTGTATGAGATATCATTCTGACTGGCTCTATGAAAGTGACTGGCTCAATGATAGCTCAAATGCCATTGTTACATGGCAGTGTGCGAACATAATAGTTTACTGAAATTCAATTGCCCTTTTCATGTGATGGACTATATATTTCTAGCATATATAAGCTGTTACCAAACTATAAGCTGAAAAAAGAGCCGAGTAATTCTAGTCATACCGCCGAATACTGCGTTTTTAAAGACGTCATCACACATTTCTACTGTGTTTTTGTGATACAAGAGGCCAAAGAGGGCCAGTATCGCTCCATAGGCACTTTCAAGTTGATGACAATTGTATAGGTGTAACTACTAATTTGTAGACAGATCATCATCTAACATCAAGGTTAACAAAGGCGTAACTCCCATTACGCAATTTACGTAAGTACGTAAAAGGAATCATCCCCTTTTGAAAAATATCGTTGATGAATGATCATAACATCGAAACTACAGCTTAATCAAGCTGTAGTTACGATGCTTTGATTATTCACCAACTCTCAAATCATAAAAAGGGAGCGGACAGTCATTTATCTTTTGTCACAGTCCACATATCGCCTTTTTCCTATGTTTTCTTCGGTGATCGCCTTCTGACTGCGTAATAATTACACAATCCTAGTTACACTATGGTAAAGGCATGATATCACTTAACTGCAATGATGTGGAAAGGGTAACATAGTCACAACCATTATGTAATAGTGGAGTATAAATCTGATGTGGGAGATGTGTTAAAAAGTATTTTTTTTAAAAAAAGACCCCTTTTCCCATGACACTTATCAAGATTACATTACAACTATAATTTGTGCAAGGTCACCTGATGACCAAAATTTTGTGAAAGTTCGATGAAATCATGTAAATAACTGCACAAGAAGTATTAAGAATAAATTTGTGCTATGAAGGCCCCTTTTCCCATGACGTGACATATCACAAAAAGAAGAGAACCTGAAAGAGTTCTATAAAAAGTCTACCTGGCAAAAAATCATCAATATCTAACAATTCATTTCAAAGTAGAAAATCCTTTTATATTTTAACATATGGGACCTTTTTTGGTGACATAAAAGCCAGTAGCACCCATGAATTTCATCTGAAAAAAAAACATACTGACTAAACTTTATCATCTCTGTGTATTTCTAAAGTTCATGAAAAACATGATTGTGAATACTGTGTATTTTAAATGTCTTTATTTAAAAAAGCTAATGAAGGGGGACCATAGGAACAGTTTTGACATTTACAATGAAATACCTGAGAAAATATCACTAGATTTCGAGGAGAAAACCTTTGTTTCACTTAGACCATATACATGTATTCATTTTTTAATATACACACGGCAAAATTTTGTTGATCACTTTTCTTTTAATATCTTCTCAGAAACACTGTAATTACCTTTGGTTTACCCTTTTTAAGCTTCCCTTGGAGAATTTTATGTGGTTGAAAAAAATGAAAATAAACATCTTACCTACAGATTATTCGAGCTGCAGCAACAATGTTTAGGTAGCCAAGGAACAATTTATGACCATTTAAAACAAAAAAGGCTCTGTGGATGCCCTTTAAAATGATTATTCATAATTGAAATTGGATCCGGTAGAGATGGCATCTCAAAACATAGTGCACACAAAGGTAGCAAATTTACTCTTGTTCATCAAATCTGCTTTGAATAAGAAAAATTCGATCTCAGACAGACTGTTTAAGTTGCACATCCCAATTAATGTTGGCTGAGCCACCAGCAAGGAGACCTAGAACCCAACGTTCTTTCATCAAAAACAGACGATAGTAGAATACAAATCTGCCCATTAAAATATAACACAGGATCAGTTATCGAAATGAATGAACTTCAAAGAAACGTTGATTGACAAGCTGTGATATATTGAAGCAAAAAGATTCAATAATTAATTCACCAAAATGTAATCTGATTATTCCACTGTCTCTCGATTTTAAAAAACTGTCATAATATATTTAAAACAATAGGGAAAGAAATACCATTATGAAAATCTAGAAATCATGGAAACTATCATTCTGTAGAGAACAATGTTAACAATCAAGAACAGAAATCTATCAAAGATTTCTTCAAAAAATAATAATTAGACTAATAAGTTTAAAATTCAGTTTTAAGTCTTGTAGATATTGAATCAATATTCAAAGAAAAAATAAAGAGTATATAGTTTGTTGCACAGTATATATTGTACATAAGAATACACTTTCGATTTAAAGGGGTGATTTTCAATACACCGACATTTTCGTTATAACGACATATTTATTGGGAACAAGCATGGTCATTGTAACGAGAGTTGACTGTATATGTTGTCCTCATTGACCAGCAGTCCTTTATCTCAGACAAGCTATATGGTCAGGCTTCACTTTGAGGATTCAGGGCAAGACTGTACTAAGTGTATATACATTGTATATACACTTAGTACAGTCTTGTGCTGAATCCTCGATATCTTTTATTAGTGTGTGGTCTTTTAGACAGTTTTTCACAATACAATTAAGAACATCATGAAATTTACAAGGTGAATGATTTTGGGATGATTGAGTAAGAGGAGCAGGTTATGAATAAATTAAAGGAAGGTAATCCAATATCTCTAATTTAATCCAACTGGATGAAGTTAGCAATGTTTTATTACCTCCCTTTAAAAAAGTCTAAATGCTTTCTTATCTGTGTGTCTTCAATGACAAATCACTTTAAAATTCACACCAGCCAAATAAAAATTGTGGAATAATTTGATGAATACTATAAAATGCTGTAGTCACAATCTTTATGTCTTCTACACAATAAAATGTTCTTCATGTTTTCCATGAATGGCGAGAATTGTTATAGGTCAACATTTCAACATCAGTTGAAATGACTTAAGTAGTATCTGTGGTAGAGCTTAGGCTACATGACTAATAGGTCATGAGTTCCATTCCCAGGAGCGGCTATCGTTCTTCATTCTCACATTCAGCGTGAGCACCAGTAAATTTTCTAGGCAGCAGTATTCAGAGGAATTAAAATAAGTTGTAAGAACAGGTCTAAACCAGTAACAAGAGCACCACCTACGGGTGCCTACGCTCGGCTGTCGAGTGCTGGATGGTGGGAAAAAATCTAAGCGGCTGTCCAGTGCTGGATGGTGGGAAAAAATCTAAGTCAAAAAAGGGCATTATTTGCACAAAATGCATCTAGAGTTATCCCCCTTGATAGTATAGGTTGCTCTTTTGATGGTGAACATGTGTGCTAAGTTTCAAGTGAATTCCTTCAGTAGAACAAGAGATAAAACAAAATGTCAAAGTTTTTGCACGACGACGACGACATTGACGACGACAACGACGACGACACGGAGGCTATAGCAATACCTCGGGTTTTCTTCGAAAACAGCCGAGCTAAAAATGACTGATTTGATTGGTAAATTGAATATTTTATTGACGACAACCACCTGTCAACTGCTATTTATCACAAGATTGTAAGTAAAGTGTGGTTCAACAGTTGACAGTGACTGTTTTGATCTCTCAAGCAGCTTTTCCCATAATATTGTGACAGTGGACAGTGTATCTTCATGTCAGTTGTCCTGTATCTGTGATCTTAAATGAACCACGTAACCCAGTGGGCTGAAAAATAAATAAAATAAAATAATTTGAGTTTGCCTCATAAAAATATAACCATATTATGCTATTCACACTATTTTCCTGCTGTACACAAAGGTTTGGGATAGATAAGCCTGCACAGATGTGTGGTAATTACTTTTGTTAGTCTGAATGAATCTTCCAAGAAAAAAAAGGCATTTTGTTTCAAATTAGTTTTGATTTTAGCAAGATAATAATAGAATGTTGATACCATCTTTTAACTTGATAAATGTTCTGAAGTTAATTTATGTACTAAATACAAATTACATCTATGTCTAGTAATAGAAAATTATCAGGTTTGTAGGGTGATTTTCTGACACACAGAGAAGGATACATGGGTGAGCAGAAAGATAAAAGGTGATAAAATGAATAGCCTAAAACAATTGCAAGAGATAAGGAAGGCAAAATTGCAGTTTCATCATCCATTAAATCTTTACCATGGCTGTATAGAATTGGTTGTGTTGAGTATATGTTGAAGGGTCAGTGCAACACTATTGTAAGTGCCTATACATTTATAGGCACTTAACAATAGTGTTGCACTGACCCCTGGGTGTTAAGAAGCACAAACTCCACCAAACTAAAGTTGGTAAAAGACATAGAAAATATTTGGTTTCAGTGACAGATAGTTTTAATTTCATTGAGTGAACAACAAAAGATATATTTTCAAAACTGGGTGAAAATATAGCTTTTGTTGTTCACAAATGAAATATCAATCAATCTTATTTAAAAAACAAACAATTATTCTATTTCTTTAATGCAAAACTGCGACAAAATGTGAAGATTTCAGGACAAGTTTTCTTAAAGCCTGTCTTTTTGCAATTATTTTGATATGCAACATACATGGCAACGTCACTTATTGGTCTCCACTAAGATGACATCAGAAAGGGTGAAATAAACAAAAGCAGGGTAAAAGTTTTTGATAACTTCACTGGTTAGGTGGTGAATTTATCAAATGATAATCTACCGTTTTTCTCAATAATCCACAAAAAAAAGTTAAAGATAATCAACTAATTGTTCTTTTATTTGGAATTATCATACATGTGTTTAGCTCAAACAATTTTAAATCATACCCCTCTGTTACTTTTCATCACAGTGACTGTTTTTGGTAAGTATGTAAATTCTGTGTCTTCTTCAATACCAAGTCTGATATGTGGAACGTGTGACCAAACTCTACCAAGAGAGGCAACTCTTGTCTTGTTATCTCCCTTTACAAAATTATTGGTAACCTAGAGGATAATTGATTGTTTCATCAAGACATCATGATTTAACCTTTTCAAGCTGAATTAAAATAGTTGGAAAAATTTGTTAAAATCAAACAGCTTAAAGATCTGGGGCCTGTTTAAATACACAAATAAGTCTAAACCGCAAATCATACCTGGTATATTAACTCATTGTTAGATTCTGCATTACAATATCTCATTGGAATCGTCTTTAGAAGACGATTCTAATGAGATGATGCATGACAAAATTTCATATTCAGTTACCACTGTAGAAGCAACCTTTATTTTTCATTTTTTTTTGACTTACGCAAAAAGGATCGTAAGATGTTTAGCAAAATATGCCACTGGTTACAAAAATTTTAAGTCTGTATTTGTTTTGAAAATGTAATTCTTAAACTTCTTTAGTTTTAAAGGAAAAATCAGGTGGTCATGACCTAGATCAGACTGTACATATGTGCAGTCTGATCATTGTTGAATACCTCCTGTCAAAGAAGCAGATTCATACACGTGAGTGATTTGTTTTTTAGTTTCATAACTCCATGAAATCTATAAAAAGGATCTTCATTTCTTGTAATTTAATGATTTCTCTATAATGGGACTGATTTTTTTATGAGCCCACATGAACTTTGTGTGCAAGCTTATAAAATAAGCTGTGTAGTCAAACTTAAATCAATTTTTCAGCCAATCAGAATACAATAATCTTGATGAACACAACTTAAATTAAATAATATCAAAATGCTAATCAAATGCTAATCAAAGAGAGCTGCTCTTATGCCAAATAACTTTTATCCTTAACAGGCTAAAAGGAATACAGGTTGATGTTGAATTAAGCATTAATAAACTTTGAAGACGGCTGCCGTCAAGAAGCAGATGGTAGGGCATCGAACTGTCAATCTAGAGGTCCAGGGTTTGAACCCCGATGGTGGCACTTATTTTCCCAACTTTTTGTCTACCACCAATTGGTTGATAACCGTAGCCCTATGTTGGATAGCAGCTGGTGGCTAGGAAAGGATGTGATGGTAGTATTGGTGTTAGAAATACCAGGAATCTATTGTTAGGTGCTCCAGCCATTGCGATATGACTGAAATTATGTTAAAAGCAGCGTAAAACCCAATTCAAACGAAACAAAAAAAACTTTGAAGACAGATAATATGGACATACAGACACACACAAGTAAAACAAAATGCCCCAAAGTTTCAATGGTGTGGTAAAAACAGGTTTGTTCTTGGTTGTCTAGCACTGTTCAGATGGAATACTCTATTGGAAATCTGTGATGGTCATGGACTTTATCAATTTAAGGTAGTGGACCCGTAATAGTTGTGCATCTTTTCGACAGTAATGAACTTAAACAGTGTTAACTGAGGTTTCCTAATGATTTTCATTAAGAAACCTTGGTCAACATTGTGAAAGTTCATTAGTGCCAAAATAGTGCAGAACTATTACGGTTCCACTACCTTAATGGGTTATACATCCATGAAGCTTAGCTTCAATGAAAAAGCTGTTTATAATATGACCCCATTGAATATCTTTGATATCACACAGGTGCTATACTAGTGGAATAACTTTATAAAGGAGCTTAGAGCGTATAGCAATTAACCCTTGTCATGCTGAATAAAAATCTTTGCAAAATAAATGTAAAATCAAAGTGCTAAAAGCAGTTACGAAAAGTGAGCGAGTATTGATTTCAGAAATGCACTGTTTTACATATTTTTTGTTTAAAAATGAAATTCAGGTGGTATGAACTAAGATCAGACTTCACATATGTACAGGCTGATCTTTGTCTATACCTCCTGTCAAAGCAGGAATATTCCATGTTCAGCATGACAAGTGTTAAGTTCCCATGAAAATGATGTTAAAATTATATACATGTAATGATGTCATTTTTCAACACAGAGTTGTTTTGAGGAAAAAAATCAGTTTATGAATTTCAATAATTTTTTTGATTTATCGCAATCATTATGGTTGTATCATAAATAGAATATCAAATTTGTGTTAATAAAATATGGAAAAGCAATTTTTTTATTTATTTATAGATCACTTGGTTAATAAAGCCAGTATTAATGACCACTCATACAAAATCCTCTACAAACTTACTAGAACTGCACAAGGATATTCCACAGCTAAGGCCTTCAAAATATGTCCTAACTGGCTAATCAATGCCTGATCTGAAAGGACAAATAACAATATCAGACTGATGGTTAATATGTTATTTCATTACTTTACATTATTGGTCTTATTATCTAATGTTGTGGGTAATTCTTATTGAAAAAGATGAAAAGGGAAGTAACCCCTTATCATGCTATTTACAGTGTGTTTCTTCTTTAGTTAAATGGTCTCTTGCCAGGGTCTATGACGATTTACTCTCGCCTGGAAAAAATGATATCATCCTTGCCGTAGGAGTGGGTTTATATCATTTTTTTACTACCGAAATAAATTGACATATACCCAGGCAAGAAATAGTATTACAAATTCATCATACATCAAAGTTTAAGAATTTGTGAATCAATTTTTGTTTCTTACCAATAAATTAATCAAAGGGTAGTAATGATTTATTTTTATTAAGAAAATGCTGGATATCAGAATTTTCTTCATTAAAAACATTTTTTCTTAATTTTTATCTATCCATTATTTTGACAAAATCAGCTTTTACTTGCCCATGGACAAGTGGAAAAATCCATATTTCTACACCCCTGCTCAGTGTAAACTTACATTCTGCAAATGAATCTCCACCCAGAATTGGATACACAACTGAAGCAATATTGTCTACAATAACGAGTTTCACATCTTCATTAAACTCGTCAGCTGAATTCATCTTTCTTTCTTGTATATCTTCTATTGTACTAAAAAGGTCAAATAGATTGAAGGTATGGTAACAATGGATCCTCTGTAAAGCTGTGTCAGCCTGTGAAAATAACTAATATTACAGCAAGCTACAACTATTTATGGTCGAAAAGATATTGCAAACTTTTTTCAAATTATACCCTGCTTTGCACACAAGTGCATGTGTAAAGTGGGGTATAACTTAAAGCGTTTTGCCATTCTGAATGCAGGGCTGGTTTCCGACTGAAAAAACAACAACCAAAAAAAGGCCCAGTTCGGACCAGAAATACGTTGGCCTTATCTTTTTCTTAGACACATGCATTCTTTTTCCTCATGAGTTTTTTTGTCTTATATAAAACCTACATATGTTCTACTTTCTTTTCATTTTTGCATGGTTTCACTATGGGATTTTATTTTGGGTTGATATTATGGGCAGAGAAGGATGTGAAAATTTCCAAGCATTAGCTTGAGTAGAAGCAGAGATACCACAGATATACATCAGCTGCCCATAAAAATGTGTGTTCAAAAACATTTATGCCCCTTAAACCATTTTTTTCTTAAATTTGATCTTGATAATTGACCTTGACCCTGATGGATGACCTTGACTGATTTGTATTGATAAGAGGCACCTTCAGATGAATATTTGTCATTTAATTGAGCCTGTGTGTGAGATTTCCAACAATTTCAAATATGCGCAAAGCAAAGACTCTGACCAGTCTGTGCTTCCGCACAGTCTGACCAGAGCCTTCACTATGCTTTAAGTAGATAGATAAGGTCTTAAAGTAGCTGTAGACGAACAGGTAACTTTATATTTACGGTATGTGCCTGTCTACGCTACCCAATGGTTGCACCTGACGCACATTTCAAATTGTTGGAAATGTCATGCACAGGCTCATTATTAGTGTTGAAGTTACAGCAAAATGTTTAGTTTGAAGGTTCTGATTTGCAGACATACAGACAAATGGTCACTCAGATGGAAAGACAGACAGAGAGACAAACTGACATGATGAACAATATGTCCCCGATTTAGTACATGGGGGCATAAAAACATGGACTGTTTGAAACAGAAAACCTTGTGATATTACTTAATTGTGACAAGCAATTTATTCATTTCTCAGAAAATTTCAATTGATTGATATTTTATTCCTTAAAGATAGAATAGTTTTTCTATGTGGCTAAGGATTGCATATTTAAAAGGAAAAAAATCAAGGGTTAATTTTGTTGTATATTAGTTATACTTAAGAGATATCAATTTCATGTGATCACAAAACCATATCTTTTCCAGCTAAGTCATTTTTTTCTCGTTTAAGTTTAGATAGAGTGACACATCTGATCATGAAATCTTACCTGAGTGACACCTTTAAGTTCTAGGAGTTGTTTAATACGTTGAGCAGAGAACACACCTCCTGTATCTATATAGATCACATGACCATGGCTGTCCATTGCCGTTGTTACACAGGTATTAAAACATATCTAATGAAGAGAAAAATTAGGGAATAAAAAAACAGCCACTGCGCAACATTTCCAACATTTTCAAATGCTGGCCAAGTAATGACTCAGTTTACATTTCAGGCAATAAAAACAAATTATATTTTTGATTTTTGTGGTACATCAAGGGCCAAGTGCAAAACTATTGTAAGTGCCTTTATATTTTAAGACAAGAGCACCGCCTACGGGTGCCTACGCTCAGCTGTCGAGTGCTGGATGGTGGGAAAAATTCTAAGTCATAAAAGGGGCATAATTTGCACAAAATGCATCTAGAGTTATCCCCCTTGATAGTATAGGCTGCTCTTTTGATGGTGAACATTGTGCCAAGTTTCAAGTGAACGCCTTCAGTAGAATCAGAGATATAACAAAATATCAAAGTTTTCGCAAGACGACGACGACGACAACGAAGACTACGACGACAACTCGGAGGCTATAGCAATACCTTGGGTTTTCTCCGAAAACAGCCGAGCTAAAAAACACAATAGTCTTGCAGGGTTGCAATCATAGTGCAGTAAGTAGGGCATCACACTTCAAACAGAGCAATAGACAGAGGGGTTTACAATATTTTGGGTTTTCAAATTAACATATCTTATAAGCCCTTTCTTGAACCCTATGTTGTTGGTACTCATTTGAAATGACTCAAGGAGACGATTCAAATGAGTACGAACAACACAGGGTTTCATTGTGAAATAAAGATTTTAGACTGGCTTTACCCCCTCTTATCTGTACCTCTGCCTCAAATCTTAAGTCCCAGGGAGGTAAGGGTTTGATCCCAGGCGAGGCACATACCCTTGCTGTCATTTGTGTGTCATCAATGGGTGGATAATTGTAAATTGAAGCTGGATAGTATATATGATATACCCTGACAAAGATTAACTTTGTCCTTTAACCTTCAGGTTTGACCTAGATCAAACTTTTTCTGTCATGATACTAGTGCTTACAAGGAGAACAACTGCCGCATTCATATTGAAATTCATATAAAAATGTAAAAAATATGCTCTGGACAAGAAGGGAACACCAACATACAGTCATTCAGAGCACCAAATCTCATATGGGCAAAAGTTACTTGAATATTATCAATTATTTTTTTTATAATGGGATACTAAAATTCACAACATAATTGGGAAAACAAGTAAGTCCATCTTGCTAGAGTCACCATGTCTATTTGGAGTTCATGTTTATTAACCAATCATTTTCAAAATCCTCTTCTTTAAATCAAAATATCTTAAAAAGTAGATATTATTGGTCTACAAATTATCGTGAATAAATCATTTGTGTATAAACTCATTAAAATCGTCTCTTTGAGACTATTCTAAAGAGTTATAACAACATAGGATTATTGAGAAATCAATAAAATAAAAATACATAATCAATCAAAATCATGCCTCTAATTTGTAAACAAAACTTGTACTAAATGACAATTCTCTTTAACAAATCCTTTTTGGTGGTTCCATAAATGTTTGCTAAATACACTTTTCCTGATAATCTGTTTTAAGACTTACCTGTGTTTTTCCAGCAGCTATGTCACCAACAAGTTCAGTCAGTTCTCCCATATACAGCCCTCCTCCTAGAATGTCATCTATTCTAAATTACAAAACAAATATGTTACTTTGTTGTACCGAGATCTTTTGTTGAAAGATTATTACTTCTATGGATAAAGTGTGTGCTTTCTATTTCCCAAATTTGTTTGAAAGAGAAATCCATAAAAAAGCTAGAATTAGTGAGCTGTACAAAATAAGTAACAAGAGTGCCATCGTCACAAAATACGCCGCCACTTTGCTGCTGTTTCACGAAAATAATTGTAGACACTACTTATTTTGACAGAACCAAATTGAAAATGACCAAGTTTCATTTAAATCAAAACAAAAAGTTAGGAGGAGATGCCTTCACAAGGCTGCAATTTCAATAAGCCCCAGGCACTAAGTTTTAAGGGGGCATAATTCAGGGAAATAAATGAGCCATAAAATCCTTGATCCATGTACATCTACAAATTATGGTGATGACATTGACCAAGTTTCATTTAAATAAAGACAAAAAGTTAGGAGGAGATGCCTTCACAAGGCTGCAATTTCAATAAGCCCCAGGCACTAAGTTTTAAGGGGGCATAATTCAGGGAAATAAATGAGCCATAAAATCCTTGATCCATGTACATCTACAAATTATGGTGATGACATTGACCAAGTTTCATTTAAATAAAGACAAAAAGTAAGGAGGAGTTGTGTTCAAAAGGCTGCAATTTCAATAAGCCTTAGATACTAAGTTTTAAGGGGGCATAATTAAGGGTAAAAGTAATGAACCATAAAATCCTTACTTCATGCTCATCTACCAATTTCTGTTATAACATCCACGAAGTTTCATTTAGATCCAGCCAGAAACTTAGGAAGAGTTGCATTCACAAGGCTGCAATTTCAATAAGCCCTAGATACTAAGTTTTAAGGGGGCATAACTGAGGCAATAAAACCCAGAGACTAAGTTTTTAGGGGGCATAACTCACGCAAAAATCAATGAACCATAAATGTCTTCCTTCATGGTCATCTACCAATTTCGGTTATAACATCCACAAAGTTTCATTTAGATCCAGCCAGAAACTTAGGAGGAGTTGCGTTGACAAGAAAAGTGGACCCAGAGACTAAGTTATCAAGGGGCATAACTCAGGCAAAAATCAACGAACCATAAAATCCTTCCTTCATGCACATCTACCAATTGAGGTGATAACATTGACCAAGTTTCAAGAAGATCCAGCCAGAAACTTAGGAGGAGTTGCGTTGACAAGAAAAGTGGACCCAGAGACTAAGTTATCAAGGGGCATAACTCACGCAAAAATCAACGAACTGTAAAATCCTTCCTTCATGCACATCTACCAATTGAGGTGATTACATTGACCAAGTTTCAAGAAGATCCAGCCAGAAACTTAGGAGGAATTGGGTTGACAAGAAAAGTGGACCCAGAGACTAAGTTATCAAGGGGCATAACTCAGGCAAAAATCAATGAACCGTAAAATCCTTCCTTCATGCACATCTACCAATTGAGGTGATAACATTGACCAAGTTTCAAGAAGATCCAGCCAGAAGTTTAGGAGGAGTTGCGTTGACAAGAAAAGTGGACGGACGGACAGACGGACGGACGGACGGATGGACGGACGGACAGACGGAGAAGATGACGCCAATATACGTCCGCCTCCGGCGGCGTATAAAAAGCATTTTATCATTTGATCTTGGTATGTAACCTTGAACCTAGTGTTGGGCAACCTGTTTAAAATGACTATTTTAAAAGTAAATCAACTAATGATCAATAAAGGAATCTTTTCTACACTAATTTCAACCAAATGGGGTCAGTTTTGAAAACAATGTTTTATGCCCATCATTCATATGTTAGGAACTGGGTGATCATTTATGAAATTTCCTAGTTGATTACACAATAGGAAGCCCAAACAATTGAATAATTGATTATAATTTATAATATGACCTACGTCGCCGGAGTGAAATAACCCCGTTGAATATTGTTTGATATTACACGGGTGTTATTACACTAGTGGAATAACTATGCAAATGAGCTCAGAACGAATAGGAAATCTATTTTTGTAACAGCCAAAATGACGTCATAATCTGTGTTTTGTGACGTCAGTTTTAAACGGCGTTATAAGTATCGCGGAAAATTGAAATGTTGAATTTCAAGAATTTTGAAGATTTTTTGCAGAAATTCGGGTCATATTATAAACAGAATATAAAATTTGTGTTCATAAAATACAGAATTTATTAAACTTGTCATCTAAAACAGATAAAAACTCGGCCCAGCCTCGTTTTTATCTGTTCATAGATGATTTGTTTAATAAATTCGGTATTCAATGACCACTCATTCAATATCCTCTATTTATTAATTCGCCCATCCATACATAAGGCTCTGAGATTTTTTTTCAAATAAAACATTTGTTTCTGATGAGAAAAAGGAGGCCAAATTATGCCGGAAATCCCAATTATCAAGTCCTTTGGACCTAAAACCCTGCCAAAGCAATATGTCAGGTTTTCTCTGAGCCAAGCTAGATATCCTTTTGCAATGCAAATGTATATATGATGGAGAACACTGGATTGTTCTAAATTTTTTGAAAACCATCAATATATTAAGACAGAACAAACCGAGGGTTCAGTGCAATACTATTGTACGTGCCTTTAAATATATAGGCACTTACAATAGTATTGCACTGAACCCTAGAAATGCTCAGGACAAGCTAATATTTTGTCTTTGACTTTGAACTTGAAGCTTTCCGAAAAGTTCTTTGCACATCTTCAGGTGTTAAGAACATTTGTATGAAATCATTTTGATTAACTCACCACCTTACAAGTGAAATTATCAAGATTGTTTGCCCTGCTTTCATTCATTTCACACTTTCTGACATCATCTAAGCAAAGCCCAAAAAGAGACATCATTATTAACTTTGCATAGCAATCATGTGCAAAATGACGCGCTTTAAGAAAATTTGTTCTAAAATTTTAACATTTTGTCGCATTTATGCTTTAAAGAAATAGAATAATCCTTTGTTTTTCGAGTAAGCAGGGATTATTTTAGGATAAGATATTGGGAGATTCTCTCATTTTTCTGGCAGAAATCTCATGAAACTGGCTAAATGAGAGAATAATCTAAAAGAAAAATGAAATTCTTAATTTTTTTATAAGATTTTTCTAAATGAGACATTTTTGCAAGTGATATTTTGCACCATAATTATCCCTGAGTAGGAATAAGGATTGAATCATATTTCATTTTGTGAACAATAAAAGCCTTAATTTCACTTGTGGCTCTGCCACTCATCAAAATATAGCTTTTATTTTTCACGAAATGAAATATTGATCAATCTAACTCGTAAAAATAAATGATTATCCTCTATATAATTACCCTTGTATTCCAGTAGACAGAATGGAGACTGTTGATACCACACTCTTGTACAGCTCTTCACCTGTTACAGTTAGCGATGCATGCTTAGCTAGGATCAAATTGCGAATGGCAACAATTTCCTGAAATAGTTCCTCAAAAGTGAATATTACTATTCAACCATTTTACCAATATAACTAGAAAGCCATGAATGGCTTGAGTCTCTCCACAGGCTTGAAATTCTTGAAATAGCAAGTCAAAGTTCTGACTAGATTTTTAAATATTTTGGGTTCTACTGATGTTGAAAATGATTTTCAAAGTTTCCTCGAAAAATTAAATTTTCAATATGACCACTGACTCATATTTTGGTGTATTCAGTGCTGTAAGTACTTTGATTTTATTGCAATTTCGTCAGCATGACAAGGGTTAAGTAACAAGTAGAGATACCTGCAGGACCTCATTGAAAAAATAGAGTTGACCCCTGGTTTTGGCTTAGAAGTTTTTGGAAGATTAACAGTCTTCAATCTGGTGGTATAGGACTAATTCTTTAACTTGGGCATTTATGTTGTAGCTTTAATGTGACAACATTTCATAAATAATGTCACATTTTTTAATGGAAAGTTGCTACTTAGAGGGTGGCTTTTTCTGCTTTCTCTAAGGGACCCTACACAGACCCCATCCCATCCCATTCCTATTTTTTGCCCTGATTTTGTATAAAAATATATATAGCAAATAGCCATCAAACAAGAGTATGAAAAATTATCTAACACAGATTCTTGAAAGCTATGTTTCTTTGATTTTAGATTAAAATATTTCAGTAATGATTCACAAAATAATTCACAAACCATATATACTAAATTGTATTTCAGTCGGGCCAGTCCTCTCACCTCTTCAAATGAATATGCATTTGTTCGTCCAGATAGAGTACAGGGGAATTAAATAATCACCCTATATAGCAGCAGCCTAATTTATTTCTATGGAGGCTCTATCAAAATTGGGAAATAATAGGAAAATGACACCCCCCTCCCCCCTTATGCAAGTTTGAACCCCCAATATAGAAATCCTGTAAAAACAATTAAACAAACAACGAGGGGGGTTTCAAGAAGAAATTAAGATTTGATTATAAGTCACTTGTGTTCTATCTAGATCTATCCATTGTACTTCTGTTTCAATATCTACATGAGCTTAGAGTTGAGGGCAATGGTGTCCCGTCAACTTGGTCTGTGTAAAACTCGGCCCGTCAACTCAACCTGTATAAATGTTAAATAGAGTATAGTAAACAGGTTTATTGGCACACTTATCGGATAGTCAATCCTGGGGTTAAATGTACTTATGGAGATACAAAGTCGTCATCTTTTTTCGAAGCCAGAAAAAATAATTTGAAACTTAAATTCAAAGTTAAGTGAAGATGGATAAATCATTCAATAACTAATAATTTTATCTCATATTTACATGAACGATAAAAGTGAAATGTGAAATAAGTCTTAAAACCTAATTTCCTAATGAGTTCACTACTTACAAATCAAAACTTTAACAAGTGAGTATTCATCTAAAAAAAAAACAAAAAAAAACAAGATATGTTTGTGAAACACGAATGCCCCGTAATGGCATTTTTTTCAAAGTTTGACCTTGACAGATAGGGATGGGCACCGGTACTTTGGTATCGGTTACTCCCGGTACCATGACGTCCCGAGTAATTGGTATCGGTTCATTTTGAAAGTACCGGTTCCCACTTCCGGGACTTATGCAATTTAAGAAAATTTCATAACAGCCTTGTAATATTTGTTACAAAGTTATTTACTCGCAAAATACTAATGTAAATATGCCGACGATCTTACTGATTTGTTCGTGTTTGAGCTCTGTGCAATATAGAAGGAAGTTTATTCCAGACGATCGTGTAATGTCAATTATAATAATTGATAGTTTTTTTTGTTTTTTTTTCATTTTGCCAAACGCAGATTTGGATGAAGAATGAAATTATTTGATTAATAATTGTAAAATAAATGTTTCCTGAGTCTCAGAAAATTGCATTATTTCATGTTTTCAAAGATTTTAAAGTATTGCATGTCGCCACTTTGTCGCCAAATAATTGAAACGAGTGCCGATCTAAGCTCTTGTTACGACCTTATCGCAATCAATCGATGATTAATGAAGACGGAAACTGACGAGAAATTCAAGCTGTCATCGTAAATTATAATCATGGTACCAAGAATTCATACTCGCATACCCCGTTCGATCGGAAAGGGTGAAAAAGATTATTCTACATTGTCTTCAATTTTTTTAGATAAAGTCCTACCTGCGGTGAAAATATGAAATGATCGCATTTCCCCATATTAAATCCAACAACATCCTCAAATAAAGCAAATAAATATATCCTTGTGAAAGAAAGGGTTTGATATCTCACGAGAATTTACAAGCGTGCGCCGCGTGTCAAGTCTAGATGCAGCCCCAAAAATAGCCGAACACCTGTTGTCGGCGCCTTTGATGACCCGTTCTCCCTCCTCGAAAAATAAACTGTTCTGGACGCTTTACTCGATTACAAAAAGTTTTGTAGATTCGCCAGATAGACACGTGGGCTTAATGTCGGATTATTGGAACAAAAAATAAATACCGGTAATTTATTTCTTTGGTTGTAATTGCACAAATCTTCCGTATTTTTGGATAACAAAATATAATCGTATTTCATACAAAATTTAGATCATGATTCTGTCGCTGCTTTTACACAAAACAATTTAATCACAACTAGCGCCTCGCTATACGTTTATTGTTTCATCTTTGTGGTAAGTTGTTTCCGTCGCCTACGGTATTTTAAAGTCCGAGTTTATTCACGATGTTCGACATGCCGAATTTACTGTTTTTGAAGATAAGGCCCAATATAGCTGCTGAGGGTTATGTTATCAAAAGTAGGCCAAATAATGATTTAGCTTTGAATTGACAGGTGTTTCCTACATTAGAAAGAGCTCAAAACGGTACTTGACATAGTACTTATTGCTTATTACCGGTCAGACTGTTCACACATAAGAGTACTACGCCAGTGTGAAGTAATTGGTATTGGAATCGTTAGGAATCGGTATCGTTTAAAAAGTATCGAGTAGGTATCGGAATCGGTTAAATTCTAACGGTGCCCATCCCTATTGACAGATGACCTTGACCTTGTCACATGACCTTGACTTTGGTACAAGCAGATGCGGATCATTGAGATCTATCATCATGCCAGATATTAGCTTTGTATCTTGAATAGGCTTGAAGTTATTGGCAAGGTTAAGTTTTCATGTTAAGGTTTTTCAAAGTTGACCTTGACAGATGACCTTGACCTTGTCACATGACCTTGACTTTGATACCAGCGGATGCTGATCATTGAGATCTATCATCATGCCAAATATTAGCTTTGTATCTTGAATAGGCTTGAAGATATTGGCAAGGTTAAGTTTTCAGGTTAAGTTTTTCAAAGTTTGACCTTGACAGATGACCTTGACCTTGTCACATGACCTTGACTTTGGTACCAGCGGATGCGGATCATTGAGATCTATCATCATGCCAAATATTAGCTTTGTATCTTGAATAGGCTTGAAGATATTGGCAAGGTTAAGTTTTCGGGTTAAGTTTTCGGACAGACGGACCGACAGACGGATGGACGGACAGACAGACGGACATGAGTGAAACAATATGCCCCCGATCTCTCGATACGGGGCATAAAAAGATACAAAGACTCAAATGCATGTTTTCATTGCATCTTTAAACACGTACCTATGTAATATATACAGGCCGAGTCGACGGGACGAGTTATTCACAGGCCGAGTTGACTGTGAACCAGGGGGATAACAGCTAGATGTTTGAATTTCTTATAGTTATTCGTCTGTGGTTACGACAAAATATGGGTACGAAAAGAACACTGACCTTAAAAGGAATCCCTGTCAGTCTGACAAGTTCTTCTGGATCGAAGGATACAAAGTCTGTTGTCGTTCGAATATTTCTTTCTCTGAGTTTATCAATATACTCATTATTCAAGGATCCAAAAAGTTTTGCTGACAGACGTGACATTTTTTGTTTACATCGACACCGGTCGAATATTCCGCCAAAACTACGTCACAAGATAAACTGGAGGTCTTGATTAGACTAGATATAGAGTTTTGGCCGATAGAGCTCGAAAAAATCTGTCCGTGAATAAGATCTCCCTGATTAAATAAGAATTGCTAGCATCATTATCATTATATGAATTTTGTCAAATGGTGATCGAAGTTTTAGCTGTAGGTGCACCGTATTGGCTGTCTTTCCGCGATGACTTGACCATAAAACAAATATTGTTAGACCTTAATAAAAAAAAAAATAATAATAAAAAAAATAGGGGGGGGGGGGGGGCGGATATAGTACTTGCGTCTTGGGGCGTCTTGGCCTTTGGCAACAGATTTCTTTTAAGAAAAGGCAACAATATTTTCTCCCTTTTGTCTTGGCTTGTGTAGAAGTTTGACCCGATCGTTTATTAAGGTAGCAATGGACACATGGCGTCATTTTTTTTCCGCCCAATGAATTTTTTCCTTGGTCACATATGTTGTAGATTAACATTGTGTAGTCATTATATCAAAATTTGAAGGTACCTTTCCACGCTCGTTTTCATGCTAGAGCTATCTGCCCTTGAGTGGTATAGGCCATTTTTCAGTAAAACGGTTAAATTCATTTTAAGTCTAGTATAAGCCCTGTACTACGATAAGCTATAAAACACATACATTTTGATAGACCTTATACATGTACATAATGGCTATTGACAAGAAAATTTCACTTTGATCAATCGCATTTGCACAATTTGCTTTCAAAAGTTAAAAATGCATTATTTTTTGTAATTTTACTAGGTAAAAATGCCACAAAAACCTATTTTTTGAAGAAATTACCCGATGAATTTTTCCTATTTTCCGATATGTTTATAATCCATATTTTTCCTTTTTTTGGTAAAAAATTCAGCATACCTTTCCATGCAAATAAGAATTTTTTTGTTATTTTTCAATGTTCCCCCCTAATCGAATGACGGTTTTAACGCATTTTTATTGTTAAATTTAATGGTCCAGTCATTCAATTAATATTAAATGTTGAAAAGAAGCTAAATTATGAAGTTTTACTATCATTATTCTACGTTATTTCCATAAGTAGAATCTTACGAAAACCGGTCTTTTTAAAAAACGCGCAAAAAGAGCCGTAAAATAAACGAAAACCCACTTCCGGTTTATAGAGTCGGGAGGCCGCTGTCCATTGCCACCTTAAACAATTAATCATTGCAAACATGAAAGGCCCACCAGTACAGTATGTTCAAGAAATAGGGGCCTTTTTTACGAAACTTCTTACAAAAATTTTTTTAGTCAAAATTAGAAATCTTACCTCGTGTTTTCATTTTTTGTAAGATACTGCCTGGCGATATCGCACTGGAATCGTCTTTAGAAGGTGATTCCAATGAGATGGTGTCGGGTAGAAAGTTCCATATTTACGGTTACAAATCTAGAAGCAGCTTTAATTGTTGATTTACGTGAAAAATGATCAGAAGATGTTAAGTAAAGCAGAACCCAATTCACCAAAAATTAACCGTGGAAAAGGCGAAATCTCCTTTTTAAGATAAGATAGGATTGAAGATCCCTTTCATTCTTTATTTCATTTTAAATATTTTATTTACGAAATTCGAAGGCGTGTTTGGGGGATGTACCAATTTAAATGAAATACGACTGTGGTTACGACGTGTTATGTTTTGTTTTGAGTTTTTTTTTTTTTTTTTTTTTTTTTTTTTTCATAGACATTGTTTTTCTTTTGTACATGGTGGTACAAAACCCCGTAACTTCATTTTTTTCAAGTGCGGTAACAATATTTTGGTCGCCAATCTATGCTTTGTAATATATGAATATGTCCTAAGTTTCAATAACGTCAGTATAATATGCAGTGACCCGTTATATGAAAATGTGAATCTGTAAAATGAGAATAATTAACTGTTTGATAAGTCAATACAAGGCTTTCAATCATGAGCGGAGCTTTCAAACTTTCTTTAAGATAATAAAGAATAGATTTTTACACTAACTTTGTATACATATTTGTGAGTTTGTTACGGGGTTGGCATACCTTAGAACCTTAGAAATTCGGAAAGCTGTTAACTTTCGACTATGTTCGAACGAATCCGGAAATGAGTTCAAAATAAAAACGTTCTCGAAAGATTTCAAAATGGTTACCCGCACATGGATTTCATCAACACCCCCCACCCCATTTAACGAAATATGCATACAAGTCTCAATTTCTTCAATAACCAATCAGCCGCTTATGATTTCATTTATGTCAGTAAAATCGGGGAATTTTTACAGGCTCTATTCGTTGATCTTATAATATTTAGTTATTTTGGAGCGTTTTTGAATGGTTTGAGTGAGCGTTTTGACTGAAAGAATTAAGCGCTGAGTGAGCGATTAAGAATGTTTTGATCGAGGTGAATGTGATTTTCACGATGTTACTATGTGTGTTTTGTGAATGATGGACGTAAACATAGTACGCCACAGTGGACTGAGAAGCTGCTGGATCGGGTGCTATGTTGTGATTGGGCAAGAAACAATAGGAAACCATGCGTTAGTGCACATGCCTGGAATAAAACTGCAATAATATGGAAAGCGACGTTTAAACCGTCATTCGAAGTAACACGCAAGGGATATATCTGCCAATTTTCCGAATTAGAAGAAATATGAATCGACGCAGGAAATGTTCTCCATCATAACTTAATAATAATTTGTCGGTATCCCGTTTTCCTTTAAATCTTCGTTGATTAATGGTAGAAAAACCGTCCTTTGGTCATTTGTAAATAACATCGGTCTAGTTTTTTTCTCTCTGGGGAAGTGAAATTTCAAAGTTGCTTTCTTACCGGACAAGTGAATCTGAATTCCTAAAGTAAATCCCTGGCTAAGTCCAGATATCGATAGCTCAGCGCTAAATAGTTGAAACTGCCTATAAACATATAGGCAGTTACAACTGTTTCGCGCTGAGCCATCGATATAAGCTTATCAAGCTTTTCTCCGAGTTCTGCAATAGCTTTCGCTGGAATTTCAATTCTACGTATTGCATGGTCAGATTTATTTAATTTTGACTTTGACATAGGACGGCTGACTCTGGCTTACGGATAAAATAATGAATCGTGAATGGCGTACTTACCCATACTTTACTAGCGTTTCTCATACCAGTACAGCCACAACGTTTCATCCGGGCCACCAGTTGCTCATCCCACTTAAACATATTGCTCACATTGAAGGGAGACAAATGACTGATGCCAAGTTGACTTTTGTCAAATGTCGAATAAACGTCCGAACTCGCGATCCCAGGATTGATATCCCAATGCGTTACTGTTGAGATAGCCGTGTTTCAACTACTTTATTATTTATCGAACTTTCCTAAAGGTAATATTTAGTAAAAAGCTAAATTAAAACAAAAAACACACCACCGCCAACAACAAAAAACGATTTATTGAACGATCGATTCAGCATAAACTTTGTAGGCGATAAGTCATGTACATGTTTGCCCTATGCATTGTCGCAACTCATTTAAAGATAATCTCGACATAATAATTACGGGCCAACTTATTTCTGACTCCGGGTGGGAATTGTTGTCCGATATATCAGAGTATCTCTCGGGCAGCGGGCTACCAGCTTTAGACTGGTTTCAAAATCTAATATGAAAGTAGCCTATAATAAGCTTTTCTGATATTTGAATGTGAGACCAGCCTTAAACCGGGAAAGGATTCGTGTCAGAAATAAGTTCTAGACTCTCTATATGTATATTTAGGGTTCATTGTCTCAGGTATTTGACCCTGTTGCCTGATGATTTACCAATGAGAAAAGTATACGACCGCTCATGATCACGATTAGTTGTAAAACTAATCAAAATAGGTTAAAATCAAGATTTTTTTATCAAAAAAAAGCGCAGACAAAATCAGAAGAGTTAGGGAGCTCAATGTAATTTCCTCAAAGGCTTGGGGAAAAACGGTTTTCCACAGCCCTGAATTATAACTATTGTTTAGATAGGCCGAAAGTTATTTTCTCAAACAACCACACTTGTTGATTCAAATATAACAACTTCAATCCTGATTGGCTGAAATTAAATTCAGGCTAAAATTTAACTAATGGTCATCCATTATACAACCGAGCTCCCAAGAACATATTCAAGTGCTACTGTAATTGTAAGCCCCATTTGCTCAGACGGCAGATCACCGAACTTCAAATGAATTGTACTTTGATATCATGGGCTCGATTCCAAGGCTGGTGCACTTACAAAGTACATCGTGCAATTGCTTACGGATTAGAAGTTAAACCGAGGTCTCGTGTGAATTCCTTATCTTTTCTTTTTTTTCTTTGAGTCATTAGTTCAAAACTGTCAACTTTTGACAACAAGAAATATATAAGAAAATTAAACGTTAATATTTACCTTACTCATCTATATTTCTAGAATTTGATAAAAATTGATTGTGACTTTATTCACAACATCAAATTCTTAGTATCTTGGTATATTCCTTAAATCATGGAACAAGAGCCGTCAGAGACGGATTTTGCTCCCCGAATAAGGCATTGTCCCAAAAACAAGTTTCAAGTTGATAGCTATTATACCTTTGGAGATATGCTCCAGACATAATCTAAGTATCAAAAATAACAAAGGGCAATAACTCCAAAATTATGCAAGCAAGAGTTGTAGTTCTTGTACACTGCACTTCTCCTCTATGAGATCTATTCGCCCATAAAGTTTCAAGCTGATAGCTATTATACTTTAGGAGATATGCTCTGTGGTCAGATTGCAAGGACTCAAATAAGGTGTTATCTTATACAGCTAACATAAAGGTAACCAACATTAAACCCCCTTTTTGCATAACATATTTTTAGACACAAATTTCAACTAGTTTATGGTAAAGGGCATCTGATATGCTACTGAAATGTGAAATTTCATCAAATTCTGAGCATAAGACTTAGATAAAATGAAAGAATAACTGTATTTTACATGCTAGCGTAAAGGTATAAATATTTAGCCCCCTTTTTCCATGGTATTTTTTTCACGTTTATTTCAAATTGTTTTTAGTTAAGGGCATCTGATTTGCTACTCAAATAGGAAATTTCACTAAATTCTGACTGTTAGACTAGGAGAAATTTGGGGAAAACTGTTTTTTACCCTAAGTCCCCTTTCCCCGTGACGAGGCCTCAAATCCAAAAACTGTCACAGATGCATCATCACTATATCATAGGGAGTTCACATGGTAAGTTTCATTTGATTTGGCCCAAGGGTTATTGAGAAATAGGTGGGGACGGACGGACGGATGGACGGACGGAATTACGGACGGACGGACAGACAAAGCGGCGGCTATATGCTCTCCCTTCGGGGAGCATAAAAATGAACCAAAGGGCGAATTAGGATGCCATTTGTTAGAAAAAAGACAGGATCTAAAAAAAAAAAAAAATCATCTTTAGCTGTCTTATTGTTATTTCCAAGTAAATCGCCCTTTCAAGTAAATGTACATTATCGTTTATGTAATTTTGGTAACGTGTACAATATATAGAGATTAGTTCCCTCTTTTCTCCCTTATTTTCATGGAAGAACTCCTGACATATTCGTACATCCCAGTCCAGGGAAACCAAAGCATGCCTGTTGCGTAGCCCCCAAGAAATCCATGGGGATAATAGCGCCCGTTTAGATTGGCTTTGTGACAATTGTAATACCACCAGGCTCCTGTGAAGCGTTCAGCACAGCTATAATCGTACATGTCATGATCCTCGTCATAGGTACTGAATCTTTGACCGTTGTGGGGTTCACTACTGTCTCGTAGAGCATCTCCCGCGGTACCTTTAATTAAACAGATATTTTGGTTATATAGCATAGCATTCTTAAAACTCAATCAAGTTGATCAAATCCATTCCGATTGCGATCAAAACGTTCGTGAACTTCACGGAATTGATGAAATGATTCCACGGTTCACTTGATTTGCGTGCTTTTGGAGGCGTATGATTGGTCCTTGAAGACACAAAGATATATCCATGGAAAATTGGTGGATTTTATCAAAAGGGGAGTAATAAAGTATCGTTCATTTCGTTCATGCGATATTTTATTACCACCTTTAATGCTATTTAAAACTGAAATGTTCAGCACAGCTATAATCGTACATGTCATGGTCCATGTCAAAGGTACTGAATCTTTGGCCATTATGGGGTTCCATACTATCACTCAGAGCGTCACCAGCGGTACCTTTGAAATGAAGAGATTTTTGTCCTTAGCATAGCATTTCGACCACTCACTCAAGTTGATCAAAACTTTTCCGATTGCGTTCAAAACGATTCTAAACTTCACGGAATTGATGAAATGATTCCACGGTTAAATTGGTTTGCGTGCTTTCGGAAGCGTGTGATTGGTCCATGAAGACACAAAACAATATCCATGGAATAATTCGTTGATTTTGACAGAAGTGAAGTAATACAGTATCGTTCATTTCGTTCATTTTGAACGAAATGAACGATCTTTTATTACCTCCTTTCATAATATTCAAAACTCTGAAACGTTCAATACAGCTATAATCGAACATGTCATGATCCTCGTCATAGGTACTGAATCTTTGACCGTTGTGGGGTTCACTACTGTCTCGTAGAGCATCACCAGCGGTACCTTCGAAATAAAGAGATTTTTGTCCTTATCATAGTATTTCGACCACTCACTCAAGTTGATCAAAACTTTTCCGATTGCGTTCAAAACGATTCTAAATTCTTATTCATGGAATTGATGAAATAATTCCACGGTTTAATCGGCTTGTGTGCTTTCGTTGGCGTATGATTGGTCCGCGAAGCCACATACATATATCTATGATATACTTCGTAGATTTTAATAAAAGGGAAGTAATAAAGTATCATTCATTTCGTTCATTTTGAACGAAATGAACGATCTTTTATTACCCCCTTTAACAATATTCAAAACTCTGAAACGTTCAATACAGCTATAATCGTACATGTCATGATCCTCGTCATAGGTACTGAATCTTTGACCGTTGTGGGGTTCACTACTGTCTCGTAGAGCATCTCCCGCGGTACCTTTAATTAAACAGATATTTTGTTTATATAGCATAGCATTCTTAAAACTCACTCAAGTTGATCAAATCCATTCCGAATTTGTTCAAAACGTTCCTGAAGTTCATGGAATTGATGAAATAATTTCAAGATAAAATTGGCTTGCGTGCTTCGGAGGAGTGTGTTTGGTCCGGGAAGACACACAACATTATCCATGGAATAATTCGTTGATTTTAACAAAAGGGAAGTCATAAAGTTTCGTTCATTTCGTTCATGCTGAACGAAATGAACGATATTCTATTACCACATTTAATGCTATTCAAAACTCTGAAGCGTTCAGTACAACTATAATTGTACAAAGGTACTGAATCTTTGGCCATTATGGTGTTCCATACTATCACTCAGAGCGTCACAAGCGGTACTTTTGAAATAAACAGATTTTTGTCTATAGCAAAGTATTTCGACCACTCACTCAAATTGTTCGAAACGCTCCAAAGTCGTCAAAATACTCTACAACTTAAACAAATTGATAAAAAGCATTCCTCAGTTTTATTACCTATTGTTGATGATTACGTTGTAAGCGGTAAATTGTTTTTAGCTTGATCAAAAGAAGTCTTCATCGCCCGTTCAGCGTTTTATTCATTTCAATTAAACATCTCGCTCAGATCGCTCAACTGGCTGTAGAATACAATGTACCTAAACATTTGGAAGCATCTAATGGTCCGCGCAAACTATCAATGAAATCGTTGGTGATTTTACCTAACGTGTCAAACAACAACTTACCCTAATAATTAAACATACCTACTTTAGCTTATTATGAATGCAGGAACCGTGTTTCAAGCAGTTTTCTGTTTAGAATTATAGCTTAAAAAAAGTGTGTGAAATATCTCACCAGAATAAGTGCCAACATGTAATCTGTAAAAATCGGTAGCATCGCTAATACTGAAGTTATCATAGACTGCATACTTGCTGATCCCGGTCCAATCTTCCATGTCAACTCGTAAGTCGAACTCGCCATTAGTCGAATTGAGAATCTGATATAGATTTTCTAAACCTGTAAGAGAACAATATTTTTCTTTTCCTTAGTTGTGTGAAGACAGGACGCCAGATAGATTGATGATACTATATAGAGGATATTGAATGAGCGGTCATTAAATACTGAATTTATTAAACGAGTCATCTTTAAACAAATAAAAACGAGGCTGCGGGCACAAATATTATTTTTTATATTCTGTTTATAATATGAACCAATTTTGGGGAAAATCGTCGAAACTCTTGGAATTCAACAGTTCAATTTTTCCGCGAAACTTAAATGTACATCATCGCATAATTTTCGTAGTTGCAAAATAGCGTCAAGCTATTCGCTCCGAGTTCACTTGCATAGGTATTCCACTAGTGTAATATTATTATTTAACACCCGTGTAATATCAAAAATATTAAACGGGGTTATTTCACCCCCACGACGTAGGTCATACTATAAAAATCTTTTTATTTCTTATCCATTACCTACGATGTGGGTACTCCTCGTAATTTGATAAGAAATTGATTGATACAGTTAGTAACATCGTGAAGTTGACATTCATCTCAATCACAACCATTCAAAATCAGTCACTCAGCGCTGTAATCATTCATTCCTTACACTCACTCGATCCATTCAAAAACGTACTAAAATCACTTAAAAAAGATAAGATCAACAACTACATCAAAATTAGATAAAGCTAGAAAATCGCAATTTCGCTTAATTAGATCTACTTGAAATTATGCTTGTATAATAGGTTCTTGAAGAATTAGGAAGCTATTGAAAGAATTTGTATCAATATTTTATCAAAAGAAGGGAATAAATATCGCTAATATTGTTCATCCTGAACAAAATTATCGACATTGGATTAACTCCCTTTGATTTCACTCAAAACTTACTCCATACACTCATTCAATCTCACTCCAAAATAATTCCAAAATCATTCACCTTGTCAATTTCACGATGTTTTTAACTATAGATAAAGAGAATTTTCATTTTGAAATCGAAGTCAACCCATCTATCTAAATCCGGTGGCTCGTATTCTCGGACACTTAAAAGGTTTGAAATAAATGAATACTTTCTTTGGATTAAAACATCTTTGTAACATAATTTATTCACCTCTAGACTTTCACAAGAAAGGTTCATTTATTCGTTTGCACACAGCGTGATTAGATTTCTAATTTCATATCTCAATGATTTAAAAAAAAGAAGCTTTAGTGTCTTAATATAGCAATTCATAAAAGCAATCAAATTGTGACCGTAAAACATATAGTAAGTTGTAAGAAAATGTATTGATACAAATTTTTTGGAGATATTCAGCATTTTCAAAACTTTATTTGTAACAGAAGCCGATGTGGATATAGAATTTCCATTTTGATTTAATTGAAACCGAATTCTGGTACTTCTTGACAGTATTCTGTCACTGTGATCATGTTTCTTGGCAATTGTGGAAATTAATTTGACAAATGAACACGAACTCGGGTGATATAGTGTTTGTCTAGCAAGGAAGGTATCAAGGACTCCATAAAAATGAAATATTGCAACAAAATGTCAGTCGGTCTATTTAATAAATAATTATTTATTATCTATACTAATAAATATTTTTAGTCATTAACAAGTTTCATGGACAATTGGATATCGGGCACGTATAAACAAGAAAATTGGCATAAAGGGTTTTTCCCCCGTGTTATAGCATGGATTCTTGCCAATTTAAATATGGTTCATCCTTGTGACCTGACAAACATTCTTGCCTAGTTTTATAAAGAATGGGCCATAATTGCTTTTTGAATGTAAAAATTATTGTCGTCTTGCGACGCACGACGGACGTTCAATGATCACAAAAGCTCACCATTATTCCTTTGATCGATTTAAAGTTGTTGACAGCGATACAAATTCTACTTAAGATCTATTCACCTACCTAGCCAAAACTCGCCACTGGGTTCTCCAAACCCATATTTGTAGCTTTCCCAATTGCGATAGAAATTAACAGAGCCGTCAAACCTTTTCTGAAATACCTAAAAAAAATAAGAGACCCAAATGGCTAAAAGAGACAAACGTGTTCAAAATATAGATTGCGATTCAATCATTAAAATAGATCAACGTGTTCACATTTATACGAAAACGTATCTCCATGAGTTGTAAAACGACCACAAAGGATGAGCCTCGGAAAGCACTCTATGAAGAAAACCAGAAGAACTATTTAATTTTCCACACTACAGAACCGGAAATTTCGAGCACAGTTCGGTTATCTCGAACACGAGAAACTTACGTATCGCAGTAGCGATCTTCACGAGCCAATGGGAATCGAATAGATAGCCTCTTCTCGATTACCATAGAAAGTAGAACGTTTCCAACCCTTTGTACTTTATGATGAGCCGCTGCGTGACAGGGCGAGTGTTGTATTTACAATCATTTACCAGTCTTACATGTAATGTGTTCCTTTCTAAACCATCTCGAAGATGGTGAGATATATCACGATAGACTTGGTCCAGAAATAATTTTCAAACCGGATGACGTTACCTTTGTTCAAAAGAAAACGCCTCGCAGAACTTATGCACATTTCGTCTTCTCCGAACAATTGCTACTCCTTTTACCGGTGTCAAATGCATAGGAAATATTCTATCTTTCAAAGAGTCGTTAACATTTCAGAGTTGATCAGAGTCTCAACGTTGCGTAAACGTGAAATAGATTTTCATTCATAGGCAATTTGGAAGTCGTTTATCCTTTAGGTGCTCAAATAACAACGAAACTGTGCCATATTTAATTTTTTGTTTCGATGTTTCTGCTTTACAGCTTGTTGTTATATATCAATTATGTGGGTGTGAATCTGAATTAGGTGGCTAGCGATTATATTGATCAGTTTTTTTAATTAACTTATTGATTTGTTTTTGAAAGCGGTGCTTCATTTCTCTTCATTTTAGAAAAAAATGAGATAAAATGAAATGACAGTTCACTCACAAAGTAAACCTTGTCCTGTCCTCACAAACGAACAACCATAAGAGGTATGGTGTCTTATTAATTCTAAATGACGTACCACGACGTCATTTAACGCACGTTGTCGTGTTTTGAACCAATTACTATGGTTTACTATGGTTTAAACGTATAAAACTGTTTTAATATGAGAAAAATAAACCTGTAACTCGATCTTATCTGAGACAAGAAAATCTTAGCCTCGTATAGAAAAGAAAAGTTATTAAGCTCACCAAGGCTCGCTTTAATAACATTTCTATTCTAGACTGGGTTAAAATCAACCCGTCTCAAAAAGCTTCTCAAAACAGACCTTATATGTCCTTTTCATCTTTTATTTACCCATTCGAAGCATCGATCGGTCTTTTCCGTTAACTGGAAAGTATCCCCGTACGTAAGGCAACACATTAGTCATTTGATGTCATTTCTTTAGGCAATCGGCTTCTAAGGGTACTTTGGTCAGTACGTTTGGAGAAAAACAAATTCATTCTATTGCTTTCCGATCGTGTATGGAGATCTTTCGGGCATATTATAATCTGATAACAAAACGCATTTAAACACTGCGTTTTGTTATCAAATAGTAATTTGTCCAATTTTAGTCTTTCGTTGATTTTATTTTTCTCAAACTCATCTTGATTTTTGTGACGTTATATAAACATGTCATTCGGAACATCACTCGATCATTTCCGTAAACTGCAAAAGACCTCGGATGTATGTAAGGCGGATGGGTGTGTAACAAAATTATACAGTGTAGGAAAAACTATAGCGCGGAAACAACCGGCGCTACCTTTAGATTGATATTTTTTACAGTAAATAACGGCTGAAAAAAACTAAATTTTTGAGAATGACGATTATTATTAAAGAATCTTAATGTATTTTTAAAAGGATACGATGGTTTTACGTCAGTGACTTATACCAGTAGCGTTGGCGATGACGAATGTTTTCACTCAAAGTTTCGAGGGCTAACGCCATTTCAACTGACGTCATCGAGTTTTTCAAACGTTTCCCCGTTATTTTCAAAAATAGTCCGTCTATGTACATCCGAGGTTGATCGTGAGATTGGTCTAGTGGTTTTCCGAATGATTCCCGATTGTTACTTACCAACCAGCCACCACCATCGGTTTCAAAATCGCAGACTAGTGTCATGTTTAAACTGTTTCTATAGAAACCTGACGTCACATTGGGGTGAATCACTCGAATATCCTCACATGTTATCCCTGAAATCAAAGAAGTAAATGTATCTAATGTCGTCTGGCTGAGAAGGAACTTAGTACATATTTATAAGTTACAAGTCCATATATAATTAATTCAAAAGACAATGACATGGATAGAGTTACCGTTTTCATTGAATCTCAACGAAATGTTAAAAACGCCAAAATGGACTAGCTAACATTTTCCTGACATACTTTTTTCGCCTTTGGCAACTTACTCGATTACCAGTGTTTGGTCCAACCTTTTAATTAGGTTTCAGGGAAATATTACATTTCCTGTTCCCGACCTTTAGAATGAGTCTAATAGCCAATCCTCCCAAAAAATATTACAGAAAAATGAAGCCTTATATCAACTTAAAGAAAAATCCGAACATTCAAATAGTCAATTTCCATTAAATAGCCATTTAAGAAATTGTTAATGATGTCATTTTCAAGATATTTTTTCCCATCCGACAAACGTACGGAATACTGTATACGATGCAGTGTATAAAGAAAACAATATTTGTTTATCAGGTATGAAGGTAAAACAAATATTGAATGTTCCTGTAGTCTGATGAGAACTCAAAAAGAATCAACAATCCGTAAATTGACCATCTACATAACTTTGCTATTATGAAGGTAAAAGCTTCTGAAATATTGAAAGATCCAATAACTAACTAACTAACTTAACTGAATAATTAACCCGATAACTGTATTGCTTTCTTTGTATTGTAAAGTATTTTGGGCCAGTGGCCCATATGTACAATTAAAGATTTGTATTTGAATTTGAATTTGTATACATAAATATCAAAAATGTTTTACGAGCCGAGACCGCTCCTTCATAGACACTGTTTGAATATGACGTGTGGAATAAAAACGTTTCTGAAGTACACGATAAACATATAAATGCCAATGTGCATTTATTCACAGGTATTTAGTAATTTTTATGCCTTTTTCAACTGAATCAATCTAGACCATCCAGTACACATTTCGATTCTAGTATTTAGATCTGGAAGGAGTGTGCTCAAGATTATGGCAAATGGTTCAACAGAGGATCGAATCACCGACTGGTAAATAGTGGAAGATTTTCAAACTGTCTTATATAACGTGGCCCCATCTTTAATAAGCAGACGGGGACTCTCTCCATTAAGTTATCAGACATTCGGGAACCTTCGGCTATTAAACGGAATAGACCTCGGGAATAATACGGGCGCAGCCATGAAAGCGCGTCTCTTAGCACGTGGGTTTGTATGACGTCACAATCATCAACGATCCCGCTGAGGATGACGTTGCATTAAACAAAATCAGCGAACAAATAAAATTGGGCATATTGTAATTTGATAACAAAACGCAGTGTTTCATCAAATTAAATTATGCCCAAAGTTTCCCCACAGACATTCGGAAAGAATCAACAAAATGTTTTTTCTTCAAGCGTATTATATAACCGAATGACCACCAGAACCGAATTACCTAAAATGACCCAAAATTACTACACTTACGTCCGAGGTACTTTCCAGTTAAGGAAAAGTCATAGCGAAGTTCCACATGCTCATTTGGAGAGGGTCAGTTGTTGTAGCTATGGTTTTGTTAAAATTTGATTATTTTACATCGATTTGGAAACAAGTTCTGACAATTTAGATTGATCCATTCGGTTCTACTTCCTGGAGATTACAAAAGTAAATGCGACGATTTTGTGGGCCCTTGAAAGAACCAAGATCGGCATCCGCTACCGGAAATCAAACTTGGGACCTCTTGGTCTCAAGGCAGACGCTGTTCCTTTCGACCTCGGATCCCAGCTATGGGGACCGGCATTTTTTTATGATCTGCATTCTTTTCCAACAAACATTTTGCTTTCTATTAAAATCCACAAAGACTTAATTGTATACTTGTGTAATAATATCTAAATCTTTGTTAATAATGTCTATTATCCCACCTCCTTATTTTACACCCTGACTTACCATTATACAATATTTCATCCCATTCTCCATCGCTCCCACATTGTATCTTGAGCTTGTGCGTGACATTTCCAACAATTTGAAATGTTAGTGACATGTTAACATTGAGAGGCCTGGACAGCCAAAAACTGTAAATATAAAGTTACCTGATAGTCTACAGATACTTTGAGACCTTACCTATCTGCTAAGCGCATAGTGATGACTCTGGTCAGACTGTGCGGATGCACAGGCTGGTCAGAGTCTTTGCTTTGCGCATATTTGAAATTGTTGGAAATCTCACGCGCAGGCTCATCTTGTGAAAATTGGCGACAAATGTCAATCGTTTCCGTCAATTTTGTGTGCAATGATAACTTACACCCCTACTTACCATTATACATTATTCCACCCCAACTGTTCCGTTTTGTATCTGTTTAAAGTTTCTAGAATCTTTTTACTTAGTATTGATTCAAAATGAAATGCGTTACCGACAATATTATATCAGGAGATAACAAGCATATTGATTCACAAGTATACAATAGTCCATCCCATTGTCCCTGTTGAATGTTTCCAGAACTGTTAAGGAAAGCCCTTGACCCAACGTCAAATACGTTACCGGTAACATCAAGACCGTTGATAACAAATATACTAACTTACCATTATACAAAATTCCATTCCATTTACCATCACTCCCACACTGTATCTGTTGAATGTTTCCAGAACTGTTATGGAAAGCCCTTGACCCAACGTCAAATACGTTACCAGTAACATCAAGACCGTTGATAACAAATATACTAACTTACCATTATACAAAATTCCATTCCATTTACCATCACTCCCACACTGTATCTGTTGAATGTTTCCAGAACTGTTATAGATGGCCCTTGACCCAACGTCAAATACGTTACCGGTAATATTGTGTCCAAAACGAGGGTAACCGCATCCTGAAAGAAAATAGAGACAAAAATGTCATCGGTGTTCAAACATAACCTCGTGATTTTAGTTTTAAAAAAGTGGCTACTTGATTAGTACGAATGTCGACGAAGCACATTTATAAGCCAGGTGCTAGACGAAAGAGTTTGGTAATATTAATGCATGTTCAATTATCACCTAATCTCTAATAGCGCAGTTGGTAGTGTGTCAAACAAGAGGTCCCGGGTTCGATCGACGAAGGTGGCACTCATCCTTCCCGACTATTTCTCTCTCTCTAATGGGTTGATCGTAGACCTATTTGAGATAGCCGCTGGGGGCTAGGAAAGGATGTATTGGTAGTACTGGTGAGAGAAATACCAGGAATTCATTGTCCGCGATATAGCTGAAAGATTGTTGAAAGCGACGTAAAACCCCATTTAAGACAAACAAAACGATACAATTATGTAAATGAATATCAACCATTTCGAACTGTTTCATTTTTTTTATTACAACATCCGTAACGTGATCTGGCAACTGTATGAACTTTTCATCCATGCACAGAAGCACCAAACTGTTGCCCGCTTACAAAACGACTTGATTTTGTTGCACGTTAATTAAAATCAAAGTACTGAAAGTACTGATAAGTTGGAATGCGTTCGAGAGGCGGTGACCTCAACCTACTAGCGAAGCTGACGCCTCCCGCGTACCACAGGTGATCACATAATACGTACATAATTTTGACGGGCGTATTTAAATCAATGTATTTCAACAACGAGAGACGCTAAAACCACTGAATCGCTATACAGGCCTGAATCTGATGGAAGAAAAATTATACCAAGAGGGACAGAATGGCCCTAAACCGCTCACCTGAATTCAGTTGGTCCAGTGGATCTTATCCAAGAAACTTTCTGGCAAAGATTCATTCAAACTTGCCTAATTGTTGAAGAGGAGACATTTCAATCATAAGCAGCCATAATAGACCCTGCCAACCCATTCATTACAGAGGAGACTCAAAATTAGCCCTACCCTGCCACGCCCATGTTTATGGGCTAAAGATAATTTTGCCAACAATGTTTGGAGAAGGTCATCAAAGGAACATTCTTGCGAAGTTTCATTGAAATCTGCCCAGTGGTTCAGGAGGAGATGTCGTTCAAAGATTTTGGGCTCAAAATAAACCCCGCCCTGCCATACCCATATTTATTGGCCAATTAGAATATAGCGACAATTTTGAAAAGGGTCACCCAGGGAACATTCTGGCAAAATTTCATTGAAATTTGTCCAGCGGTTTAGGAGAAGAAGAAGTTTTAAGAAGGGTGACGACTCACGACGGACGACGGAGTCAGGGTGATCCTAAAGCTCCCCTTGAGCACGTTGTGGTAAGTTGAGCTAAAAAGGAAGAAAATGATACGGACCATACATCCGACTAATGGACACACAGGCGACCTTATACACTCCAAACAGTTTTTATATTATTTTTCAATAAACTTCTGCTCCATTTGAGTTATCAATTACATTTTAAATTAGAAGTGTCGCAAATGATTTTTCCATGATGAAAATCTATTTTCGCAGGGAAGTCTTTTACTTTATGAGTTGGAATCTCAAGACAATTTTTGGACGAAGTTTAATTGTGATTTCGACCTATGTGACTCCACTATTTGGCACTTTCTTGGGTCATTGACAACATTTGTGTCTAGTTCTATGATTTGGGTCAATTGGTTGTTCACTTAGAGTTGAAACTGTTAACTGTTAAAATTTACTGATGCCCGTGACATCTATCCCGAAACAATGGCGTTTATCTAGCGGAAAGCAAAAGGTCAATGGACTGAGAGACAGACATGATGAAATCAATATAATTATGCTCCTCTTCTTCTGAGTTGCGGGTACAGTTAATAACATCGTGAAATTGAAAGATGAACGATTTTGGAATGATTTAAGCATGATGTTGAATGAGTGAGCGGAGCGAGTTTTGAGTGAAATTTAAGGGAGGGAATTCAATGTCGCTTACTTTGTTTAGGATGAACAAAATTAGCGATATATAAAACCTATATAAAATATCCATAAAAGTTCAAACAATAGCTTTCTATTTCGCCAAGAACCAATCAGACGCTTTAAATTTCATTTATGTCAGTGAAATCGCGATTTGGCTCTTGCTTAATTCATTTTGAATGTACGTGTTTATCTTATTTTTCTAATAACTTTGAGTGTTTTTTTAATGGTTTGAGTTAATGTTTGGAATGAATGAATGGAGCGCTGAGTGAGCGATTAAGAATGTTTTCTATTGGGATGAATGTCAATTTCACGATGTAACTAACTGTATGGTGGTGCTCTTAAACATGTTGATGTGTAAGAATGTGAAGAAAGCAAGTTGAACTAGTTGGTTTGTTTCAAATAGCCAATTGTCTTGGTGTTGGAATTCAATTGGGCAAAGATATTCATAATTCAATTAAAGATGTGGTGGTAAGGGTTTTATTGGATGAGTATTGGGTTTTTATAATAAATCATTCATGTAGATAACTGCAATATGACGGAAAGCAAACGACAATATGTTGCAAAAATATATATTAACTTTAAAAGTGTGTCATCACTTTAAAAAAAGGTATTTATTTCGTAGCTTAGACAGAAATTTACAATATAACACCTTGTCAAAAGTTAAATGTGTAATGAGGTCGTTCAGAAAGAGAAACTATACCTTTAAAAGAAAAACAGGTCTCGACCTTACTAAATAAGCAGATCACGTGGTTGGTCTGTGCTATTGCCACAATACTGAGAAAACAGATCGCGACATTACCAAATAAGCAGATCACGTGATTGGCTAGTGCTAATTGTCAATTGCTGACCTAATTGGACTTGAGTTATCACATGATTTCCAAATATAGTAATGCAAACATGTGATACTAATATATTCGTACGCAACTTTCAATAAATGTCTTTTAAAACATAAATTAGCGTGTTAATAATAAACACGAAGTGATAGTTGTGTAATTGTACAGCATTATTACTTTTTGATGAAATAGACTGTATGTCTTTGTCAAGTTGAGATAAACAAAATAGGCCGAAGTGTATTCACATCCTGTTCACGTGATATGTGTTCTCAAGAAACCCGAAATGAAATTATCTTATGTTCATTTTGCGGTTTTGTTAAATCTAAGTTGGAATTGCTCCGCATTCCAACTTAAAAACGTGCCGTTGGACGCGCTCTTAGAATGTTTTTCAAAATCGACATTTCTTTTATGCATGTCTTTTTTAAATATTTAATTTTTTCTGTTTTCGGTATCGGGTTAAAGTTCAGGACGTCGTTTCCTCCATCTCGGGACAAAATTTTTCATTGTTAAACGAAACACCACGTAATAATGTTATAAACAGTAAACTAAAACTCTAGATTGCTTCAAGGACAAAATCAATCATAGATATTTATATTTGAGTCAAGAACACAAATATGCTTTTATACGTGGGAAGTAAACTGAAATATTCATTCTCAGATTTCTCGAGGGGGTCAGTGTAGAACTATTGCAAATGCCTATGAATATGCATTTACAATGGTTTTGCGCTGACCTCTCGACTTGTCTGTAAAAATGAAAATCCCTGTTTCCGATGATGAGGTTTTAGTTAATATTCAGAAAGTTCAACCTTTGATGACACACTGGTTTGTAGTCTGATCACATACTTCAGTAGAATTGCACGAACTGTTTCCACACGATAATGTAGTCTGGATATAAAAGGAGAAAACAAAAATTTCACGTAAATTAAGCAGCAACAAGGACTATATATAGCAATATAGACACAACTTTTGTGAATAATCTTTCAAAGCTTGTTATCTTTAAGTATCACATAATACGAAAATATGCAAACTTGTATTCAGCGACCACTGACCGTCAAAAAGCGGTCGCTTATATGGATGGTCGCTTGGACACGTTTTAGATTTGTTTACAAATAAGAAATCCAAATTTCTAGACTAATAATATCTTCTTTTTAAGATATTTTGAAAACGATCTCACGCTTAAAAAGTGTTGTCGCTCTAGAAATATTGACTGTTATTACACAGGGAAGATTGTTTAAGACGATATTTCTTAAAAGAAACCCCAAATGAATCTCTTCATGAGTAATTGAAAACGTGATATTTTTTTATTTGTTTCTTTTTCCCAAAAATTGAAAATGACTTACAATAAGTTCTACTCACCAAGAATGAGAAAGTAAAATGAAACCTACCACATTAAACCCAGATACAATTGCAAATCCTTTGGCACGCTGAGTTGCTGAAAAGTTTGAAAAGAGTCTACAAAACTTGTGTAACACCATGTACTCAATTACAATGCAATCTTTTCGGATAAAACATTTGGCCTGACACTGTACAATTGGCATATCTACAAAACTAGTTAACAGACTTGATTCACCAGTAACCAAACTTTTTGAAATGCTTATATCCAATGTTTGTATATGGCTTGAATTTAAAAGATTTATTTCTGTGTTTTGCCCAACATATCCACGAATTATAGGTATCCAAAATAAAACTTTAAGGTACATGTTAGTCGGTATCGGTGGAGCAAGATTCGTTATTAGTTAGATCTTTTGATACGAGTTAATAAGTACATCGAACATCTATTGTGACAGCGGTCTTGTTTGTTTAATTAAGTGACAATAACAAATTAACCAATATTTCCAGGGGCGAATGGAGCACCACTTGTAAATGCCGTGCAGTGTTGTCTTATTTTATCATCTGCATTAATTAAAAAAAATATGGCCGTTTTTCTGCAGGGAAAGGCAAGGTTCGACTACACTAACGCATACATTGGGGATGTAAAATGTATGAATATCTTTCCATCCGTTAAAAGGACGTTTAGCTCCTGTTTCTTACCCTGCACATACGCTTTGAATACGCTCTGTTCGTTGAGCGTATGTCCATTGTGATTTCATCTGCGCAGAATGTTTTGAGCTGGACAAATCTTGAAGATAAACTTTCCGCTTTTTACGATGTAAATGCGAAACAATACGAGGAATAAACGCTAACTATCCGTTATACTTCCTCTGTATCCTCAATACATCCGTTAGCCATCCTCGGAAGTGTAATCCGCTTTGGATGAAAACGTACTGAGGGCGGAATGATCAAGTAGCGAAAAGTATATAAAATGGAAGTAAGACGGATTTTAAAGTATGTAAGCGTATGCATCATGTAAAATGTGATGATCCGCGCTCTATCCATTTTGTTTCCGCTCAGCATACGTGGTATATACGTCCATTGCTTTATGTATTCGCTCTTTCTGCTATTCGAATACGTCACATTTACACCAGGTAACCTCTTCTGAGCTGTCATCCGCTCTTATCCGCAAGGCTTCCGATGAACATCCACTCAACATCCCCGGCTACATCATTAACGCATCAATTCTGTTTGTGCATTTTTCGCCACATTTATCTGTTTTTATCAATCGTATGAGAACGGATAGAAATTTCACTCTTCCGTCATGTCCGTTTAGCATACGTTTTGTGTCCGTTTTGCAGAGGGACCAGGCCTTTACTAGGATACTCTAACTTTAGTTATGACCGCATACTGCAGTCGTTTAATATATTTAGACTGTCACTCGAAAAACGAAAAGAGAAAATGAAAAAAAATGGGAATTTTCTCATAAAATCAATGTACCGCATCTGAAGGCAAGCTAGTGTCAGGTCGCAACATGAAGTCGGAAAGCATCAGTCAAGATTGTAAATAAAGAATTAGACATACATCGTATATTTCATTTATAATTTTTTTATTTATATTATCAAGATGTAGTTCGGCAAAGTTTCAACCTAGCTAAAAAAAAAAAAAAAAAAAAAAAAAATACGAAGAAAGTGTTTTTTGACATATGACTACATTCGACAAACCTGAAAATCGACGTAAATTAAATACAAAGAAGTGGCATTCGACGCGTCGTCGTTGACCCACTGGAAACAGCAGAAAAATACAGGCATTGTATTTAGAAATGATTATATGGTAAATTAAATAACGTTTTTTTCATCCAGAAATTCTACCAAGTACAAAATTAATCTTGATCCTGATCAGCCTGCACTAAACGTGCAGGCTGCCCTGGGTTGCGACTTGTTGCAACTCACAGATCTTCTCCTTTATGCTTGATAGTTTTCATAGACATTACTTGCCCATAGTCTATAAACATTATTGTCATTATGAACAAACGGAATGTTTGCTACTGTATGTCAATAAAAGTACGGAAACTGCCCGAAAGAGACAAACTATGCATTACTGTGTCAAATATTTGAAATCGATAGCGAAATATTTGCTTGCATTGATTGAGAGTAATAACAAGGCAGTTTAAAAAAAGAAAAAAAAGCTTAGAATGTCATCTGTCACCTTTTGCCCACATACCTTAGGCCATTACCAATTGTAAAAAGCGCAAATATCCCTTGGAAAATCTAACATATCGACATCTTAAGTGCTGTCATCTAATTATTTTACCGGAATCATTTCAGCCGTATTCTAATATAATAATAATAGTTTATTTACGTCTCATCTTTGACATACAACATATACATATAAACATTAAAACATAGCATATTATCAAAGCCACTCTAAAAAAGAGTTATAAGAGACATTAAAATGCAATTTGCACGCAAACAAACACATGAGTCTTACTTAATTCATGCACATAATGATAATGTTAAATTGACACAAACTGACATTCTGAGAAGATCACTAATTCTCTCGCACTTACACACATTTACACACTCACACCTACAAATTCAAACACACACAAACACACACCACACTAAACACATGCACACACACACACACATACGCACACTAACACGCATACACAGACACACATACACATATCAGAGCAAGCAAGTAACCAGATACAAGTATACGAATAGAAAAAAAAAGGCATAACAAACACATTATCATTAAAAGACATATAACATTTGTGATCTTTATTATTTTATTTAATAAAGACTAGGGTTTTTTTTTTCGTTGTTGTTGTTGTTGTTGTTGTTAACTTATTCCCCTGTTTTGGCTAAAATAACATAAGATTAAGAAATACACGTGTCTTTCCAAGTTATCATTTACAAAGAAAAAAAAAGCGATGCTATATTTTGGTTGTGTAATTTTGCTATCAATAAGTAAGGAGAAACCCTAATATTAAAATTAATAAATTATATAAAATAAATTTAAAATTATTTACAGAGTAAAAACGATCTTGTGTTGAGTATAAGATAACAGGTTTTGGCAGATATTCGAATCATTCTTTTGTCGGATAGAATAAAAGTTAATTTTTCCATGATATTTAGGGTCGGAAAAAGAGAGTTAAGATTTTCTGCTTTTTTGATAAGTTCCGCGCGAACATTAACATATTTGCTACATTGAAGCAACACGTGTGCCTCTGTTTCTACTTCGTCGCAAAACGGGCATAAACGCTCGTTTTCTGGTAAGTTTTCGTACCTCCCGGTTTCGATCTTGATAGGGGCCACGCCGCATCTAAATTTACTTAGTGCCGATCTGTGTTTAACTGACATAATTAATTGACAATACTCCTCAACGCAGAAGTCGGTTTTCATTTTACAATAATTCCTTAACTTATTTCTCCCTCTACCGTTGACCCTGCTTTCTACTCTATTAACACTATTGTGCCACTCTTGTTTAAATTTCATCATCATTTTTTCACTTAATATGCGAAGAAAGATTTTCTTGCTCTTCTCGGAATTTAAATAGGTATCTTCAATATCTAGCGAAGATAATTTTTGTTTAACGTGATGAAACCACGTCTTGCAGGACGTCGTTCCTTTTTCACAAGCCCACAGTGCTATACGCTTATTAAGGCGAGACGCAGGCAGGTTACATAAATTACACCAGTATCCGAAAACCGAATTCCATTGTCGGATTGTTGGAGGAACCCAACCCATTTCACCTATAACGGCGTCATTCGGTGCGTACTTTCCTAATCCGAGGAAAAAACGCATTGCTCTGTTTTGAACCGCATTTATACACGTGTAATTTTTAATACCCCATATCGGAGCGCTATAACCAATAACTGGCCATACTAATGAGTCATAAAGTTTGCTAAAAACATTGTATGGGACGCCTCCGATGCTCTTACATTTAGCAATTAGCAGCCCCAGAGCTCGGCTCGCGCTTTGGGCGACAGTTTTAGCAGTAATCTCGAAATTAAGGTGTTCTGTTAGGACCATTCCTAAGTAGGTATATCGGTCAACTACTTTTAAGTTTCCACTTCCACAATTGAAAATATACGGCGTTCGTTGAACGGACTCGTTGCGAAAGTGGACAACATTACTCTTCAAACAGTTTATAGTCATATCATTAGCGATACACCAATCATTCAGAGCATTTAGTAACGTCTGCAGATCATTTTCGTTGTCAGTTAATAATACAATATCGTCTGCATAAAGAAGTATGCATACTACCTCACCATTGACGTTTATACCAACATTGCAGGACTTAAGATATTTTGAAAGGTCATCTATATATAGATTAAATAGAAGGGGTGATAACCCACAACCTTGCCGAAGTCCTTGATTGGCCGTAAACCAGTCTGTAAATTGGGAATTCAGACGTATACTATAACTGACGGACGTATATAACGATTTGACGGCATTCAGAAGTTTACCCGCCAAGCCTTTATCTTGCAATCGTGACCATAATTTGTATCTATTTATTGAGTCATACGCCTTTTGAAAATCAATGAAGGCGGCAAATGTAGAAAGCTTACGCTTTTTTCGTGACTCTATGATATTGGTTAAGCTAGAGATCTGATCTAGCGTACTTCTCCCTTTACGGAAGCCCCCTTGCTCATCTTCTAAGAGGTTGCTTTCCTCTGTCCATTTAGTGAGTCTTTCGTTTAGTACCGCGCAATATATCTTATAGACCGACGATGCCAAACTAATTCCTCGATAAGAGAGGGGATCTCTCGGATCCATAGTCGACGATTTAGGAATTGGGTTTATAATACATTTAGTCCATATGCTTGGTATTGAACTAGTTTTGAAGCATATATTAAATAGTGAATGCAAGAACATAACCGCTGCATCATTTTTCAAGACCTCTGCGTGTATAGTATCGGCCCCGATTGCTTTACCCGTTTTAGCCATGTCGACCGCTCGTTTTACCTCCATAATTGATATATCTCTATTGTAAGGGAGATAATCGTCTCCGCTTACACTACTGTCTATATTAGGTACGCGGTGAATTTGTGAGTCTCGGTTGAAAAGAGAACAAAAATCGGCTTTCCATCTTTCTAGGACAGTTTTTACGTCATTAGAGACGGTACCGTCATCTAAATTGACCTCAAAAGGAATAACATTCTTCCTCTCGTTTTTAATACCTATTTGACCCAATGTCTTCCAGAAAGAGCGACCATCGTGATCTACAGCGTAAGAAATATTGTTCTGCAGAGTGTACCAATGCTTGCGTTTAGCACGCTGGACCTCTCTGTCGAACAACTTTCGGGCAGATACATATATCGACTTTTCAAATGACCTTGAGTTTGTGCCTTTCGTTCTCAGCCAATTCTTTTCTGCTGTGCACAATTTTGACCACAATTCTGATAACCTACCATTCCACCATGGTTGTCCCATTTTTCTTTTCCTGTTACAATAGACAGAACTGTTGACATTTGCAAGTTTTTTGAATGGTATACTTATATACATAGAGTCTTTTATAAGCTCACACCATTCCCCATATAATAAGTCAATATCGCTTTGAGCCTGTGAACAGGCTTCCAGTCTATCGATTAAAGAATTAAGCATCGGTAGGACATCACTAGAGCACATGAAATCTTCTGGTACTTTATTCAGTTCAAATTTTGCAGAAGGGATTGAATTGCATTCGCTTTTAGCGTAATGTATAGGGTCATCAATATTTATTTCCCATCGTAGAAGCGAATGGTCCGGCAATCGCGCCATGCTATCGATACCGCAATCGGTTTGTGAAAGTTTACTAAATAATTCAGTCACTGTTGAGATTGAAAAATTGTTAAAATTGCTAATGCACTCGTGCGGGATGATACAATAGTCTACCACTGAGCGACCTTTTGTTGAAATGGATGTGAACTCATTGTTTATACAGTTTCTTCCGTTCAGAATACACATATTGGTGTTCACAAGGAAATCGATCAATAATTCCCCATAAGCGTTCACCGTGTAGTCTACAACGTTACGTTCACACACGGTGTCCACTCCTACAATATAGTCCTCTCTATCGCCGCACCTACTGTTAAAGTCCCCGCATAGAAAGACAGTACCCTCGTTCTGAAATTCATACACATCGGTTATAAGTTGATCGAAAAAGGCATGAACATCGAAATGTCTTGAGGAGTTTTCCGGCGGTAAATAACACACACATGGTAATAATGTAAGCTTTTGCGTCTTGTGTTTAAGTTCTACCCATAGTATGCCTTCGTGTTCAGCTCTTTTTATTGACACATCAAACTCTCTTAAAAGCGAGTTTTTAACGAACAAACCCACACCACCTGAGCCATTTCGTGCCTTTTTATTAACGATTTGTCTATTATGCCCAAACCAGGTGTAGTTTTCTAGCTTAAGGACGTCATCGTGTAAAAGGTGTGATTCTGCTATACCTAAAATATCCAGATTTTGATTTAAAACACATTCTGCGCGAGAAACGTAATTTTCTGATTTATGGTCTATGTTCCACCCGCGAACATTCCAAAACCCGGCTAACACCTAATAACCATGTTTACCTCTGTTATTTCCCCTTCGGGAGCCCCCTCGCCCCCTTTTACTATTACTATCCGCTCCATTTTGGCTATAGTTTCGACGATTACCATTACTGACTTGGTAATTTGTCAGATTTCTTGAGTTTGAATTTGAAGACACGTAGGAGTCCGTCGATCTATTATCATTGTTTTCTGTTGGTTGCACATGGTTTTTGCGTATAATTCTAGATCCTTTCACGTACAAGTCTTGGCATTTGAGTGACTTGAGAAGTGTTCTAAAGTTTTGCGTCATCACACGATCTGCGTAACTCTGATCGTGATCGATGTAAATTGATTTGTATTGACCGTTTGTTTTTAGTTGTTTTTTATTTTCCATTACTTTCCGTTTATCATCTACTGTTTTCATGGTTGCGATCACTATGCCTGGATGCGAATCGCTGCCGCTATTTTTCCGAGCGGCAGACTCGCATTCAATATTACGGAGTTTCAAACCATCCCTCAATAGAGTGTTCACTTTTATAACAACTTGTTCATTATGTGTTGAATGAAGGCCTCGAATAACAATATTTCGACTAATATCAACGTCTTGTCTCCTGTCTGTGTTAGATATGGATTCGATTTGCCTTTTAATATCGACGATATCACCGTCCATCTCAGAAATTATACTATTTTTCATACTGTCAATTTTGGTATCCACTGATTTATGTATGCGAGATAATTCTGTATTAATTCGCTTGTCCAATAGTTGCGACACTTTATTTGAGATTCTTGCCTCGAGACTTGCTTCTAGTTTATCCACTCGTTCACTCAGAGAAATAAAATGCATATGCATGTCAGCCGACATTTTTCGTATCAAATGTTCAACCGTATCAGTACTAGACGCATCGGCCTTGGCAACGTCGGTATTATGGGGCCCACGTCGAGGTGCCGGTGTCGGAGTCGGTGTCGGCGACGATGACGATGAGTGGTCGTTGTTGTCGTATAGGGAACGTCTAGCAGTTGAACTGGATTGTCTCGCTTTTTTGGATTGAGACTCGTCAAGATCCACCGGACTTTCCGCCAAACGTTTGTATATTAATTACAATTCAATATAATCAGGAATTTTGCTTGGTCTAAATCGCATCACGTGGGGAAATCCTTTTCTCTTTATTTTTGTTAAAAAATGCAATAGGGATTTCGGGGGAAACCCCTGACTGTCGATCAAGTCCAGTGTTGAAGGAAATCGAACTCCCTCGTTCCCCTTTCATAACCCGTCATCGATATTTGACCAATTAAGATTTGAAATATTTGCAAAAGATTTTTTGAATACAAGCATACAGTTCTGATTCTAGGCCGCCGCTTACAACACCTCGAAAAAGACCATCAAGCAACCCTCTCAACCTCGCTGACCTGTTTGTTGAAGTTTGCCAAAATCACCAGTTTTTAAAAGTATTCGCTATGTTACCTGAAAGAATTTCAAAACAACGTGACTTATACGAGAAAGAAAAGCGAGAAATTTTACACTTGCAACTGTCGATTAGGTTAGGTATTCACGTATCTTCAACGGCTCAAATTCAGCGCGAAAAAGATGATAATGTGCTGCACGATTTAACATTTTCGGTAATCGCTTGAATATACCGACCAATGCCATACCGATAGCTGAGTGCGAAACATTTGTAACTCCCTATATGCTTATAGGGAGTTACAACTGTTTCGCGCCAAGTCATCGATATAATTCTATTAATACAATCACTCAAAATTTTATGCAAGACCCTGACGGTAGCAAGTAGATTTTGCAAGGCTGGTGAAAATTGTGTTCTTAGATGGTTAAAGTGAAAAAAAGACGACTATGAACAATTAGTATGCCTGTATAAAGTAGTGAGATGAAATCTAGTCATATTCAATACCTTGGCAATTTTGTTGCACAAATAAAAATCTGAACAAAATTAGCGATATTCATTACTTCCCTTTTATAGAATATACATAAAAGTTCTAAACAGTATTTATTTATTTATTTTTTTTGTCCTAACGAACAAATCAGACGATTCCAAATTTTAAAATACTTAGTGAAATCATGGATTTGATCTAGCGTGTTTTTTTTTGTTTTGTTTTTTGTTTTTCTTTATACAGTTGTTGATCTTATATCTTATATATTAGTGATTTTGGAGTGTTTTTGAATGGTTTGAGTGAGTTTTTGGAATGATTAAAAATCGCTGAGCGAGTGATTACGAATGGATGTGATCGAGATTAAAGTCAATTTTACGATATTATTATTTGTATCCTGAATGTACCCTTATGAACCAGGAAATACCAAAGGTTGTAAGAAGCGTGTTGAAACGATTAGATTTGCACGTAAAATGAACTGGGCGACTTCGATCAAATAACATTCTATTTCGAGTGACTTCGTCGATTCTTGCAAAGATATACATTACATAAGAAAGAGAGGCCAAAACGCCTTAGATTACCAACCTGAGTTATCATTTTAGCTTAATGCATAATACCATCTTATCTACATTTCAACTAGCAATCATTTTTGTGAACTGGTAAATTACATAACTATAGGTGTATTTTCAAAACTGAGCTCTGACGTAGGCGGTGAATCCATTACCACAGGTATATATCGGGTATATTTAAAAAGCTTATGATACATTTGTAAGATAATTTGTATCTTTTTAGGTATTTTGTTTTATCTATTTTGACAGAAAAGCACGGGAATTTAACCATTAAAAGTAGATTTCAAGGCTCATCGTGCAAAATCTACCTATAGAGTACCGTGTTTATATTGATACATATGAGCCTGTGCGCGATATTTCCAACAATTTGACATTTGCGTGAGGTACAAATATTAAACAGCCTAGGCAGTTATATATTGTAACTAGATGATAGTCGGTCTGTCTACAGATAATTCAAGACCATATCTATCTATAAATCGCATAGTGAAGAGTCTGGTCAGACTGTGCGGATGCACAGACTAGCCAGGGACTTTGCTTTGCGCACATTTGAAACTGTCGGGAATTTCACACACGGGCTCATATGGCTTTTATTTAAAAGTGCCTTACTTTTAAGCAAACTTAAGTCCACGATGAAGGCTGAATATATACCAAAAGCGTAAACAAAAATATTGCCATCAAAACCCTTTTCCTACATACTTTCTAATCGAACATTTCAATAATTCGGAACATCACTCGGCCATTTCCATAAATTGCAACAGACCTCGGATGTATATAAGGCGGATGGGTATATAACAAAATTGTGCATTTTGTTCGGCGGAAACAGTGTAAAAAAACCCAAAAAAACATAGCGCGGAAACAACTGTTGCTATCTTAAAATAAATATATTTACAGTAAATAACGGCTGAAAAATCCTAATTTCTGAGAATTACGAATCATTCATAAAAATTAAGATTTTCAGCCGTTAGTTATGAATCTACAGATATTTATATAAGGATGCGATGGTTTCACGTCAGTGACTTAAACGAGTAGCGTTGACGACGTCAAATGTTTTCACTCAAAGTTTCGAGGGCTAACGCCATAAAATTGACGTCATCGAGTTTCCCCAAGGTTTTACCGTATTTTTTAAAAATAGTCCGTCTATATACATCCGAGGTTGATCGTGCGATTGGCCGAGTGGTGTTCCGAATATATTTCGATAGGGTTCATCCTTGTGAAAGGGAAACCATTCCGACACAGTTTCATGAAAACTGGACCAAATTGCGGAAATTGTTATCTAGGCCCTTGCCACACGTCATCCATCGAAAGTTCTTTTTTTTCAATGGGGTTTGACCTCGTGGCAAGCCTTTCTTACCAATTTTCATGAAAATCGACAAGTTCCTTAATTATGAAACACGTAATTTCTCTACACCGAACGAGTGAGGATAGAATGCAACAACAACAAAAGTCACGTTGTGTTTAGGCTGAGTTAAAATAGAAGGCTAATAAGTGATTTATCAGGCAAAACGGGCCATGGGGGCTACGTGAAAAAGAGAAAAAAATAATTATGAGTGGTCAACCAGCGATAACTTGTGAAAGCAATCGTAGGGGCCCGAAATTACCCACGCCCCCTCCCCCCTACCACCATATAGACCAATAAATATTGGTCTATATGGTGGTAGAGGGGAGGTTAATTTCAGGCCCCTATTAAAGAAATCACAGTAAATACCTGATACAGCCATTTTTTGTTAAGGTTCATGTAAAGTGTTTGAGACCCTAACTGCTTGTGCTCACAAAAAGCTTCATTTTGATATATATTATTCCTGGACAAACTGCTTTTTCTTGGCAAATGAATGCCCTTAAAATTGGGTCTCAAACACTTTACATGAACCTTAAAACCGATATATCGTTTTTACCGATTTAGTTTAAACCGAGTTTACTGTATGCTTATATGGGAAAGCAAAGTGATAAGTTTACGAGGGTTGTCCCAGGAATTCGTGAACTTGTGCGATAAAGCAACACCCATTCACTTTCGTTACGTTTTTACTTACATCTTTGATAGTATTAAAAATAGCGATCTGTTATTACACCAGAATAAAGCAAAAAGGATTAATCCACAAAACTTTCAATTTTAAGATACGGACATTTGATATAAAATTATCTCAAAAGTTCAGGAATTCCTGGGACAACCCTCGTACTTTCGGGAAAGTAGGCTGATCATTCTGCTTGATCATATAAGTCTACAATGAACTCCGTTTATAATATGTTGCTACACGATAAATCGGTTATGATAAATAAGTCAGTAATTACGCCATAACGATTTATTTACCCTGGTCAATCTGTGTGGACTTCATTGCATTCTGATTTGATTTGAAACTATTCGCACTTCAATGGTGATGCCTTTTTATGTAACTGATAAATCCCTGATTATTGTTTAATGAATACTTTCCTCAACTTTGTATTCTTAGTTTTGCCCTAGTCTAGTTCAACCCTGGAAATTTTCTTCTACAGAGGCGGGATAGGCGTACATCAGTCAGCATTTATGTGCAGCCTGATCTTCGTGTACTCCGCTAACTGTGTAATGGAGCCATGTTTTTCTAGAAATTCATTGGCCGAAATACAATTCTAAGAGCACTCCCAGTGCTTTCTTCCGTTTTGAATTTGTTTAGAATTTGATTCAATACTGCAAAATTGTTTCTACGCATTGCGACGGTTAATATCAAATATTTATGTTTGCTAATAAATAAAAAGAATCTCTTAGTTAGGCAATATCAAATTGAACAGCGCATGTACTGTTTGTACTGTTTTATCCCGAAAAATAATCTACTCTCCTTTTCAATTTCAATTTCATCATTGGTATGCAAAAATACTTAATCTAATGTTTAGATGTTCGTACCACGTGTATGGGTCCGCGGGTTTGGGTGGGTGATCGAAGGTCGAGTCGGTCTATACACTGTGTAGACGGAGGCGACATTTGATCGCTCACTTAGAATTGTGGAGATATACGTGGCTACTATAGCGATATTTGTAATCATGGCGCGACTATACATGTCTAAGTGCGTGTGAGTGTTTTTTGTGTGTGTGTCTGTGAGTGTGTGTATGTGTGTGAGCCTTTTTTTTCACGTGTTATTAGTATATATTGTTGTAGACGATGTATGTTATGTGCAAGTCTGAATAAAGAGTTTTTCTTCTTAAATCATAACTATCATCATCACCATCACCGTCATCATCGCCGTCATCATCATCATCATTATCACATGTATTTTAATTATCATTGTTAGAGGTATCATTATTATTATCCCCAAGGGTTTCCTATATAATGTTTTTCGACTTCAGTACAAAACCGTCGAAAATTTTATATATATGTTGTTTTGTTGTGGACAAAACGATTAAATTCTAGAAAAAGTATGGATGGTTTTTTTTACAACAATTAAGCAGGATTTTAGTTTCGAAAAATATCCAGAAAAAATATTTACAGATTACAAAAGCTTTATGTTCTATTAGATTCAGTGCCCACCATCTAAAGATCGAGAGTGGTCGAGTTGTCAAGGGCGTAGCTCCCATTACGCACATTACACAAGTGCGTAATAGAAATAAACTCTCTTTTGAAAAATGTCTTTGATGAACGATCATAACATCGAAACTACAGCTTATTTAAGCTGTAGTTACGATGTTTTGATTATTCACCAACGCTCAAATCATAAAAAGGGGAGCCGACAGATGACATTCATATTTTGTCACCGTCAAAATGTCGCCTTTATCCCATATTATCTTTGGTGGTCGCCTTCTTACTGCGTATTAATTTCAATATCCTAGTTACGCCTTTGTTGCGGACTTATTGAAGAAGAGAGGTTATGTGACAAATGTCAAACAATTGAAAATGAGATATAATGTCCATTTCATTGTTTGAAATATGAACAGCTTAGATCAAATATGATTTATGAATTTAGAGAAGTTGAAAGCTAAGCTAATTTTGAAACTAAGGTAGGTTTTATTAATTTGTTGAAAAACCCAGATATTAATGTATATAAAACATCGGGAAAAAATCATTATTTTGTTTAAAAAATCCTGGAGAAATATTCCAAACCATTTGAATTTCATTTTTTCTTTCAATCATTATCATTTTATTGTTTTTTAAATGTAATTTCGTTCAGAAAGCCTTTGAAATTAATTTCCATACCAGAGAAAAAAAATAGTGTAAAGATTTTTGCACTGGAAGAAGACCTGCTTCTTGTGACACATATTCACCTTTAGTCATAAAAGTTCAAACAACACAAACAGCTCGTATTGGCAACAACTAAGGGATGGAACACGCGACTTTCCAAGAAAATTTGGTTGTTAGACAATTTCTTAAGAATAAGTGCAAAAAATGAAATTTAAATATGAAATATGAAAACTTATCCAGAGATTATTTTATTTTGTATCAAGGAACCACTTATTTTATCGTTTTGAGAATAGAAAAATCAGATTTGGTATAACATCAAAAGATTTCGTTCCACATTAACTTTATCTTTTTTATTTTCCGTTTATGGTATAAATTGATATTTCTCTACAGTTTTTTTAGAAAAACGTCAAAAATATTATTTCTTTGGTTACAATTGAACTATATCCAAAAGCAATAGCCAAAGAAACTCGTCTTTTTTACCACGCCCAAATCTTCGATGTAAAGCTTCATTTTTTGTTAGACACAATATAATATTTTTCCCTGTCTGATGTAAAAAAAAATCAATTTCACAAAGTGAAAATATCTGATGTCATATCAGTTATTATCATATGCATTTTCAGGCAATTCAAAAGTCAGTAAATTGTATCAAATACCATATGCGACTCTTTCGGTAATACTTTGGCTTAAATAGAAAATAAAAGCTCCCTTCTGCTAAATCATACCAACATACTTTGTGATTAAAATGTGATATTGGTAGTTTATTATGGTTTAACTATCATTTTTATACAAAATTTAATTATGATAATAACAAAGGGTATTTTGATTATAATCTTTATAGAAAAACCTGACGAGTGCCGCAATACCGTGCGACGGCGTCGTCTTTCCATTAACCCATGTTTGGGTACAAAAGTGCAAATAAAATATACATGTACTCATAAAAAAAGTTCTTTGACACCGTTTGAGCATCAATGTTTTCTTATATAAAACAAATTAATTCGACGACTATTAAATTTTTTATAACAGGTAATCGCAAACAAGATATTCACGCATATTGCGATGGATTATTTGAATACTTGCATTACGACGTCAACGGCAAATTTTGCAAAATCTACAATTTTCAAACAGCAAGCGCAATTTCAGATTCTTTTGATAGTCTCGAAAGTTCTTCATTATGTTGTGAATGAAATGTCATTACTTTATTCCTTTTTTTGGAATTAAACGTCTTTCCACAGATTTGGTTAGATGTGGTACGGAGGAACAACGCCATAATTCTAAGGATCGTTGTAAGGCAGGCTTCAAAAGAAAAGCAGTTGTAAATGACTGTCGCTTCGTGATACACTATCTCCAATCTCTAGCACGGGTACAGTAAGGCACGACCTACTGCTTAATGTATATAGCCAGATAAGTCTGACACGTAAGAAAAACGTTTCTTCCAGCTCTGCGAATACTGGAATAATATTTGAGAAGTCAGCCTTGCTAATTCAAGACACTTTTGAAAGTGGCATTTCTTTTGAATTTAAGAAGTCCATAGGCGATCTACCACTGATGTCAGTAGATAAAGTCGATGGAATTTGCGTTTTTCAAACGTCGAAAAATTCAAATTTCTCTAAAAAATGTCATTTTTGTGACTTTTGAATTTAAGGGTACATGCATTTGAATCCGCTTTTAGTGCTTCCTGGTACTTGATTTTACCAAACAATTGGTCAAGATGTTGACTGAATGACCACTCTTCCAAAAAGCGAAGTTCACATTTCAAAATAAAAGCTGAAAATCTGTGAAAATGGAGAAATGTAAGGTGGCCGCTTAGAACTTTTAAGTAGTATTTATAAAATGACCTACATCGCGGAAGTGAAATAACCCCGTTGAATATTTTTGTTATTACACTCACGGCGAATAGCAACGCTATTTTGTGACCGCGAAAATAACGTAATAATGTAAATATTGAGACGTCAGTTTTAAACGGCGTTATAAGTTTCGCGGTGAAATTGAAATGTTGAATTTCAAGAATTTTTACGATTTTTATCAAAAATTTGGGTCATATTATAAATAGAATACAAAATTCGTGCTCATAAAATACAGAATTTATTGGACTCGTCATCTTTAAACAGATAAAAACTCGGCACAGCCTCGTTTTTATTTTTTTTTTTATAGATTACTCGTTTATTAAATTCTGTATTGCATGACCACTCATTCAATATCCTCTATATATTCAACGTCAAAGAACGTTTTGAATAGTATATATTCGTGGTCCTTAATTTTGATTTTGCGGTTTCTTCTGGTAGTATGCGTCACTTCTCCGTAGACCGATCAATCCGCTAAAATCTAGTTTGTATGAATGATTGTAAACGTTGGCGAAATTCTGGGTCAATCCTCGTACCTCCGCTGTTTCGGGAAAAAAAATGCCATACTCGACAAGCAATTTTACAGTGTTCCACCTTTGAAAGCCAAAGTTCATATTTTGTACCACCTTGCTCGAATTTTTACTGAAAAAATAATAAAGAAACATTATCCCTCTACATATTATTCATTCACACATGTATGTACTAGTATTCTATCCAGGTTCGATCCCCGACGGCGGCATTCATCCTTTCCGACTACATGTATTTGTCTCCCACCAATGAGTAGATAATCGTTGACTTTAGTGGGATAGAAGCTGGAGCATATATAGGAAAGGATGTACTGGTAGAACAACAGTTACTTACATCGTGAAATTGACATTTATCTCAATCAAAACCATGCTAAATCTCTCACTCAGCACCCCATTCATTCATTCCAAATACTCACTCAAACCATTCAAAACGCTCCAAATTCACTTAAAAAGAAATTAGAGTAACAACTACATTCAAAATAAAAATAGCTATAAGATCGCGATTCCACTTATTTAATTGAATTTTAACGCCTCTGATTCATTCTTAAAGAAATAGGAAACTATTTAAAGAACTGATAGGCATATTTTATTAAAGGGAGGTTATAAATGACAGTGGATTACATCCCCCTTTAATTTCACTCAAAACTCACTCATCGTACTCATTCAATTCCATTCAAAAATCATTCATCTTCACGGTCAATTTCACGATGTTGTTAACTGTAGGACTAGTGGGAGAAATCCCAGGAATCCTTTGCTCTGTGCTCAGCCGCCTCTACAGAACTTAAAGATATACAAATAAAACCATTTTTCATCCCTATACCTTCATTCAATTACATAATGTCTTGTGTGTTTTTCTGATTAATTACAAAACATTTAATATTAAACAGTAGGTTTGGCAACTCCACTGACGTTTCACATAAAAGCCGTACATAGAAACAGTGATGATTTATAGTAACTCCAGTTTTTTGTATAATAAAGTCACCAATTATTCCAGTTAACGTGTATTTCATTGCCTTTTCAAATCTTTATTATCATAAAAAAATAAAGATTGACCTTTCAAAGCAATTAACTCCTTCTTCGGAAAACATTTCCAGTGTAAAACATCTAAGATTTCGTAATAAAATAGGTTGTCATACAAGCTTAAGTGTCGAATATCTGCGACTAATGGTAATATTAAACCGCCATAGTCCATATATAAGAGAAAAGTAACTGCTGAGAAGACCATTCACATAAGGACATCATTAACGACTAAAGGTATTTATACATTTCTTAAAGGCGTATGAGCGTATGCGTGATATTTTAAACAGTTTTTAATCGTGCGCAATGTTAAGACTCAGATCAGTAAATGCATCCCCACACTCTGCCCTGCGTTCAGGATGAAAACGTTAGCGAAGCGCTTTCGAATTGATACCTCGCTTTGCACGTATGTGCACGTGCAATGCGGGGTATCATCTCAAAGCGCTCGCAAAACGCTTTTATATCCTGAACACTGGGCTGCTAAGAGCCTTCGGTTCACACTCAAAAGATTTTAAACATTTTACGCATGCGCAACCCAAAGACTTGGATCAGCCTGTGCATCTAGGTCAACGATCTCATTAAAATCAGATCCACCATATTGCCTACCGCTACGACCCTGCCTCTGTAACGGAGAGATAGCGTAGTGGTTTCGTTGAGATGATTTTAATGAGATTGCTAGATTAATAGATGTGAATTTGATCCCTACGGACAAAGCGTCTCTACTCACATTCGCTGACTATTATATTTCACTGTATGATTGTCCAGCCCTGTGTTCAGGATGACAAAATTTTGAAAACTGTTTGTGAATTATACCCCGCTTTGCACGCACACTTGCGTACAAGTCCTGGTATAATTTTACAAACAGTTTGCATGATTTGTCAGCGTGAACGCTGGGCAGGATGCTAAACGGATGTCCATCATGCACAAAAAATGGTAGAAATGTCATGCATAAAGCGCGAATTCAATTCTCGTTTTTTCGACTACACTATATAATCTCGGCAAAAAAGTCGGAGTTAAATTTTTAGTTAAGACTCTGACAACATTTTAACTTTTTTTATATTTGGCGAACTAAAAAAACTATATCATTTTTGTATATGAAAATCATGAAAATGCGTTAAGATGGGTTAAAGATCGTTTATATGATTGAGGTTAACTTGCTCCAAGGCTTGATATACATAAATTATTTGATACGCAAATCGATTTTTCGCTCGGCTGTTTTCGGCAAAGCCCCCGAAGTATTGTCATCACCTTGGCGTTGTTCGCGTTGGCGTTGTTGCTGGCGTGACAAACTTTAACGCTGGCTGTAACTCTATTGTTATTTGGTTGTTTTTTTTTACTCGAGGATAACACGATAAAGGGTCGAATGACTCTTATTTCCATCGTGGTCCTAAATCATTCTAGTTTTTATCCTACACATTGATGGTATATTCGTAAATCTTGACATGTATGTGCACTGTCACAGGAGCTATCCAGACTATCAAGGAGGATAACCCTTAGATCATTGTTGTAAGAGTTTAATCCTTTATTCGACTTAGATTATGATGCATTTACCATCACCTTCAGTTGAACTTTGGTACCCGTAAGCGGTGCTTTTGCATTCATCATTGCGGCGTCTTTGGTTCTTTGATTTTTACATGTACCTCACTTTGTCAATTTTTTTTTTATCTCAATCTCATTTCATATTTCCTCGTTTAAAATTTCAGCAATGTCATCAAGTAAAAGATCGTCTATAGTCTTGCGGGTGCTAGTTCGATTCTTCCTGGGACTTGTTCTTGTAGGTGTATCGAAATGCGATGACTTTACAAATGATGACGCAAATGTCCCTGTAAAAGAATTTCCAAAAGCCAACAGTCTGCTTTATGGACAAACGCCCAAAAATGCAGAGTCAAGTGAAGCAATCTTCAATATTCTGCCCTATGATTCGCCACAAGCTAGTAGTGTCTACGAACCTGACAACGACAACTCACAAAACAACGAGTTAACTGTACAAACTAGAAGTACGTCCATATCTGACGGTGCGTCCCAGTCCAGAAGTACACTCAGACGTACACTCAATCAAATGTTGGAGATGCAGCTGTACTATCGTCATCTGATGATCAAAAGTCTGCTGTCGGAGACCCAGATAGAAAATCTCAGTGAGTACTTATAAAATCCATATATTTAGAAGGTACCCCAAGGTACAGTTTTTGTTAATTTCACGAAGTTGTAAACTGTACCTTAGTTTATACTAAGGTACAGTTTACGAAGTTGTAAACTGTACCTTAGTATAAACTAAGGTACAGTTTACAACTTGGTGAAATTAACAATGTAGATAATTTTTTAATGCTTTCGGAATGAATTTGTACGATGAGTGAGTACTGAGTGGAATTCAAGGGAGGTAAAAAATGCTTATTTTGCCCAACCAGTGTTAAAATCCACACCAATCAATAAAATAGTGCAATCATTTAGCAGGTTATGATTGAAAATGGCGATCGTTTTGAGTGATTTCGATTCTTATCAAAATCAAAATACATCAAAATATAGCGAAATGCGTGTTCAGTCTATCATGAATGATAGCGAAATTCAAAATTTCGCAACTACAATTCTGTAAATACTGAGTTCACAGTTTTCCCTTTTACCGTATTGCGCAGCATGGCTAGGGTAAACACTACAACATTTTTCTGATTTTTTGGACCTAAAATGACAAATTAAAATATACCTTCCTGTAAAGCAATCCTTGTAATGCGCCATCCATCTGAACTCTACTGGAACCAATCTCTTTTTTTCAAATATTCAATTTATGGATTTTCAAGAAAGAGATTTTAATTGAATCATTTCATTTTTAAATCGGAGATTTATACCGGTTTCCAGAAATCCAGTCTGTTTGACCCACTACATTTTTACCTATATCTTCTGAGCAATGTGTTCAAACCAAATAATGTGTTTTCAAACACCGAAGAAACGGCCTTTTCAGTCACAATCTACAAACTTAGTTTTTATCTTATTTACTTTTCGACAAACAGAGAAGATGCTAATACAAAATTTGATGTAATTTTCGCTTTTAGTAATTACCAGTTAGTATTTTCAGTGTTTATAACAAGATTTTCGGTTGAGTAAAGGAGTTGAAACGTGCAATATGTTAACTGTAAAATAAATTTGTAGCACTTACAATATTACTACTCTGATTTTTTTCTCGAACGGTCATTTACCAGTTGTAGGGCTGACAACCAATCAAATTCTGTTATGATTATCACTCGGTCAAAACCGACGCGTAAATTCACACCACGTGGTAGATGCAATGGACATCGTCTGCTCGAAATGTGTCAATTAAGTTGTTTGTCATTGGTCAATGGTCGTCTGCACTCTGACAGGGAGCGTGGGAAGTCTACTGGTGGAATGAGTACTGTTGACTATGTGTTAACAAATAGAAATAATTTTGTAATTTTGAAATATTTGATTTCAATGAGCACTCTGATCACGCTCCAATCCTATTTACAATAAATTCAAATTTGAGTATGAAGAAAAATTATTCAACAACAAATAAACCAACAAAAACATACGATAAACTGATATAGGATAGCAGTAAGAGCGATCTATTTTTAGAATAACTCATGAATAATCATAGAGTGCTGCTAGATTTAATCGATTGGTCAGAAACCAAAGATATAAATAGCATTGTTGCCGATTTCACGTGTTTCTTGAGGGAAAATGCGTTTATAGTATTTGGGAAAACCCAATGCTTGAAAAACAAACATGTTGGTAATCAAAATTGTAAATAGTTTAATGAAAAATGTTTTGTTGCTAAGCAGGCTTTTAAACTCTAGAGAGAGGAATAATATTAACAGACAAGCTTTTAGCTTGGCGTGTGCTCATTATAACAACGTAAAAAAATCTGCTAAGAAATAATTTAGACTAGCAGAGGGCTATCGAATCAGCAAACTTTCAAAATCGGACCCACGAGGTTGGATGAGCTGGCGATGTCCTCGAAAAGATGAAGTGTTAAGACAAAAAACTCACAAATTGGGCAAATATTTTACCAACTTGTATTGTCCAAATTTGAGCCCTTTTGATTGGCGAACTATTGCACTATCCCAGCCTCTCAATGATGTCCGATTTACAGTGCTGACAGCACTTTGATTTTTTCTTGGCGGCATTAGGAATCTAACAATTCTAGCCTATTTTAAATACATGTAAAACTTGATGAGGCCGTGGTTGACACAAATTGATCTAAACTTGTCTAGATTAGAAAATACCTGCATTCCAAGATTTTCCCTTGGGGTAGTGGAACCGTAATAGTGCCGTAAGATTTCGGAAGTAATGAACCGTAACAGTTTTTACCAAGGTTTCCTAATGATTTTCATTAGGAAACCTCGGTCAACATTGTGAAAGTTCATGAGTTCCGAAATGTTGCGGAACTATTACGGGTACACTACCTTAATTTAACTTTGATTTCAGGAAGAATGCAAGCCGTTATCAACAACCTAAGATGGATGCTGAGGAACTCTCAAACCAACGAAAATTAACAGCAAGCTTTCATTTACAATTGGACATTTAAAGAAATGTGACCCGTCACACGAAAAGGCACCATCTGGGTAGTGCGCCAAGTGTCGATCCTAGTCAGACTGCGCGAATTGCGCAGACTGACTTGGTTCGAAAATTTTCACACTTGGCTTATTTTCTGAAACTGTTGTGATCATTCCACCTTGAAGTGAAAGAATGTTTGATATGTGAGCATGGTTGTCCGGTACAAGCACCCATCTCCTTGTCAAATATTTAATTCACGAAGTTCCCAGATGGTCCGTTTTCGCGTGACGGATCAAAAAATTACCTTGGAATGATAATCAACAACAGTCATAGGAAGGGGGTTCGCCTAGGACCCTCGGAAATAAATCATGGTGCTTCAAGGGCCCGTTTGGCCTCGAATCTCCGAATTATATTCAAACAGTATTAAACACAATCAGAATGATTTTAAATCAAAGACCTGACAGGCCTATAGTGCAGCATCTTCACGAGTCAAGGGGTATCGAATCGATAAGAAAAGTAAAACGTTCGTAACCCTTGGTTCGACAAGATGATAGTGCAGTCAAGGCTTAACAATGTCGATATATAGACGTTGAAATATTTTCAATTTTGTGAAAAAGGTAATAAAATAATATAGCCTAAGCACTTGCTTTGATTAAAGAACACAAGTGTGAAAATCCCCCCCCCCCCTGTTCAGTATTTATAGAATTCAGGGACATGTTTTACTAAACATCTGACGATCATTTTTTGCGTATGTCAAAAATTATATCTGCTTCTAAAGTAGTAACTAAATATGAAATTTTGCCATGCATCATCTCATTGGAATCGTCTTCTAAAGACGAATCCAATGAGATATTGCGAGGCAGAATCTAACAGTGGAATGAAAACACAAGGTATGATTCTTGATTTTGAGTCACGATTAATTTTTACGCCAGAAGTTTAGTAAAACGGGCCCCAGGCCATGAAATCCGACCTACCCTTAAATAAAATACACAATATAGGAAGTTTCGCTAGAGCAGACCCCCCCCCCCCCGGTTAACCCCACTTCCCCCCAAAAAAGGATCATAACGTGAAATAATGTCGTGAAAAAATACAACACAGAGTGGCTCATCAATGCACTTTTGCAATCTAATTCGGAAAATATGACTCGGCCGACTTAAAGGGACCTTTTGAAGAGTGCAAAAAATATTATTCTTATCAGGCTGCTTAGCTGCATGACTAGGATCGAAACCTTTCGTTATCAGCATATTTTCCGACTCTAGAATGATCATACGATACATTTCTATCTAGTAATTTCTGAAATGCGACCACAGGTTGACCTTAGATACGATAACGTATCCCTCCTTTGATAATTTGATGCCTCTGAAATGCGACCACAGGTTGACCTTAGATACGATAACGTATCCCTCCTTTGATAATCTGATGCCTCTGAAATGCGACCACAGGTTGACCTTGGATACGATAACGTATCCCTCCTTCGATAATCTGATGCCTTCCAACCAGATTATCAAAGGAGGGCCATAAGTTATCGTATCTAGGTTGACCTCTGCTGAATTGAATACCGGCCCCCTTTTTTTCAAATATTTATTTTACGGAGTTACGGTGTTGTCCCAAGTTGCATGATTTGGTACATAGAGATAAATAACTCGAATAAACTAGTAACACAAACTCATAACTGACTGACTGCCTCCTTATGTAATATTGACTTTATAATGAGGATTATTAAATATCCATAATTCGTGGACTGAGCAGACCGTAAAAATTTTAACCAGCATTTAACATACCTTGTGGTTTTGACTGCCGCTTCATTTCGAGCTTTGTATTGTTCAAATCGAAACTTGTCAAAATTTCACAGTGATTGCAGCACACGTCATTTGCAGCAAGTTACACGCATTAAATAAAGGTTGGTAGTTGGTTGCCAGAGTGGAATGTTTTAGTTGTGCTTGAGTGAGCAATGAGAGAAACACCATGGGTTGGTGCACCAGTCGCCGAGATATAACGGCAATACTGCTAAAGAGCGGTGTTGAAAAATAGAAATAATATCAAGCAACTCGTATCCAACACAACATATACAAGGGAACTAATACACGTTTGTAAATACTCTTTCCAGACTTTAGTTAATGCCCTTTAAAAGCTTACTCCATAAAAGAGAAAAAATCGCTTACATCACCAGGAGCCAATTTCTTCAAAACATTTAAGACGTATTTTTATCTTACTGATGACTTTCCGAATATTTAGGACAAAAATCACTAATCTATCAATACGTATATAAAGAGATTTTTGTTGTTACTGTTTCGAAAGCCATCAGTAAGACAAAAAATCGTCTTAAATGTTTTGATGAAACTGGACCCTGTCATTTGCCTACAAATGTTCAATGATAACTACTCATAAATGCGAATTTGAGCTATTTTTTCTTTATTTTGTTTGTTTGTTTGTTTGCTTGTTTGTTTGTAAAGGGTTTTTAATAGTACTTCAGTCATAGCTCAGTGACAAGGACACCAAACTATGGATTCCAGTCCTGCGTTCAGGATCGAACAAATCGGTGTAAACTGTTTGCAAATTATACCCCACTTTGCACGTGCTCAGGCGTGCAAAGCGGGTAATAATTTGCAGACAGTTTACAAATTACACTGTTAAATATCATCCTGAATGAAGGGTTAATTTTCATTACGCGGTCATTACAACAAACGTTCGTCACTCCTTTTCACGAGATTGTGATTTCATCGAGATTAAAATTATTTTAAGCAAGCACTTTGTCTCAGTAGATATTTTTCTGTCCTTTAAAAAGTATGGTGTCATATTTCTGCCACAAGATACAGCCGTTTTATAATAATTTGAGAACTATCACTATTAGTTTAAAGTTATTTGAAAACTTTTATCATCAAGATAGAATATATTATTTGATAAGAATATCTAGAAATTGCCAACTGGTTTCTGAAATGCTATGGGCAGCTTATAACATCCTTAAACACTTGCTTCTCATTGATTAAAATTTACTTTACTTAAAACACTTTAACATTGCTTGGTAACACCCCGGCCTCCTCTCTCCCCCCCCCCCCCCCCCCGATGTGCCGTCTTAATCTGCAGAAATAGCATAAACGCACAATTTTGCAAACTGACTGCACCAGAATGATGTTTGGGACAAGCTCTTTCAGATTTCTTTGCTAAACGCAATTTCTATAAAAGTTTGGTTTTAAGCAGTTGAATACGTTTATTTTGTCGCACTCAAATATCAATGAACTGCCCTGTGTTCAGGAAGCCAAAACTGTACATGCTCCTTGCACATTATACCATGCCTTGGACGAGTACTTGCGTGCAAAGCGGATGCAATTTGCAAACAGTTTGCATCGTTTTGTCGTCCTGAACACAGGGCTGTATTCAGAGATGAGAGGAGAAATACAAAAGTTACGATCAAAGCCAAAGATATAATTCACCGCCTGCTAGAAATTGGTCCTTTGGCTGCTATATTGGCTGTTACTCACTGATGCTGTCTGCAAAATCTGTTTGATGTGTGCCGACAAAGCATTACACCGCAGTTGTGTATTTACCGTTATGCAGTTAAGTATGGGAAATTAAAATAGTTGAAATACGTCTGGAGTTAGGGTGTGTTTAAACAGCATGGCTCGCACTCTAGAAAACATTTTAGGGGACCATGTTGTAAGACAAAATGGGGAGAAAGTGGCAATTAGCTCACTTTGTGGAAAAGACAGAGTTTTAGGGATTTATTTTTCTGCGGAATGGTGTCCCCCATGTAAAGGGTTTACCCCTAAATTGGTGGAACTATACAACAAATTGAAGGAAAAGGACAGTAGTAAGTTTGAAGTGGTATTTGTGAGCTGGGACCGAGACGAGACCAGTTTTACAGAATATTTCAGAACCCTCCCATGGCTTGCTCTACCATTTAGCAGCGATCGAAAAGTAAGAAAATTGTTGCATTTTTAACCCTTATCCTGATGAACTTTAATTTTGTTTCAGACTTAATGCCAGATTTAATGTTTTCTTAAACTGTCTTGCACATTTATTAACCCTTGTCATGCTGAATCCGGAATATTCCTGCTTTGGCAGGAGCTATAGTCAAATATCAGCCTGCACATATGTGCAGTCTGATGTAAGTCTACACTACCTGTTTCTCACCTTCAAACCAGAATTGTCAATAGATTTAGTTTTTCAAATAAAAATTGCCCTACAGTTTGGACTTTCAGTGCTTTTAGCCCTTTGATTTTGATAGAAATTTTTAGCAACTAATTTATTCAGCATGACATGGGTTAAGGAGACATGAAGTAAGTGTAGTTGAAGATGAGACTGTGCTTTTGGGTAAGCTGATCTTGATCTCTCCTGTCTGCCAAACCATCATGTACAGCAGGGATATGTTGTGAACAGTATAAGAAAGTTTGAATATTGTATATGTGATCCTTCACACTTAAAGCCGGAAATTCTGTAAAATGAATTATTGAAAAAGAGATTTGATCCAGCATAGGTCAACCAGAAGTGGCATTTCAAAAATTTTTCACTGGAAGGTAGATTGATCATTCTAGATTCAGAAAATGAGACAAGTGCAAAAACTTTCAACCTAAGTCAGTCAGCGCAGTCCACACAGTCTGACTAGGGTCAACACTTTAAGCACTTCCCAGATGGTCCCTTTTTGTGTGACGGGCCACATATGATGAAAAGGAAGAGAAAAGGCATTGCAAAGATTGACACAGAACAAAAAGATGTGTTCATAATGAAAACTGTAATGGTAGATAATATAGTGGGAAATGGTGAAAAATACTTTTTATGGACAATTTCTCTTTTCCTGCAATGCTTTAAACAAAGTGTTAACAACTTGAAATCTATGAAAATGTAGGGGTGTGGAATTCCCATATCCAACTTGTCTGACTTGGGCTTTTTAATCTGCAGACAAGTGAATTTGTTTAAAGAACTTGTCCAAGGACAAATGCATCTTGATTCAAGAACAAAATTGCAGACCATTAAAAGTGGTTCATGTTACAAGTCAAAGTATGTTTTAATATTCAATAAAAATATTTATATTGAATTGAAAACAAAAGTTAAAGGAGATATTCCTTTAAGACAGCAATTTCTCATTTTATCTTAATGTTTTCAAAATTTTTTTTGTAGGACAAGTATAATTCAGCCACCAAATTGATGACTCAGCGCGAAACAGTTGTATAGTCTGTTTGACTTCTATATGGACCAACCTTTTAATCAATTACATAAAGTTGCGTTTAAACAAAGGTTTTCTATGTTGTAAAATGTTATTTTCAGCTTAATACCATTCCAAAAAATATTTTTTGGAAACAAAATGATTTCAAATTAATGATTTTGTCTATCTAGTTAATGATAATATTTTTGCATTTTCTGCTCTTAAACATGAGGGGTGGTGAAGGCTGTTTAGTAGTAAGATAATTTAAACAAATAGTAAAAACACTTGGTTTTAAACTAAACATTTGACAAAAGAAATGTCCATTATTCCATATTTGGAAAAGCTAATTAGCATATCGATGGTCAGGACATATTAAACTTAAATATCCTGTGACTTGTACCATTATTACTTGCCTGCTTATCTAGATTTCCTCATGCAAATCCCAATGACTTTGTAAAATAATCCTTTTTGATTGGCCTTAATAAGGGAATATGGGGTTCATCTCAGAATTGATAAAAACTATTATCAATTATCTTGTCAAACAGTTGTTTAACAAATACAGAATACACTCAGATTTGATATCCCAAGGAAGTAAAAAAAATCTACCAAATTAATTTTACAAAAATACTGGATTTATACTAAAACGACTTGCCAAAATTCATACACTTTTGACTCGGGCCCTATGCAAATCAGAGCTATTTTTGGATAGACAATTCGCTGTTCCGTTTATTACAGACACGAGTAGGTATGAGGGACAGAAAGTTAACAGAAAGTAGACGGATGGACAAAATTATTGTTACATCTTCAAAAATTTTGAAAAACAAAATTCTTCATGGTATTAGTAGGAAAATATGATATGACAAGAAAAAAAATACGCTTCATCAATTCGATTCTGAGATTTTAGGCAAAATGTTGGTCCATATAGAAGTCAAACGGACTATAGCTGCCTTTGTGTTTATAGGGAGCTACAAGTGTTTCTTGCTGAACCATCAATATTTGTTAAAACAGTGAAAAAATTGCCAAAAAATAAACATAATCAGAATCAATATATTATTTTTTGATTGGGCAAAAGTGCATAAAACATGTGCTGAAGTTTTAACCCTCAAAAGGGGGGATTGGGTTTTAGTAGAAAATTGGGCTCAATTAGAATTTTACTCTAGTAAGAACAATTTCTCTAAATAGTAATAGAAGTTCTCCCTCAGTGGTAACCATAGTCTAGAGGTAGAACATCTGCCTCTTGACCAAGAGGGCCTAAGTTTAATTCCAGTGAGGGGTTATTGATCTTGGTTCTTTCATTTTCCAGCCGCCGTCATAGCGCAGTTTGTAGTGCGTCGGACTGTCAATCTAGAGGTCCCAGGTTCGATCCCCGACGGCGGCACTCATTCTTTCCGACTATTTGTCTCTCACCAATGGGTTGAAAATCGTAGACCTATGTGAGATAGTAGCTGGAGGCTAGGAATGAATGTTGTGGTTGTACTGGTGAGAGAAATACCAGGAAACCATTGTTAGGTGCTCCAGCCGCCGCCATATAATGTTGAAAGTGGCGTTAAACTCCATTCAATCAATCAATCAATCTTTCATTTTCCCACACTCGGCGCTAGTGCTGGTTTATTCTCTAGGAAGCAGGGTCTAGAGCGATTAATCTAAGTTTAAAAGAATTTGTTTTCAAAAATGTTTAAACCAGCTCTCCCTCACTTTTTACTCCCATTTCAGTTGCATGAAAGTGCCTAAATTTAAACCCTTGTCATGCTAAAAAAAATTTGGCTAAAGATTTGCATCAAAATTTAAGGGCTGAAAGCATTTGAAGTACCAAATGTTGGTCAATTTTCGTCAGCAAAATCTCAAACTACTGACGATTCTGGTTTGTAAGTGACAAACAGATGGTGTACACCAAGATCAGATTGCACATAAGTGCAGACTGATCTGTGTCTATACCCCCTGCCAAGGCAGGAATATTCTGGGTTCAGTTTGACTAGGCTTAATATTTTTGTGAATCCATTCTTCAATTTTAGGCTGATTTCTTCCAAACAAAAAGTGATTGTTTAGAGGATAATAAGTCTCAAATTTAAGAGGAAAAATCCTTTAAAAAAAGTCCATCATTTTGATAAATGTTTTGCATCAGAAAAGGGGCACCAAATAAAAGGTCCTTATTCATGTTTTTTAATGCTCCAAAAACATTTTGTTTGGATATAAACAGTAACTCATTGATTTAAGGTAGTGGACCTGTAGTAGTTCTGCAATGTTTGGAGGTCATAAAGTTTAACAATGCTAACTGGGGTTTCCTAATGATTTCATTATAAAGGAACCCTCAGTTAACATTTTGGAAGATCATGAGTTCCGAAATGTTGCACAATTAATATGGGTCCATGACCTTAGGGCAATCCCACTTTTATATGACCCTTAAGAAAAAGTGGCTAGGACAATTAAGATAGAGAAGCAATGTCTTCTTTTTCCAGAATGTTTACTATCTTGTGTGCCCCAAAAGATGATTTATAGAGCTCTCTTAATTGACTTAACCCTTTCCTGTTTTACAAAATTTTGGACCTATCCAAATTGAAAGGTTTTGCAGAAGAAAATTTAAAGTGGATTTGATTTGAAAAATACCCATTTTGTAGGGTAGAAAATAGTGTGGAAAAAGATGAAATTGCTTGTCAGAAGCAATTTCTTCTTTTTATGCCCCCGATAGGGAGGCATAATAAATTTGACTTGTCCGTCCGTCCGTCTGTCCGTCCGTCTGTCCGTCTGTCCGTCCGTCCGTCCGTCATTCCGTCCAAAAACTTTAACATTGGCCATAACTTCCTTATTACTATCAAAGCGGTGTCGGGGGCATTGTCATCTTACAGTGACAGCTCTTGTTTCACAATGTTTTCTCAATCATAAAATCACAGGCACGTAAAAAGCAGGGATTAAACAGCAAAGGATTAAAATTGTTACTTGTATATGTGATTTCTTTTGATTTAGGATTGTTGAATACTGCCATTTGGTTATTAGTTATCAAGTATTTTTTTTTTCAACTTTTTCTATCATTAAAATGGTGCTCTTAGTACTATCTTGATCTTTGTAAAGGTCATTTTGGGGACAAGATCAATAAACAGGAGGAAAAAAAGAAGGTTGAAATGCAGGGTATAGATATATAGTAAGAAAGAGCTAAATTTCATGTATTTTTCCTGGGACATATTAAGTAAGGGTATACAATTTACCATATTTCTCCTCATAAACGCTCACAGGAGCTATACATAACATGGTCAGGGAGCCTTATTTAGTATGTATTTCCTGATTTTAAAATCATTTAAATTGATGTCTTTAGGCCCTTTCTCTTTTATTTTAGGTGAATTTCTTCTAAACAATTATACAAATGATTTTTTAGAGGAAATTCATCTCAAATCAAAGAAGAAGTCACATATAGTTCCTAAAATTTAGGCATTTAAAGTTGGTCTTCTTAGTAAAAATGTAGGGGTGCTACTTTTAGGGAGGGCACTATTATTGGAGAAAATAAGGTATATGGAAATAGAAATCTCTATTTTTTAAGGAAATACGATAGCTTAAGCTCATGTCGTTTTCCTGGGATATATTTTGAAAGGGTAAACAACTTATTTATAGTGCAGCATGGGGAATGAAATTTCTTTCATCTCTGACAAATTTCTATGATTAAGTTAGAATCAATAGATGTTTTAGATTGCTCCAAAGAAATTTTATTAGATCTATACAACTGTGAAATGTTCTTTGCAAGTTGGCATTTAACTCTTATAACTAATTTATAACACTAACTGAAAGATAGTAATGCTGAATTAAATATGAAATGCTTCAGGGAAAGGTATCATTTGGAAAGTGCAAAAAGCATTATCCAGTCTTGCCTTCAGGATGACAAAGTGATGTAAATTGTTTGCCAATTATACCCCGCTTTGCATGTGCAATTTGCATCATGTTGTCATCCTGAATGCAGGGCTGGTGCATTTGCATCATTTGTGCAAACCGAATAGGATCTAAGCTTTAGCTTTTTGTAATTGTCTGAATCTAAAATAATTATTCTACCCTAATTTAATTAATTCATATTGTCATGGGATTAAGGGCTTTGTTGAATTGCAACCTTGGTAAAATTGAATTGAATTGAAAGGGCTAAAAGCACTGGATGCACTTATTGTGAGTCAGAGTTTAATTTTGAAAATACAATTTGAATTTCTTCGTTTAGTAACAAAAATAAGGTGGTAAAGGCTAAGATCAGACTGCACAAAAAATTGCATGCTGATATTTGTATCTCTGGCCAAATCAAGATTTTTCAGGATTCAGCTTGACACAGGGTAATAATCAAACATGGACATTTTTTCAAAATGAAAATTTTCATTATTTTAATAAAACATATATTTTACAGGCCAAACTATGCAAGAAATTTCGTGTCCATGGCATACCAAAACTAGTCCTAATAGATGCAGAAAATGGCAAAACAATCACCTGTGATGGCTACACTCGAGTAATAGAAGATGAAAATGGCACAGAGTTTCCATGGAGACGAAAGAAGTTCACTGATATCATCAAAGGGAAGTTATTAAAGGAGAAGAAAGAAGTAGAAGCCCTCGAAGAACTCAAAGGGCAAATTGTTGGTCTTTACTTTGCAGCTAACTGGGTAAGATTTTATAGTGGAAAATTCTTGTACCACTGTCAGTTGCCTTTCTCTGAACATCAAGTTTAGAAGATATTTCTCCATCTTGTATTTCTAGATCTATGCAAGCAAACTTTAAATGCTATACGCAAAATGCTGCAATAACATTTAATTTACATTTATTTTTACAATGATAAAAATAGTAAGATAAGTGATAAAAATCATAAGTAACTTTGGTAATTAATTTGAAAATTTCAAAATTTTAGCAGTATTCTAGAAGATGTGCTTAATTGTTATAATATGTGCCCTGTATTGAAAATAGTAAGCAGCTGCCTAAGCTTGAAACATGCATGCTCTGGGTACATGTAGGGAGAGTTATTTCTGAGGTGCCATTTGGCTCTAAGTTATCTTGAACACAGGGTTGGGCATTTATTAGAGTAAGTCTGGTTTTGCATTATACTGTAATACATTAGACAAACCATTACAGAAATTAATATGTCTCAGTTTCATTTATTGGAGCTGTAAATGTTTAATTTAATTTGTAAATGAATTAATAATTAATTAATTAAAGCATGCAAAAGCTATAGGAATGTTAGACATTTTCACCAATGATTCAGGGTTTTTGTCTGCCTACAACGAGATGGGGTCCATCATAAAGGACTCGGTTGTTGGAATATAAGGGGTCCTTTCTTAAAGGTTGGGTGTCCCTGCATAAGATATAGACTGTTACTTTTAAGGACTGATTTTTTTCGTATGTATTTAGAGCTATTACCTTGTTAAAGGTAAAGAAAGTATTGGCTAGTATATAAACTGATAATTTGGGGCTCAACTTCAGGAAAGAATTGAAGTCTGTTTTAAACAGTCTTCAGCCTTTTCTGAAGCTGATCTCAAGAGGGTCTGTGGGACTCACATCCTATAGTTTTGAGGCTCCTGGCCACTATATTTGCTTCTCAGATGCCAAAATCAGTGTCCCTTACAACCCTGAGATTAATTTGTGCATCTTGGTCACTATAAAATTCTGGGCATATGAATATGGCATGGGTGGATCTACAAACATACACTGAATTATTTTGTCAACATTAGATAAAAATATTTTAGGGAGTAGAAGCTTATGGTAGTAGACCTGTAATAGTTCTGCAACTATCAGAAGGCATGAACTGTAACAGTATTAATCAAGATTACATAATGATTTCATTAGGGACCCTTGGTTAACATTGTGAGAGATCTTGGGTTCCAAAATGTTTCAGAAATATTATGGGCCTTAGTATAGATGTTGTTATGGAGTCATATAATTTGATTCACTAGAGAATGACATTTCAAAAAAAATGTTAACATATCAATAAAGACTCACTTCATCAATAAAACAAAATACATAAATAATTACAAATCAGATAGTGCCGTTGGTTGTTAAGTACAACATTCACATGTACTTTGTCAAGTAAAATTTTCAAATTCTATTCTTGACTAAATAGTCAATTAAGGTCAATAAAACCAAGCTATACTATGCTACTTAATCTACTGTGATATGACTTAATTATGTTAAAAAAAATTTTAACCCCATAAAATCTATCAAATATTTTTTTCATAACCAATTAATTTAATAATTTCAATAAGGAGTATATTTCATACATGCAAATAAATGGGAATATTAACATAAATCCATGATGGAGAAAATAATCAAACCTTCTCATGCTGTTAGGTTATATACTTTCAGTACTCGTACCTGTGGCAGACAGTTTAAACTAAGATCAGCCTGCACAGACTTGCAGTCTATACTTAGCCTACACTGCCTGCTTTCAACCTAATTATTGTGTAAAGGACTTGCCTTGTTTGATTGTCCCTAAAATTATCAATTTGTTTGAAACAAAATTTAAATTCAGCAGGATAAGAGATAGGAGCATATTGTCGATTTGCTGCCAAAAACTGTAAGTAAACTACAGCTTAATACATGTACAAGCTGTAGTTATGAGGTTTTAGCAGAAAATTGATGATATTATAGACATGAACAGTTGTGCAATAATGAACAGACTCAATTGTTTACAGATTGCATACATTCTTACCCAGATAGACAAACCTACTTGGTTACTGCAAATTACTGAAATAACAGATTTTTAAGCCTGTGTATTAATAAATCTGAATCATTTTGTTGTACTGTCTGTCTGTCTTTGTGTCTTTCCAAAAAAAATTAATATTCTTTTTAAACATTTAAACTAAGAGAGTTTTAAGGTACAAGGATCAGACAAGTTTGATATGAAAATTACTTGGCGACTTTAAAAACACAATGTCTAAAAATGTTACTAAAGTTAAAAGATAAGCACAGAAACTCTGACTAAAATATAATTGTTCTGTTACCTTCAAAAGTAACCTTTACTCAGTAGACCTTTTGAGCCTGGTTACGACATGATGCTAGCACATAATGTCAACTGAAACTTTTTGTGTACGATCCAGAGGCCTGTTTTACTGAACATCTTACAATCATTTTTTAAGTCAAAAATTTAAGTTGCTTCTATAATAGTAACTAAATATGGAATTCTGCCATACATCATCTCATTGGATCTTTAAAAATAGCTGCGTGCTCAAAATCTTTTTCATTGAGGATTAGAACCAATTTTAAAGCCAATCAGAATGCAAGAAAATCAATGGTAACCGATATTAAATTATTTCAAATTGAGTTAGTTGATTTCATTTTTTATCACAGTTTCCAACATGTAAAGTATCCTTAAAACCTGCGGTTTAATTAAATTAGTCATTTGGTAGAAGTGCAAAAAAAAACAATTGAACAGAACATTGCTATGCTGATAGTGACCAAATTGTCAGATTGAACAACATTAAAAATTCCTTGCTAGAAAAATCAGATTTACTTTGTGGCATTCTTTACGTCACTAAGTATATATCTTCTTGAAACTCAATTACTCATCATTAAAAGACATGGTCAAGGTCATCTGTCAATGTCAAACTTCGAAAATATTGCTGTTTTGATGGTTCATGCATTGGGACAGCATTTTATTCTATTGTAAACTTTTAAATTCTTATCTCTGATTAAAAAACAAGGGAGCTTGCACAAGGTAAACAGAGGTACAGATTAGAGGGAGTAAACTTTTCTTAAATCTCTATTTCATAATGAAACCTTATGTTGTGGGTACTCATTGGAATCGTCTTGTTGAGACGATTCCAATGAGTACCAACAAGATAGGGGTTGTATTATAATCATCAAAATACTTTGATTAAAATCTAAGAAAATCCTCTATCGGTAGCTCTGGGTAAAATATGTGAAAATAAACACATCATAGCTAGCGGCTATCTTTAAAACATCACATGTTGCCTAGAATGTATAGACATGCGGTAAAAAGATTGGTTTCCATGATACTGCAGTGATATGCATTCTATCGTAACAAACTCTGAAGCCTAGAAAAATATTTTCTTAAATGATTTGAACAGCTTTCCTCTAACCTTTATGTCTGAGTTTTATTTCTTTCTAATTCATGCATGTACAGCAAATAATTTTGTGCACTGGAAAATGAGGTGATAGTTGCATTGATTGATTGATTGAATAGAGTTTAATGCCTCTTTCAACATTTTTTCAGTTATATCGTATATTGTAGCTGGAGCACCTAACAGTGGATTCCTGGTATTTCTCTCTCCAGTACAACCATCATGTCCTTTCATAGCCTCCAGCTGCTATCTCACATAGGTCTGTGATTATCAACTCATTGGATGAGAGACAAATATTTACAAAGAGTGAGTGCCGCCGTCCAGGATCCAGCCCGGGACCTCTAGATTGACAGTCCATCGCGCTACCAACTGCGCTATGACCGTGGCTTGGATAGTTGCAGAACTGTTGCAAGTGACTATATGCTTCTCAATATAATTTCATAATCATGGACAAACTCTTGATTAATATTTTCTTTGTTTTATTCACTATTTTAATTCAGAGATGAAAAGAGCATCTGTTGGTATCAATGAAGGTATGAAACTAAAAAAACCTAATCACACTGTATCAATATTCGAGTGGATTCATTCAAAGGTATTATATGACTAGCTTTAACCCTTGTCATGTTGAATTAAAACCCTCTTTCTGAATTGCACTCATATCAAAGTACTGAAAGCCCTAGAATGGCAGGTTTAGATAATCTTTCTCTTTGAAGATTAAATTCATTAAGGGGACAAACAGATGGTGTTGACTAAGATCGGACTGCACATAGGTGTCCTAGACCTGTCAAAACTGGTTCAGCATGACAAGGGTTAAGCTTTGTATAACTCTATAGAGTCAACAAATTTTACCTTCATCTTTTACCTTCATTTGATATCATGAAGCAATATTGTAACAATTTCACCAAAATGAAACATTTTTCTTATGGGACTTCCATGAGTGCAAAATAAAAGCAATTTTTTAACCAATCAGAGAGTACAAATCTTGATTGACACTAAAAACAGATTATTGAAGTATGAGAACTTGATAGCTTTGACATTCACCATGCAATATATAGTTAAAAATCTTTGAGGCATTTTCTTTCAAATTCAAAGTCTTCGATTTACAAAGGTAAATTTGATTTTACTGGAGCATTTTGTGGTCATAGTGCAGTTGATAGTGCGTCAGGCTATCATTTGAAATAAAACCCCATAGGAATTGTGATCATTTTAGCAATTGCAGCGGTGTTGGTATTAGCATTGGCATATGACCTTGGTCATATCTCTGTTGTTATTGAAGATAGCTTCATGAAACTTGGCATGTGTGTTAATCATCACAAGAGCTATCCAGACTATGAAGGGGGATGACTCTGAAAGCATTTTTGTAAGAGATATGCCCCATTCTTTGCTTAGATTTTCACATGCCGCCGGAGGCGGACGTATATTGGCGTCATCTTCTCTGTCTGTCTGTCCGTCCGTCTGTCTGTCCATCCATCCGTTCGTCCGTACGTCCATCCACTTTTCTTGTCAACGCAACTCCTCCTAAGTTTCCGGCTGGATCTTCTTGACTATTGTTCAATGTTATTACCTCAATTGGTACATGTGCATGAAGGAAGGATTTTATGGTTCGTTGATTTTTGCCTGAGTTATGCCCCTTAAAACTTAGTCTCTGGGTCCATTTTTAGCTCCACTGGCCGAAAGGCCAGCGGGCTATTGTCATGGCAAGGTATCCGTCGTCCGTGCGTCCGTGCGTGCGTCCGTGCGTCCGTCCGTCCGTCCGTAAACTTTTACTTTAAAAATCTTCTCCTCATAAAGTACTGGATGGATTCCAATCAAATTTCACAGGAATGTTCCTTGGGTGACCCTCTATCAGATTCCTTCAAAGATTTTTAATCGGTTGAAAATCATGGATTTTCTCAGAAACTAATTGATGGATATTTGCCAAACTTCACATGAATTATCCTTGAGGGGCCCTCTATCAGCCTACAAAAAATCATTGTGATCAGATGAAAAATATGTATTTTATGGGCGGAGGTCATTTCTCTATATGTTATATAGTGAAAACTTTGAAAATCATTTTCTCAGAATCTAATCAATAGATATCAACCAAATTTTACATGAATGATACTTGAGTGATCCTTTATCAGTGTAGCAAAAATTATTGTGATCGGATGAAAAATGTGTATTTTATGGGCAGAGGTCATTTCTCTAAATGTTATATAGTGAAAACTTTGAAAATTATTTTCTCAGAATCTAATCAATAGATATCAACCAAATTTTACATGAATGATACTTGAGTGACCCTTTATCAGTATAGCAAAAATTATTGTGATCGGATAAAAAATATATATTTCATGTGCGGAGGTCATTCCTTTATGTTATATAGTTTAAACTTTGAAAATCATTTTCTCAGAACCTAATTGATAGATATCAACCAAATTTTACTAGAATGATTCTTTAGTGATCCTTTATCAGTCTATTAAAAAATATTGTGATCAGATAAAAAATATGTCTTTTATGGGCAGAGGTCATTTCTTCATATATAGGGTAAAACAAACTATCCTGAAAGGTTAAACAGATGGATTAGATATCATGGAAATTTTATTTCTGAGAAGTTGTATCAGTCTGCAAAAAAATATTTGATTAGATGAACAGCATATTTTTTTTTTATTGGTAGAGGGTATTATAACATATAAAGTGAATATTTGATCACCCTTTTGGTATCTTCTCAATGATGAATTTTTCTAGACTTGTTGAATTTAATAGGTGTAAAGATTATAGATTAGAAGAAACAAAACCTTTGTTGAAATTCAAATGTATAGAAACATTAGTTGAAATAAGTAGCCTGAGAATACCCACTCAGAATTGGTGAGTTTAGTTGAACGAAGGGTGAATCTGCACAGAGTGTAAAATGATGTTCTGACCTCCTGACATTCAGAGTGGGGTAGAAAGAGTTGAGTTTACTGCACTCTAAGGCATTGGGCAGAATAAAATAAATATATTGGATTGAATATTTTACTTCTTACTATCATTAGTTAGAATTTTGTTTTGATGACAAACAATTGTGAAGTAACATCTTTTAGTAGTGTTTAATTAAAAGTGGAAAAATCTACAATCAAAATTTTGCAGACCAACACCAGTATATTGTGCAGTAACATTCTGTTAGTTTTGAAATTCTTATATTTGGATTTTAACAAAATATCACTAGAATGATCCTTGGGGGACCCATTATCAGACTGCACAAAATTATTGTGATTAAATGAAAAATATTTGTGTAACAGGTAGAGGTCAATTTTGTTATTCACTGATCATGAGTTTTTTATGCAGAAATATTTCAGCATGTGACCCTTATTTACTTGAAATAAACATTCACTCATTTATTCACTTCAATTCTCATTTAAACAGCTTTATAATCCTCTTATAGTCATTATTTGGATATTCAGGCCTGTGGAGCGAATCAGGCGCTCAAGCGCCTCTAGTTCTTGTCAACGCAACTCCTCCTAAGTTTCTGGCTGGATCTTTTTGAAACTTGGTCAATATTATCACCTCAATCGGTAGATGTGCATGAAGGAAGGATTTTATGGTTTGTTGATTTTTGCCTGAGTTATGCCTCTTAAAAACTTAGTCTCTGGGTCCACATTTCTTGTCAACGCAACTCCTCCTAAGTTTCTGGCTGGATCTTCTTGAAACTTGGTAAATGTTATCACCTCAATTGGTACATGTGCATGAAGGAAGGATTTTATGGTTCGTTGATTTTTGCCTGAGTTATGCCCCTTAAAAACTTAGTCTCTGGGTCCACTTTTCTTGTCAACGCAACTCCTCCTAAGTTTCTGGCTGGATCTCCTTGAAACTTGGTCAATGTTATCACCTCAATTGGTAGATGAGCATAAAGTAAGGATTTTATGGTTCGTTGATTTTTGCCTGAGTTATGCCCCTTAAAACCTTAGTCTCTGGGGCTTATTCCCTCAGTTATGCCCCCTTTAAATTTAGTCTCTAGGGCTTATTGAAATTGCAGCATTGTGAATGCAACTCTTCCTAAGTTTCCGGCTGGATCTAAATGAAACTTGGTGGATGTTATAACCGAAATTGGTAGATGAGCATGAAGTAAGGATTTTATGGTTCATTAATTTTACCCTAAATTATGCCCCCTTAAAACTTAGTATCTAGGGCTTACTTAAATTGCAGCCTTTTGAAGGCAACTCCTCCTTACTTTTTGTCTTTATTTAAATGAAACTTGGTCAATGTCATCACCATAATTTGTAGATGTACATGGATCAAGGATTTATGGCTCATTTATTTCCCTGAATTATGCCCCCTTAAAACTTAGTGTCTGGGGCTTATTGAAATTGCAGCCTTGTGAAGGCAACTCCTCCTAACTTTTTGTCTTGATTTAAATGAAACTTGGTTATTTTGAATTTGGTTCTGTCAAAATAAGTAGTGTCTACAATTATTTTCGTGAAACAGCAGCAAAGTGGAGGCGTATTTTGTGACGATGGCACTCTTGTTTGCATTGTCCAGCACCTGCACCTTTGGGGGGTGCTCTTGTTCATTAAAGCATAAATACATGTATATTTATGAAAATTAAAATCACATTTAACATAAATAGAAGTAATTTACATATTGGCCTTATAAGTTTTAAAAGGTCTGAGAACTCCTGCACTAAACTCGAAAAACCCAGGGGAAAATGTCAAATTATTTTGGCTTATCAGTAATTCAGGTACATTTTACATTGATATATTGGGGTTTAGATTTTTTCAAGGTATATATTAAGATAAAAATCTTTCAGTTCATGTTTGTCCTTTTTTTCTCAAGCTCTTAATTAAACAGGGGTGTTAATGCTGCTTTTAACAATTTTTCAGACATATTGCTTTAGCTGGTGAACCCAACCATGGATTTCTAGTATTTCTCTAGCCAGTACTACTAATCATGACATCCTTTTCAAGCATCTGTGGTCTGACAGACTGAGTCATTGACAAAAAAAGCATCTTAAGACAGCTTATTTCATGAAATTGAACAATAAGTGGTCCTTAAGGTAGTGGACCCATAATAGACCTGTTATGGTTTAGAAATAATGAACTTTAGCAGCGTAAATTGAGGTTTCTCAATGATTCATTAGGAACTTTTGTCAATATTGTGAAAGATAATTGAGTTCGGAAATGTTATGGAACTATAACTGGTCCACTACCTTAAATTGATTAAGGTAGTGGACCCGTGATAGGTCCTCAATGTTTTGGTAGTAGTGAGCTTAAACAGTGTTAACCAAGGTTTCCTGATGATTTTCATTAGGAAACTTCAGTCAGTATTGTGAAAGTTCATGAGTTCCGAAATGTTGCGGAACTTTTAAGGTTCCTCTACCTTAATAGTAATGACAATAGTATGGACAACAAGCTTTATTATTGCCCACTCTAGATCAACAAGAATGCCTGGAAGTCACAAAAAATGCCAAAATATTGCTCAACAGAATATCACAGAATCATAACCCTTGTCATGCCGAACCCGGAATATTCCTGCTTTGGCAGGAGCTATAGACAAACATCAGTCTGCACATATGTGCAATCTGATGTCAGTCTATACCACTGTTTCTGACTTTCGAACCAGAATTATGAGTAGATTTAATTTTTCAAATCAAAATTGACCTACAGTTGGTACTTTCAGTGCTTTTTGCCCTTTGATTTTGATGAAAATTTTTAGCCAAAATTTATTCAGCATGAGAAAGGGTTAATACCGGAATGTTTAGATGTGACAAGGAACATTTTGTGAAAACTTTATCAAAATCTGTCCATAATTGCAGAATCCACTTTTGTATCATAATGACCAATGATATTGATTGCTCATGCTGCCTAATATATTATTTGTGGCTTCATCAAAGGAATTTTGCTTTCAAAGGCCAAAAAGTAAAGGGATCAGACTAGATTCAATTTCAATTTCACTGTTATCTAAACCACTCCATGTAACTGTCTAATGTAATAGATTCATTGGCCTTATTAGATAGGCTACCTCATAGAACATGGCCAAAATAATTTATGGGCCCCTTAATGCACAGAGAGATAAACTCCCTTTAAAAATTTTGCATATATGTTCTATAAATAGCTTCCTATTCTTCAAGATCTAATCAGACGCTTACAATTTCAATTAATTCGGTGCAATTCCGATTTGTTTTCCAATCCATTGCCATTTTTAACGAAGTTGATATATGTTTTTCAGTGAGTTTGGAGCATTTTTTGAATGGTTTGAGTGAGTGTTTGGAATGAATGAATGGAGCGCTGAGTGAGCGATTTAGAATGGTTTTGATTGAGATGAATGTCAATTTCACAATGTAACTAACTGTACCATACTTAAATAATTGCAATACTTTTTGAAAGAAAAAATTATGCTTAAATTTATAATAAAATTCCAGAGTATGTATTCATCCAAGGGCCTCACCTAGGAAATCAATCAGAGAAAAGTTGGTGGCATTCAATAAGCACCTCAACCCTATTTTTATCACTAATTATCTAACATTTCATCACCCCAGACAATATGCATGCAAGTGAAAAATTCATCTAAATAGCTTTAACAGGCGCTTAGAATTTTCTGGAGGCATGTGATTTCTTGAAAACCATTTCCCACACAAGCACAGACCTTAAAATAACTCAAATCTTATACTGTAAACGGGGTAATTTTGGCGGTGGTTTTATTTTGGCTATATTGGCGGTCAAGCTAAAATGCGCCAAATTTAATCCACCGCCAATATTTGTCATTATTAAATCAGAAATTACTTTATTATGATAGATATGAAATCTATACATTTTTAGTCAATGTCAATTAAATTAATATCAAAGTTATGCAGACCATACTTATTATTTTGCTGACAACGTTGACATTTCGACAGATCAGCGCAATACTATTGTAAGTGCCTATAAATTATAGGCACTTACAATAGTATTGCACTGATCCCTCAATTTCAAGATTCCAGATCCAAGTTGGTTGATACATTGTAATGAAATCACAGTGAAATGGTGTGAAAAACTTACACACGCGTTATAACTATTACAAAAGGTGTGAAAACAAACCATTGTTAAGTTAGTGGAAAGTTGACATTACTGTTGAAATTGTCTTTCTTTTACTTACGTTGTTTTAAACAACGAAAAAATGTAAAATATATATTAAGCGTTTAATTTTGGTGTTAAAGTAAGATGCGCCAAAATAAATCAAAGCCAATAAATTGTAATCGAAAAACCGCCAAATGTGGACACCGCCAATATAAAGCCGATTACAGTATTAGAGATCTCACGTTGATGGCTTAATGCAAGGCAGTTGTAACTTCATATAAACAATAGGCAGTTTCAACTGTTTCGCACTGATCCATTGGTGTCTTTAAACTTGGTTGAAATATTTGACTACTTTGTAATATTGAAAGAACTGTTACACCGCCTTTTGTTCAATAAATAGAAGATATTAAATGAGTGGTCATTGCATACCTAATATTTAAGGAGTCATCTTTAAACTGATAAAAAATGAGACTGTGCTGAGTTTTTATCTGTTTAAGATGATGAGTTTAATAAATTTGGTATTTTATGAGCACAAAATTGATACTATATTTATCATATGACCCGAATTTTTATGATAAAAAAAGGAAATTCAACATTCATTGATTCAAGTTATTCCGCAAAACATATTATGCTGTTAACCAAATGACGTCAACAAATCATGGCTTCATTTTCACAATGAAAATATAACATTGATGTCAATAATATTAAACTAATTTGCATAGTTATTTCACTAGTATAGAAAAATCAGTGTTATTTCAAAAATATTTAACTGAGTTATTTCACTCCCACGAGTTAGGTCATATTATAAATTAAGGTTCATGTGAAGTGTTTGAGACCCAATTTTAAGGGCATTTCATTAGCCGAGAAAAAGCAGTATGTCCAGGAATATTACATATCAAAATGAAGGTATTCATGAACACAAGCAGTTAAGCAACATATAGCGGTATAGCCAAAACATTGTGGAAAAGGGTCATTTTGTACAGAACAAGCAACTGCATGACAGTTGAATAAAATTGCCCCATATTTTAACAAAGTACAGTCTAAAGCACTATCCAGGTAGTACTACAATCGTTGATATAAAACTCAGTCTCAAAAGGCTCTTTTGAAACAATTAATTTCCATTCATTTTGTCTGCATACATGTCAAACCGGTTTGGTCTGTTTTCAAAATAGATCTTAGGTATGGTGCAATATCACACCATAATATTGTGAATTATTTTCAGTGATTTATTTCAAATAATAGTTTTTTAATTCAATGATCTATAATACATTAGGCCTACTATATATTCATCATTCTGTGAAATAGAAATTGATATTTTGATTAACAACCTTACAGGTATATAAACTATTTATGTCCATCTATGTTGTGATAACACACCATACCTTACACGGGACTACACATTTACAAAATTAGAATGACATATATAACATGTGTGTTAATAAAATAAGTCAAAATTAATTGCTTGCATAACTACGTTTTGGGCCTGAATTTTATACCAACGTTTATAGTAGTACCTGGGTAGTACTTTAGACTGTACTTTGTTAAAATATGACCCAATTTTTTACAACAGTCATGCAGTTGCTTGTTCTGTACAAAATGATCCTTTTCCACAATGTTTGAGCTATACCGCTATAGCTATGACAGTCTTATGTTGCTCAACTGCTTGTGCTCATAATAGCTTCATTTTGAAATATAATATACCTGGACATACTGCTTTTTCTTGGCAAATGAAGTTCCCTTAAAATTTGGTCTCAAACACTTTAAATGAACCTTAAGCCCATGTCCATAAAAATCGCTATTTCTTGAACATTCTTTGAATAATTGTTCTTGATTTAGTCTTATGAAAGATGAGTTACATAAGAATACAAATCAATTGACAAACAGTGGCTTTTTCAGGAAACACATAATCTACCATAATAAAGTATTATATGTAAATGAGAATTTGGTCACTTGAAATACAGGCGCGGTAATGCACTCTATTGAAATTGGAGTCTGAAATGTTGCAGGTCATGAATATTAATCAAGTTGGGCCTATGTTTAGATCATCGCGTCATAATTATTTTCATGATCAAATATTGGAATGACAAATTCAAGCTTATCTTTGAGAATAAAAGTCTAGTTTTTGTGTACATAATTGTTTGAGATCATTGCCATGCATTTCGGAAATGTTCACAAACACAGACAGGGGTTTTAGGCTACATTATAATACTCTTTGAAAGTTACCATTTATATAAGAAAACAGTATGAAACATGAAACCAGAAGAAACACTTAAACTTTTCTGTTGGTAGCATGTGACTTCTTAACTATTTCTCACATCCTGATATATTTAAGGCTAATTTGTGCAATCTAATCTGATCTTAGTCTGTTATACTGTTATACCAGTAGATTTTTCTTTTGAATTCTCCGCCCCCCCCCCCCCCCCCCCCCCCCAAAAAAAAAAAAAAGAAAAAAAAAATGAAATAGAAAAGATGTTTATTGACAAACAATTAAAAGTGCATACAGGGCTTACAGCTATTTTGATTGTAATGCTTTTTCCTAAGGATTCTTATTCAACTTGACAAGGGTTGGTTTGTAGCCAAGGATTTGGTTTATGATGGTATATAATAATAATTGATGTTTTAGTACCAAAAGTTGATCTGATCTACCTAGTAGTATTTTTCTCTGGACAGATTCATGGCCTGTTTTAATGCTTGGTTTGTTATAACCACATAAAAATGTGCCAGGAGTATGTGAGAATTCTTGTCTTCTTATGACCTTATTATAGTAAGATTATCACAATATACTGAAATGACAATGCTCCAGGATTTCAAACATGAAGAATTCATCATTATATCAAAACATGATTTTGTTTAATCTTTGACTTATACATAATTCCCACTTTAAGTCAATTGGAACCCTTAAATCAGCATTGTTATGACCAAGGGCGTAACAACCATTATGAACGTCATGCAAGTGCATAATAGAAATAGATTCTCTTTTGAAAAATGTCATTGATGAATGATCATAACATCAAAACTACAGCTTATTCAAGCTGTAGTTTAGATGTTTTGATTATTCACCAAAGCTCAAATCATAAAAAAAGGGGAGTGTACGGAGGACATTCATCTTTTAATTGTCACAGTCCACATACCATTTTTGGTGAACGAAATTTTCGTTCACCAGTGTTATATACCGTGTATGGAAAATCCTGTAGGATCTTAATAGGTTTTAAATAAAGCAGTACCTCTTTAGATTCAATTTAGTATCTCTAGATAGTTCTCTCTACAAAATCACTGTTTGTATCGTGAAATGCATGATTCTAGCATTCCTTATCAAGTGAAGATAATGAAAATTACCCTTTAAAAACATAAAAATATCTTGGAGTGTCTATACGAGCGAATTTTTGATCGGCGTAAGATTGTCAAGAGTTGAGAGCAAAAACAAAGGTTGTGTCTGTATACTGTATAGACAGATACTATGTTTATGATTTAAACCTTCGCTATTGCAACTTGTAGTAATTTGCCGGAAATGTGTGTTTATTGAGGTCGTGAACTCTTGAACTTCTACACACCCCTGATTGGCCATTCCCCACGTGATGACCTACTACGATTTTACCTGCCTTTTTATGAATGAAGTCTTTGGTTATAAGTTACGAAAGGTCAAGTTTACAAACGAATGGAATGTTCCTGTCGTTTTTCTCCTATTAAACGCGCCCGAGCGCGATGCAAAACGTCGTGGGGGGCGCTATTATTTCAGACTCTTTTACTTAATTAAAAAAATACGTATTTTGGTACCTAACTGCAAACTGTTAACATGTTCGTAATTATCGATTGAAATACGTACGCTACCCAATACGCTTTTCTGTTTATCTATTAAGGCTATAGATTTAAAAAATAAAATAAAATGTTAGCTAATGAATTGTCATTCTGTCATTTTAAGTCATCTATCGAAATACGGTCACCCTCGACCATTAATTGCAGCTTTCAAAAGCAAGTGATTGTGTTAGCAGAAGCCGAGATTATTATTATTGTTATTATTTGTACAAGGTAGGAAGTTCCAGACGATGCAATATTCAATGTTCCGCTACCGATGGACAAAGCGGTCTAATAAATCATTACCTATTCACGTATGAAATAAATAATCATGTATTAAATCCTAAAATTTCGTGATGTGTAAATGCACCCGGTACATGAAATGAAAGTGTTTCGTAGTGAAAACACAAAACGTCTGGAGCTAGCTGGGTCACCGCGTGTCGGCACCCTTTGAAGTCCCCAGATTCTTGCAAGCGGCGACGTCGCTTTTGAAATAAGTCACACACGAGATTTTACGGGTTTTTTCCTATTTTAACAGTATGAATTGTGACTAGGATTTAATCATTTGACTCGGATATTTTGTATATTTGCAGAAGGTGAAATGATTTCAGAAATATTTTCGTAACAACGAAAGGGGATTTTATTCGCATGTGACTTATGAAGAATAACGAGAAATAGTTTTAATTTTGTGTTAAATTCCACGCACTAGTTTTCTGATGTTGGACGATCTTTTAATGACGCAACCAGCCTTATCCTGATAGGAATTTAAGATAGTTAACCCACAATCTAATGAACATTACGTCGTGGAGTAGCAGCTTTTGAATTTAAATTCGAGACCGGATTTTTCACCACGGACCATGGATGGTTGGATGCTGTTGATGGTATAGTCAAGGGCCTGGGAATCATATTTATGGGGGAGCGCGTTTATTAGGGAGGGCGCGTCTAAATTCCCATTGAAACATAAACACGCACCACTTGACCGTGACCAACCTTGATATGAAATAAAATTTAAACCATTACCAGACAACTTATGTTCTCAACTACCAAATTTACACCTCTTGCTTGAATCCCGTTTTTATCTTAAAGCTTGTTGTTGCATACTTGTGTAATGTAAATATCTTCGGTTACGGGTTTTTTTGTATCATATTACCCAATCCAATTTTAATTCATTTTTATGCAATGGCATCAGATGATTATTCTTTCACGAGACTGAATATTACCGAAAGAGACCAAAACCCTGTAATTACAATTACGAAACAGCGGTCTTTTAATTGGGAGGATGGGGGGGGGGCATTCAGGTCGTACCAGAGCCATAGCGGATAACGCTTGAAAGTCAAAATGCAGAAAGACTGCTGTATAATCTGCTAAAATATGGGTTCCGCATGTGGAAATTGAATTACCTTTCTGACTGCTATTTTTTTGAGTTAAGAAAAGAATCATTAGTCTAGACACTATAGTTGCCTGTTTTCTTTTCTCTAGGTTTAGCGCTCTCTGTCTATCGGTCTGTCTCTGTCTGTCACTCTCTCTACCTTTCTTTTCCTCTCTTTCTCATTCTTTGAATTTAGAATTTTGACGAGACACTTTCCCTTGATTATTTTTTATATTTTTAATTTCTCTTTTCTCAACGAATTCAATATATCACTTTAGAATGCCAACAGATTCGTTCACCATCAGTACTTTCAGTGCTTTGATTATCCTATATATTCTATGTTAGTCACCTTCTGGGTGTGTATACATTTCAGAATCCTAGTTACACCTTTGATATATAATGATTATTGATGTTTTAGTACCAGAAGTTGATCTGATCTACCTAGTAGTATTTTTCTCTGGACAGATTCATGGCCTGTTTTAATGCTTGGTTTGTTATAACCACATAAAAATGTGCCAGGAGTATGTGAGAATTCTTGTCTTCCTATGACCTTATTATAGTAAGATGATTACAAAAAACTCAGATTATGACAATGCTCCAGGAATCAAACATGAAGAATTCATCATTATATCTAAACATGATTTTATTTAATCTTTGACTTATAAATAATTCCCACTTTTAATCAATTGGAACCCTGCAATCAGCCTTGTTAAAACACAGGGTGTAACTAACATTCCACACTAGTGCATAATAGAAATAAATCCTCTTGCAAAAAATGTTGTTAATGAATGATCAAGACATTGAAACTACATCTTATTCAAGCTGTAGTTGAGATGTTTTGATTATTCACCAAGGCTCAAATCATAGAAAAGGGGAGCAGACGGAGGACATTCATCTTTTGTCACAGTCCACATATCGTCTTTATTTTATATATTCTATGTTTGTAGCCTTCTTAGTCAAAGTGTATATGAATTTCAAAATCCGGGTAACACCTTTAGTATATAATGATAATTGATGTTTTAGTACCAGAAGTTGATGTGATCTACCTAGTAGTATTTTTCTCTGGACAGATTCATGGCCTGTTTTAATGCTTGGTTTGTTATAACCACATAAAAATGTGCCAGGAGTATGTGGGAATTCTAGTCTTCCTATGACCTTATTACAGTCAGATGAATACAAAAAACTCAGATTATGACAATGCTCCAGGAATCAAACATGAAGAATACATCATTTAATGAATACATGATTTTGTTTAATCTTTGACTTATACATAATTCCCACTTTAAGTCAATTGGAACCAAGAAATCAGCATTGTTATGACCAAGGGCGTAACAACCATTATGAACGTCATGCAAGTGCATAATAGAAATAGATTCTCTTTTGAAAAATGTCATTGATGAATGATCATAACATCAAAACTACAGCTTATTCAAGCTGTAGTTTAGATGTTTTGATTATTCACCAAAGCTCAAATCATAAAAAAAGGGGAGTGTACGGAGGACATTCATCTTTTAATTGTCACAGTCCACATACCATTTTTATCCTATATATTCTATGTTAGTCGCTTTCTGAGTGTATATGCATTTCAAAATCCTAGTTACACCTTTGATATATAATGATAATTGATGTTATAGTACCAGAAGTTGATCTGATCTACCTAGTAGTATTTTTCTCTGGACAGATTCATGGCCTGTTTTAATGCTTGGTTTGTTATAATCACATAAAAATGTGCCAGGAGTATGTGGGAATTCTAGTCTTCCTATTGCCTTCTTGCAGTAAGATGAATACAAAAAACTCAGATTATGTCAATGCTCCAGAAATCAAACATGAAGAATTCATCATTATATCAAAACATGATTTTATTTAATCTTTGTCTTGTTCATAATTCCCACTTTTAGTCAATTGGAACCAAGAAATCAGCATTGTTATGACCAAGGGCGTAACAACCTATGAACATCATGCAAGTGCATAATAGAAATAAATTCTCTTTCGAAAAATGTCATTGATGAATGATCATAACATCGAAACTACAGCTTATTCAAGCTGTAGTTTAGATGTTTTGATTATTCACTAATGCTCAAATCATAGAAAAGGGGAGCGGACGGAGGACATTCATCTTTTGACACAGTCCACATATTGTCTTTATCCTACATATTCTATGTTGGTCGCCTAATCTTAGTGTGTATAAATTTTAATATCCTAGTTACTCCTTTGGTATATAATAATAATTGATATTTTAGTACCAGAAGTTGATCTGATCTACCTAGTAGTATTTTTCTCTGGACAGATTCATGGCCTGTTTTAATGCTTGGTTTGTTATAACCACATAAAAATGTGCCAGGAGTATGTGAGAATCCTAGTCTTCTTATGACCTTATTATAGTAAGATGATTACAATAAGCTTGGATTATGACAAAGCTCCAGGAATCAAACATGAAGAATACATCATTTAATGAATACATGATTTTATTTAATCTTTGACTTATAAATAATTCCCACTTTTATTCAATTGGAATCCTTAAATCAGCCTTGTTAAAACCAAAGGTGTAACTACCATTCTGCACTTTATGCAAGTGCGTAATAGAAATAAATCCTATTGCAAAAATGTCGTTAATGAATGATCAAGACATTGAAACTACAGCTTATTCAAGCTGTAGTTTAGATGTTTTGATTATTCACCAATGCTCAAATCATAGAAAAGGGGAGCGGACAGAGGACATTCATCTTTTGACACAGTCCACATATTGTCTTTATCCTACATATTCTATGTTGGTCGCCTAATCTTAGTGTGTATAAATTTTATTATCCTAGTTACTCCTTTGGTATATAATAATGATTGATGTTTTAGTACCAGAAGTTGATCTGATCTACCTAGTAGTATTTTTCTCTGGACAGATTCATGGCCTGTTTTAATGCTTGGTTTGTTATAACCACATAAAAATGTGCCAGGAGTATGTGGGAATTCTTGTCTTCCTGTGACCTTCTTATAGTAAGATAAATACAAAAACCTCAAATAATGACAATATTCCAGAATCAAACATGAAGAATTCATCATTATATCAAAACATGATTTTATTTAATCTTTGACTTTAAAAATAATTCCCATTTTTAGTCAACTGGAACCCTGAAATCAGCCTTGTTAAAACACAGAGTGTAACTAACATTCCACACTAGTGCAAATAGAAATAAATCCTCTTGCAAATCAAAGCACTGAAAGTACTGGTGGTGAACGAACCTGATGGCATTCTAGAGTGATATATTAAATCATTTAGAAAAGAGAAATTATGAATGTAAAAAAGGGGGTATTGTCTCGACAAAATTTCCGTTATTCGGAAATTTCACTGCAAATTCAAAAAGGGAAAGAGAGGAAATATCCTGTTAGAAAAATATTTGTTAGAATATGAGTTGTTACTCTGTGAAAATTTCTTTTACACACTTGAAATAGGTACATTTATTTATTAAACATAAATGGAGAAAACGATTTAATCCTATCTAGAACTGTCTTCAACCTATATCCAATGGTGTTTGTTTTTACAAAAGTAATTGTTATCATGCTTAAGCTTATTTTAAGTAAATTTGTTGTATTTGTTTTAACTTTTTTCTATTTATCTATCTTTGTTTCTTCTCAGAGGATGATAAGGTCTATGTGTACCAACCAAAGAAACACCTATGAATATCAGTCAGTCCTGAACTGTACTCATTGTTTGAAGTTATGATGTGTTATGTTATTAATAGTATTTTGAACCATAACCTGAGAGATTCATTTTTATCATATCTGAAGCCTAAACCACTCCAAACGTTGACACTTATGTCGTTATTCAATTTTATAACACTGCAGGATGAGAAATATTTAGGTATAGGTCAAAGGAGGTCTAGTGCCCTATTAGTATAATTCATAGATAATTTCTGTTTAAGGTTTAGAAATTAAAGTATAACTTTTTATATTAAATAATTACTTCATAGTAAATTGCATACTAAAAGTCTTTATGAATTTTATTTCTGTAACGTAATTTCTACATCAAAAGTGAATAAGAATCTTATTCAAGAAGTTCATTTTTTTAAAGGGAGGTAATAATTGCATGACGATGTCTATGACTATGTTTAAGTATGAAACAATGGGTTTTTTTCCTCCCGACTTTCTTCCAAATAAGAATTGAGAATCCTTACAATTGTCGGTTTATTTTTTGCACGAGAACCTATTGTTTACCTTCAAGAGTTTGGATGCTTGTAAAATCACTCACTATCGATATCTTATTACAGTATTGCGGCTGATATGAGACTTTTCTGCTCGGAGCTAGTTTTTGCTTAAACTGTAGTTAACCAATTCTAAAAGTATCATTGGGAAGGATAGAGCCAGTTTTTGTTCATCGATTAAGATTTTTATGATTTCTGTAAAAAACGCAATGACTTTTCCAGAATAATTTAACTAAACCCGCCTGTCGAATTGTAAACAAGTGCATGACGGATCTGGTCACCCCGTGACCACGGCAATATCTACTCGTCAATTGGAGTGGAATCTAGGGTTGAATATTTAGCTATCATTTGTTTAATTTTCAAATAGAATTTTGAATTGATATGGTTCTACAGATTGAAAAAATGCAAAGTAGAATGGCCTAAATGAAATATCTTCCGTGCCTCTCGCATTTGGTATTCGGCAATATTCGCTTCTGAAACAGACGAATACGAAACGTTTTCGCTGGGAATAAGTTCACCGAATATTCGAGTGTACCATTACAGCCCTACTTCAGCCAATGTAATTTTACAGAAAAATCTTAAAAGCGGCGTTCATCCCAATTCAAATAAAAAGTACAAGAAAGGTTGTACATGTAAAACACATGTCGAATCATTCTTTAAACCCGTTTCGAGACTGACTGTCGCTAGTTGAAAAGTTATGTAAAACCGCGTTACCGTTTCTAATGACACAGGGTGTCTTGATGTGTCATTCGTCTCAACTAGGCCGATTCCTGTAACCTACATTTAAATCGGAGCCGTCGGAGATCGCCCGAGTATTGCCGAATGTAAGTTCAAGAGGACATGACCTAAATAAACACGTATTTCCGGCTAATTACTACAAGTTGCACCAGCGAAGGCTTGGGTCAAAAACATAGTATCTGTCTCTACGGTATTTAGACACAAACTTTGTTTTTGCTTTAAACTCTCGACAACCTTACGCCGATCAAAAATTCCCCTGATAAACATTGCAAGATCATTTTGTGTTTTTCAAGGCGAATTTTCATTATCTTCACTTGATGAAAAATACTAGTTTCACGCCACCAAAGAAAAAAACAGTGATTTTCCGGCGAAAAATATTGAAAGATACTAAATTGAATTTTAAGAGGCGCTACTTTATTTCAAATGTATTAACATCCAACAGGATTTTCCTGACATGGTATATAACACTGGTGAACGACGTTCGTTCACCAAAAATGTTGTTAATGAATGATCATGACATTAAAACTTCAGCTTATTCAAGCTGTAGTTTAGATGTTTTGATTATTCACCAATGCTCAAATCATAAAAAAGGGGAGTGGACGGAGGACATTCATCTTTTGTCATAGTCCACATACCATTTTTATCCTGTATATTCTATGTTAGTCGCCTTCTGGGTGTGTATACATTTCCAAATCCTAGTTACAACTTTGGTATATAATGATTATTGCCTTCTTGCAGTAAGATGATTACAACAAACTCAGATTATGTCAATGCTCCAGGAATCAAACATGAAGAATTCATCATTATAACAGATCATGATTTTATTTAATCTATGACTGATAAATAATAGTCGCCTTCTGGGTGTGTGAACATTTCAAAATCCTAATTATATGCCTTGGTATATAATGATTATTGATGTTTTAGTACCAAAAGTTGATCTGATCTATCTAGTAGTATTTTTCTCTGGACAGATTCATGGCCTGTTTTAATGCTTGGTTTGTTATAACCACATAAAAATGTGCCAGGAGTATGTGGGAATTCTAGTCTTCCTATGACCTTATTATAGTAAGATTATCACAATATACTGAAATGACAATGCTCCAGGATTTCAAACATGAAGAATTCATCATTATATCAAAACATGATTTTGTTTAATCTTTGACTTATACATAATTCCCACTTTAAGTCAATTGGAACCAAGAAATCAGCCTTGTTAAAACCAAAGGTGTAACTACCATTCTGCATTTTATGCAAGTGCGTAATAAAAATAAATCCTATTGCAAAAAATGTCGTTAATGAATGATCAAGACATTGAAACTATAGCTTATTCAAGCTGTAGTTTAGATGTTTTGATTATTCACCAATGCTCAAATCATAGAAAAGGGGAGCGGACGGAGGACATTCATCTTTTGACACAGTCCACATATTGTCTTTATCCTATATATTCTATGTTGGTCGCCTTCTGGGTGTGTGAACATTTCAAAATCCTAGTAATTACTTTGGTATATAATGATAATTGATGTTTTAGTACCAGAAATTGATCTGATCTACCTAGTAGTATTTTTCCCTGGACAGATTCATGGCCTGTTTTAATGCTTGGTTTGTTATAACCACATAAAAATGTGCCAGGAGTATGTGAGAATCCTAGTCTTCCTATGACCTTATTATAGTAAGATGAATACGAAAAACTCAGATTGTGATGATGCTCCAGGGAACTGTTTTACTAACTTCTTACGAAAAAATTAATTGTTAGTCAAAGTCACAAATTGTACCTGGTGTTTTCATTCATTGTTAGATTCTGCCTTGTAATATCTCATTGAAATCGTCTTTAGAAGACGATTTCAATGTGATGATGCATAGCAGAATTCTTTATTTAGTTGCTACTGTAGAAGCAACTTTAATTTTTGACATACGCCAAAAATGATCATAAGATGTTCAAAAAAAGGCCCCAGGAATCAAAAATGGAAAATGTATCATTACATCCAAACATCCTGGTGTTATTTTATTTTTAACTTATAAATAATTCCCACTGTAAGTCCATTGGAACCATGAAATCAGCATTGTTATAACAGATACATCATAATACATATCAATATACTTTTAAGCTTAGTAATTAATAACCATAAAAGGATTTGGGCCATATCAGATCAACTGATTCAAGGTCAAGGCTAACTGACAAGGTTAGGGTTTTAATACTTCTTCTTAACATAAAAACATCTGTGTTTTCCAAATTGAAGATGTTAAAGAATGTTACCAGATTGGCTGAAGTGTGGCAGTTAACAGAGCCTCATAAAAATATCATTAGTCTCAATGAGGCATGGCACAGAGTGTGAAATGTAATTACATGAGCTGGAATGAACAACTCTCGAGGGTTCCTGGTAACAATTGTTACGTGCCAATGTAACACGAACAAAGAAGCCAGCAACAAACTTTACAATTAACAATATTTATTGACAATAATACCAGAATTATTGACAATATGAAATTAATACAAAAACAATTTACAATACCTTGAATGTTTAATCCTAAAGTTTTAATTTTAGATCCAATTTAATTAAGTTCCTGGTCCACAAATAATAAGTCCAATAATATCCGAATTTAAAATTAAACACGCTTTTAAACACACTTTTAAGATAACAAGAAATCCCCTTTTAGTTTAACACAGTACTACTAAATGAAACCATAAGTCTAAATCAAGTGAACCAAGAATGCTGTAGGAACCCCTTTATATAATACTATAGAACAATCTGGAATAGTATAGAACATAAGAATACTCTAGAGTCTGAATCACCTTCCAAAAGGCCTTTCTAGAAAGATCTACATAATTCTACATACATTTACGTAACAGAATCAAGAGATAAGAAAATTCCCAGTCTAAAAATAGACACGGTAAATACCATTAGGTTTATTTATAGCTTATACATAACACTTTCCCCCTTGAAAGAAAAAAAGAAAGGTTTATGAAATAAATCTTTCTTTTTGTATTATCTTTAGCATATACAATGATAATATACTTTACATAATTAATAATATCATGATTTGTTGAAACATTTCAGTACATCTAGCATGAAAATACAAACAATTTTCATCAAAAGAATTGAAAAAGAGATATATATATACAAACATATATACATATAAACAAAAAATATAGTGAAATGGTACTGTTAAATTCAATTTTATATTAAAGATAAGACAATTCAAAATTTTAGACTCTTGACAGAGCATCTGGTATAATATTGTCTTTTCCTTTAATGTGTCTTACATCAAGATCAAATTCTTGAAGTGACAAACTCCACCTCAATAATCTTTGGTTCTTACTCTTAAGTTTGTGAAGAAAACTTAAGGGATTGTGATCACTGAAAACAACTATAGGAGAAGTTGCAGATGTTAAATAAACTTCAAAATGTTGGATTGCCAAAATCAGAGCAAGACATTCTTTTTCAATGGTTGAGTAGTTTTTCTGATGTTTGTTTAATTTTTTAGAAAAATAACAAACGGGATGATCAATACCATCATCGTCTTCTTGCAAGAGAACAGCACCAATACCCACATCACTTGCATCAACAGCTAATTTAAAACATTTGTCAAAATCAGGTGCTAAAAGAACTGGTGTGCTCTTTAGTATGGCTTTCAAGCGATCAAAGGCAACTTGACAGTTATCATTCCATTTGAACTTAACATTTTTCTTTAATAAATTTGTTAAAGGTTCAGCTATTATAGAAAAATTCTTACAAAACTTTCTATAGTAGCCAGCCATACCAAGAAATCGCATCAGTTGCTTTTTAGTAGCAGGCACTGGAAACTCAGAGATAGCATTGACCTTAGATTCTAAAGGTTTAACTTGACCCTGTCCCACAAGATGTCCTAAAAAAGTAACAGTAGCATGACAAAATTCTGTTTTTCCCAGATTAACAGTCAATTTTGCTTCACTGAGACGGTCGAAGAATTGTTTGATTCTTTGAAGGTGGTCACTCCATGTATCTGTATAGATGATGACATCATCGATGTATGCGTCACAGCCATCCAAGCCAGCTATAACCATATTTACAAGCCGCTGAAACGTCGCAGGAGAATTTTTCATCCCAAACGGCATAACTTTGTACTGGTACAGACCAGTTGGAGTAGCAAATGCTGATACTTCTTTAGCCCTATCAGTGAGCGGAACTTGCCAGAATCCTTTGAGAAGGTCAAATTTGGTGACATTTTTAGAATTACCGACTTTGTCAATACAGTCATCAATTCTTGGAATTGGAAAAGAGTCAGTTTTTGTCACAGAGTTCACTTTTCGATAGTCAGTACACATTCTGTATGTTCCATTTGGCTTTGGAACTAATATACATGGTGAACTGTAATTACTTTGGCTGGGTTCAATAAAGTCATTCTCCAATAAGTAATTCACTTCATCTTGAAGGGCTTTTTGTTTCACTGGATTCATTCTATAAGGATGTTGTTTTATTGGTTGAGAATCTTCCACAATGACATCATGATATATTTTATCAGTTCTTGTGGGGATGTCAGGAAATAAGTGTTTATATTCATTAATCAACTGTTTCAGCTCTTCTCGTTGAGATGGCTCCAAATGTGAAAGTTTGTCGTCAAGATTCTTAAGTATTTCAGAGTTCTCAAGTTTAGGTGGACCAGGAACAGATTTTTCACTAAAGTCTGAACTAACTTCTGATTCAATCATATTTGATTGTTGTGGGACAGTGTTTACAACTGTAACTGGTTTTGAAATAGAGCTATCTCTGTCAAAATACTTTTTTAACATGTTTACATGACACATTTGTTTATTTTTACGCCTTCCGGGAGTATTGATGATATAATTCAAATCACTTGTTTTCTTATCAATAGTATACGGGCCATAATATCTTGCCTGTAAGGGTCGGCCAGGTATTGGCAAAAGAGCAAGGACTTTATCACCTGGTTCGAATTTCCTATCAACACTATGCTTGTCATATCTTGCCTTCATTTTGCTCTGAGATGATTTAAGATTTGACCTAGCAACCTCACATGCCCTAGACAGTTTATTTCTGAAGTCAGAAACATACTGTAACAAGTTCAAGGGTGTTTCATCATCAGCAAGAAATTTCTCTTTTAAGAGTGTTAATGGCCCACGAACAGAATGACCAAAAACTAACTCAAAGGGGCTAAAGCCAAGAGATTCTTGAACAGATTCTCTGACTGCAAATAATAGCAAATGAATACCTTCATCCCAATTTTTATCAGAATCAAAACAATATGACCTTATCATATTCTTTAGGGTCTGATGAAATCTTTCTAAAGCACCTTGACTTTCAGGGTGATAAGCAGATGACCCATATTGCTTGATACCTAATTCATGCATAACCTGTTGGAATATGCCTGACATGAAGTTTGATCCTTGATCAGACTGAACTGATTTTGGAAGGCCAACAAAAGTAAAGAACTTGACAAGAGCCTTAATAATTGACTTTGCCTTAATGTTCCTTAAAGGAATTGCTTCTGGGAAGCGGGTAGAAGCACACATAATTGTCAACAAATATTCAGAACCTGACTTGGTTTTTGGTAAAGGACCAACGCAGTCTATTATTATTCGACTGAAAGGTTCATCAAAAGCTGGAATGGGTTGTAACCTTGCTTTTGGAATAACTTGGTTAGGTTTCCCTACCATTTGACAAGTGTGGCAACTTTTACAATATTTGGAAACATCCGATTTAAGTCCAGGCCAAAAGAAATGAGTCATAATCTTGTGATAAGTCTTGTTTACACCTAAATGACCAGACATTGGACTTTCATGGGCTATACTAAGTATTTCATGGCGATATGACTTTGGAACAACAATTTGGTGATGAACAGCCCAATCGTCATCAGCTGGGACATCAAATGGTCGCCATTTTCTCATCAGAATACCATTCTTTTTATAGTAACAAACAGGATTCTGAGACATTTCTTTTTCGGGTAATGCCCTATCAATTAACTTTGAAATCTCAGGATCATTTTGCTGTTCCTGGATTAACTTTGACTTTGAATGCGTTTCATGACCTTGGTCATTTGACCTTGGAGATGACTGACAAAATTTTGACGAGTCTGTCTGAGTATCAGGCAGACTAAGATTAAAAGACTTTTTAATCTCGTCATCGAAATATTGACCAACAAAAGTATCAGTTAAGTCAATATCATTTGAATTTTTCAAGGAAGCTTTTTTAGCCATACCCCGAGTTACTGCACATGAAGGGTACAAATCAGGTATTTCCTGCAAAATAGGATCATCTGTTTGACCTACATTAGGTGTGTCAGTTACAAGAGGATTAACAACAACCTTATCTCCAGCTAAGTCATTGCCTAGCAATAAATGTACACCTTTAAATGGTAAAGAATGTTTAACACCAACAACCACAGAACCAGTAACCAAATCCGAGGACAAATTAACCTTATGAAGAGGAACATTAATAACACCACACTCTACACCCTGAATAAGGACACTAGTACCAGACGAAGTCTTCTCAGAAAAAGGCAGAACATCTGCTAAAATAAGAGATTGAGAAGCTCCTGTGTCTCTTAAAATTTTAATAGGGGTAGGTGGGCACATATCACCTGAAAGTGATACAAAACCATCCAAAATGAACGGTTCAAAAATCTCCATACAGGAATCAGAATTTGGTTCTGCCTTAACAATTGAATTTAACTCAAAAGAAGGCTGTGATTTAGGCTGAAGGCTGGTGAGCCCTGTAGGTTTGGCTGCACTCAGTTCCTTCTTCCTTTTTAATCTAAAACATTCCGAAATAAGGTGACCTGGTTTTTTACAAAAAGTACAATGTACTCGAGATAAGGGATTTTGAACATTGGTTTCACCAGTAGACTTTGGTTTAGGTGAATTCGATTGACTAGACATGCTAGATGAATCACCAGACATAGATTTATTTTGGGGATGTGAGGAAGCAGGTTTTGCTTTATTAACGAAAGAATTTTTGTGTGTAAGGTAGTAATCATCAGCTAAACGAGCTGCTTCATGTATAGTTTCAACAGTTTTTTCATCTAAATGTGACTTAATGTCAGATTGAATGCAATTTTTGAATTGTTCAATTAATATAAGTTGTCTAAGATTATCATAATTTTGGTCTATTTTCTTAGAATAGCACCACCTGTCAAATAATTTTTCTTCGTTTCTTGCAAATTCAACGTGAGTCTGGCCAGATTCTTTTCTACAACTTCTAAATTGTTGTCTGTATGCTTCTGGAACCAGCTCATAACCTTTGAGAATGAGTTCTTTTACAGTATCATAATCATTGCTTTGTTCTGTTCTAAGTTGCGAATAAATATTGCGAGCTTTTCCTACTAAGACACTTTGGAGAAGTAAGGTCCATTGCTCCTTTGGCCATTTCAAGTTATTTGCAACTTTTTCAAAATGTTCGAAATATGTATCAACTTCATTTTCTTGAAATTGAGGAACAAGCCTAAAATGTTTTGTTACATTAAAATGGTCATTATACATATCTCTGGGCTGATTTGCTCTATCTTGTATTTCTAATTCTTTTAATCGTAATTGAAATGCTCTTTCTTCTCTTTCCCTCTCTCTTTCTATTTCTCTCTCTTCTCTTTCTCGCTCTTCCTTTTCCCTTTCTCTCTCTCTTTCCCTTTCTTCCTTTTCCCTTTGAAATTGCCTTTCTCTTTCTTTTTCTTCAATTTCTCTTTGTGCTCTTTCTCTTTCAATTTCAATTTCTAATTGCTTTTCTTGAAATTTCCGCTCTTCTCTCTCTCTTTCTATTTCCAATTCCTTCTCCCTTTGTTGAAGTTTTAACAGTTCAAGATCTCTTGAGCTTGAAACTGATGGAACATCAACAATGAGAGACAGAGCCTTTTCATCAAAAATGTCCTCATCAACAAAATATTGAACCAAAATATTCTTAATTTCATGCTTTCGCAATGAGGACTTGACTTCTTTTAATTCATAATGCTTGGCAAGATTGAGCAAATCAGGCTTTTTACCCAAATTCAATAACTCCACGGAAGGTTCGTGCGTAAATTTTTCTAAGTCAAAAGACATGGTAGCTTGTTGCTGTATTTGAATAAGAATGTAAGATTTCGATAAATAATAGTGAAAGTGCACTCTAGATTTATCAAAATTGAAATATGAAATTAATTTCTTAAATAATTTTGAACAGTAGATATAAATAAAGAATTTGTTTGATTTGTTTTGTTTTGTTTGTTTGTCTGATATTCGTATCTCGAGACGAGCCCCCAAATTGTTACGTGCCAATGTAACACGAACAAAGAAGCCAGCAACAAACTTTACAATTAACAATATTTATTGACAATAATACCAGAATTATTGACAATATGAAATTAATACAAAAACAATTTACAATACCTTGAATGTTTAATCCTAAAGTTTTAATTTTAGATCCAATTTAATTAAGTTCCTGGTCCACAAATAATAAGTCCAATAATATCCGAATTTAAAATTAAACACGCTTTTAAACACACTTTTAAGATAACAAGAAATCCCCTTTTAGTTTAACACAGTACTACTAAATGAAACCATAAGTCTAAATCAAGTGAACCAAGAATGCTGTAGGAACCCCTTTATATAATACTATAGAACAATCTGGAATAGTATAGAACATAAGAATACTCTAGAGTCTGAATCACCTTCCAAAAGGCCTTTCTAGAAAGATCTACATAATTCTACATACATTTACGTAACAGAATCAAGAGATAAGAAAATTCCCAGTCTAAAAATAGACACGGTAAATACCATTAGGTTTATTTATAGCTTATACATAACACAATAATGCAGGACATCAAGGTCAACCTAAATTTGATTTCTCTTTCAAAGCCTCTTTGTTGTGGGTACTCACTGGTATCATTTTAACATGATTCCAGTGAGCACCCATTATATAGGGTTTTGACGACATATCGCATAATTTTATATCAATTGAACTGTGATATTGACCTTCAAGGTTAGGGTCTTAATATAAAAACTTCTGTGTTTCCAATTGAATATGTTAAAGAATGTTTGGAGATTGGCTGAAATGTGGCAGTTAAGGCATGGCACAAAGTGTGAAATGTAATTACATGAGCTGGAATGAACAACTCACAGGGTTCCCGGTAACATTAATGCAGGACATTAAGGTCAACCTAAATCTGATTTCACTCTTAAAGCCTCTATGTTATGGGTACACACTGAAATCATCCTTAAATGATTTCATGTTAATCATTTACTGTCTCACAAAATTTTAGACCTGTCCAAATTCAAAGGTTTTGCAGACGAAAATTTAAAATGGATTTAATTTGAAAAATAACCATTCAGTAGGGTAGAAAATAGTGTGGAAAAAAAAGAAATTGCTTGTCAGAAGCAATTTCTTCTTTTTCACAATGTTTTCTCAATCATTAAATCACAGGCACGTAAAAAGCAGGGATTAAACAGCAAAGGGTTAAAACACACAATATGGGGGTTTTGGAATATTTCATAAAATAATAGTCTGCATCAATTGAACTCTGACACCTAACTATACATGTATATCAAGCGGGGCTTTCAAATTTCAACCCTGCTAGCACTTGGTATTGTTTGGCTTTTCGGATTTATGGTTTGAACAGCTTTCTTTGTAGTATAGTCAGTATTGTACCAGTATTTAGTCTTACTTTCTTGTCCGGATCATATCTCCTAAACTATTAGTGTAAACTTTGTACACGTATAGATCTCATTGAGGACAAGTGTCATGTACAAGAATTGTTTCTCTGCCACACCCACTTTTTGAGTTATTGCCCTTTGTTGTTTTTAGCTCACCTGAGCACGTCCGTCGTCGTCCGTCATCCGGCGTCCGTCAACAATTTCTTTAAACAACATCTTCTCCTAAACTACTAGGCCAATTAACACCAAATTTTACAGAAATGTTGCTTAGGTGGTCACCTTCAAAAATAGCTAAAAGAATTGAAATCCATGAAAAACTCTGGTTGCTAAGGTGAAATTTTAAGAAAATCTTTAAAATTCTTCTTCTTCTCAACCAGTAGTCCTACAGACTTAAAACTTGGCATGGATGATCAGTTCATAGACCTGAATTAAAATAGCTAAAATCATATCTATTGGGCCACCAGGTGAGGTGCACCAGGGGGGAGGGGGAAGTACTTGGGGTAAATTTTGTTATCTTTAAGCTTCTTCTTCTTCGGAACCAGGAGCCCTACATACTTGAAAATTGGCATGGATGATCAGCTCATGGACCTCAATAAAAATAGCTAAAATCATATCTGTTGGGCTGCCAGGTGCGGAGCACCAGGGGGGAGGGGGTAGTACTTTTGTGAAAATTTTGTAATCTTTAACCTTCTTCTTCTGATGAACCAGGAGCCTGACAGATTTAAATATTGGCATGGATGATCAGCATATGGACCTTTATAAAAATAGCTAAAATCATGACTGTAGATTCACCAGGTGCGGAGCACCAGGGGGGAGAGGGTTGTACTTTTGTGAAAATTTTGTAATCTTTAACCTTCATCTTCTTCTGAACGACAAGCCCTACAGACTTGAAAATTGGCATGGAGGATCAGCTCATAGACCTGAACTAAAATAGCTAAAATCATGACTGTAATGCCACCAGGTGCAGAGCATCAGGGGGGAGGGGGAGTACTTTTGTGAAAATTTTGGAACTTTAACCTTCATCTTCTAATGAACCAGGAGCCCTACAGATTTGAATATTGGCATGGATGATCAGCATATGGATATAAAATAAAATAGCTAAAATCATGAATGTAGGGCCACCAGATGCGGAGCATTAGGGGGGAGGGGGTAGTACTTTGGATCAATTTTGAAATCTTTAACCTTATTCTTCTCCTGGATCAGGAACCCTACAGACTTGAAAATTGTCATGGGTGATCAATATATTGATATTAATAAAAACAGCTAATATCATGACTGTAGGGTCACCAGGTGCTGAGTGCCTTGGGGAGGGGGTAGTACTTTGGATCATTTTTGAAATCTTTAAACTTCTTCTAATGAACCAGGAGTCCTACAGACTTGAAAATTGGTATGGATGATCAGCATATGGACATTAATTTTGTGTGGTTGCATGGACATACCTAGGTAATGAAGCTTTTTTCTCAGGTGAGCGACCCAGGGCCAACGGCCCTCTTGTTTACTTTACATTTTTGACCGGAACATATCTTCTAAACCATAAGTGCTAGAAACTTCAAACTTGCTACACTTGTAGATATCATTGAGGACAAGTGTCATGTATAAGAACTGTCAATCTGCCATGTCCACTTTTTGAGTTAATGCCCTTTGTTGTTTCTATCCTTACATTTTTGTGCCGTACTTATCTCCTTAACCATAAGCCCTAACAACTTCAAACTTTGTACACTGGTAGATCTCATTGAGAAAAAGTGTAATGCACAAGAACTGTTACTCTGCCACATCCACTTTTTTAGTTATTGTCGGTTGTTGTTTTTTATCCTGACATTTTTGTCCGGACCATATCTCCTGAGCCATCAGTGCTAGCAACTTCAAACTTGGTACACTTATAGATCTCATTGGGGACAAGTGGCATGTACAAGAATCATTCTTCTCCGCCCACTTTTGGAGTTTTGCCATTGGTTGTTTTTACTCTTATATTTTTGTTTGGGACATTTTGTTCAAAACCTAATTTGCTAGCAACTTCAAATTTTGTATACAGTTATAGATCTAGTAAGTAGGAGATATATTTTAAGAAAGGATTTTTTGTTATCCGGTGGGAGACTCCTGTATTGTATCGCAATACGACATGCACTTGTTGACATCTGCCTTTTTAGCTCACCTGAGCACAACGTGCTCAAGTGAGCTATTGTGATCACCTTTTGTCCGGCGTCCGTGCGTCGTCCGTCGTCCGTCGTGCGTCGTGCGTCGTCCGTCAACAATTTCTTTAAACGACATCTCCTCCTAAACTACTAGGCCAATTTTAACCAAACTTGGCAGAAATGTTCCTTAGGTGGTCCCCTTTAAGAATTGCTAAAAGAATTGAAATCGGTGAAAAACTCTGGTTGCTATGGCAACCAAAGTTAAAAATTTAAGAAAATCTTTAAAATTCTTCTTCTTCTGAACCAGCAGCCCTACAGCCTTGAAATTTGGCATGGATGATCAGCTCATAGACCTTAATAAAAATAGCTAAAATCATATCTGTTGGGCCACCAGGTGCGGAGCACCAGGGGGGAGGGGGTAGTACTTTGGGTAAATTTTGTAATCTTTATCCTTCTTCTTCTTCCGATCATGAAGGCTTGCAGCCTTAAAATTTTGCATGTATGATCACCTCATAGACCTTAATAAAAATAGCTAAAATCTTATCTGTAGGGCCACCAGGTGTGGAGCACCAGGGGGCGGGGGGTAGTACTTTGATGAAAATTTTGTAATCTTTAACCTTTTTCTTCTTCTAAACCAGGAGACCTACAGATTTGAAAATTGGCATGGATGATTAGCATATGGACCTTTATGAAAATAGCTAAAATCATGACTGTAGATTCACCAGGTGCGTAGCACCAGGGGGGAATGTGTAGTACTTTTGTGAAAATTTTGTAATCTTTAACCTGCTTCTTCTTCTGAACCACAAGCCCTACAGACTTGAAAATTGGCATGGAGGATCAGCTCATAGACCTTAATAAAAACAGCTAAAACCATGACTGTAAAGCCACCAGGTGTGGAGCACCAGGGGGGAGGGGGTAGTACTTTAGTGAAAATTTTGTAACTTTAATCTTCATCTTCTTATGAACCAGGAGCCCTACAGACTTCAATATTGGCATGGATGATAAGCATATGGATCTAAAATTAAAAAGCTAAAATCAGGAATGTAGGGCCACCAGATGCGGAGCATTAGGGGGCAGGGGGTAGTACTTTGGATCAATTTTGAAATCTTTAACCTTATTCTTCTCCTGGATCAGGAACCCTACAGACTTGAAAATTGTCATGGGTGATCAATATATTGACATTAATAAAAATAGCTAAAATCATGACTGTAGGGTCACCAGGTGCTGAGTGCCTTGGGGAGGGGGTAGTACTTTGGATCATTTTTGAAATCTTTAAACTTCTTCTAATGAGCCAGGAGTCCTACAGACTTGAAAATTGGTATGGATGATCAGCATATGGATATATATTGAATTAGCTAAAATCATAACTGAAGATTCACCAGGTGCAGAGCATCTTGGGGGAGGGGGAGTGCTTTGTTGAGAATTTTGAATCCCTACAGCCTTTATATTTGACATGGATTGATCAACTCATTAAAGAAAACTTTAAAAGTCTCAGACTCAGCCTGTATATCTGGCATAGATTAGCTGATCACATACCTTTTATGGAAAAAGCTTAAATAATATCCAGGGGAGGAGCAGAGGGGGGGGGGGGGAATGATTATTTCAAATGTTATCTGATTGAAAAAGTGAAAATCTCTTTTTCTGTGGTTGCATGGATATACCTAGGTAATGAAGCTTTTTTCTCAGGTGAGCGACCCAGGGCCAACGGCCCTCTTGTTAATTAATGTGATGTCCCAGAGGTCAAAGAGACTCAGGTGAGCAATCTAGAACTATCATGGTCCTCTTGTTAGCTCATCTGAGCACGAAGTGCTCAAGGTGAGCTATTGGGATCGTAGAATGTCCGTCGTCCGTCGTCAGTCGTGCGTCGTCCGTCGTGCGTCGTGCGTCGTCCGTCGTCCGTCGTCCACAATTTCTTTAAACATCTTCTCCTCCTAAACCAGTGGGCCAATCTTCATGAAACTTGGCAGGGATGTTCCTTGGGTCAAGCTCTACCAAAGTTGTTCAAATAAATAAAATCCACCCTTTACTTTCCCTTAACCCTTAACAAAAAGGGTGAAAATATGAAAATCTTTAAAAATCTTCTTCTCTGAAACCAGAAGGCAGACAGCTTTCATATTTGGTATGTAGCATCATCTAGTGGACCTCTACCAAGTTTGTTCATATTAAGACCCTGGGGTCATATTTGGGCTTTGCCCGGGCCCAACCCTTTTTACATAGAATCAAAGAGTGAAAATCTTTTAAAATTTTCTTCTCTGTAACCAGATGGCAGACAGCTTAAATATTTGGTGTGTAGCATAACCTAGTGGGCAGCTAACAAGTTTGTTTATATCAAGACCCTTGGGTCATATTTGGGCTTTGCACGGGTGCATCCCTTTACCTCTTATGAGCATGAAGGGTAAAAATATGAAAATCTTCAAAAAACTTCTTCTCTGAAACCAGAAAGCAGACAGCTTTCATATTTGGTATGTAGCATCATCTAGTGGACCTCTACCAAGTTTGTTCATATCAAGACCCTGGGGTCATGTTTGGGCTTTGCTAGGGCCCAACCCTTTCTACATAGAATCAAAGAGCGAAAATCTTTAAAAATCTTCTTCTCTGTAACCAGATGGCAGACAGCTTTAATATTCGGTGTGTAGCATCACCTAGTGGACCTCTACCAAGTTTGTTCATATCAAGACCCTTGGGTCATATTTTGGCTTTGCACAGGTGCATCCCTTTATCTCTTATGAGCACGAAGGGTAAAAAAATGAAAATCTTCAAAAATCTTCTTCTATGAAACCAGAAGGCAGACAGCTTTCATATTTGGTATGTAGCATCATCTAGTGGCCCTCTTTCAAGTTTGTTCATATCAAGACCCTGGGGGCATATTTGGGCTCCACCCGGGCGCAACCCTTTTTACATAGAATTAAAGAGCAAAAAGGTATATCTGTCTAGCTCTTCGCTAAAAACGTTCCAAGGTATTGATCTTAGGCAATTATCTTCTTTTTGACATCTGCCTATCTAATTAATGTGATGTCCCAGGGGTCAAAGAGACTCAGGTGAGCGATCTAGGACCATCTTGGTCCTCTTGTTTTATCAACTATCTAAAACCCAACAGATGAGAATAGGTACCGTAAGCGGTGCTCTTGTTTTGTGATAGAATTATGGCACACTTTTTATATGTCTGTGTCTTAAAAAAGACTTAATTGCTCAGAGAAAAGAAAAAAAAAAAGTTGCCCAGATTATTTTGCATCATATTTCAGTGTATGAAATCAATACTTAATTTGCATTAGATAATAACTTCAAAGACGATAAATGATCTTTATTAATGATTGTATTTTGACACCAGCACATTGATTCACACGTGTTTTTAGCTCCACTGGCTGAAAGCCACTGGGGCTATTGTCATGGCGTTGTGTCCGTCGTGCGTCCGTCCGTCCGTCCGTCCGTCCGTCCGTGCGTGCGTGCGTCCGGTCGTAAACTTTTTCTTTAAAAATCTTCTCCTCAGAAACTACTGGATGAATTTCAACCAAACTTCACACGAATGATCCTTGGGTGACCCTCTTTCAAAGTTGTTCAAGAAATTTTGATCCAATGAAAAACATGGATTTAATGGGCGTGGCTAATTTCCAAATATGGTAAAAAGTCAGTTTTCTCAGATTCTAATTGATGGATTCCAATTAAATTTTACATGGATGATCCTTGGATGACCTTTTATCAGTCTACAAAAAATTATTGTGATTGGATGAAAAATATGGATTTTATGGGCGGAGGTCATTTCTCTATATGTTATATAGTGGAAAATTTGAAAATCATTTTCTCAGAATATTATTGATGGATATCAACCAAATTTCACTGGAATGATCCTTGAGTGAACCTTTATCAGTCTACCAAAAATTATTGTGATTGGATGAAAAATATGTATTTTATGGGCGGAGGTCATTTCTCTATATGTTATATAGTGGAAAATTTGAAAATCATTTTCTCAGAATATTATTGATGGATATCAACCACATTTCACTGGAATGATCCTTGAGTAAACCTTTATCAGTCTACCAAAAATTATTGTGATTAGATGAAAAATATGTATTTTATGGGCGGAGGTCATTTCTCTATATGTTATATAGTGGAAAATTTGAAAATCATTTTCTCAGAATATTATTGATGGATATCAACCAAATTTCACTGGAATGATCCTTGAGTGAATCTTTATCAGTCTACAAAAAATTATTGTGATCGGATGATAAATATGGATTTTATGGGCGGAGGTCATTTCTCTATATAATATATAGTGGAAAATTTGAAAATCATTTTCTCAGAATGTAATTGATGGAAATCAACCAAATTTCACTGGAGTGATCCTTGAGTGATTTCTCTTTATGTTATGAAGTGGAAAATTTGAAAATCATTTCAACATCAGTAAAACCCAAAATATCTTCAAATCTAGTCAAACCTTAGATTTGCTATTTCAAGAATTTCAAGCCTGTGGAGCGACTCAAGCCATTCATGGCTTTCTAGTGTTTAAATAATTGATCAGCTCAATCTTTTATCATAAGCGGTTTATCCCTTGTGGAAGGAAGGAATTGATTTAATCCTAAATGTGTGTATTTCCGTTTATTTATCGTCGCTACCGTAGCACATGCCCATATGAGCGACGCCCCCAGAAGACGGTTAGTTGTTAAGGGGGATAGTGCAAGGATACATGACAAAACTACTGCTGAGATCCGCCATGGTTCTTTAACGTGCTCGGTGTAAAGCACTGTCTTTAATCCTAAATGCATGCAGCCCAGCATTTTATTGCTATTAAATTATACAATAAATAGCCTAAGACTTTGGACAATCATCTGAAATAGGGCTCTCAATTTTGGAAAATTGTGTACAGGGGCTTATTAGTCCCCTACCGGTGTTCACACCGGAGGGGACTATAGGTTTGCCCTCCGTCTGTCCGTCCGTCCGTCCGTCTGTCCGTCCGTCTGTCCGTCCGTCCGTCCGTCCGTCCGTCTGTCCGTCTGTCCGCTCAAATCTTGATCCCGCGATAACTTAATAACTAAGCAAGCGTTTTTGATGAAAGTTGGTATATGACTAGATGGCAATGTGTAGATTATGCACATCATTTTATTTTTGTTTTTCGACTTAAATTGAGGTTGCTATGGTTACAGAAATAGTGAAAATATGGGCAAAAATGGGATCCTGCGATAAGATAATAACTAAGCAAGCTAGTTTGATGAGACTTGGTATATGACTATATGGCAATGTGTAGATTATGCACATCATTTTATTTTTGTTTTTAGACTAAAATTGTTGTTGCTATGGTTACGGAAATAGTGAAAATATGGCAAAAAATATTGGATCCTGCGATAAGTTAATAAGTAAGCAAGCTAATTTGATGAGACTTGGTATATGACTAGATGGCAATGTGTAGATTATGCACATCATTTTATCTTTGTTCTTTGACAAAAAGTGCGGTTGCTATGGTAACGGAAATAGTGAAAATATGGCAAAAAATGGATCCTGCAATAACTTAATAACTAAGCAAGCTAACTTGATGAAACCTGTTTTAAAATGTAAAAAAATTTATAAGCCATGTTAGTCAGGGTGGTGATGCAGCAGTATTAATCACCTCCAGTGAAAGTTCTCATTTCTTACCAACAAGACTGAAGAAAAACATCTTGGATCAGACAAGGTAACTGTTATTGATACTATTTCTTGCATCTGTCTATTGCTTCCATGAATTGTATAGTGGGCACAGCAGAGACAACAACTCATGTAAGTCTTGTTTAACCCTTTAACAAGACCTGGTTTTGACGTCCCTGATAGAATTGGCGTGGGAAAACATTGAGACAAACAAAGCCGGTAGGGGACTTATGCCCATGTCCAACATGGCTCTTGTTATTATTTGGGATTGCAGTCTAAGTAGAGGAGGTAAAATGCAGTTATTATCCATGATTAATGCCTTGGCAGGGCGGAGCCTAAGTAACGGGTCGTTGCACTTAAGGTTAGGGAAAATCAGCTTTTATCTAAACTAACCTACTTCTAAAGAGAGTCGACATAAATAACTCGAGACCTTAAATCATAGATTGGTAACCAAATCCTTGTAACTTCAGCTTAATCAAGCTGAAGTTACAAGGCAATGGTAACCAAACGATGAAAATGTGTTCACTCTCTCAAAGCACATGAATCCTTTAGGTTTTAAGATACATTTATTTGCGTTAATGATGATTTCTGACTAAAACTTGAAAGAACCCAAACTATTGAAAAGTAAACTCGCCAAATTACGTCACTGTTAAGCCTCGCCCTGCCAGTTCATTAATTACGTAGAATAACATCATTCAATTGACAAATCAAAATCATTCTAAATTACTCAACCAGCTCTGCATTGGTGACATCAAAAACACTCACTCTGATCATTCAAAAACGCTTAAAAATTGTACAAAGCGCTTCAAAATGGTTTACAACGATCAACATTCCATTCATATTGATTAAATTATTGCGCTATTTTATTATCTTATGTGGATCATTAAAGTGTCCTTACTGTACATATATAATTATTGCTAATTTTATCCATTTTGGACAAAAGTGATATTGTATTACTTTCCTTGCATTTCACTCAAAACTCACTTATTGCACTCATTTAATTTCATTCCATATTTATTCCAAAATCATTCACCTAGTCAATTTCACGATGTTTCTAACTGTATATGAAACATGTAGCTGAAGTCCTTTTTCAACGACCAGTACTGTCAGAGACTTGGTTTGACAGATGTCCAATAAGTGATGGGATGTTATTTGAGTGCATAATTAAAGAAGCCCTGTCAGGTCTATTTGTTCAAGATTGGACGAGCTTGAATTAGTTTCCGGCCACCAGCTTTTGTCTTGCTTCCCTGTGAATTATTGTAAATATTGAATTTATTTTGATTTAGATTCTGTCATCAAGTAGAAATCCTTTACCAAATAATGATCCTGCTTGGTGCTTAACCCTTGTCATGCTGAACCCAGAATATTCCTGCTTTGGCAGGAGCTATAGACAAACATCAGCCTGCACATATGTGCAGTCTGATGTTAGTCTTCACCACCTGTTTCTCATTTTCAAACCAGAATTGTCAATAGATTTAGTTTTTCAAATGGAAATTGACCTACAGTTGGGACTTTCAGTACTTTTTGCCCTTTGGTTTTGATGAAAATTTAAAGTCAAAATTTATTTAGCATGACAAGGGTTAAGGTAGCTTAAGAAATTAACACTTATATTGCTGAATTAAATTTTTATTCACAAAGATATTCTAGAATACAATATTTTCTTTAATGCTTTTCGGTGGTTTATCGAGAAATAACTTGATAAACTCACCGCAAAAGCAGTGAAATTATCAAAAACTTATACCCTGCTTTTGTGCATTTCATCCTATCTGACGTCATCTAAGCGAGGCGAAATAAGTGGCGTCACAATAAACGTTGCATAGCAATCACGCGCAAAATGACGCGCTTTACGAAAATATGTCCTAGAAATTTCACATTTTGTCTCAGTTTTGCATTAAAGAAATAGAATAATCATTTGTTTTTCGAGTAAGATCGATTAATATTTCATTTCATGAAAAACAAAAGCTAAATTTTCACTCATGGCTCTGCCACTCGTGAAAATATAGCTTTTGTTGTTCACTCAATGAAATATAAATCGATCTTACACTTAAACAAATGATTATCCTCTATATAATTTGGATTGTAATATTTTGATGACTGCTTTGTAATCAAACCATGGACATGTATTCGTAACCTGTCACACAAAAAGAACCTGACTTTCAAACACTGTAAAATAAGATTTGTGACCCCTTATTGGAAAAGGAACGATTTTGGAAATCAGTAATAAAATATTTTGAAAATGACATTGCTTACAGTACAGGTCATTTAGCATTTGCATTTCAAAAATTCTTTCATAGGAAGGAAGATCGATTATCCTTGATTCAGAAAAATTGGCAAAAATGCAAAAAGTTTTGACCCTAGTTAGTCTGATTAGCTTCGAAACTTTTAACACAACCCAAGAAAATTAACCTAGTCTGCACAGTCTGATTAGTGTCAACTTATAATGCACTACTCAGATTGTCCCTTTTCACATATTATACAGGATAATCGTTTGTTTCAGTGTAAGATCAATTTATATTTCATTGAATTAACAATAAAATCTATATTTTCACGAGTGGCAGAGCCACAAGTGAAAATATAGCTTTTGTTTTTCACAAAATGAAATATAAATCAATCTTAATCAAGAAATAAATGATTATTCTATTTCTTTAATGCAAAAAATGAGATAGAATGTCAAAATACTACTTAAAAATTAATTTTCCTAAAGCATGTCTTTTTGGGTGTGATTGATGTGCAGCGCATTCATGATGACGTCACCTATTGGACTCTGCTTAGATAATGTCAGATAGGATGAAATGAAAGAAAGCATAATAATTGATAATTTCACTGGTCAGGTGGGCGTCTTTATCAAATGATAATCTCTTGTTATTTCTCGATTGTCCACCAAAAAAGCATAAAAAGAAATATTCAATCTCTTTTTCAGTGTCCTCCTTGTAAAGGTTTCACTCAAGAGTTGATACGATTATATGAAAAGTTGAAATCAAATGGGAAGAAGTTTGAGGTTGTGTTCGTATCCATGGATAGATCAGAGGATTCCTTTACAAGTTTTGCCAACACGATGCCATGGGTAGCTGTACCATTTGACGATCCACGTGTACAGATGCTGAAGAGTTTATATGAAGTGGATGGTAGGTAACAAAATTAACCCTTGTCATGCTGAATTAAAATACTCTTTCAGAATTGCACACATATCAAAGTACTGAAAGTCCTAGAATTCAAGGGTGTAGCCAATATTTCTTTTTGAAGATTGAATAAATTAAAAACTCTGCCTTGAAAGGGAAAAATAGGTGCAGGCTGATCTTTGTCAATACATCCTGTCAAAACAGAAATAATCTGGGTTCAGCATGACCAGAGTTAAATTTAGTCTTGTATTTTGTGTGTATGCAAGGTTTTTTTGTAGCCAGCTGGTGTAAAAAGGGGTGTTTGTCCTGCCTTGCCACATAGGCTTAAGGTGGTATAGCACCTACTTTGGGAAAAGTGAGGTTCCTTGTTCAAATCTCCACAGGAGTCAAATAATATTTAAGGCTTACAGGGGGGGGGGTGGGGGGCTTTGAAAGGCACCAAATGTAACCTGCAAATAGATATTCAACTTCTGTAGATGGTATTGGTGTGTCATTGTGAAGCTGCAAACTAAGGGCATGTTCAGGATGACAAAACGGTGCAAACTGCAAATTACTCTCTGCTTTGCATGCAGGTGCACATGCAAAGGGGGTATAAATTGCTAAAAGTCTGCACAGTTTTGTCATCCTTAGCAAAGGGCAGAATCAGACAACCCTTGCTTCAGTGTATCTCAATGTTTTACAGTCCATTTTCTGTCAGTTGCTGTCATTATATCGAACAGCTTGATATTCCAAACAAGAGGAACAATTTTATAACTCATTAGTAGTAACCAAATAAGCATTATATGATAAATTATATGTTACAAGCTCATCAATACTACATATGTATGGCAAATTAAGACAAGAATCGGTCTGTGCATCCAATATAGTCTATTCAGAGTTTTTTCCCACTTTTAGAGATTTAGAATTGGCTGCTAACATGTCCATGGCTCAGTGCAAAACAGCTGTAACTGCCTATTAATTTACTAGCAATTACAATAGTTACAACAATTACAATAGTTTCACAGCCTAAGCTATTAATAATGATTTCCTAGATTATCAACTTTTGACATCCAGCCCTTCCTTCAGGATGACAAAATAGTGCAAAGTGTTTGCAATTTATACCTGCTTTGCATGTTAATTCACATGCAAAGCAGGGTATAATTTGCAAACATTTTGCACTATTTTGTCATCCTGAATGCGTGGTATGGGTCTACTCTTGACTAACATTGTGAAAGTGTTTTAAATGATGCTCATAAACTCAATTATATAACACATTTTCAGGAATTCCAATGTTAGTAATGTTAGATGAATTAGGAACTGTGTAAATGTTTCTCACATACTCAATTATATAACATATTTTCAGGAATCCCAATGTTAGTAATGTTAGATCAATCAGGATCTGTGTAAATGTTGACTCACATACTCTATAGTATAACATATTTTAAGGGATCCTGATGTTAGTAATGTTAGATGAATTGGGATCTGTGTAAATGTTGCTCACATACTCTATGATGCAACATTTTTTCAGGGATCACGATGTTAGTAATGTTAGATGAATATGGATCTGTGTATATGTTGCTCACATACTCAATGATATAACTTATTTTCAGGAATCCCAATGTTAGTCATACTTGATGAATTAGGATCTGTGTAAATGTTGACTCACATACTCAGTGATATAACATATTTTCAGGAATCCCGATGTTAGTAATGTTAGATGAATCGGGATCTGTGTAAATGTTGCTCACATACTCAATGATATAACATATTTTCAGGAATCCAGATGTTAGTAATGTTAGATGAATCGGGGTCTGTTTAAATGTTGCTCACATACTCAATGATATAACATATTTTCAGGAATCCCAATATAAGTAATGTTAGATGAATATGGATCTGTGTAAATGTTGCTCACATGCTCTATGCTATAACATATTTTCAGGAATCCCAATGTTAGTAATGTTAGATGAATCGGGATCTGTGATCACTCTAGATGGAAGACTAGCTGTCAATGAAGATATAGATGGACAGGTAATTTTAACCCTAAAATACAGACATACATGTACAGTAAAACTTGTGTTAAGCGACCTCTCAGGAGACGACCAAAAAAAGGTCACTTAATGGGAATGGTCACTTAATACAATATTTGATGATAGAAAAGACATATTTTATTGATAGTATATATAGATCGTTGAATAAGTCTTACTGACGCATATGATATTTGTACCCAATGTCTCATTGAGACAATTCGAATGGGTTCCAACAATATAGGATACAATGAAGAAAAATTATTTGTTTAAGAATGTCTAAGATCTTGCTTACAGTGCTTTTTATGACAGTCGCTTGAAAGAAGTGTTCGCTTGAGCAACATTGACTGCTGGTCTATGAAATTAGAAGAAAGATTAGATTTATTATCCCCCGCCGTTTTCGGCGAAGGGGATATAGTAATGCTCTCCGTCCGTCATTCCGTCATTCCGGTTCCCTCATTCCGTCATTCCGTCACTAAACTTGTCCGGAGCATATCTCCTAAAGTATAATAGTTATCAACTTGAAACTTTATGGGTGGATAGATCTCATGGAGGAGAAGTGCAGTGCACAAGAACTACAACTCTTGCTTGCATAATTTTGGAGTTATTGCCCTTTGTTTTTTTTAAGACTTAGATTTTGTCCGGAGCATATCTCCTAAAGTATAATAGCTATCAACTTGAAACTTTATGGGTGGATAGATCTCATGGAGGAGAAGTGCAGTGCACAAGAACTACAACTCTTGCTTGCATAATTATGGAGTTATTGCCCTTTGTTTTTTTTAAGACTTAGATTTTGTCCAGAGCATATCTCCTAAAGTATAATAGCTATCAATTTGAAACTTCATGGGTGGATAGATCTCATGAAGAAGAAGTGCAGTGCACAAGAACTACAACTCTTGCTTGCATAATTTTGGAGTTATTGCCCTTTGTTATTTTTAAGACTTAGATTTTGTCCGGAGCATATCTCCTAAAGTATAATAGCTATCAACTCAAAACTTTATGGGTGGATAGATCTCATGGAGGAGAAGTGCAGTGCACAAAAACTGCAACTCTTGCTTGCATAGATTTGGAGTTATTGCCCTTTGTTATTTTTAAGACTTAGATTTTGTCCGGAGCATATCTCCTAAAGTATTAAAGCTATCAACTTGAAACTTTATGGGAGGATAGATCTCATGGAAGAGAAGTGCAGTGCACAAGAACTATAACTCTGGCTTGTATAATTTTGGAGTTATTGCCCTTTGTTATTTTAAAGACTTAGATTTTGTCCGGAACATATCTCCTAAAGTATAAAAGCTATCAACTTGAAACTTTATGAGTGGATAGATCTCATGGAGGAGGAGTGCAGTGCACAAGAACTATAACTCTGGCTTGCATAATTTTGGAGTTATTGCCCTTTGTTATTTTAAAGACTTAGATTTTGTAGGGGCTTAATTTCTTAAAGAACCCTTAATCTATTAGGCTTCAGTTTACTATCAAGCTTTCTCGTATTATGATTGAATGAATCTGTAGGATTTTACTTTTTGTAAAGATATAAGGAAACAATTTCTTAGACTTTAGATTATATCTTCTCCTCCCAAACTACTAGGCCAATCAAGCTGAAACTTGGCATGCAGGGATGTTGCCTAGGGTGAAGCTCTATCAAAATTGCTAACAAAGAAAATAATTCCATAAAAGACTGATTACCATAGAAGCAAAGAGGCTGAAAATTTAGAAAATCTAAGAAAAAAAAAATATTTAAAAAAAGATATTGAAATCAAATAGTATGAGTGTCCTTATTTTTCTTTTGAAAGTAAGAGAGGGTTGAAAACCTTCCATGATATTTGAGTTGAAGAAGATAAGCTTGTTGTCTGATTTTGGTTTAGGTTTCTGTTGATACAAGGGATAGATTGAAGAATCTGTCCAATTTTCCAATTTGTCCTGTCAGTTTGAATCAAAAGACTAGTAAATATTTCACAGAGAGAGAAAGGCTTGTATTGGATTTCAAATTACCTGACTGATTTAGGTCTGACTCATACAACCAATGTAATTTGGTTTGGGTGCATGAATTCTTTTATGACCCTTACATTATCAATATAATTGGCAATATTATTGACAAATAATTGTCAATACTTTTGAATTGAGCATGTGCATGACATTTCCAACAATTTGAAACATTACATTATCAATATAATTGGCAATATTATTGACAAATAATTGTCAATAATTTTGAATTGAGCATGTGCATGACATTTCCAACAATTTGAAACAATCCTGATGAGCTTTAAGGCCTTATCTATATAAAAGGCACAAAGAGAAGACTCTGGTATGACTGGCAGATGCACAGGCTGGCAAGAGTCTTTGCTTTGCCCATTTTTCAAATTGTTGGAAATGTCATGCACATGCTCAATTAATTTTCATAACATCTATACATGATCAACGTTATTAACAACCAATGATATTGACATATTTGAGCCTGTGTGTGACATTTCCATTAATTTCATATATGGGCAAAGGAAAGACCCTGGTCAGACTGTGCAATGTGTGTCTTTACTATGTGATTTGTAGATAGATAAGGTATCAAAGTATCTGTAGACAGTTAGGAAAACTTCTCATTACACTATGTTGCTGTCTGGGCTTATTAATGTTTGTACATTAAGAAGGTGTCATTTTGTTGGAAATGTCACACACAGGCTCATTTTTGATCATGCAATTGGTGATATAAATTATTAATTCAATGTTCTTGTCAATAATATGATCCAGTATGGGATGCTTAAGGGCTGATACATCTTATCAATGTAGTTTGGTTGAGTTGCAAAAATTCCTTAGTAGCCAAGACATTATCAAAATTACTGGCAATGTTATTGACATATCACCATCAAATTATTTTGAAAAGCTTCATCGACACTTATACATGATCAATAATTTTGTTGAACTATTGAAAAGATAATATTATTGATAATATATTGGTGATATGAAAATTAAATCAAAATTATTTTTATTGTAAATCCGCTGATTTTGGTCTGACTCCTCTAGGCAATGTAATTTGGTTTGGTTGCCGAAATTCTTGAGTGACCGAAACATAAGCAATACAATTAACAATTATATTGACATATCAAGTTATTTTGAAATTCTTCACCACAGCATCTATGGGATAGACAATATTATTGATCATGTATAGATATGATATAGAGGATAATCGTTTGTTTCAGTGTAAGATCGATTTATATTTCATTGAGTGAACAACAAAAGCTATATTTTCATGAGTGGCAGAGCCACGAGTGAAAATATAGTTTTCGTTGTTCACGAAATGAAATATTAATCGATCTTACTCGAAAAACAAACGATTATTTTTATTTCTTTATTGCAAAAATGAGACGAAATGTGAAATTTCTAGGACATGATTTCGTAAAGCGCGTCATTTTGCGCGTGATTACTATGCAACGTTCATTGTGACGTCATTTATTTCACCCAGCATAGATTAAGTCAGATAGGATGAAATGCACAAAAGCAGGGTATAAGTTTGTGATAATTTCACTGCTTTTGCAGTGAGATTATCAAGTGATAATCTACCATTATTTCTCACTAAACCACCGAAAAGCATTAAAGAAATGAAAATAAATTCAAAAGTATTGTCAATAATTTTGATTCTGAATTTGCTGCTTTGGGTCTGATTTCTCTAACCAACGTTATTTGGTTTGGTTGTGTGAATTCTTTAGTGTCCCAAACAGTTTCAATATAATTGACACTTAACTTGTCAGTTATTTTGAATCAATTTTCATATCTCGAATTGGTGTTTAATAATATTATCAATTATCCAATTTTTAACCCCCTACAACCAGCCTCCGCAATAAAACTAAAAGATTGTTAAAAACAGTGTAAAACCATCTTCATTAGAATTAGGACAAGTCTAAACTTCATAAAATGATGAGCCCTGAAAATAAAAGGGAAAAAAAGTACATCTTCTGATCAAAGAAAAACCATTTCATGATTCAATGATTACAACAGACGTAAAAATGGCTTTGAATTTGGGCAATGATCCCAATTGGTCTCTGGACTGGTTGTCTGTAACTATTTGATAGATTCACCAATTGTATAAACAAATCTGTTTGTATTACAGAACCAGTCTACTTTGAAGTATGAACAAAAATGTTTTCTTCAAATTTTGATTCCCTTTACTAATTTACATGCATAACAAACAATTTTATGACCCCATATAAACAGGCTGGTCAAAGCCTTTACTTTGCACTTATCTAAAATTGTTGGAAATCTGAGGCACAGGCTCAATTTTTAAACTATATCTGATTTCAAAAGTAAAATCAAGTGGTATAGACTATGATCAGACTTCACAAATATGCAATCTGTGCAGTTTGGTCTGAGTCTATACCTCATGCCAATGCAGGAATATTCTGGAATCAGCATGACAAGAGTTTAATTGTCTCCTTCTGTAAAATGAGCCAGTGCGTGATATTTCCAGCAATTTTCAATGTGCGCTAAGCAAAACCTCTGGCCAGCCTGTGCATCTGCACAGTCTGACCAGAGTCTTCACTTTGCTATTTGTAGACAGATTAGCTACCAAAGTATCTTTAGATAGCCAGGTAATCTTCCAAAAAATTCTATATGACTGTCTAAGCTGATTAATACTGGTCCTTTACTGTCATGTCAAATTGTTGGAAATGTCACACACAGGATCAAATTTCTTTGAATTAGACCAGTCTAAAGTCTTATCATCAGATGATGCCAAAACAGCATAAAGGTCTCCTTATGATGATCATGGATCTACCTACATTACTGATGAGCGATAAGCATGTATTATTCTACCCTTTGTTACAAGCCATAAAAATCCACACAAGCACATACAACATTTCATAATTGACAGCAACAGCCGATAACTAGAACGATAAATAGCACATGTGTGAACCCTTATCCTACTTATCAGGGACTTCATTTTATCTTAAAACTGTACAAATATCTGTGTGATAACATCCCCGTATGATATCTTTTATGATATCACATAGTTATTTTTAGAACAATGATATAATACGGTTATTTTAGAAACTTGCATTTCTGTTAGAAACATTGACGAAAACAAGACAAATAGAGGTTATAAATAAATATGATACATACTTAGTGTATTGTATGAAAAAAATATCTTAACTCGGTTGTTAGAATTGATTATTGTCTCGGCAGAGCCTCGACAATGATCAATTCTCCCAACCTGGTTAGATATTTTTTGTCATACAAAATACTAAGTATGTATTATATATTTATCAATCAAATGGGAATGTAATTATCTATGTTTGAATTCATTCTTTTTTGACTTGCTATTTTCACTTATCTAACTGATAATAAATTATGCAGTAAGGCATTGCAATTGATGACAAGAACACTGCCTAAGGATGCAAAGCTGGGCTGCAGGTACTGGAAAATGCAAAAAAAAAAAAAATATGTTGCAAAAAGGGGCATAACTCTTTCAAAAATGCTTTCAGAGTTACCCCCTTGATAGTCTAGGTAGCTCTTGTGATGGTTAATACACATGCCAAGTTCTATGAAGAACAGAGATATGACCAAGGTTCAAGTTTGTCACACCAATGCCAACATCAATGCCAACGCAACCACACAACGGTATTCATAATAATTATCTCCGAAAATAGCCAAGCTAAAAATAAATGCAGTACCACTACCATGTATCAATGGCTCAGAGCTAAACAGTCGTAACTGTCTATAACTATGTTTATAGGCACTTACAATTGTTTTGCTCTGTACCATTGCTATGCCATTTAAAGCAAAATGTTTACTATCAATAAAAAAAAGCATGAAAATTAATATACCTGCTGCCTAATAGTACAGATGGTAGGGAGCTTTTTTACAGACAGGTCAGAGTTGGTTCAAGGGGAAGAAAGCTTACTTTTTACAAAAACAATGTCAGGGGATATGTTTGATCTGATAGGTGGAATGTAACATGGTCTAAATACCCCTGACATAATAATGCCAACACAAATCTACATCAAAATCTCCTTGATTTATCTCTACTTGTAAACAGGCAGATACTTTATTTTTACACCTTGAGATCCTGATTGGTAATTTAAACCACAGAATTTAGAAGCACCATGTGACCATCCATTGAGAGTAATTTTATGCTCCAAAGGTCTGCCTGAATATGTTTTTGATTTAAATTACTAAGATAATTGGAAAAGCAGTGATTTAACTTCAAAGTTTGGAATTTTATCACTTGAAAATGAAATTCCCAATTGTTGGTACTCATTTGAATTGTCTGGTCAAGACTATTCAAATGAGTACCCACCATATAGGTTCTTGGCAAGAAATTGCTTCTGTAGATTGTCATCAATTTCCTTTAAAACTGGCTGATTTGACAAAATCATAAGAGGCACTCACTTGGGAAAAAGCTCACGATCTGATTCATAATAGCAAGGTTTAAAGAAAAGAATATTGTAAAATGGTATTTTACAAACAGGTCAGAGTTGTTGAAGGTTCAAGGGAATGAGAACTTTCATTTTACAGACACAATGTCAGGAGATATGTTTGATCTGATAGGTGGAATGTAACATGGTCTAAATACCCCTGACATAATAATGCCAACACAAATCTACATCAAAATCTCCTTAATTTATCTCTACTTGTTAACAGACAGAAATCTTTACTTTTACACCTTGAAATGTGCTTGTAAATTGTGGTTGGTATGTTCAACCACAGAAAATTATGAAGCACCAATTACTTGACTCGTTAAAAGATCATTTTTATTAACCAAAAGGTCTGCCTGTATATTTTTGAGTGTCAATACAGTCAGATGAAAAAATTAAATCTGGCGCTTAAAATTTCAATATTAGATAATCAAGTCCCTTAATGCTGTTATACTCTTTATAATTGTCTTGTCAATACAGTTAAATGAGTACCCAGAAAATAGGTTTTTGTATGAGAAATACATGTAACCGATTTAAAGAGTATCGAAACATAACAATCCTTTGATCTTTAGAGCTCACTGAGTTGATGCATATTAGAGGCACCATACACAGAATGTAGCATGGAATCTTAAATGAACGCCAATAATGACTTTGGATTTGAACTAAAAATCATTTTCGGACTTATATGAAATCAACTTCAGGTATTCGTTTAATAAATCACTCAATATTACTACTATGAGGTATAATCCAGGATTTTTTCCCTGGCAGGGTGGATCGAGTCTAAGTAACGGGTCGATGCACTTAAGGTTTAGGTAAATCAGCCTATATTCATTATAATTTACTTCTAAAGATAGTCAACATAATTAACTTGAGACCGTGAAGCGTAGGTTGGTAGCTAAAGCCTCGTTACTTCAGCTGGTCCAAGACGAAGTTACAAGGCTTTGGTAACCCAACAATGAAATGTGTTCACTTTCACTTTCTCTAAGCATGTGAATCCTCTTGGTTTTAAGATACAGTTATTTGCATGTGTTCACAATTTTTGCCAACTAACTTATCAATGAACCTAAAAGTTAACTGGCCAAATTACGTCACAGCTAAGCCCTGCCAGTTCATTTATAAAGCAGAATATTAATTTAACAGTCTAGCAAATATGTAAAACCAGGCGTTACTCTAGCTCTATTGCCCAAGCAGCTCTCTTGTTGATAGATCGAGGCATATTGTTAAAATGACTGACACACATTTGTCTTTCTGTCCTGTCAGCTTAAAACTTTCCTTTTATTTCAAATGTATTTCAAGATTCAATAATCATAATTGGCAGAGAATGGATAATTGGATCAATAAATGTTATCTGTCAAGGACATTTATCAAGGTCAAACTTAAAAAAAGTATTAAAAAAAATTATTAAAAAAAAAAAAATCATGGCATAAGTATTTAAAAACTTATTTAGTTGTAGTGCTAATTCTTCATGGTCCGAAGCTATCTTTTGAAAATTTGCATGCAACAAAATCAATTTTCTTTTTTGAGAAAGCTTATCTATTAGTTTTTTTTATATCAAATGAGCTTGATGAGCCTATTTTGGATAACACATCAATGGCTCAGCACTAAACAGATGTAACTGCCTACATATCTAAAGGCAGTTACAACTGTTTCATGCCGAGCCATCGGGCATGAGCTTGATGGGTCTATTTCAGATAACAATCTACAATAATGTATGTTGGAAGAAGTAATTATCTTAGGAGATTACCCAGACAAATTGTAAACAATCCTTCTTTGTTGTAGACTCTAACTTTTGTGAAGAATTTAAATTTGAACCATCTGTCTTCAAAATGTGTAATATGAGAGGCATTTTAGAAACTATCACTGCAATAAGCATTTGCAGGAAATATGAATGGAGCTCCTTTACTCTTATAACTGAAAAAAGATGTATTTAACCGAAGAATTTGGACAGGTCTAAGCAATTATTTAACTTTGGTTATTGGTAAAGCGTTAATGATACAAAGAAATTCTTGGCAAGTTTTAAAGTCTTTTTTCCAAGTATTCAGGAGAAATTTGTTTGTTACCTAAGATACTCAGAACAAAGCATTGTTTATTCTAGAGTATTTATGTTTATTTTGCTTCAAGTTTAGGGTGTTTGATCTCTTAATGATTTTACAGGAGAAAAAGTTCTTGATCATGAAAAGTCATGAATTCATGAATTGTTTTCATATATCAATATTTCAGCGCAAGACTGTACTTAGTGTCTATACAATGTAAAGACACTTAATAGTACAGTTTTGCGCTGAACCCTGAATATTGAGGGCATCAACTAGAGCAAAGCTTAACACTTTCCTGTTTTACTAAATTTTGGACCTGTCCAAATTCAAAGGTTTTGCAGACAAAAATTAAAATGGGATTTAATTTGAAAAATAACCATTCCTTAGGGTAGAAAATAGTGTGGAAAAAGAAGAAATTGCTTGTCAGAAACAATTTCTTCTTTTTAGCTCCACTGGCCGAAAGGCCAGCGGGCTATTGTCATGGTGAGGTGTCCGTCGTCCGTGCGTCCGTCCGTGCGTCCGCCCGTGCGTCCGTCCGTCCGTCCGTAAACTTTTACTTTAAAAATCTTCTCCTCATAAAGTACTGGATGGATTCCAATCAAATTTCACAGGAATGTTCCTTGGGTGACCCTCTATCAGATTCCTTCAAAGATTTTTAATCGGTTGAAAATCATGGCTGTAGTGGGCGTGGGTAATTTCCATATATGGTAATAGGTGGCTTTTCTCAGAAACTAATTGATGGATATTTACCAAACTTCACATGAATTATCCTTGAGGGGCCCTCTATCAGCCTACAAAAAATCATTGTGATCAGATGAAAAATATGTATTTTATGGGCGGAGGTCATTTCTCTATATGTTATATAGTGAAAACTTTGAAAATCATTTTCTCAGAATCTAATCGATAGATATCAATCAAATTTTACATGAATGATACTTGAGTAACCCTTTATCAGTATAGCAAAAATTATTGTGATCGGATGAAAAATGTGTATTTTATGGGTGGAGGTCATTTCTCTATATGTTATATAGTGAAAACTTTGAAAATCATTTTCTCAGAACCAAATTGATAGATATCAACCAAATTTTACTTGAATGATACTTGAGTGACCTTTTATCAGTATAGCAAAAATTATTGTGATCGGATAAAAAACATATATTTTATGTGCGGAGATCATTTCCCTATATGTTATATAGTGTAAACTTTGAAAATCATTTCCTCAGAACCTAATTGATAGATATCAACCAAATTTTACTAGAATGATTATTTAGTGATCCTTTATAAGTCTATTAAAAAATATTGTGATCAGACCAAAAATATGTCTTTTATGGGCAGAGGTCATTTCTTCATATATAGGGTAAAACAAACTATCCTGAAAGGTTAAACAGATGGATTTGATATCATGGAAATTTTATTTCTGTGAAGTTGTATCAGTCTGCAAAAAAATATTTTGATTAGATGAACAGCATATTTTTTTTATTGGTAGAGGGTATTATAACATATTAAGTGAATATTTGATCACCCTTTTGGTATCTTCTCAATGATGAATTTTTCTAGACTTGTTGAATTTAATAGGTGTAATGATTATAGATTAGAAGGAACAAAACCTTTGTTGAAATTCAAATGTATAGAAACATTAGTTGAAATAAGTAGCCTGAGAATACCCACTCAAAATTGGTGAGTTTAGTTGAACGAAGGGTGAATCTGCACAGAGTGTAAAATGATGTTCTGACCTCCTGACATTCAGAGTGGGGTAGAAAGAGTTGAGTTTACTGCACTCTAAGGCATTGGGCAGAATAAAATAAATATATTGGATTGAATATTTTATTTCTTACTATCATTAGTTAGAATTTTGTTTTGATGACAAAGAATTGTGAAGTAACATCTTTTAGTAGTGTTTAATTAAAAGTGGAAAGATCTACAATCAAAATTTTGCAGACCAACACCAGTATATTGTGCAGTAACATTCAGTTCGTTTTGAAATTCTTATATTTGGATTTTAACAAAATATCACTAGAATGATCCTTGGGTGACCCATTATCAGACTGCACAAAATTGTTGTGATTAAATGAAAAATATTTGTGTAACAGGTAGAGGTCAATTTTGTTATTCACTGATCATGAGTTTTTTATGCAGAAATATATCAGCATATGACCCTTATTTACTTGAAATAAACATTCACTCATTCATTCACTTCAATTCTCATTTAAACAGCTTTATCATCCTCTAATAGTCATTATTTGGATATTCAGGCCTGTGGAGCGAATCAGGCGCTCAAGCGCCTCTAGTTTTCACAATGTTTTCTCAATCATAAAATCCCAGGCACGTAAAAAGCAGGGATTAAATAGCAAAGGGTTAAAAGCAGGACTTCATGAGAATTTCATTGTTTGATTGAATGGAGTTGAATGCCGCTTTCAACATGTTTTCAGTTATATCGTATATTGTAGCTGGAGCACCTAACAATGGATTTCTGGTATTTCTCTCTACAGTACAACCATCACATCCTTTCCTAGCCTCCAACTGCTATCTCACATAGGTCTACGATTATCAACCCATTGGTGAGAGACAAATAGTTGGAAAGAATGAGTGCCGCCGTCGGGGATTGAACTCTGGACCTCTAGATTGACAGTCCGACGCGCTACAAACTGCGCTATGACGGCTGCTACTTCATGAGATAAGAGGGAGTTATGACAATCTAGATTTGATATTTTTATATCCAAACCATAATAATATTTATTATATGAGTACTCATTGTAATCACCATAATGAGATGATTTCTATTAGTATCCACAGCACAGAATTTCATATATCTATATTTCAGCGCAAGACTGTATATAGTGTCTATACAATGTATAGACACATAGTACAGTCTTGCACTGAACCCTCAATATTGAGGGTAACAATTAAAGCAAAGCTTAAAGCTACTCTTTCACAGATTGGGAAAATGTGATTTTTGAAAATTCTTTCGTAAAATCAATTGGAAGTAACAAACTTATCATGTTGAAGTCTTTAAAATAATAAGATTCAATCTGGTAATGCATGGAAAGAAAGACCAATATGCCTGAATTTAGCAATATTAATTCAGAAAATTAAAGCAAATGCTCACACCTGAAAAATTATTCTTCAATTTTGAGACAACTATTTACGCATGTGCATTCCCAATTTTTGTCTTATTCAATCAAAGATTAAGGTAAAAGTATTTGACAGCTGGAAACTTCATATCAATTCAAGCAAAATTGAAAGATTATTCACATAAAGTAAGAAATTTGTAATTTATAGACTTAAAGTAAATAGACTGGATCCCTTTTTGATCTTGCCGCTTTGAATAAATAAGTTACAAAATTATTGAAATATGTTGTTTTTAGTGTCAATGGTCTTGGGCCATTCTTAATTGTCTAAAAATAGACTCATTTTCAAATCTAAGAACAAGTTTTGTATTTTTTCTATGAAAAAACTATCAAAGAGCTTTGAAAGCAGGACATCTATGGCAATCTATATTTGTTATTTTTCATCCAAACCCTTATAATATTGATTATATTATGATTACTCATTGTAATCACCATGATGAGATGATTTCTATTAGTATCCCCAGCATAGAATTTGATTATAGGGTTAATTCATGTAATTCAGAGCGTTAACATTAAAATATTGCAGAGACCTGAAAAAATTGTTAAAGCCCAATCTTTCAGTAATTTTCAAGCATTTTGGAATGGTTTGAGTGAGTGTTTGGAATGAATGAACAGAGCCCTGAGTGAGCAATTTTGAATGATTTTGATCGAGGTGATTGTTAGTTACAAGATGTTACTACTTACTGTAACACATTTACTTAATTCCTAGAAGGTCCTTTTTTGTCTGACAGGTCATAAACATCTTTAACTCTATAACTGTGTGAGGATTATTTTTTCCAAAGAGTGACGTGATAATTTTTATCTGTATAATTGATGATTATTTCCCCTGCATGTGTGAATAGGTCAGACCCCACCCGATTTTTTGCCTTCTTTGTTCTATATAAAATTGCTCAACTTTCAGGTGCTGCAGCGCATTCCACAACAATGCGTTTATATATTACGTCACCAGCGCTTCATCTACATTCATTGTTCTATCATTTGAGACTAAAATAACTGGGTCTTTTAGGTTTAACTTTTGGGCTATTCAAGCCAGAGTAAAGGAACCGTCTTTTTTCCACCTATGAAGAGGTCAGTTAGTTCGGGCACACCACCGTCGCTCATCCGTCCTCCCGGAAAGGAAATCGAGCACAAAAAAGATCGAACCAAGCCTTATATTAAAGAAGAGATGCAAGACTAGCAAAAAATCAAATAAATATGCACGTGGATCACTGTTCTCCACTTCAAAATGCCATTTTCAAGCCGCACTATTTTTTCGTTAAGATCTACTTTTACCATACAACGACCTCCGGAAGTGAATTCCAGTGAGGTCACTCCTAAATTTAAGAGCTTTTTGCATTCCTCTAACTTCTAAACACTTTGGTCAATGCCGGGGGGTATTGTGACCAAAGTTAAGTCAATAAGGTTTTAATATTTGCATTTGTCACTGAAATATGACGATTTTAGAACATGACCTGTTTAGCGAAAAAAGGCAAGAATTCAGAGCACTGTTATTTGTGATGTACCATGATTACTTAATCAAATAATTTTTGGTAAGAAGCCATTGGGAATGATTTCTCAAAGTATAATTTTGAACTATTACTCCATCCAAACTTGTTAAGCAAAAAATGATAAACATAACTTGATTTTGAGGCAATAAAAAGGGGAGTTAATCATTGAAGGTCGATGTAATTTTAACAAAAAAATCGCAATTTTCACGTTTTAATGCCAATTAAAAGAATTTAATCATAAAAATATGCGCAAAAAGAGTGTTTTCTGTTAAAAGGTATCAAAATGGCAGTAGAAAGAAAAAATAAAACAGACATCTTAGCTTCAAAAATCGTAACTTTGGGGAATCAAATGGTATAATAGCGTTCCCCAGAAATGAAAAGGGGCTCATATAGAGTAAAGGGTGGAATTCAAAATTCCACAATCTTTGCTTAATTTTTCAGGATCTAAAACATCGTTTAAGAGTTTGTGCATCGTAAACTTACATAATGTGTAGGAATAACGAAAACCAATCCTCTAAAAACATGTCAAAATAGTCATACTGGGTGTGAAATTTTAAAAAAAAAAAATGACAGAGCCCGCTCATTTTAATTTCTTAAAATGCAGTTTTATGTCAAAAATCTCCTAGAAAGCTCTGTTCTATAACAGATATGTTGTATTACAACTCAATAAAAGGTATAAGAAACCGCAACGGGAAGGAGAAACGTCCATTTTACAACATAGACTTGGGGTACCCTCTTCAATTAATATCCATTCTGAAATGGGTGTTAAGGGTTGGAAAATTGGTCTCTTGTATCATTTTGAGCCATGTCGAGAATTTCACTCACGTGTAGGTATTCAGCTATGACGACTTTACTATTTAAGTAACAGAAACGGAAGATCACTCAATTTACAAGAAACAACTTGACACGATAAAGAGGAGAACATTTTACATAATTGATCATTTAGACTTGTAAGACCCCATGTCTCCACTAGCAAATTAACTTGATTCAAATGCTTTTGTCTTTAATTTGCTTTTTTTTAAAAGTGTTTTGAAACTGTCTTATTCAATTGAGAAAACGAGTTGGAAAATGTGTTAAAATGACTCTAAAAAAACGCTATCAAAAAGGACCAGTCCCCTGCGACAAAGTCACGAAAAAACCGTTATCGGGGCAAGGGTTAAGCATTTTCTCACCATTTCTTACTTAAAATTCACTTTTAATTACATGACTATTGAAAAACAAATGGTTCCCAAGTTTATCAGCATGGAATTTTTGCTTTGAAGTTTTACGAACGCCAGAAAAGTAATATTGAAATGGGCTTCTTCCGATATTATACTTACCCATATAGTGAAAAGGGTTTGAATTTCAAGCCAGAAAAGGGATTTAGAATTAGAAGAAATAGGCATATTTCCTGTTTACTAACAGCAAATGTCTATTTCCAATACTCAGAGCAAAGTAAATTAAAAAATTGCAGCGAGAAAACGATTTTTCGATCACCTTTGTGTGATACCCTCATATTACAAAATCGCAGGTTTTAAATGGGGTAAGGGTTTTTTATGTCCATTCTATCGCATTGTTTACATAATTAATTATATCCACTTGACCAATTAAATTAATCCTTTCTACCCAAAGCGCGAAAACTGACTTAATGATAATTTTAGCCTCAACAAAAGTTAAAAAATGCAAGAAGAAATACTTACAAGGAATTTCCTTTAATTTTTTTAAAATTTAAAAAAATGATTTAAAATCGATAAAATTATCAAAATTAAAATTTTTTGCACTTTTTGAAACTATTGACAAAATATTACGTCATTTGCAACTATCTGAAGAGGTCAAAATTCGTTTTCTCAAAATCAGACCTTTTTACCATCTAGGTCAGACCCCACCCGATTTTTGGCCTTCTTTGTTCTATATAAAATTGCTCAACTTTCAGGTGCTGCAGCGCATTCCACAACAATGCGTTTATATATTACGTCACCAGCGCTTCATCTACATTCATTGTTCTATCATTTGAGACTAAAATAACTGGGTCTTTTAGGTTTAACTTTTGGGCTATTCAAGCCAGAGTAAAGGAACCGTCTTTTTTCCACCTATGAAGAGGTCAGTTAGTTCGGGCACGCCCACCGTCGCTCATCCGTCCTCCCGGAAAGGAAATCGTGCACAAAAAAGATCGAACCAAGCCTTATATTAAAGAAGAGATGTAAGACTAGCAAAAAATCAAATAAATATGCACGTGGATCACTGTTCTCCACTTCAAAATGCCATTTTCAAGCCGCACTATTTTTTCGTTAAGATCTACTTTTACCATACAACGACCTCCAGAAGTGAATTCCAGTGAGGTCACTCCAATAATCACTCATTGCTTGAGCTGTTAAGTAGGGGATGAGAGGTTTGGAATCTTTACAGTTTGGTGTAGTGGAGGCATGCGCAATATGATGTTGAGGACAGGGGTGTGGAAATACTTCTCTCCACTTGTCCATGGACAAGAAAAAGTCAATTTCCTACTTGTCCAGGGTCAAAATGAACTTGCCCACAAACAATGCATTGATAAGTTAATTTTGAGAAAAACATTGTTCTAAATGAAGAAAATGCTGTAACCCAGCATTTTCTTCATTAAAGATAATGTTTTCGCGGCCCCTTTCAAACAAACAAAAGTATGACTTTCCTCCAAGATCTTTTTATCTCTGTTTCAAGATTTGCCCTGGTATTTACTAGTCCATGGACAAGTGGCCTTGAAAAATGTACTTGCTCGCAGGCGAAAAACCTGTGTTGGACTTGTAGGGCATGGGAATTCCACACCCCTTGTTGTGGATGTTTGAAAAGTAATTTAAAAACTATTATAAAGGCAGTGTCCCTTAGAATTATACTTACAGTAATGAGAGGGGGGATATAAGTACTTTTAGCAGCAGCTGTTGTTAGCTAAGACTGAATGTTGTGGTGGAACTTGTGTGAGAAATAATATAAAGCCATGGTTTGTTGCACCATGCTTTGTAATATAACTGCAGAAGGGCTATTGAAATAGTAAAACACATTCCACAAGATGTCGAAGCCAAATCGCACAAATAAAATTGCAATGGTATATGTGTATGTGCTATGATTCTGCACTGAGCGCCTAAACAAGAAAAAGGTTATCAAAACTTTTCCACATTTATGTTTGCACATAAGACAACTGGTAAAGCTATCTTTCATTCCATGTGATTGACTCCATAGGCTGTTTAGAGTAAAAAAGGGAGCAAAAAATTGTATCAGTTTTTCAAGTAATAAAAAAAAGAGAAAAACTCATAAAAGTTAAAGTGCTAGAAAATGTTTCTTAAACCCTTCTCATGTTGTTTGCAACATATAAAAAAGACATATAGACTAGGATCAGCTGGTTCAGGCAGGTAGTGCAATCATGGCCTAATCACTCTGCTTTCTAGTTTTTTTAGGGTATCAAAAGAGCATCATTCTGTGTGTAATTACAGGACAATTTTATGACTTAATTTGCTGACTGCATAGGCTTTACTTAGTTAAATGTCAAATATTGTGCAGTCAAGAAAAGCAGGGTATAAACTTATTGTATTTTTACTGGTTGGAGGGTGAGATAATCAAGAGATTATGTATGGATAGGTCCTTATCTGAAAAGCATTAAAGCAAGATACCAAGTGCCATTAAAATTCAAATAGAGCCCCTGCTCTAATAAAACCCCATCCCCATTTTCGGAGATTGGAATCGACCATTTTGAAATGATTTTACAAAATCTTGAAGCCGCTGATAAAAGCCAATCCCTACTGAAACAATTCAACATGCACCTTTTCTGAAATCAAATCTTAATATTTTCAACAGATTTAGTTTATTATAGGCTACTGATAGAGAATAGTGATTTTATTTTTATTTTTTCACCGTTGTTTTTGGTGATAATTTTCATCATCTTTACAAATATCAATAGCTCAGACCGAAAGACTCGTAACTGCCTAAAGGTTTATAGGCAGTCACAACTGTTTTCGCACTGAGCTATCAATATTTAGCATAGCCTCATATAAAATCCCATCCTTTTCTACCGTGAATTCTATTAGAGCTTTTACCATATCTAATATTCACTCACAGATACTTTTTTTGTTGTAACTACCCTATGTTACTAAAAGGTCAAGGTCATCAGATAAGGCAAACATTAGTTATCAAGGTCATAATTTCAAGCACATTGGTTTTAGTGTTCCCCAGTGCATAAACCCTTATCTAATCATGATGTAAAAGCTTACCGTTTCTATTTTCAGGATTTTCCATGGTATCCAAAGCCAATCAACGAACTAACTGAAGGGTCACCTATACAATTAAATGAATCAGCATGTTTGGTTTTGTTTGTTGGTAAGAAAAAGTGAACTTTTGTGATTGATTAATGTGGCATCCATCCATCTCTTTGTTTGTCCGTCTATAAATCTGTCCCCTTTTTTAAACAAAATTCTCTACAATAACTTCAAAGAAGTAGAATTTATGAAGAACTCTGTTTGGCATGACACATGTGCCATCCACATGATGCATGTTACCAGAAATATGTTGGCCAAATTTTCATTAAACTTCTTCCGAATGTTCATCTTATCACAAGAATGAACCCTTTCAAAAATGGGAAGAATCAAGAATTGTTGTTAAATCAACAATTTAAGATGAAACTTCAGAAAACTTTGTCAGAATATTTAACTGGTCACGAGGAAGAACCCTTTCAAAGATAAGAATTATCTTTAAACAAAAAAAAGATAAAAAAAACACTGGAAAATGGTTTAAATAACTTTTCCCTGTTAGTCAAAAGAAGCCTTAATTTTGGTCCAATATTTATGAAGCTTGGTCAGAATGATAGTCTATGCATGGTGATAATGATGTCTTCATGACAATTCTTTGTTAAACTTTTTATTTATTAGAATATATTTCAACTATTATAGACATTTAGTTTCTGTAAAAAGGGCACTGAATTCAAAGAAAGTCTTTGTTCAATAATAATTTACATTTGCCTTGAAAGGGGCAAATTAAAGTTTGATTTTATGGTTTAATCTATGACTTTGAAATTAGGCTTTTTTTTTAATATCTGAAAAATTATTTGTGTATGATGTCTCTCTAAAACCAACCATTTTTGAGCTTTCATTGAAATAAATGTTTAAACAAGAGATTTGATCTGGCAGAAATCTACCCATAAAGGTACAAGCATATAACCAGTATAGTAAGGCAGACTGATGGTCTTTTAATTCATCGAGAGTGGGAGAACATTTCATTATGGTGGCAGGCTTACTTTTTCCTTAAACAAGGAGATACCTTTTCTTTCTTGATGTTTTTATTCTGGAATTATCATCTGCAATCTCTCTGAAATTTCTCCAAAGACTTTTAGACAAAGATTGAATATGATCAAAACCTTTGTACAAACCACTTTTGGGACCACCAAAAAGTTGTTGATAAAGAGAATGGTTGTTTTGAATACAAATTAGAAATGTTATTGATTGAATATGTATATTATTTCGCATTTCTCAATAATCTTATTGTGTTAAACAAGGAGTTTTCACAACACTGGATTCATTTACATTTAATTTTATATAAAGAATATCTGCTTTTTAAGATATTTTGATTTAAAGAAGAGGAATTCGAAAATGGTTGCTTTATGAAATTGGTTGACTGTAAGATTATTTTTCTATTGACAGAGCCAGATGATGAAGAAGTAGATAAAGCCCGTGATATACTATTGAAGCCTGCAACAGAGGAGCACGAAAAAGGGGAACACAGAGATCTGCTGTTTTTTATAGGGGCTGATGTAAGTTATTGTAAATATACCCCCAAAACTTTGATTGTCAGTCTGTTGGTTGATTGGTCTGTAGCTTTTCCTTATTTGCTCATTTCTCAGCAACCAATCGGCAGATTTCATTCAAACTTTACAGATTTGATCAGTATTAAGCAGTGATGTGCAAGAGACATTTTGGTAATGTTCCATTTACTCTTGACAGAGTTATGGCCCTTTGATGCAAAATTGCATTTCGTTATTGACAAATGCTTGTAGGGGGTTATTAGTCCAATCTGAGTCAGTCTGGTTATGTAAGTAGATAATTTACTATTGAAGCCTGCTACAGGGAAGAATGAAAACGAGGGTCACATGGCTCTGCTGTTTCTATAGCCATTATCAGAGGGCATGACAAAAGCTCTTCTGAGACTTTTGTTCGAGGTGAGCTTTGGGGGAATAATTTCTACAATAATGCTTCCAGAGTTATTCCCCTTGATATAAGGAATAGGTCTTGTGAAGATGAATATGATAGCTAAGTTTGATTAAAGTTATCTTCAATAAAATCAGAGATATGGTCAAGGTTAAATTTTACTGTGCTAACTTCAGCATCAACAAACAAACTAACAATGTAAAGCCCAAGATGATGACAATAGCTTATTTCTTTATACAAGAAGAAACTGAGCTAACAAACTGATAGAAGATGGAAAACATTTAATTAACCCTTTGCTGTTTAATCACTGCTTTTTACGTGCCTGTGATTTTATGATTGAGAAAACATTGTGAAAAAAGAAGAAATTGCTACTGACAAGCAATTTCTTCTTTTTCCTCATAAGGGTCTACCCTACTGAATAGTTATTATTCAAATTAAATCCACTTTAAATTTTTGTCTGCAAAACCTTTGAATTTGGACAGGTCCAAAATTTTCTAAAACAGGAAAGGGTTAAAAGCCAATGAATATAGATTTTGGGCACAAAACACAATTATTCAGTTTTGGTCCCTAGTAAATGTTTAGTAGTATATGATATGGATTGTATTTACAAAGACGCAATGAAATATCTTCAGTACTGTTTAATAGTGATATATATAATACATACTTAGTGTTTTGTATGAACAAAAAACTTACAATGTTGGGGGAATTGATAATTGTCGAGGCTCTGCCGAGACAATTATCAAATACCACAACCAAGTTAGACTCTTATTTGCCTTGTTTTCGTTATGTTTCTAACTGAAATGCAAGTTTCTAAAAATAACCATGTGATATAAAAAATATATTGGATGTTATCACAAGGATATTTGTGAAGTTATAAGATAAATGGCAAAAGTCAACTTTATAAAGTACCACTGTTATTAAAATGGCCATCTTGATAATTCAAAAGCTCTGCAAAGTCTTGTTTTTAGCTCGGCTGTTTTCGGAGAAAACCCAAGGAATTGCTAAAGCATTGGTGAATCGTTGCCGTTGTTGTTGTCTAAATGCCAAAAACTTTGACATTTTGTGATATCTGTACTGAAGGCATTCACTTGCAACTTTGCACACATGTTCACCATCAAAAGAGCAACCTATACTATAAAAGGGGGATAACTCTAGACGCATTTTGTGCAAATTATGCCTCTTTTTCGACTTAGATTTTTTTCCACCATCAAGCAATCAACAGCTGAGTGTAAGCACCGAGATGCAGTACTCTTGTATCTGTTTGGAAATAACTTGTTTAATATGTTTGATATTTCATTACCTCTCATTCAATGTCTTATATTTTTATGGGTCAGTACTAACTTTTGTACATGCCTATAACTATATAGGCATGTACAATAGGTTTGTGCTGACCTAGGGGCCGTTTTACTAAACAATCATTTTTTACGTAAGTCAAAAATTAAAGTTGCTTCTACAGTAGAAACTAAATATGGAATTCTGCCATGCATCATCTCATTTGAATTGTCTTCTAAAGACGATTCCAATGCGATATTGCAAGGCAGAATCCAACAATAAATGAAAACACCAGGTTCTATTTGTGATTTTGACTTACCATCAATTTTTTTGTAAGACGTTTAGTAAAACGGCCCCTAGTGATTTATAATACTAACATTATTATTTCAGGATGAACTCTGTGACCCTGTACGAGTGTTTGCCAATCTCAATGACCAGACACCTCTCTTGACAATATTGGACTTTCCCGAACAGAAAGTGTATGTCAGTGAAGAGAAAAACATTACAACGGAGCTTGTGAACAAATTTGTGAAAGGATATTTGGATGGAACTTTGCCCTCGCGGCCTTGTAAACATTAATATAATGGAATTTAAAATCTATGCAAATATATATACTGCCACCCTGTATATTGTCAAGGAAAATTGGGTGAAAACTCAGTGAAAAACAATTGGTCAGTTTCATTATAAAACATCATAACTACAACTTGTTCCATCCAAGCTGTAATTTTGAGGGTTTACAATTAAATTGACAACTTGAGGGCTTAGGGCAAAGCATACATCTGTTTTGCACTGAGCCCTAAAAATTGTAAGTTTACTTACAGGGCTGTGGAAATATGAGTTTTCTCTACTTGTCCCTGGACAAGTAAAAGCCGATTTTCTACTCATCCAGGATCAAAATGAACTTGTCCGCTAAAGAGTAAATAGAAAAAAATGAAAAAAACATTGCCTTTTGATGAAGACAATGCTGGTATCCAGCATTTTCTTCATTAAAAACAATGTTTTCTACCCTATTAAATGAACATTAGGATGATTTCTCTCTTAATTCTTTTAAGTAACATGCCAAGATTTGCCCTGGTATTTATTTGTCCTTGGACAAGTGACTTAGAAAAATTTACTTGTCCGCAAGTACAAAAGCCGGAGTCGGACAAGTCGGGCATGGGAATTCCACACCCCTGACTTATATGGGTTTGTGCAAGACTGAAGTTGAAGTTAGTGTAATGTTATGATACATTAACCCATTCCTGTTTTACAAAATTTTGGACCTGTCCAAATTCAGAGGTTTTGCAGACGAAAATTAAAAGTGGATTTTATTTGGAAAATAACCATTAAGTAGTGTAGAAAATAGTGTGGAAAAAGAAGAAATTGCTTGTCAGAAGCAATTTCTTCTTTTTTCACAATGTTTTCTCAATCATAAAATCACAAGCACGTAAAAAGCAGGGATTAAACAGCAAAGGGTTAAACAGTCTAGTACTGACTTGAACATTAGATAACTCATACAACTTTCTTTGAAAAACTCTTGAGTTTCATTAAAAAAATCATATATTATGATGACACACTACAGACTTATGCATTACCAGATAACCAAAACTTGATTTTTCTGTAATTGGCTAAAACATTTTGATAAATATATTCAGTTATAAGGGTATAATGAAAACTTGCAATCAGGTCATATCGAAAACTAAGTTTTTGAAACTTATTATATAGTGATGTATATATTGTTTTCTTATAGTAGGTAGCTTTAAAAGCTAGTCTTTAATATTTAAAGATATCTAATTTTGCTTTTTACAAATAGATCAGGAGTAATGAGTGAATTTCAATCAGCCAAGCTTGTGTTCAAAATTGAACAAGTAACATTCAAGATTATATGTGACATGTCAGGCCAAAAGGGACCATCTGGGTAGTTTATAAAGTAATGAACCTAGTCAGACTGCGCAGACTGACTAGGTTAAAATTACAGTCAAACCTGTCTTAAGCAAGCACTTAAGGGGCATTCAAAAAGGACTTGCATAAGACAGGTGTTTGCTTAATACAGGTCAATTATAGTGCAAATGGTTCTTTTGGGAACTTGGTGGCCGCTTGCTTAAGACAGGTTGCTTGCTGAATACAGGTGGCCGCTAAGGCAGATTTGACTGTATAAAACTTGTCTGGTTTTCTTAATCTAGCATAATAATTCTACTTCTTTTATAAAATATCATTGACATGCCACCTTCGATTGACCTCTACTGGACCCAATCTCTTGTACAAAAATACAAACAAGGTTCCAAGATGGGCTGTTTTCGCATGACGGTTCCCATTTAGAAAATTGTAACATGCTTTGCATGTGAGTAAATATGTAAAGCAGGGTACCATTTCAAAATTGAAGGGTCCATGCAATCAGGGCTTGACACTAACTTCTTAGATTAAGGAGTCACTTGGACTCCTAACACATGAAATCAAGGAGTCCAAGCTATAAGTAAGGAGTCCGAATTTTCACAATGGGAGAACATTGTGGAAAAGAAGAAATTGCTTTGTTATACTATCTAAGGGGAATTATATGAGCCTGTGCGTGACATTTCCAACAATTTGAAATGTTCGTGACGTGTAAACATTGAGAGGCAAAGACAGACAGAAACTGTAAATATAAAGTACCCAGATGGTCTACAGATACTTGGGGATCCTTTCTATCTACAAAGAGAATAGTGAAGACTCTGGTCAGACTGTGCAAATGTACAGGCTGGTCAGAGTCTTTGCTTTGCGCATTTTTGAAATTGTTGGAAATCTCACGCACAGGCTCATATTGTTTTTGTTTTATTCAGCACCTACAGCCCAGACTTGGCACCCATAGGCTAGGCTCATGATATTCTCGTCCCCAGGATATGTAGATGTAATTGGAAGACTAGTATTCTGTAATGAAATGATATATGACTTGTCACACACAACGGGACCATCTGGGCAGCTCATAACACGTCGACCCTAGTCAGGCTAAGCAGATTGCTGATATCAAAACTTTTCACTTAGCTGAACCTAGTAAGTGACATCAACATGAGAGTTTCATAGCAATCACATGCTTAACCCATGTCATGCTGAATAAATTTTGGCCAAAAGTTTTCATCAAAATCAAGGTCAAAAAGCACTGAAAGTGCCAACTTTAGGTCATTTTTTATTTGAAAAACTAAATCTATTGACAATTCTGGTTTGAAAATGAGAAACAGGTGGTGTAGACGAAGATCAGACTGCACATATGTGCAGGCTGATGATTGTCTATAGCTCCTGCCAAAGCAGGAATATTCCGGGTTCAGCATGGCAAGGGTTAATGACATGTATTAAGAAAAATTGTCCTAAAATGTTCAAATTTAGTCTTACTGATATATTACAGCTAAAGAATAATTTTTTGATTGTCGAGTAAGATCAATTAATATTTTATCTCCTGAACAACAAAAGCTGTATTTATACTCCTTGCTCGGCCATTCGTGAAAATATAGCTCTCGTTCACTCAATTAAATATAACTCACTAAAACAAATGACTACCCAAATATCATTTCACAAGCATATTGTTTTGTATTTCAATTTTTTAGAAGATCTATATATTATTTATATAAACTTTCTTTTTTTATTTTATGTTATGTGATAACATAGTGAATGTGGTTTGTTTTGTACACTCTTGCTTGTAAAATAAGCGAAAAATATGAAAATACATTTTTACAATTTGAATATTCATAATGTTGTGTCTTTTGTACAAAAACTCTAATAATTCCGTTATACCCTTTTACAAAATTGCTGTAAATTCAAACTGAAAGAGTGCAGACGTCATGTCAAGATGTATTGCATTGAAAGAATGGAAAATAATTTGAGCAAAGGAAAAATATACTTTTCAAAAGTAACATCTCTTTTTCCCATGTTGCTCTTTGGAAAATATAACTGAGTCTATATAACAAAAGTTTGTGCCTCATCGGGTTTATCATTCTGTAAAAAGATCCAGAGAAAATCACATCAAGATCAAGTGATGGGTTATTTTGGATATTTTCTGACATTCATGACATCTTATAATTACGTCAAATTATCCAAGCTGTAGTTGCAACTGGACCCTTTCATATGCCTACCAAGACTACCTCCTTGTAATATAATGAATGAGGAATTTCTCCATCAGATAGGACAGTTTCTTTTCAAATGTACCCACTTTTTATTGACATCTTTAATCTAACCTCTTTGAATTTTGACCAGTCTGTAATTTAAAACAAGGTGGAAAATCCTCATAAGATACAGTTAATAACATCGTGAAATTGACATTCATCTCAATCATAACCATTCTAAATCGCTCACTCAGTGCTCCAATCATTCATTCCAAACACTCACTCAAACCATTCAAAAACGCTCAAACCCACGGAAAAAACATAGAATCAACGTCATTCAAAATAATTTTAGATAGAGAAAAATCGTGATTTCTCTGACATTATTCAAATTGTTAGCGTTTCATAGGTCTTTGAAGGAGTAGGAAGCCTTATATACAACTTGTATATATATTTTATTAAAGGGAGGTAATCAATATCGCAAATTTTGTTCACCCTGAACAAAATTTGGGATATAGGATTACCTCCCATTTATTTCACTCAAAACTTGCTCCACACACTCATTCAATTTCATTCCTTAATCATTCCTAAATCATTAACGTTGTCAATTTCACGATATTGTTAACTGTACGCCCATTACACAGCTGGAAGTCAAAGTATGAAAAACAACAAAGGGAAATGACTCATTAATTAAGCTAGCTAGAATTATTATTCTTGTGGACTGCATACTGATTTCATAAGAGGAACATAACTGACAAGTTTCGTGTCAACCAGACATTAGGTGACGGGGTAATTTTCCTGACAAAGAAGTAGATGCTGGACACCATGGGTGATCATATAGGACCCATTTTCAAGCAGCATACAGAAATGGGAAAATGTTAATATAATCTGAGCAAAACATGTTCAGGGTAATGTTTTGTGGTTATGTGATGTATGTTACCCATCATGTGTTTTGTCTTTTCACTATCGTGTTTTTAAGCAGTCAGGCAAAGCCCGACTTGCTTATAGTACCAGAAGTTATCAATTCTCACAACCAAGACCGTTATCAATTCCAACAACCAAGTTAGATTTTTTTCAAACAATATACTAAGTATGTAATATATTAATCTTATAACCTCTTTTTGCCTTGTTTTTATCAATGTTTATAACAGAAATGCAAGTTTCTAACAATAGGCCAAAAAGGACCTGTATCGCTGCACTGGCTTAAATCACCCCAGACTTTTGCCCTGCCACACCCATATTCGGGGGTCAATCAAAATTTCTTGAACAATTTAAGTAAAGGGTCACCCAAGAACAACCATGCCAAGTTTCACTGAAATCAGCACAATGGTTTTGGAGGAGAAGATTTTTATAGATTTTAATGCAAATAAATGCCACGCCCATATTTAAGGGTCAATCAAAATTTCTTGAACAATTTAGTAAAGGGTCACCCAAGAACAACCTTGCCAAGTTTCATTGAAATTGGCCCAATGGTTTGAAGGGATTTTAGTTTTTAATGTGGAAAAAAAGCCCCACCCTGCCACACCAATTTTTAGGAGTCAATCAATTTAAGTCCACAGTTTTCATTAGATTGTCTTCAAACTTGGTCAGATTGATTGCACTAGGACGGTTGGTTCCTTGCAAAAATGGGCCCGATCCATCAAGTGCCACAGGAAAAGGGACCAAATGAAAATAAACAACAAATTCAATTACAAAATCCTCATTTATGCTCTCAAGTTCAAAGTTTTCATCAGATTGTCTTCAAACATGGTCAGAATGATTGGACCATCACAAAGATTGTTCTTTACAAAAATTGGTCAGATCTGTCAAATGGGAAAAGGAGCCCCAAGAAAAATTTTAAAAGAAAATCCTTGTTAGCTGTCTAAAGTGATTATTTTCATCCGATTGTCTTCAATCTTGCTTAGAATAATTATCCCTATACAATGATGGTTCCTTTCCTGAATGGGTCTGATCTGCCAAGCGTCACTGGAAAAAGGGTCAAATTAAATGAAATTCAAACATCCTTGTTTATGCTCTAAAGTCCACAGTTTTCATCAAATTGTCTTCCAACTTGCTAAGAATGATTAAATCATAACAATGATTGCTCCTTTTAAGAATACAGTAAACTCTTAGTAGTTCACACACCGGTGGTTTGTAAGTATGTGTTTGTTCGTGTAAATTCTATGGTCCCATTTTTTTCTTTATCTTTGTTAGAAAGCTCTGTGCTATTTGCATGTCGGTTGTTCATAGTTTGTAGCCCGCGTCAAGTCCTGAGAGATTGTTCATAACACATTCATATTCTTAATTTCGTAGTTGTGAATTGTTGATCAATTATTGCCCAAGGTGTCACAATTAGATATTTTTCTTGGTTTTCACGCCTGTTATCAGTAGGCTACTGCTTAATTGTTGTTATGCATCCTTATTTATAGGCCTTGTTTGATTTGTAAATTTGGCGGGTTTAATCAGTTAAAGATTTCAATCAGCAACCAAGAAATGAATTTCATCTAACGATTTCATACCAATCTTGCATAAATGTGCAAATGCTCCTAGGCTTGATTGTCAACATGTCATCCAGATACAATGTACTGCAGAGACTTTGTAATCCACTGAGGGAGTACTCAGGAGTACTCAGTGATTTGATCCAAAGGGAAAATACTCTTATGAATTTAGTAACTGACATGTAAATGATTGAATAAATATTACGTTATTTTGATTTTGAATATGGACTTAACACAAGATGGGCATTTTCAAGTTGTACTTAAGCTTAATTTCTCTCTACAAATGGTCTTGTTGGAAATTGATTCAAAATATATGCATATAAAGAGGCTACCTTAAGACAAAGTCTGATTTCAGATACATTAAGAAACTACCCACTGCTTCACTCTGGTTGGGTCGTGCTACGTTTAGTTTGTATGAATTATCTATGAACTACCGAGAGTTTATTGTATTTCTGGTTAATTGAAAATCACTAGAAAAGGGATACTTTTTGAAATCAAATTTTAAGAATTCATTGTTAATTTATGCATGGAACTCAATGAAAATTTCACTTATAGAATTCTACATCATTTGACCATGGGCATAAAGATTCGGTCCGGAGATTTTATACTGCATCAAAGAAAAAGGGGCCTTAATATAAACCCTCTTGTTAAAAAAAACAACAAAATTTTTCATTTGGCTGTAATTAGAAATTTTTCACCTTGCTTTGGAAGATTTTTTTTTTATTTTACCTCGTCAGGCAGGAAAATTTTTCTCCTTACTGGTGATGAAATTTTTCACTTGGCTGTAATTAAAAAATTTTTCATTTGGCTGTAATTAGAAATTTTTCACCTTGCTTTGGAAGAAAATTTTTCATCTGGCCAGGGTGGAAAATTTTTCACCTGAATGGGGAGAAATTTTTTTTCACTTGGCTGTAATAAGAAATTTTTCACCTTGGTTAGGAAGAAAATTTTCATCTGGTGTAGCTGGGATGTGTATAAGGGGTGTTTGTACTGCCTTGCCGTACAAGCTAGCTGTAATAGCCACATGGTAGAGCACTTGCTTTGGGATGTAGAGGACCCAGGTTCGAAACCCATTTGAGTAGAATATTTAATTTTTCATCTGGCCAGGGAGGAAAATTTTTCACCTGAATGGGGAGAAAATTTTTCACTTGGCTGTAATTAGAAATTTTCACCTTGGTTAGGAAGAAAATTTTCATCTGGTGTAGCCTGGATGTGTATAAGTGGTGTTTGTACTGCCTTGCCGTACAAGCTAGCCGTAATAGCGACGTGGAAGAGCACTCGCTTTGGGATGTAGAGGTCCCGAGTTGGAATCCCATTGGAGTCCAATATTTAATTTTTCATCTGGCCAGAGAGAAAAATTTTTCACCTGACTGGGGAGAAAAATTTTTCATTTGGCTGTAATTAGAAATTGTTCACCTTGCTTTGGAAGAAAATTTTTCATCTTGCCAGGGAGGAAAATTTTTCACACGACTGGGTAGAAAAAATTTTCAATTGGCTGTAATTAGAAATTTTTTAACTTGCTTTGGAAGAATTTCTTTTTTTTTTTTTTATCTTGCCAGAGGAAAATTTTTCACCTTACTGGGGATGAAAATTTCACTTGGCTGTAATTAGAAATTTTTCACCTTGCTTTGGAAGAAAATTTTTCATCTGGCCAGGGTGGAAAATTTTTCACCTGAATGGGGAGAAATTTTTTTTCACTTGGCTGTAATAAGAAATTTTTCACCTTGGTTAGGAAGAAAATTTTCATCTGGTGTAGCTGGGATGTGTATAAGGGGTGTTTGTACTGCCTTGCCGTACAAGCTAGCCATAAAAGCGACCTGGAAGAGCACTCGCTTTAGGATGTAGAGGTCCCAGGTTTGATTCCCATTGGAGTCGAATATTTAATTTTTCATCTGGCCAGGGAGGAAAATTTTTCACCTGAATGGGGATAAAAAAAATTTCATTTGGCTGTAATTAGAAATTTTCACCATGGTTAGGAAGAAGATTTTCATCTGGTGTAGCCGGGATGTGTATCAGTGGTGTTTGTACTGCCTTGCCATACAAGCTAGCCGTAATAGCGACGTGGAAGAGCACTCGCTTTGGGATGTAGAGGTCCTGAGTTCGAATCCCATTGGAGTCGAATATTTAATTTTTCATCTGGCCAGGGAGGAAAATTTTTCACCTGACTGGGGAGAAAAATTTTTCATTTGGCTGTAATTAGAAATTTTTCACCTTGCTTTGGAAGAAAATTTTTCATCTGGCCAGGGTGGAAAATTTTTCACCTGAATGGGGAGAAAATTTTTTTCACTTGGCTGTAATTAGAAATTTTTCACCTTGGTTAGGAAGAAAATTTTCATCTGGTGTAGCCGGGATGTGTATAAGGGGTGTTTGTACTGCCTTGCCGTACAAGCTAGCTGTAATAGCCAAGTGGTAGAGCACTTGCTTTGGGATGTAGAGGTCCCTGGTTCGAATCCCATTGGAGTCGAATATTTAATTTTTCATCTGGCCAGGGAGGAAAATTTTTAACCTGACTGGGGATAAAAAAATTTCATTTGGCTGTAATTAGAAATTTTTCACCTTGCTTTGGAAGAAAATTTTTCATTGGTCCAGGGAGGAAAATTTTTCACCTGACTGGGTAAAAAAATTTCATTTGGCTGTAATTAGAATTTTTTTTTTTTTATCTGGCCAGGGAGGAAAATTTTTCACCTGACTCGGGAGGAAATTTTTCACTTGGCTGTAAAAAGAAATTTTTACCTTGGTTAGGAAGAAAATTTATCATCTGGCCAGGGAGGAAAATTTCTATCCTGACTGGGGAGAAAAAATTTTCATTTGATTGTAATTAGAAATGATAAATATGTCACATGGACATATTATTTGTTCTCAGGTTGATCAATTTATCCTATGTAAAGTTATAATAATCTCATAGTATTAGCATTACAACATTGTATAGAATGATTATTGGGTTGATGACATTATGAGTGATCGTGTTGGGTACTTGGCAGTTTGTTTATTTTTCATTGTAATAAAAATAAAGCTAAACATTTACATTTTGTGTTCACTATGATGTAGATTTACAAGAAACACGATGTGTTTGTGAAACACGAATGCCCCCAGAACAGAATTTTTTTCAAAGTTTGACCTTGACAGATGACCTTGACCTTGTCACATGACCTTGACTTTGGTACTAGCAGATGCCGATCATTGAGATCTATCATCATGCCAAATATGAGCCTTGTATGTCAACTACTTTTGGAGAAAAGGCAAAGGTTAAGTTTGGTTAATTTTTCGGACAGAAGGACAGACAGACGGACGGACAGACAGACGGACATGAGTAAAACAATATGCCCCTGATCTCTCAATACGGGGGCATAAAAATGATTTAGAGGTGCAAGTTGAAATGTGAACATCCTATATAGTAGGAAATTTCATGGGTAAAGAAAGAGTTAAGCTAATGTTCACAGAATAAATTTACATTAATTTAAAAATCCTAAATGATATTTACAATGATAATTATTTATGCCTTGACCAATGGTAATATGAATACAGGTAATAATAATATTATATTTAAACACTAGCTTTCAGCGGCATAGCCGCCTTCTTCAGGTGAATCCTATGAATTGAACCGTTATGCACGACGTCGAGGTAATGTTAGCTTGACGTTGGGCATAACGGCTCAATCCATAGGATTCACCTGGCCTTACTTTGAAACTTTAGACTTATCCAAATTCAAAGAGGTTGCAAACAACAATGATAAAAAGATGCAAGTTAAAAAATTTAAAATGTAGATACTGTAATTTCATGTCTGATAGGTAAGTAAGAAGCTGGTAAAATTCCTATGATCACCTGACGAAGGTGGCTGTGTGCCACTGAAAGCTAGTGTATAAATATAATATTATTATTAAAAGTATTTATCTCAAGAAGAGAACTTTTTATTTGTAAATACAGGTTCAACAAACCAAATGGTTGATTGATTGTTGACTGTACTTTACATTTTATCCTCACATATTCTTCAGTGAAAATGTCTTATGACTCTTCTACAACCCTTTCTTGGTCCCCTTAAGTTCTATAAGACTGGCTTAATTACACCAGGGGCCCATTTTACTAAACATCTTACAAATATTTTGTGTGTAAGTCAAAAATTAAAGTTACATCTACAGTAGTAACTAAATAAGGAGTTCTGCCATGCATCATCTCATTGAAATCATCTTCTAAAGACAATTCAAACAAGGAATGCAAGGCAGAATCTTATAATGAATGAAAACACTAGATACGAGCTGTGATTTTGACTTACTATTATCTTTTTCTGAAGAAGTTTAGTAAAACAGGCCCCTGTGCATAAATGGGTAACTGTGGCTGCCAAAGTGCACTGTATGTGAACAGCTGACTTGCAATTCAATGATCGGGGTAAAAATGAGAAGTTGGTTGATTATGCTGAACATAGAAACAGACTATAATCCCAACTAACTATTCAACAACTTTTTCAAGACAAACCTCAATTACTAGAACATCTTAAGGTAGAATGACCATTTGTTAAATTCAGAAATTTTGTTTTCAAATCAGTTTGACCAGAATTGATACATCATGAGTGGATTCAAATTTGGGGAGGGAGATCAGGGGTTCAGACCTCATGCTCTAATTTAGGCAAAAATATAGTTATTATGTCAGAAAAAACTGGAAATCAAGGTATTTTATGGTCAGTGAGTAAATGTTGTAACTACGAATAAAAAAAGCTGTAGTTATGATTTTTTTTTTTGTCCACTGACAAATGATATGAATTTAATATGAGATTTTTGTAAATATTATCACAGATCAAATTTCTTCAAAGTACTTCACCAAAACTTTTGTATCACTAATAAATATCCTACAAAGAATATAATTGTCACAGAAACCATTCCAAACACATATTCTCTAGTTTCTGAGATGTATCGATAACGTCCCGTCAGTGGATAAAATAAATTGTCCCAACATCGATCCCCTGGACAAAGCTCTCTGTCATCTTCTTCCGGTGTCTCATAATATCTACAAATAGAAACAAATCAAGCGATGCAAGTTTAGATCTAAATGAGGGTTTGGCATTCTGCCTCGAATTACTGCAAAAATATGGCAATCAGGGCCAAAGATTATAAAACCATTCTCAATTCAAAATTTTCTAAAATTTCAACTTGAAATTAAAGCTATAATGCTGTTGTAAAACTTATATAAATGTATGAAGATAAGGGTAATATCAATAAGTTGTTATAAATAACAACTTATTAATATTATCTGTTATGTTCATACATTTATTCAAAATTAAATTTGAGAAAATTCTCAGATGAGCCAATAAAAATGTCTTCACCACAATAACTCTAATAAGCTGTACTTGTGACATTTTTCTTACCCTCTGATGATATTACAATATCACACAGACTTAGATCTCTTCTTGGAAAAAAAATTGCATCCACCCATGCACTGTATAAATTTTCTTAGCCAATAATTGAGGTGCAGGTAATTTCAAACATGAAATAGTTACTTGCTAGCAGTATGAGTCTGTCCATAATCTTCTTTTTTCGCACAGATTTCAAACACATTTCACAGAATGGGTCTTTAGATGACCTTGTTTTTTGGACTATTTTAATTTTGCCAGACAAAATTTACTTGGATTGAAAAATGATCTTGACATTGATCGATACCTTGAACTGTTCAGAAGAAACATGAAATATTAAGGCCATATATGCTACAAATGAAAAACTACAACTAATTCTTAAAATTTTCAAAGGCAGACAGAGTAGCATGCAAATAGATAGGGCAACAAGAGCACCGACTAAGGGTGCCTACGCTAGGCTGTTGGGTGCTGGAAAGCAGATAAAAATAACAATTCGAAAAAAGGGGCATAATTTGCACAAAATGTGTAAAGAGTTTCCCTTTTCATAGCATACATTGTTCTTTTGATAGTGTACCTAAATGCCTAGTTTAACGTGAATGCCCTAGGTAGAACCAGAGATATCTCAAGATGTAAATGTTTTTGCATTACAACGACGGCAACAATGACAACACCAAGGCTATAGCAATACCTCAAGTTTTCTCCAAAAGTAGCCAAGCTGAAAAAATATACCGCAATTCTATCATACCCATGCCCTGCTAAAGTGCCTACTTTTGCAGGATAACCTTGAACAAGTCCGACCAAAATCTCAATTTTGAGCCTTAGTTTAAAGATATCTTCTTCAGAAAGATTTACAGATGGTATAATGTACAAGAGGTGTATTAGGTGAAAAAGATTGGACAGAAATCTCTGAAAATATTCTAATTGAGCCTTAGAATGAAATTTCCGAAAACTTCATATGTGAACTTTACAATGATCAGTCTGAACAAAGTCTGAAATGTGCACTCTGTACATATTTTTACTCACAATTTCCTTAGAAACAAAACATTTAATCTACCTACAATATGTAGATGTCCAGGGTCCAATAACTATATAGTTATAACTTACTTGGCTACAGCCCTGAGTGCAGGATACCAAAACTCCAATACAGTATAACTTGTGTTAAACCACTTAGGGGACCACCAAAAAGTGGTTGTTTGTGAAAATGGTCGCTTAATACAAAATATCATGATAAATGAGACAGGTCATTTTGATGGCATTCAAAGATCGTCAGTCAAGTCGTACTGAATCCTATGATGTTTGAATCCATTAGAATCGTCTCATTGAGACGATTCTAATGGGCTCCAACAACATAAGATTCAATAATAACCAATTAACGGTTTATAAGCCATTTTTTTCGGAACTTTTGCTTACAGTGAAGGGACTTTTTTATGGTGGTCGCTTAATAAAATTCATCGCTGAATAGACGTAGTCGCTCCAGCAATATCGACTGTATCTTTCAAATTATCCCCTCCCACCCCTTTGCACATATTATGCAGATGTTGTGGCTCCTTAAACTATACATATATATATAACTTACTTGGCTACAGGTTCGAGAGTCTGTGGTGGAATCTGTGTAAATTTGATAGAACTAGAGAGGTACAAACTCTGGGTGTTTTCTGTTGGTACACACCCCTCCATTTAACTCTTAACTATATAGATATAACTTACTTGGCTAAAGGTTCTGGTGTCTGTGGTGGAATCTGTGTAAATTTGACAGAACTAGTGAGTTAAAAACTCTGGGTGTTGGAATTTGTACACACCCCTCCATTTAACCCTTAACTATATAGATATAACTTACTTGGCTAAAGGTTCTGGTGTCTGTTGTGGAATCTGTGTAAATTTGACAGAACTAGTGAGGTAAAAACTCTGGGTGTTGGAATTAGTACACACCCCTCCATCTAACCCTTAACTAGAACTGTCGCAGAGTGGACTTATGCCCCCCACAAGCACTTTGTCAGAATGCAAGTGCTACTAGTGCAGGATGTGTTTTGACATTTGACTTATGTGACCCAAAAGCAATAGGGCACTTCCTTGGGTCATAAGGAACATTTGTATAAAGTTTCATAATTGTAGGTCACTTGGTTCTTGAGTTAGAGTCCGGAAACAAAAAGGTCTATGTATGGACGGACAGACAGACAGACATTGTGAAATCAATATACCCCCTCTACTTTTTAGGTGGGGGGTATAACTATATAGATATAACTTACTTGGCTACAGGTTCAGGAGTCTGTGCTGGAAATTGTGTAAATTTGACAGAACTTGTGAGATAAAAACTCTGGGTGTTGGCACACACCCCTCTGTTTAACCCTGAACGATACAGAAATAACTTACTTGGCTACAGGTTCAGGAGTCTGTGGTGGAATCTGTGTAAATTTGACAGAACTAGTGAGGTAAAAACTCTGGGTGTTGGTGTTAGTACACACCCCTCCATTTAAACCTGAACATTTGACTTCCCAGGTAGTGTTTGTGTAACTAAAATATTGAATACAAAAATACAGCGTTAAGGTAGTGGACCCGTAAAAGATCCGCAATGTTTCAGCAGCCATGAACTTTTACAGTGTTAACCGAGGTTTCCTAGTGATTTTCATTAGGAAACCTCAGTTAACATTGTGAAAGATCATGTGGTCCAAAATGTTGCTGAACTATTAAGGGTTCACTACCTTAATCAAATATTGTTTCTTTACGTGATAAATCATAATCCTTGCTATTGTTTTGGATTGTTTTTCAAATTTCCAGAGCATTTATGAAATTCTGCCATTTTGATGCTTTTAAGGTCTTATGTCATGAATAATGCCAATGGATTTAGCTGCACAACAAATGCACAAAAAAGTTCAATCAACTTCTACTTGAAACTTTACCAATGTTTAGTTGGATTAGTTAGTCAAAAGATGTCACTACATTGGTTAAGTAGACCTGCAAGGCTATTTTGAAATACACGTTTGAATATTTTCTAAAACACATCATGGGTTCGGTGCTAGACTGTAGTAATATATACACTTACTACAGTCTTGCACCGGACCCTCGACATGTAAGTCGTATGGCAAACTATGACTTGCCCACAATAAGTGGGCCAGGGGTCAATACTAACTTCTGTGAGTAAGGAGTACATTGGACTAACAATTTATGCAATGAGTCAAAGCTCAAAGTAAGGAGTTCAAATTTTCTTCTTTTTTTTTTTACATTTTATTTGTTCTTGATTTTACATTAGGTTTATGTCATTGGTCTATATAAATAATCATGGTATATCAAAACTCGTCAAAGACAATGTTTCACTTTATGTATTGCGATTTGCGTCTTCAGCCTCATGATTAAAAAAAATGCATATCATACACCCAGATAAGTTAAGCTACATGTATTGATAAAAGAGTGTATCAAGCATACCCTGCTTGATATAATAGCTTTTTTCCTAAAAGTTATTCTTCGCTATATAAGATGTTTGTATTGAAAAGCAAGTGACACATCATGAATGGCGTACAATATACATACAAACATGACTAAAAAAAATCTTTGATTGGCTCTGACCCACAATAAGTTCTGATCAAAGTTCAAGTTTTCTTAAATGGAGAGAACATTGTGGAAAAGAAGAAATTGCTTGTTACAAGCAATTTCTTCTTTTCCACAAGTTTCTACTTCCATTGAAAATGGTTTTCTTTCAAAATACATGTTCTACTAGATGTAAGCTAGTGCTATCTTTAACAACTTGTGTAGTGAAAAGATCTACAGTTGTGTCAAGTGTTGAAGTGGAAACTGACTTGTGCAATTGTTTGTTGAAATACTCTCATAAAATCCAGGGAGTCCATTGAACTCCTTTATTGTAAAATAATAGGGGGCAAACAGGTAAACAAGGAGTCTCTGACCCAAGGACTCCCTTTAGTGTCAAACCCTCCAGACTTGAAAAAAATATTCTCTTTACTTACCCAACTTTACTTCCAAGAACTTCATAGATAGGATAACCATTAGACCTCCCTGTCTCTCCATAGAAGACATCTAGATGAATACCGTTTGTGATATTACGACAGATACCAGTCCGATTGTCCACAGGACTCAAACCTACTGGGTAATATTCACTAGCAATGCATAGAGTATCAAGATCATCTCTGAAAATAAAGGAATTAACATCTGTCATGAGATTCTTTTTGGAACACATCTTTACTGAGTCTAGAATAGAAAAGTTATCAAGTGAGTCTTGGGAAACTTGTTAACTTTCTGTTTTTCTTTTAGTATAAAGGAGGTTAAAATCAGCTTGTCTCAGACAAAATTGAGTAACAGATTCTCACTTAAACAAATAAACAAAATTTTGTACTTTTCAACTAATTTTTGAATTCTAAGATGACAGAGATTCTGTGATAACATGTGTTAGACGACAATGTGATGGACATCATATAAAAAGTGATCCTACACATAAGTAAGACAAGGATTTCTTTGATGGCTGTTTGTTATAGAAGACAAGGGAGCTGTGTGAGAAATTCTCATACGACAGATACAAACACATTGAACAGGGCTTGAAAATTCTACTCGTCTGCTCGTCCTGCATGATTTTTTTTTTCTTTGTCTATATAAGCAGGACGAGTGGATTTTGCAAAATTCACTTATGAAATTAACATATCACAATATTTTCTAATATAGCTGGACGAGCAGAAATTTCAAGAAATTTCAAGCCCTGTTGAATAGGTAGGGGTATAGCTACTATAAAGTAATTAAAAGGAATGTATACTCAAACGCAATGAAAACGCACCACACAAAAAACTAGCACAAACTGTCCTACATTATAAAATTTTCAGTCTACACCCTTTTGAACGTCTTTCAACCTATAAACAAACGTGTAGACATTCCATGTCTTAACACCAATCATACGACGATGCTGTTTGCTTGGTGGTCATTAAAAAGGCCCTTTTGGGTTGTTCATTTAATTGTTCTTTTGAAACAAGGTTTAAATAGCATGATTGAAATTACCGTTTCTTAGCGAATGAAAATACAGCATTGGACTTCACATTTGTTCTAAACAAAGGCAATAAAGTGATCCGAACTTAAGTATGGTATTGGATTAACTAAGCACAGTCTGTATTTTTTTCATTAAAATTAATGACTCATAAATGACCTTTCGGTACTCGCGTTTTCGAGTGATTTGAACTTCAAACGACATGCTTTATTCCACCAGGGACGTCGAGGGTACGGTGTAGACATAGAAATAAATGATCGTTAGCTTATGCTCAAATTAACTGTCTAGACTATGGCAACCGTTCTTCAAAGTGATAGCCAGCATTTTGTACTGAGTCAAAGGTTATGTTACCATAAATCGAACGACAGAAGGGGTTTGCAAACCTACTTTGCAGATATAAGTTTGACGATTGTTAACTTTATTTTTAAGTCATAGGTTTAAAAACCTTCCACTGTTTCTGAGCTTACTTTAACATTATTATGCAGTAAATAGCCCATTACAAATTTATGTAGATAGGTTATATTCATGTCTGAAGTTTTGGTGGATTAAATAGATATATGAGAAAAAATTCAGGTGGTGCGTTTTAATTGCTTGTGAGTATATTTCCCAGGTAATTACAATAGCTATTAAGGTAGTAGACCTGTAATAGTTCCTCAACATTTGGCTCTCGTGGACTTTCACATTGTTGACCAAGGTTTCCTAATGAAAATCATAAGGAAACCTTGGTTAACATTGTGAATGTTCATTGCTTCTGAAAAGTTGCAGAGCTATTACAGGTCCACTACCTTAACACAAATAATATTCATCCTACCTGAGAACATTTACCCAATAGCCTATATTTTTCTGATCATTAAAGCCTCTCCTACCCAACACATCAGATGGTATCAAGGCATTTAGATAACTCAGTGTAAAACAGGACTGGTGTAACTGCCTATATGTTTATAGGCAGTTACACTTTTTTTTCACTGAGCCATCAATTTAGCTTAAGGAAATATAAAAATACCATACCTCAGAATATCCACCCAATAGCCTCTATTATTGTGATAATTTTTACCTCTCCTACCCAACACATCAGATGGCATCAAGACTATTTGATGGCTAAGTGCAAAACAGTTGCAACTGCCTATATAATGTTTATTGGCAGTTCCAATTGTTTAGCACTGAGCCAACAATTTAGTTTTATTTATATTTATATATCCTACCTGAGAACATCTACCCAATAGCCTCTATTATTCTGATCATTATAGCCTCTCCTACCCAACACATCAGATGGCATCAAGGAATTTAGTCTGTTTATAATCAGCTTTCTGAAGTGAAAATAAAATTGATAGAAATCTGTATTCAAAACAAGTCATTTATTATGAGCTTTTCATTTTTTTAAAACTCTTGAGAAAATATGTTTGTATAACCTTTGTAACCAGACAAATTCACAATATACATAAACAAAATTCAATAATTTATTTTTTTTTTAATCCCAACATCTTTCATACATTCTGATTGCCTGAAAAATAAGTTTCATTTTATGAAATTAATATTGAGTATGCAGCTTTAATGTAGGCTTCCACACAAAGTAGTCTCGAAAGAAATCCAACTCATTTGAAAAATATTTACTCTTTTGCTTCATTGCATTAAATTATAAGATATGAAGAGAGCATTTATTGATTTCATGGAGGTATGAAACTAAAGACATAATCACACTCATCTTTGGATCCGCTTCAGGTATTCATATAATAATATTGTGTTAAGTTTTTTTTAAAATTTTCTAGATAAGCGGTGAGTTTATCAAATGATAATGTACCTTTATTTCTTGATAATTTATTGAAAAGCAGAAACTGCATCTAATATTTTCAAGAAATTCAAATAATAATGTTGGCTGTACTACTTATTAAATGGAAAATGAAAATATCTGTACCCCAGATGGCCATTTTGGAAAATAAAGACGAAAGTGAAACTCAAACGAAGTTACCTTAGTGTAGAACAATCAGATAACTCAGCAAGTCCCAGCATCAGCCTACAGCTACTGGTGATATCAACACCAAAATTGATGTCCTGTCTACCAGCATTCACACACAAACTGTTAGCAGCTGAAAATAAAATAAATAGACAATAGAATTTGACAAAGATCAGACAACTCATCAACTGCAAGTCCCCATCAACAGCCTACAGCTGCTGGCGACATCTACACCAAAATTGATGTCCTTTCTACAAGAATTCACACATAAACTGATAGCAGCTTAAAAAAGTTATAATGAAGGGCTAGCACAAAACTATTGTAAGTGCCTACAAATTTACAGTCTATCTTGCTTGAGCGACCACATCTAGTAGGGGAACATTTTCATTAAGCAATGGTTTTCAAAATTGCCTTCTTTAAATCCAAACATCTTAAAAAGTAGGTAATTTTGGTCTAAAGATTATTGAACTAGAAAGCCATGAATGGCTTGAGTCACTCCACAGGCTTGAACTTCATGTAATAGCAAATAAAAGTTTTGATTAGATTTTTAGATATTTTGGGTTCGACTGATGTTGAAAATGATTTTCAAAGTTTCCACTATATAACAGATAGAGAAATGACCTCTGCTCTTAAAAGACATATTTTTCATCAAATCAAAATAATTTTTGGCTGCATGATAATGGGTCACCCAAAGATCATACCAAAAAAGTTTGATTGATATCTATCAGTTACATTCTGAGAAAATGATTTTCATAGTTTCCACTATTTAACATTTTGAGGAATGACCTCCACCCATAAAATGCATATTTTTCATCCAATCAAATTAATTTTTGGTACAATGATAAAGTGTCACTCAAGGATCATACCAGTGAAACTTGGTTGATATCCAAAAATTAGATTCTGAGAAAATGATTTGTAAATTTTCCACTATATTATATATAGAGAAATGACCTCTGTCCATTGAATGCATATTTTTCATCCAATCACAATGATTTTTTGTAGACTGATAAAGGGTCACTCAAGGATCATTCCAGTGAAATTTGGTTGATATCCATCAGTTACATTCTGAGAAAATGATTTTCAAAGTTTCCACTAAATAACATATAGAGAAATGATCCCTGCCCATTAAATGCATATTTTCCATTCGATCACAATGATTTTTTGTAGACTGATAAAGGGTCACTCAAGGATCCTTCCAGTGAAATTTGGTTGATATCCATCAGTTACATTCTGAGAAAATAATTTTCAAAGTTTCCTCTATAAAACATATACAGATATGACATCTGCCCATAAAATGCATATTTTTCATCCGATCACAATGATTTTTTGTAGACTGATAAAGGGTCACCTAAGGATCATTCATGTAAAATTTAATTGGCATCCATTGATTAGAATCTGAGGAAACTTTTTACCATATTTGGAAATTAGCCACGCCCATTAAATCCATGTTTTTCATTAGATCAAAATTTCTTGAACAACTTTGAAAGAAGGTCACCCAAGGATCATTCCTGTGAAGTTTGGTTGAAATCCATCCAGTAGTTTTTGAGGAGAAGATTTTCAAAGAAAAGTTACGACCGTGCGCACGGACAGACACACCGCCATGACAATAGCCCCAGTGGCTTTCAGCCAGTGGAGCTAAAACTGAATCCTATGTCGTTAAAACTCACCAGAATCGTCTCAATGAGACAATTCTATTGAGTTTGCAACAACATAAAAGTATTAAGAATTTTTCAATACTTTGCATATTCAATTAAAAAGAACATTCCTTATGTAAACAAAACATTATTAAGCAGCCATTTTCATTAATGACCGCTTTTTGGTTGTCCCTGTAGTGGTCGCTTTCATCAAGTTTTACTGCATACGCACTTACAATAGTTTGTACTGACAAAGATAAAGATTAAAGACTGGCTTTACCCCTCTTACCTGGACTCCTGGTTGGAAAAACTTGAGCTAGAGAGGTTGAGATATCTCGCAAAGTGGCAATTCATTGAAACAAATTTTAATTCACCTAAGTGAAAAGGTTAAAGATACAAGATAACAAATAGAGGGGGTATTTTAGAATTCAAAATAAACTATTTTATCAATACTTGCACAAATCCTCTTTTGTGGAAACTCTTTGAAATTGTCAATGAATATCGGCAAAATAGGGTTTCAATGAGAAACAAATAATTTGAATTGGCAATACCCCCCCCCCTTTATCTGTACCTCTGAGTTTTATAAGCTTACTTGATCCAAACACTGCCATCTGTCTTGTTGAGTTAGTGTTGACATACTGGAACTCTACCGGAGTTACTGTCAAGTTATTGACAACCGATCCACTGAAGAGTTTCTTCCCCTTATCATACCCTGGTCGACCTGATCTGTCATATGTAGCATCGGTGATATTGTTGAAATTATCAGTTGATCCCTCACCAACGGAGATGTTCCGATGTACATAATTTACTCTGTACTTCTGTGTCAATGAATTATAACTACCAAGGCTGTTCAAAAAGTTCACATTAGCCACAGTAATTGTGGCATCCAGTTGGGCGATTTTGCTAACATTCCATGAAATAAGATATTCCACATCAATAACCACATTATTACAAGTCTGGTTGTTGGTACCAGTTATAGACGGAGCTGTGAGTGTCTGCGAAGGGCAGTCAGGTAAGGTCGTTGCTGTGGATACAGGGTCTGGATTGGTCAGATTATTTAAATCGATACAAACATCATTGCCACAGACATCCTGACATGAAGGGTCTGCAGGAAGCGTGTAGTTGAAGAGAGACGCTTGAGTATTGTCAACATTGAGTGTTGATTGTGTAGATTTAAGATAAGTTGATAAGAAATTAGCATCTGCACACTTATACACAACATTTGTTGCAGATATCGTTGATCCTAGAGATTCTTCCAGCACACTAAAGAATTGGTTATTATTTCCAGTTATACTAGAATCCTGAACGAAAAATAATTCACTGAATACAGATGAATCTGTACAAAGCGATTCCGTCACCTGGTATGTACACTCGATGTCGAGTTCCTGTAGATATCTGACAGGTGCGGAGAGGAGACACTGGCCTGATAGTGATGGTTGGGGTATTGTGAGGATCCCTGTTTGGGCGAGAGAACCATTACCGGAAGGTCGTCCAGTTTTTACACTAGTCCCATATCTATACAGGACATCACCATCTGTTACTGTTCTAGTTTCTGATTCTCTGAAAATAATAGAAAGCGAAAGGGACCATCAGTGAAGTGTTGACCCTAGTTAGACTCTGCATTCTGCGCAAACTGACTCGAATAACTTTTTGCAAAATGCTCATTTTCTGAATCTAGAATGGTAATTTCTACCTTTCTGTAAAAGAATATTTAAAATGCGACCTCTTGTTGACATATGCTGAACCCAATCTCGTTTCTTTTCAAAGACTTATTTTAGAGAAATTCCTGACGGTTCCTTTTTGCATGATGGTTCATTTTTCTTCATGATTTTTGGTGGATTATGCTTTAGTTCATTTCACTCTATTTGACGTTTATAATCTACACCCTTCAGTGAATATGCCCCAAAGCTTTCACACTTCAATCAACTTTGCATTAAAGAATTTTTTTTTTTTTTACATGTGAGATATACAAATCTTTCACAAAAAAAACAAAAGCTAACACTAACACTCCTGAAAATAAAGCTTTTGCTGTTCACTCAATGAAAGATAAATTGATGTTACACTGAAACAAACAGTTATCCTCTATATTATGAATGGTAGAGTTTATGCTTGCTTATCAAATTCAGGAGATCCTGACCCTTTGCCTAGGAATTTTAAGGGCTCAAAAATGTTGTTAAGTTGGTCCTAACAATAAAATTAGAGGATAACAAAGAACATTTCTTGACTTCTATAATTGTCTACCCTTTGGCATATTTCATATGCACCTCTTTAAAGATGAATTATAAGATTCTAATTCAAATAACTTAGGCAATCAAGATGCAATACTGAAATTTAGGTCTTCAATTTAATGCCCCCTGACAGAAAATTTTAAGGGGTCAAAATTTTATATTTCTTAGTTTTGAAGGTCAAAACTCTGTTTTAAGAGTCCAACACAAAGTCTTGATCTAGTCTCATCTTGAAGTACAAGCTCTTACCTATAAGAGTAGAAAAACACTGATGCCAGTCTGTTCAATATGGCAGGAATATTACTGGCCAGCTTATACTGCCAGTCATAGAAATACCCGAGGAATGCATTGTACTCAAACTCTACACATAACAACGGGAACCAGTCCTCTGGGTTGTAGTGCTGGGATTCACATTTATACTGCTGGGTCTCAGCATCCTGGCCGCCTTCTAGAAACGGGATACAACCATCAAATGTCTGTCTCTGATCAGCTGTACATTCCTGAAAAGAACGATCAGAGTGTTAGGCTCTGAGGATACAGACATGAATTCAGGTGGGTTCACATACTGTCAGAACCAGAAATATTATTTGGGCCTGTGCGTGACATTTCCAACAATTTGAAATGTTTGCCAAATGGATACACTGAGCAGCATAGACAGCCACAAACTGTAAATATAAAGTTGCCTAATGGTCTACAGATACTTTGAGACCCTATCTATCTACTAAACACAAGTAAAGACTCTGGTCAGACTGAGCGGATGCACAGGCTAGCCAGAGTCTTTGCTATGTGCATATCTAAATTGTTGGAAATCTCATGCACAGGCTCATTTTTCAACAACGATTAATGACAGTAGTCGCTTCCATCAATGAGAGATTTGAATGTCATAATCATTATTATTTCATAAATTGTGCATTTTCGGGGCGTTATGGGCATATGTTTTCGTACAAAATCCGGGCGTTAACAGGAGAAAACGTGGATTAATCAGTTAATTCACGTGCCGTTAACGCCCGTCTTTTTTTACTTAAATATCCTTGATTTTGGGCCTATACAGCTTGTGGTTGCAATCTGGAGACAAAATAATTCTATAAGCTATAAAATATTGTCTAAAAAGGATAATCTGCTTGTAACAAGCAATTTGTTTCTTTTCTACAATGTTTTCTGAAATATGAAACACAGTGGTGTTAACTATTGGGACTATACAAGACCAGAGTCAAATCTGCCTTGCACTGAGGATTGCAATACTGTTGGTCAATAATACCTAGCTTTGCACCCAAGTGGAAAACAGTTTGTCATCCTGAATGCAAGACATGTCCCAGTCTTGCACATTTCCAGGGATAATTTTGGCTCAGATTAGCATGTGCAACAATATCTCAATTAGCTATATCTAATGAGAGATGATGAATTTTAGTGGAAAATTTTAACAAATTGATGGCTCAGCGCAAAACAGTTGTAACTGCCTATATGATTATATTGGCAGCTACAGCTGATTTACACTGAGCAAACAAAATCCTTGACTAAGTTCTATTTTGCTTTGAGATTTTTCTCTCATTAAGCAAGTTTCAATGAGATTTCTGGCAGAAAATGAGAGAATCTCTCAATATCTCACCCCAAAATGATCCCTGCATAACACTTATCCATTTCATAACAACCTTTCTTTTAGAAATAACACATAATCTATCAGAAATTTTTGTTAAACCATTTAGTATTCAAATGAACACACGCAGCATGAATATCATTATTTCACACATGGAAAACTAGAGCTGTCGGGAAACGGTCTAATACCCCCACCAGCGCTTTGTCAATTGAACAAAGACTGACTGTGACCTTGAGCTTTGAGACCCCAAAACAATAGGGCACATACTTGGGTCATAAGCAGCATTTGTATGAAGTTTCATGATTTTAGGTGGCTTGATTCCTGAATTAGAGTCCCGAAAAGATAAGGTCTAAGGGCCGTCGGACGGATGAACAGACAGGCATGGTGGAACCAATATACCCCCCTCTACTTTGTAGATGTCCATGGGGGATATAATGAAATCTCTCCCTCTATATGTTGATCTGGGAGAAGAAAACTTACTGCATCACAACAACACTTGATGTCACATACTCCTAAAGTCAGGTCACATGGGCAGGGCGAGACGTCTTCAAATGCTGCATTACGGATCACTGTCTCTGTACCTGTAATGTTGAGAAATAAATTTCTAAATTCATGTCTTATGAGAGAATTGTCCACAAAATTAGCATGTCTATAAAATAAATGACACTGGCTGGGGTCATACCAATACGGAATAGAAAAGATGAAATTTAAGGCTTACAAGACCAATCTGCTAACCATTTAGACAATGAGGATGACCTCCCTGACGTAGACAGATCAGGCCCTTTTGAAAGGAAAAATCTTTGTGATGGTCCAATCATTCTGACCAAATTTGATGAAAATCCGGGCCCAAGGTTATAAAACTTTTCTCATTCTCAATTCAAAATTTTCTCAAATTTCAATTTGAGATTAAAGCGGTAATTCTGTTTTGATAACCATTTTTAGGTATTCACATAAAAGATAATATTAATAAGTTGTTATAAATAAAAATTTATTAATACTATATCCTTTATTTACAAACATTTATTTAAATTTAAAATTTGAGAAAATTCTCAGTTGAGCCTGAGAAAAGTTTTATAATCTTGGGCCCTAATAAAAAGTGTGGACTCTAGAGTGTTAATTATCAAAAGTTAACAGACAGATGGACAGACCTTTGGTTATTAGTAGAGATTAAAAATAAATTGAGTTTCAAGATTCATTGTCAGAATTCCAAACATTCTGACAATGGTTTGATATGATGATAATAAAAATATATGTTACCCGTAAAGCCAAAAGGGACCATCTGGGAACTCTGTAAAATAAATATTTCGAAAGGAGATTGGGTCCAGCATAGGTAAACTAGAGGTCGCATTTCAAAAAATCTTTTACAGGAAGGTATATAGGTCATTCTAGATTCAGGAAATCAGCAGAGCGAAAAGTTTTGACCCTAGTCAGTCTGCGCAGGCCGCACAGTCAGACTAGGGTTGGCACTTTACGCACTACCCAGATGGCCCCTTTTCGCGTGACAGGTTACATATATATTTTGAAAAGAATAGAGATACACATCGTAAGGTATCACTAAATCATAAATTTGTACAAATATTTACATAATTTATGAAATATAATCTACCTTACTTTAGACTATATATAGAGGCCAAGTTGACCCAGCCAAGTTATTTGATGTGCCGAGTTGACTGGTAACCATTAGCTCAGGCGATAGCAGTGTTTATTCTAAGCTGCAGGGGGATTGTCCCGCTTTTTTGAAAGATCTCCAATTTTTTCTAGATTTGTGAGAGTTTTTTTACTATAAACAAAGAGGATTGAATACTAGTAATTTCTCAATTGCTTCAATTTTGTGCTGAAATCCCCCACAGTTATGAAATCATCCATAGAATAAACACTGCAATGGACCGACATTATTACTGGTTACTTCCTTTATCGCAGACCTAAACACGTGACCTCAGAAAAAATGATCAAATAGCAGAATTAACCATTAAATCAACTTTAATGAAAACTTAATCAACTGTTCATACAACTGTTTCATTTGGATTTATTGATATTGTTTTGATAGTCGTATATTGTTGGTTCGTGAAGTCTTATTGAAATTAGGTCAATTCCCACTTTATACTGAACTTCACTTGAAAGCATTGTAGTCATTTAAAAGTCAAGAGATATTGACAAGATTGTCAAGAAATCTACTAAAATTAAACAGTTGTTCAATTTATAACAATTTCTTTTTTATTTTCCAAACTTAACAAAGGTTTTGGGGTAGCAATATTTGCACGAGACCAGTCAATTGACAGTACTTGAATCATTCTGCTTCTTTCTACCATTATTCAATAAACAGATAAACAACACTACCATTAATCATGTCCTTAACAGTCAGAATCAAAACATTTCTTAATAAATTTTTCCTGGATTTCAATATCATTTCAGAATGAATTTCACATTGAAAATTTGCAGGGTGTTAATCTTTAAGTCTAAGAACTCAACCCTAAGGGTCATCTTGTTTTTGGTCCAATCAAACTGCCATTTCCTGGCATCTTGACCTGACCTGCCCATTTGGTACTCACATGACCTCACGGGAACTTGCTGCAAAATCCAAAAAAGATATCTTAACATAAAAACTTGATATAAAATATTCATTTGAGGTTTGATATGGCATATGTGTAATTTTGTTGGATTCGAAATTAAATTTTAACACCTTTCTTACAAAATTACAACTTTGCCAATGAGTCTTGCATTCATGTTGTCTATTTTTCATCTTGGTATCTTCATATTGGACAAAAATTATTGTGAAGTATACAAAAGCAAGGTGGCGCAAAACTACTGCTATGATGAACAAGAGTGCAGTTGTCACATTATATTAAATTGCTTTCTAAAATAGGTAGCTGTAGAGTTCAGTTGTAAGAGTTAGAATGGTAGGTAGTTGTTACACACATGTAAATGTTCTGTTTACTGCTATCAATCACATCCCAAATAAGCAAATTACTCTGAAATTGTTCATTGGACTGGAACCAAACTCGAACCTGTTCTGTAACTCATGGGTTTGGGCTCACTAACCAAAAATTAGCTCAACATGTCAAAGGGTACAAAAAAACCCACACCAGAAAACTGAAATTTCCTAGTTAATTACTAAGTCCAGCATCTGTACCTTCCTGAAAAATCATTTGACCAGAACCAGGAACCATATTAGAATATATGTGCTAAGTCAGGTGACTAAAAATCATTTTGTGAAAGTTTTATCCAATTCAGTCCATTAATGAAGGAGAAGTTGTGTTCACAAGATTTTGGATGTACGGACGGACGTTCTGACATTGGGATGGACTGATGTACGAATGGACAGACAGAGAAGATTATACCAATTCGCAACCACCTTGGGTGGCATATAAAAAAGCGATTAAGTGGTATCTGTGATGAAGGAGGAAAAGTTGTGCCCAACATGGGACTAAACCCCCCCCCCCCCAAAAAACACTAGCATGGTGCTCTACCAACTGAGCTAGCCAGGCATCTTGTCATGAATCTACCCATGGTCGATCACTTCACTCCTCCCAATTGGAGCCGGTCCTATACTGCTTCAAAATGACCGAATCCAGCGTTCTCCATTTACTTCCGACACCATAAAAAAAATGAAGGAGGAAAAGTTGTGCCTGACATGGGACTCGAACCCACAAACCCTTGAACTTTAGCATTGATTGTGCTCTACCAACTGAGCTAGCCGGCACCTGGCTATGAGTCTACCAACTGTTGATCACTACATTTCTATGGGTTGTGAGTTTTAGGTCCATGAAATGCAAAATTTTCCCCTTGATTAAATGTAGTGCAGGATCCAAAGAATCCACTCGTCCGCTCGTATTTACAAGTCAGAAATCATGGAGGACGAGTGGAAATTCTAAGTCAGTCGTCCACCCAGACGAGTGAAGAATTAATGACACTAAATATCAATGCCTAGTGTCTGGGTACATACGGATAAAAGACAGAAAAGGGGCTCCAAACAAATTAAATGATGATAGAAGTTCGCAACAACTCGAACTGTAGACAGTCATGTACTTTGATTTCTAAAAATAAACTTCCGGTATTGGTATGATATAGCCCTGTACCCAAAAATGCAGAATGTATATTGATCCCAAAAACATGGAAATTGTGGAGAATTCAAAAGTTTTTCATGTGTTTATATCTACTACTTCTTTGGTTGTATATAGACAAAACATTGAATTGAACATGAAAAATCCACAATATGGTATGTTATACAATAAATTATTTCCCTCTTCCGAATCTTTTTACTGGTATTCAAACTCTGAAATTAAAGCTAATTTGACACCATAAATTTTGTCTTTTTGTTTCGTCTGCACTCTAAATGACATCTTTAGATATAAGTAAGTTTTTCTAAAGATCATAGGGCGAGTGACATTCAAAGCAGGACGAGTAACTTTTTCAAGTGACTTGAATTCTTTGGAACCTGTAGTGGATTCGATTTCCATGAACATCGCCCACTGATCTAACCAGGTACCTTGTTGTCATTACCCCATTGGGCAGCTTCAAAGTAGAATGTTGTAAGAGAGCTGGTCATAGTGACATGTCTTATCATGAATTCTGCTTTTACAACGGTCCAAATGAAATATAAACATCTTTTCTTTTTTTAAAAATAGATTTACCTTGTGTATATATTGATGCCAATGTGGTTAAAATACAAATCAAGAACAGCAGGGAGCCCATGTCGGCAGAAAACTAAAAATATCGAAATTTATTAAAAGATATTTCACCGGGGGTCGCCATTTGTACACAAATAACTTAACCTTCCTTCGATTGAAGATCTCTTTTCAGGTTATCCAATCAAACTAACCGTTACAAATTGGATATTCAAGGACGGTCACTCTCGCAGAAACTTTGAAAATGTGTGATGTTGACAGAGAAAACTTTTCAGATCTCTTCCCATCAGTGGAAGATGCAATTCACAATTGCGATTTCATTGGTAATCAACATTAAAAGTTATTAAAATGGGCTCAATGCTATTCGATGACACACGGTCTTAAAACGATGAATGGTCATAATCTTCAAAGGAGTCCTTGCAGTGTAATCAATAATCACGCACTTTTAATACGACCAGTCCGTACCTCAGTAATGGCCTGTCTGTTTGGATATGCTGTAATACCAATAACAGTTTTAATGCAATGGCACCTGAGTTCTTTAATCTTGTCGCCCAGATTTACTCAGTCTGTGGAGCATCAAGACTTCAAGACAAGTTCAATATTATGTGTAGATTATGGCTCACTCACAAACTAATTGTGTTTTCAATGAGACATTGAACTGATTCGTTGAAAAGAGCCATGGCTGATCTAGGTAGAAGTTCCATCACAAATTCTTGCATTATTCCCTGTAACTAAAAAACATCTTCAGGGGCAAGATACAAGAAACTTTATTTAATGTTGGACAGGGTTAAACAATAAATGTTTGCTTAAAAGCAATTTGCCCAAAGTATAGGCCTTGCTCATTAGAGCATATGATATGGTAGTGACAATAAATAAACAGAATTAAACACACCTGGGTTCATGGGTAGCTCGGTGGTCTAGTGGTAAAACACAAAACTACCAATCCTAAGGTCCGTGGTTCGAATCCCGAACGCGGCAGGAACTTTCAAGGATACTTGCTATCCTCCGCCCAACTAGAGGTGAACTGGTAAGAAACCTAGAGGTAGCTTTGCGTGTATCGGTGCTTTACACTGGGCACGCTAAAGAACCAAGGAGGTCTTTTCGTAGGTCCATATCATATATGCCTAGAGCAAGGAGGGACCTAAATCCTACAAATACACACACACCTGGGTTCATGCTTGAGAGCTCCTTTGATCATGAGGGCATATTTTTCATTTGTTAGATACATGTAATTACATATTCTCTTTTGATTGTCTTGTGTGCGAGCCTCATCATCAGATTATCAGAAGGAGGGGTACATTATTGCAGCTAATTATTCCCCCGTATCGAGAGATCGGGGGCATATTGTTTTACTCATGTCCGTCTGTCTGTCTGTCTGTCCGTCTGTCTGTCCGTCTGTCTGTCCAAAAACTTAACCTTGCCATTATCTTCAAGCCTATTCAAGATGAAAAGCTAATATTTGGCATGATGATAGATCTTACCTAAGTAAGGAACAAAGAGAAGTAAGAACCCTTAGCTTTCAAAGACATTAGAATAAATCACTAACCTTTGTTTTTCCTTGCCCATTCTTTAGAATTCTACCCTTGTAAATGCCATGAAGGGATCCCTGATTATTTGAAGGGATCTTGCAAAACTTTACAAAAAGGAATGCTGTGCAACCTCATTGAAAACTAGTAAGTGTAAACATTTGCGTACTCTAACTTGTATTTAGCCGCAGTCATGGCTAGTGTTGGGCAATCGGTTTCAAATCACAATCGATAATCTTTTTTTTTATTGGAAGAGTAAATCAACTGATGATCCATTTTAAAATCGTTTTCTTAGAAATTAATACAGCACCTCCAGTATCATCCCTTGAAGAATAGAATGTGTCAGTTTAGTTAAAACTCATGACCTAATGACTCTTTTTGAAGATTTTCTACCATCTTCAAGTCTCAGCGTGAAACAATTGTAACTGCCTATAAACATACAACTGTTTCACACTGAGTCATCAAACTAATGTCAGTTTCTAAAGCTATAAATAATGGCTTTCATTGTGTATTAGGAACTGATTAATGAATTATGAAATTTCTTAGAACTTTGAGTTCTAAGAATTGATTATGATTATGATTATAATCAATTAATCTGTCCACCACTAGGAGGGCGCAGTTGGGAGCACATCAGCTACCCAATCATAAGGTCAAGGATTCAATCCCTGATGGTGACACTCATTTATCCCAACTATTTGTTTCCAACCACTGGGTAGATAATTATAGACTGATATGGGATGGTAGCTGGAGGTTAGGAAAAGCTGTAATGGTAGTTCTAGTGTGAGAAATACCAGGATTCCTATGATTGGTACTCTTGCTGCTGGGATATAACTGAAAGATGTAAAAAAAAGGGCTGTAAACACAATACAATCAAACAAATCTAACTTTTATTTTTCAGCATTTGATACAGAGTTTACAACTTTAGTGGCTGCAGAAGAGGACAGATCAAGGTAAATTAATGGTTTTAAATCAGGACTTGTTTTTGACCAGGAATCGATCAACACTAAAACCAGTCCTCAGGCCCGATACCTGTGGATTCTAGGGCGGACTGGTTGATGTTACCATGCTACAGGTCCTTCAGGCTTGAAGTTTAATGTCACCACTTAGTATTTAAATATGTCCAGTTTTGAAAAATAATTGCTTTTCCAATACTATAAAATATGCATACCGGTAAATACCAAATGGAAAACATTGTAGAATAGAAGAAATTGCTTGGTAAAAGCAATTTCTTCTTTTCCAACAATGTTTTCTTGTAAGTTATCCCTTAAATTGCTAAAATTCAAATAAGGGTTTTATCATGCCTGACCTGTTGTTATCAGGAAGGATCTGATAAAGTTTGGGCAAATAAGTACTTCTGGCTGGTGGCAAAATGTAGTTTGTGTCAAACCTTTGTTTGACACTTAAACCAGGGATTTGACCCTCAAAATTCTGAAAACACCCTATTTTGACCCCTTAAACTTTTCTGTCATGGGGCCATTTTGGCCCTTTAAATTTTCGGTATTGCTTTTTGATACTGCTACAAATTATAAATGTATTGAAATTAGTTATGTCCTTCATATCTGAAGATATGAAGGAAATAATTATAAAGAAAACTAGCTGAACAAAGTAATTTTGATTTTTTATCCACTTATTTGGTCATTTTGACTACTTCAATTGAAGTTTTGACCCCTAAAACTTCACAGTGAAGTGGTTCATAAATCCTGAATTTGAAAAGCAAGTCCAAGCTCTGTAAATGGTTTGACATAAACTTGCTACGCCATTTGGCTGAAAGTCAGGAGGAAAGAGACGGATAACTGTAATTAACTGTACCTGGAATTATATTTCAACATGAAAAATAGAAATAATGTTGTGTGCTCAAGGGGAGCTATTTAGATCTCCCTGAGTCAGCCATACATTGTGCAATGTGTGTCATGTGTTGTCCATTGTCAACAATTTAAAAATTATTCCACTGAAACCGATTAAATTGAAACTTTGCCAGAATGTTTTTCTATTTGACCCTCTTTTAAAAATTGTTAGTGAAGTTCTGATTGTCACATAAATATTGGCTTTGCAGGGTGCGGTCTGTTTTCACCATGTAAATCCTAAAAACATCACCTTAATGACTGGACCAATTTCAATTGAAAAATTTGCTTGAAAGATCCTTTAGTTACATTTTTTAACATTTTATTGATGTGGGGGCATAATTATTTTAAAGATAAGAAAAATAATTAATTTGATACCAAATCTCTTCAGTCTTAATTTCACAGAATATTCTTCAAAATTTTCAAAATCTGCTAAAGAACTTCTCTCTGATAAATTCATGCCACTATGTTGTGTTCACCTGTACCAATGTATTCTGTGTTATTAATGAACTTGCAGGGTGGGGCTTAGTTGTGATGTAATTTGGCCAGTTTACTTTTCAATAGTTTGTGTTTTTTCAAAAGTTAGCCAACAATTATCGTGAACTTGTGTAGATAACGGTATCTTAAAACCATAAGGATACATATGCTTAGTGAAAGTGACCACATTTCATCGCTTGGTTACCAAATCCTTGTAACTTCAGCTTGTACAAGCTGAGGTTAAGTGGGTTTGCTTAGCAACCTGCGATTTAAAGAATGTGAGTACCTATTAACTTCAGTAATTATAAATAAAGGCTGAATTACCCTAACCTTAAATGCAATGAACCAATACTAAGGCTCTGCCCTGCCAGGGCATTAATCTTGGATTATAACTGCATGATCATGTTTTTTTTGCAGCTAGAACCACTCTAGTATACCAACAGAAATGTCCACCATCAGTACTTTCAGTGCTTTGTTTTTTTTGCAGCTTGTTTGATGATATGGAGACAAGATACAGAAAAGTTAGAAATAGTGTGTCAAAAGCTGCAATTATTCAGTTAGGTAAATAGGGGATAATCGCTTGTTTCAGTGTAAGATCGATATATATTCATTGAGTGAACAACAAAAGCTAGATTTTCACGAGTGACGGACCCACACATGAAAATATAGCTTTTGTTGTTCACAAAATGAAATATTAATCGATCTTACTCGAAAAACAAGCAATTATTCTATTTCTTAATTGCAAAAATGAGAGAAAATGTGAAATTTCTGGGACATAATTTCGTAAAGCACGTCATTTTTATGTGATTACTATGCAACGTTCATTTGTAACGTCAGTTATTTTGCCCCTAATAGATGACGTCAGATAGGATGAAATGCACAAAAGCAGGGTATAAGTTTTTGATAATTTCACTGCTTTTGCGATGAGAATATCAAGTGATAATCTACCATTATTTCTTGATTAACCACCGTAAAATATTAAAGATCAGTCATCTTGTTTGTAATGCCATTTTAAGTCAGAGCTACGGATAGAGGGGATAGTTTTGTTTTCAAATTAAAATATTTCGTTATATCCAACTTAGGCCCTTTATTATTGGTACTCATTTGAAACATCTTATTGAGATGATTCAAATGAATACCCACAACAACGGGTTTCATTGAAATGATAGGATTTTAGACTGGCTCATCTGGACCTCTGTTATGGGCATAGCATGCAATACAGTTTATCTTGCTCGAGTGACCACAGCTGTTATGCTGCCATTTTCATGAAGCAACCATTTTCAAAATCCCCTTCTTGAAATGAAAATGTCCTTTTAGACGTTTTTATTTGTCAAGGAATTCTATGTTGATAAAACTCATTAGAATCGCCTCAACAGCATAGGATTATTGAGAATTACCCAATTACTTACATATTGAATAAAAAATTACCGTAAAATAAACCTGGTCAGAGAAGCTGTTTATATATATCTTATATAGTGATATCATCATTAGAGAAATTTACTGTAGAAAGCGTTTTTATGCCCCCCTATCGAAAGATCAGGGGCATATTGTTTTACCGTTGTCCGTCTGTCCGTCCGTCTGTCTGTCTGTCTGTCTGTCTGTCTGCAAAAGTTAACCAAAAAACTTAACATTGCCAATATCTTCAAGCCTATTCAAGATACAAGGCTCATATTTGGCATGATGATAGATCTCAATGATTCGCATCTGCTGATACTAAAGTCAAGGTCATGTGACAAGGTCAAGGTCATCTGTCAAGGTCAAATAACTCAAAAAGTTAACCAAAAAACTTAACATTGCCAATATCTTCTAGCCTATTCAAGATACAAGGCTCATATTTGGCGTTATGATAGATCTCAATGATTCGCATCTTCTGATACCAAAGTCAAGGTCATGTGACAAGGTCAAGGTCATCTGTCAAGGTCAAATAACTCAAAAAGTTAACCAAAAAACTTAACATTGCCAATATCTTAAAGCCTATTCAAGATACAAGGCTCGTATTTGGCATGATGATAGATCTCACTGATTCGCATCTTCTGATACCAAAGTCAAGGTCATGTGACGAGGTCAAGGTTATTTGTCAAGGTCAAATAACTCCAAAAAACTTAACATTGCCAATATTTTCAAGCCTTTTTAAGATACAAGGCTTGTATTTGGGATGATGATAGATCTTAACCCTTTCCTGTTTTACAAAATTTTGGACCTGTCCAAATTCAAAGGTTTTGCAGACGAAAATTTAAAGTGGATTTAATTTGAAAAATAACCATTCAGTAGGGTAGAAAATAGTGTGGAAAAAGAAGAAATTGCTTGTTAGAAGCGATTTCTTCTTTTTATGCCCCCGATAGGGAGGCATCATAAATTTGACTTGTCCGTCCGTCTGTCCGTCCGTCCGTCTGTCCGTCCGTCCGTCATTCCGTCCAAAAACTTTAACATTGGCCATAACTTCTAAATCAAAGCGGTGTCGGGGGCATTGTCATCTTACAGTGACAGCTCTTGTTTCACAATGTTTTCTCAATCATAAAATCACAGACACGTAAAAAGCAGGGATTAAACAGCAAAGGGTTAATGAGCCGCATCTGCTGATACCAGAGTCGAGGTCATGTGACATTGTCAAGGTCATCTCTCAAGGTCAAACTTCTTAAAAACATAACCAAAAAACTTTCATTGTTCAGTTTATTCAAGCTTATTATATATACCCTGTCTCATAGTTGGCATGATGAAAGATCTCAGTCATGTTCATCTAAAGGTATCAAGTTCAAGGTCATGTGACAAGGTCAAGGTCATCTATCAAGGTCAACATTTTGAGAAAAAAAGTGCTGTTACGGGGGCATTGTGTTTCACAAACACATCTTGTTTGTTCTTCTTTCACTTGTACCCAAAAAAGGACCCATTCCCAATGGAAAAAGGAAACAATTTTTTCCCAAAATCGTGAAAAATAAAGTCGCAATTTACCTATGTTGAGGACCTTTCCAAACTCTTAAAATGAAAATTGATAAATCAAACATGATGTTTCTCAGTTTTATTCAAATTTGACTGTCATAAGAGACAATGAAAACTTTATTCTTGTAGTAAATTGTACTTAATACTAAAGTTTTTGTCCGAAACCACTATTACAAGGTTGTTCCCATTTTTTGTGAAAATAACACATTTTTCCTAATATGCCTGGTTTTGGACCTGTTTGCAATAGCACTGTTAACTGCTTCTTTATGAAGCTATTGGTCTCTGAAATAGTAAATATATTATAGTAGAATAGTGTATACAGATACTTTCAGTCTAATCTTCTTATTTTCAGGCTTGTCAGCCTTCAAAAGACATCCACAAGATTGTGGGTAGGTTTATTTACTTATATAATTCATTATGAGTTTATGCTATTGCAGATTGATAAATTAACTGAATTAACACTTGTCCTGCCGAGTTTGAAAATTTTTTCAAAAAAGTGTCTTTTTGGGACCATGGGACATGGGACCAGTCTAGCTCAAACTTTTCATAAAATTGAAGTAGAAAGCAGGCATTTTAGTAGAGGTACAGATAAGAGCTGTCTAAAATCTAGGAATAATTTAATAATACTTGCACAGATCCTATTTTTTGGGTACTTTTTTGAATCATCTTGACAAGACAACTCAAATGAGTACCATCAACATAGGGTTTCAATGAGAAATAACAATTTTAGACTTGCTTTACCCACTCTTATCCAGACTCCTGGTTACATGTTTTACCCTCAATCCTAATGCCAGTCATAACAATGTTTACAGCACATTCAACTCCAGTGTAAACTTGTGAAATGAGCAGCTAGGGGCTCTTAAAGGGTCATACTACTGTTGAGTGAAATATCGGGAATCTGTGGTTAGGTGCCTCAGCTCCTGCAATAAACTGAAAAACTGTTTTAAAAAAGCAGTGTCGGCTTCTTGACCCAAAGGTCCTGAGTTCCCTTGAGCGGCTATTGATCTTTGTTCTTTCATTGGTCCACACATTGTCGGTGCAAGTACTGGTGAATTTTCCAGGAAGCAGAATCGAGATTATTCTAAGTTGTAAGATCGTGTTTCTTATTCGATGTAAAATAATTAGGTTTAGATAAACCGTGTCCGTCCGACTGTCTGTCTGCAAAAACTTTACCTGCCAACTAAACACTTTCCTCTTTCTTCATCAGTATTTGAGTTACAATACTTATATTTGGTATGAAGGTTCCCCTCATCATTTAACATGTCAACGTCAATCATGCCAAAAGGGACCATCTGTGAACTCTTTGAAATAATTACTGGATAAAGATAATGGGTCCAGCATAGATCAACTAGGGGTCGCATTTCAAAAATTCTTTCATAGGAAGGTAGATTCATCATTATAGATTCAGAAAATAAGCAAAGTGCTAGAAGTTTTGATCCTAGTCAGTCTGCGCAATATGCGGTCAACATTTTTCGCACTACCAAGATGGTCCCTTTTTCGTGTGACAGGTCCCATATCTTTAAATGTCAAGTTCGTCAGACAAGATTAAGGTCTAATTTTAAAGTGAGTTTTCCTTAACTCTTGTCATACTGAATAAAAATCTTTGCAAAACTGCAATAAAATTAAAGTGCTGAAAGCACTGGATGCACTAATTGCAATTCTGTATGTCTTTTAAAAAATATTTTTCAATATTTCTCTGTGGGAGAAGGTATTGAGAAAGATCTTTGTCTTTGCTTTCTGCAAAAGCAAGATTATTCCAGGTTCAGTATGACAAGGGTTAAAACTGCCAATGCGGGGGCATCGGTGTTTCAGGAACAGATATTGTTTTTTGAAGTCAAAGCCTCATTAATCATGTAGGCTTATTGTTCTATTAAGGCAGTGGACCCGTAATAGTTTTGCAACATTTTAGAACTCACAATCTTTCACAATGTTAACAAATGAAATCATTAGGAAACCTCTGTTAACACCATTTAAGTTTATGACTTCCAAAACATTGCAAACTATTACATGTTAACTTTCTTTAGTGTGAAGCAGATGGTTGTAAGAATAAATAGAGGATATTGAATGAGTGGTCATTTAATGCTGAATTTATTAAACTCGTCATCTATAAACAGATAAAAACGAGGCTGCGCCGAGTTTTTATCTGTTTAAGATGACGAGTTTAATAAATTCTGTATATTATGAGCACAAATTTTATATTCTGTTCATAATATGACCCGAATTTTTTGAAATATCATCAAAATTCTTGAAATTCAACGTTTCAATTTTACGCGAAACTTATAACGCCGTTCAAAAATGACGTCACGTCATTTTTGCGGTTACAAAATAGTGTTATTTTTCGCTCTGAGCTCATTTGCATAGTTCTTCCACTTGTGTAATAACACCTGTGTAATATCAAAAATATTCAACGGGATTATTTCAATCAGGCGACGTAGTTCATATGATAAACTTTGTTCTTTAAACTTTTTTTACAACTCTTAGATTTGTTTTTCCAATTTCAGTGTATATGAAGCAAAGACATTCAACTTTTATCTCTGCCCACAATCTTTAGGAGTGGTGGATACTAGATTTACTTTTCAGGTAAAGATGTTTATCTTGCTAGTACAGTCAAACTTCGGTCTCTCGAACAGGGGTAATCTCGAACACTAGGGAGAATTCGAACAAGGATCTCAGTTCAGGTAGATTTCGCTCATAATTCATTGTGTTTGACCTCGGAAAACTCGTACAGCAGGACGGTCGAACTCTCGAACCTATCTTCAGTCCAGAAGTTAAAAATGCTTTATATTTCACCTGGAAAAATTCGAACAAAGGGTCTATCGCTAATAACAAGCCGTCATATTTAGGTGATTTTCACACTTTTCAACTCGTAATCCTTTTTTGAAACCTTACTGTCAATTACGCACCGTGCATTATAATTACCAATTCCGTGAAAAACACTGTTTTATTTTATTGAATTAACTTGTTGTTTGGCCATCTGCTGTTTACAATCATTACTATATATTGTCTCTTATTGATATTTCGGCGTCTAGTTAACTTAGCGATGTCAAAAAACATATAGACCCGTAACGACCACTTGAAAGTATGACGACAAGGGTCCGAATGATTAACTCGTTTAGAATTTTGGGTTCTAAATTTAGATGGATCTACATTTTCTCAAAGACTTGCGTAAATTTATATACGTTTAAGGTTCAGCATTTAGACGGTGTTTGAATTTGACTTTAATTATTTTTTTCACTTGCAATTGAGGCCGCGTACGTAACAGGAATAATAATACGGTAGCCTTTTTTGTAAACAAAGGGAATGCAACAATAAGACTCTTTAGTCTAAAGTTATTTCCTCCTTTTTTCACTTTATTCATTTGCAAACACAAATCCCGTGGATCAATCGTAAGAAACCTTAAAACAGTGAATTAAAAAGTGAATTTGAAGATTAAAAAAAGTGTACGTATATTCGGATACGATGTATTACCGGATGTGGCGCATTCCCGTCTTCTGTTAGCTGTACAGTTTTTTGGATTGGTCGAACAACCGATCTCTCGAACAAGTTGTCAAGTCCCCGAGGTGTTCGAGCTACTGAAGTTTAACTGTAATTGTTAGCTCAGCTGTTTCCGGAGAAAACCTGAGATATTATAATCAACTTGGTGTCGTTGGTGTTGGTATTGGGATGATAAACTTTAACCTTGGTCATATCTCTGTTGGCATTGAAGATATCTTCATGAAACTTGGTGTGTGTGTTCACCATCACAAGAGCTATCCAGACTATCTAAGGGGATAACTCCGGAAGCATTTATGTAAGAGTTATGCCCCTTTTTAAACATAGATTTTTGCATTATCCATAACCTGCAGCAGAGCGTTGCACCCATTGGCAGTGCTCTTATTTTTTACCTGGTTTCCTTTCAGTCAAACAATCTACATGTCTTCGACAAAGTTGATAATCAAGCCTCTGATTTTTGACGTGTAAAAGTTTTATTTACAAATAGAGGGGTAATTTAGATAGTTCAATCATGTTAACAAAAAACTTGTTGTGGGTACTCATTGGTATCATCTCACTCTAATGATTGCAATGAGTACCAACAACATTTTGTTTGAGATTTATAACACAATGGCATTAAAGGCATATGAAATAAGAAGAATTTAACCCTTGTCATGCTGAACCCGGAATATTCCTGCTTTTGCAGGAGCTATAGACAAACATCAGCCTGCATATATGTGCAGTCTGATGTTAGTCTACACCACCTGTTTCTCACTTTCAAACCAGAATTGTCAATAGATTTAGTTTTTCAAATGAAAATTGACTTACAGTTGGTTCTTTCAGTGCGTTTTGCCCTTCTTACAGTTGATTCTTTCAGTGCTTTTTGCCCTTTGATTTTGATGAAAATTTTAAGCCAAAATTATTCAGCATGACAAGGGTTAAATTCTGATGGGGGGGGAGTAATATGCAAAGCAAAGTCCTCAGACACTGCCCTCAGATTATATTTAGCGTATAACTCCTCCTCCTTCAGACTTTGTTCATGGACACATAAATGTGAAATTGAAATTATTTCATACAAAAGATTTGCATTACTGGTACCCCTTCTTTTCATGTAATTCAACATTCTTTCTTTGCTATGCCCTTTTTCAGGGCTCGTGTTTCACCTTCAAACCAGGATTTTGACCCCAAATGAACAATTTTTACCTCAAAAAATTATCTGCAGGTGGTCATTTTCACCAACTAAACTACCATCAGCAGAGCTAAACAATTTTAAAAGTTCTATAAATCCATTGTTTTCTTCAAATTTCAATAAAAGATCTATAACTATAAATGAACCAAAATAAACAATAAAGTGGTAAAAGTTGATTCATTTAAATAGATTACTTTACAGAATAGTAAACTCTATGGTTTACTCTTTTTTTACCCCTTCAAAACCAGTTTTGACCCTGAAATTTTATGGTCAAGGGGTCGACGACTCCCAAATTTGAAAAGCTAGCATAACCCTACCCTTATCATTTCTGAGGTCTATTCTGTAGAATACCTGAGGTCTCTAAATTTGATGAACTCTGCCACACAGAAAGAAAAGAAGTGTTTCAAAAACTCTCATTGTGCAATGTCCTATTTATAGCTTTTGATAACCTCTTTATGTCCCACCAGCAAAACAATCTTGTATAATAAGATTAGTGGCAAAAAACTTGTATTTGCAGCCTTCTGTGGTTTACAAGTTATTTATTTTTCACTTAATCTGATCCAGGAAACTGTTATAGAAATCATAACTCTATTTGCATTGTGTTACAGTCAAACTTGTTGTAAGCGACTGCTTACCGGACCACAAAAAATAGGTTGTTAAAAAGAATGGTCGCATTGTACTTGTTCTGTTTACAAATTATAAAAACCATTTTAAATGAAAATGTTTATCATTGCAAATTTCTCAATAATTTTATGTTATTAAAGCCAAATTGAGATGATCCTGATTCTAATGACTTTTAACAATGAAGATTCATTTACAATAATTTTTAGACCAATAGTATAAACCTTTTTAGATATTTTGGTTTTAAGAATGGAATTTTACAAACAGTCACTTAATAAAAATAGTCTGCTAATATATGTGGTTGCTCAAGCAAGATGGACCATATGTTGAAGCTTTGACATTTTTCTCTTTCATTAACAGGCCTCAAGTTTACAGTTTCTGGTTCGATATCAGTTTGACTTTAACAGGGTAAGAATACTGATACAGTAATTTTTAGTTCCCCCTATGGAAAGATAAAGGGCATATTTTCTTATGTCCACAAAAGTCGAAACTTATGTGATCCATTGTGGCATCAGGGTGCCTGGCATCTGGGCAAGCGACGGCGTCCACTTCTTTGTCTATAGCATAACTGTCCTCTTATGTCAGATTGACTTGAAACTTGGCAGTTATATTCTTCTCATGAAGACAGAGTGCAGTGCATAAGAACCATAACTCTTTCTACTTATTTTTAATTATTTCCCTTAGTTGTTTTTCATACTTGGAGATCCAACAGTGTAATGGGCTTATCTTGTTACAATTTGCAATCTTGTTTTGCCCTGTGTGTTTGTATGCTTTTGTGTTTTTCCCAAAAAACTTTAACACTTGCTATTACTTTTGATGGGTTAGAGTTACAGATTTATACCTCACATGTGTATTGCTTGTGACAAGAGTTTTCTGTTGGCACCAATGTCAGAGTCATAGGTCAAGGGTAAGGTGATTTTTCTATGTGAAATATGTGTAAAATTTTAACTTTTAAATTTGTCATGACATTAATTGACATTATCTGAAAAATGAAAATGGCACAGGGCATTTGTGCTAAAAAACTCTTCTTGTTCATACTGAATACGGAATAATCCTATGTTTACAGGAGGCAATAGGAGAGGATCAGTCTGCTTATGTATGATCTTGGTGTAATATTTGTACCTCCTTTTTACACAGAATTGTTGATATGTTGTATTTGATATAATGAATTATTAAACACTATTAAATCATTCCCATACAATCCTGCTTTTTGTCTCCCTTCAATAAAAATAAATGTGACCCGTCATACGAAAAAGGACCATCTGAGACTCTATAAAATAAAAATTTAAAGAGATTTTAGTACAGATGTCGCATTTCCAAAATTCTTTCACTGGAAGGGAGAGTGATTATTCTAGATTCAGAAAATTAGTTGATTGCAAAAAATTTCGACCCTAGTCAGTCTGCGCAGTCTGACTAGGATCCACACTTTACACACTACCCAGATGGTCCCTTTTCGCGTTACAGGTCACAAATTAAAAATATTGTGGCAAATGAAGAAAGTACTTGTTAAAGCACTTTCTTCAATATCCACAATATTTTCTCTCTGGAAAGACAAATATTTTAAATTCTGTTAATAAAAATTATTTTCAGTAAGACGGTAACTTTTTTGAAATTCTGCCTTTCGTTCATTTTGTGTTCTGGTATTGGGTAAAGAATACCACAATACATTTTGAGGGATCAGTGCAAAACTATTTGAAGTGCCTATATATTTATAGACACTTTCAATAGTATTGCACTAGCTCCTCAATTTTGACTTTAATCACTCAAGCAAAAGGCTTTTGAGGACCTAAAAGTCAAGGGATATATATGTCTTTTCTTTGGGCTTATTCTTTGGGACTAATCACACACATTGAGACCATTAGGAATTTGTTGGAAAATATTGACCCTGTGTTAGTCATGGCTATTTCTGTGCAGGAGGTTTAAATATGAGATTTTGAGGTAATAGATCATCTAATCAATTTCTCAATATAATTTGTAATAATTAATCCTGACTTGCATTAATCCAAACGACAGAGGGTGAAATCTTTTCTACCCTGTTATTTGTGCTATAAAAATTTGTGATCAATTGCTTATAAAGAGGTTTTGGAGATCATTAAACAAATATCAAGGATATTTGTGTGTGTTAGAGGTTGAATTTATGGTCCTTTTCCTTTTCACATTTTATATACATTAGAATATCATATGTAAATCAGGAGATTTTATTGTGTGTGTGAGCAGTCACATTTATGGTCCTTTTCCTTTCACAGTTTATATACACTGGAATATCATACATGAATGAGGAGATTTTGTGTGTGTTAGAGATCACATTTATGGTCCTTTATCTTCCACAGTTTATATACACTGGAATATCATATATGAATGAGGAACAAGAACAGAAACTGATGAACCATCTAGAACTGAATAAAATGTTCTCAGGCCTGGAGAGGTAGGTTTCTAACTTTGTTATTCAATAGTGTGTCGGATTATTATTCAAAAAGTCCTGGGTTCCTTTCCCAAATGGTGGTACTCATCCTTTCTGACTATTTTTCCCCCACTGATGGGTTGATAATTGTAGACCTATGAGGGCTAGAATAGGCCCTCTGTAAAAATTGTTCGCTTAACTCTTATTTGCCCATAAATATGGGCGTGGCAGGGTGGGGCTTATTTTATTTATCTTCTGAACCTCAGAGCGATTTCGATGAAACTCTACCAGAATGTTCTTTGGGTGACCCTCTTCAAAAATTGTCCCCAAATTTTGATTTGCCCATAAATATGGGCGTTTCAGGGTGGGGCTTATTTTGAGCCTGAAAACTATGGACGACATCTCCTAAACCACAGGACAGATTTCAATGAAACTCTACCAGAATGTTTCTTCAATGTTGCCCCGCAAGATAGGATGGAATGAACAAAAGCAGGGTATAAGTTTTTGATAATTTCACAGCTTTTGCAGTGAGATTATCAAGTGATAATCTACCATTATTTCTCGATAAACCACCAAAAAGAAATTTCTATAATTTTACTTGTGCACAGAATAGAGACTTGGATTAGCCTATGCAGACTCACAGGTTAGAGTCCTTGCTATATGTATACAGTGCTCTCAATAAGGGCCAAAATCAGGAATTTTTGTAATTCCATGTTGGGATTTCAGGAATTTTTATGCCCCCGATAGGGAGGCATCATAAATTTGACTTGTCCGTCCGTCCGTCTGTCCGTCCGTCCGTCGGTCCGTCCGTCCGTCCGTCATTCCGTCATTCCGTCCAAAAACTTTAACATTGGCCATAACTTCCTTATTACTTAACATATTCGCATCATACTTTACCACAACATTCCTTGGTACATTACCTTTCTGTAGGCACATACTTTGGTGACCTTGACCCCTGGATGACATTGACCTTCAACATAGATTGGCCATAATTTAAAATCAAAGCGGTGTCGGGGGCATTGTCATCTTACAGTGACAGCTCTTGTTTTTTACAAAGAAAGGAATTTTTAACCCCTCCCCCTGCTATCCCCCCATCCCCTGCACACACACCTTCCTTTTTCTGTACACTTTGTAAATGCTCGTTTCCTTGTTAAATGTAAGTTAAATTTTTTATCCCAAAGTCCTTGATTCTGGTTGGTTCACTAGGAATTAACGACTTCCAAGCCTTAAAACTTGTAGCTTTGACTTAAGCTGTAGGGACAAGCTTTGGTTTCACAACCCCCTTTAATTACTTTCATTGAATAAATTGTGGAAACTAATAGGAGAAAATGTGGAGTTTCTATTTGGAATCGGTCCTTAGCTGTATCTTGTGTGGTGGGCCTAGGAAATTAGGCTTACTCAAGTTTTAGTTACGATGTTTTGGTATCCGGCGATATTACGGAAATTAATGCAGCTTAAATTTTCCTCGGCCTGTCGTTCCAAAGGTGGTGAACCTTCTAGGTAGTGTGCCAATAAAACTTTAAGTTCTAATCCTATTTAAACTTACGCAGAATTATCCAAATAGCGGAAGTCAAGAAAAATTCGTCTTTTTAAATCTCTCGTCAGACACACAGGTAGCCAACACGGGTGAGGATAGTGTAATTTTACCAAAAATTAACCACAAAAAATTGTCATACTAAATTTTTTTATCACAATGTATAATATAGACTATATTATGTATTGTGATAAAAAAGATCTAATATAATGATTTTTTGTGGTTAATATTTGGTAATATTTCACTATCCCCACCCGTGTTGGCTACCTGTGGTCAGACATGTTGCAGACAACTTAAATGACGTCATTGGGATTTCCCCGCGGTCTCCGAAGATTCCGATTCTACACGTATTTAAACGAGGACAGTCGAATGACCTTTCGTAAATGTTTTCCGGTAGCGTCTTTTTCACTTCGGATAAATTACCCGTAGATCTATTCTAAGGGTTTTAGGAAGCTATATTTCGAAATTTTATCGGTCCGAGCTGCATGAACTACGTTTGATATAACGAATTTCCCCTGATTTGAATTTTGTTTGTTTCAATATTCCTATCAAAGGACCTTCGCAATCTGTATCCGACTAAGAAAAATAATGACAGAAGCGGTAATGACGCGTCGCTAACCCGACAAGATTGCGTAATCAGAGACTGGTTGTTATAGCGACAGTTTAATACCCCGCGCGTTACACATGGCTTGGTTTGGTCAGCTATAATGTGTATGCTCGCATTGATTATCGATTTTTATGCACTTGTAGACCTATGTTAAATCCTTTATATAGTAAATTCGTAAAACGTCCGGGGTCAAATTACAGGACGTTTTCCTCGAATTTCGGACGTTTTTTTACGTCCGGGTTTGATTTTCCGGACATAATTTCTGAAATTCTGGACGTATATTACGTCGACGTCCGCTTATTGAGAGCACTGTGTATATGTCCTTACTACAAGACGATTCCAATGAGTACCCACAACATAGGGTTTTTATTGTGAAATAAAGATTTTAGACTGGCTTTACCCCCTCTTATCTATCCCTCTGTAATCATTAGACAAATTACTGTTTTTATGCCCCCGATAGGGAGGCATCATAAATTTGACTTGTCCGTCCGTCCGTCCGTCTGTCTGTCTGTCCGTCCGTCCGTCATTCCGTCCAAAAACTTTAACATTGGCCATAACTTCCTTATTACTTAACATATTCGCATCATACTTTACCACAACATTCCTTGGTACATTACCTTTCTGTAGGCACATACTTTGGTGACCTTGACCCCTGGATGACCTTGACCTTCAACATAGATTGGCCATAATTTAAAATCAAAGCGGTGTCGGGGGCATTGTCATCTTACAGTGACAGCTCTTGTTGGTACAAAAACTGTGCTTTTATTCCCAGGTCAGTAGATGAAGATGCCCTTCAAGAGATCTGTTCACAAGTTGCTGAATGGATGGTTAGAAGTGAAGATGAAATTGAAATGAAGCTAGAGAAAACAGGTTGTTTTAAATACATTTTATTGATGAAATGTTTTTATATTATGATATATCATAACACTGATTTCAAATCAAATGGAAAGGAACTTAAGCAAAGCTTATTTAGGTCTTTTCCGTAAAACAGAAAACAGGTAGGTATACTGGTTCAGAAGAATGAATTAAATGGTGGAATTGGTGTAGGAAATACCAGGAACCCATTGTTAGGTGCTCCAGCTGCCTAGATATAACTGAAAGATTGTTGAAAAAGGTGTTTAATCCCATTTAAACAAACAAACTCATTCAGCAATTAGGTGATAACAGGCCAAGTTCCTTGACCTCACTCTTGTCACCCACTCTTGGCATGAGGTTATAAAACTTTTCTCAGGCTCAACTGAGAATTTTCTGAAATTTTAAAATTGAAATAAATGTATGAAAATTAAAACTAATATTGATAAGTTGTTATTTATAACAACTTATTAATATTATCTTTTATGTTGATACATTAAAATAAATATTAAAACAGAATTATGGCTTTAATCTCAAATTGAAATTTGAGAAAATTTTGAAATGAGAATGAGAAAATTTTTATAACCTTGGGCCCTGATATAAGAAAGATAGTTATTGGCAAAATAAACTAGCATGAAACAAAACAAATTGATTGTTGGTAACCTTAACTTTGTAACTACAGGTTATCCAAGCTGTAGTTAGAACATTTAAGTTGTTCATTCAAAAAATGATTCAAATAAGATTGCAGAAAGTGAAGGAGCTAAACAGTCATGGTTTCACAATGTTTTGATTTTCATCACTATGAAAAGATAAAAAAATGATAAAAACATGATAGGGGTAATTTTTAAGAGATAATTCTTTTTTAAGAATGAATGCTTAATAGAAAAGTCCAGTTGATCATTTGTGTATAGGATAACTGAAAATGTTTATCTTATTCCGGTGTTTTATGAGCTCCTCATTTTTACCATTAGTCCCTACAAAGTCACTGAAGGTAGTAGATCCATAATAGTTCCACAACATTTCGGCATTTATGATCTTTCACAATCCTAATCAAGGTTTCCAAATGAAATCATTAGGAAACCTGGGATGGCACTGTTTAAGTTTATGACTTCCAAAAGGTTGAATAACTACCTTAACAACAATGACTTTTGTTTAGGTTTTGAGGTAGAAGTTACCGGGTAAACATTTATTGCAACTTTTTGTCTTATCTATTAAAAAATCCATACTTGTGTCTTTATTTATTGCTAAATTATATAAGTTCAAATTTTTCAGGGCAATTACATTTTGAGGGGTCAGTGCAACACTATTGTAAGTGCCTATTCATACATAGGCACTTACACAAGTGTTGCACTGACCCCTCGATTTGCAAAGACAACCAAATTGCTTAACCCCTTGTTGTTTAACACTTGTGCATCAAAACACTTTTTCAGGTCTCAAAACATGAATTAGCAATATAATATATTAGCCTGTGTTTGACATTTCCAACTATTTGACATCTGCTTGATGTGCAAACATTTAGCAGCCCAGACAGTTACATTGTTTAGATTGTATTACTGTCTACTAATCCTTTGTGACCTTACTTATCCACAAATTGTACAGTTAAGACTCTGGTCAGGCTGCGTTTGCACAGTCTGACCACAGTAGTTGCATTTGAAATTGTTGGAAATGTCATGCACAAGCACATTATTAATTTCTCTCTTTTGATTACATACAGATTTGAGTGATATACCACCCTATATTGTTAAGCGGGAATTACAATCTAGATTTAAGAATATTATGGTGGCTAATAGAAAATATGAGGTAAGTGAATAATATCAGGACTTCACTTGTGTTTGACCCTTAAACCAGGGTTTTGACCCCTAATGATTCTATTTTGACCCTCAAAAATTTCCTATAGGGGATCAATTTCGCCTACTGACTCTCCATCAATGCAACTTTTGCAGCATGAAAATTTGTTTTCTTCATATAATCATAAAGGATCAGTGTCATAGGACTAGTTTTGACCGCAAAATTTTGTTGTCAAGGGGTCGATGACTTCTTAAATTTAAAAGGTAGCACAAGCCCTGATAATATAGCCGTTTTAACCACTAAAGAAGACTTTGCTCATTATTTCAGCAAATAGTAAACCTGTTTTTGAAAAAAAAACCTTATATTTTATGATGCCTGTGGTAGTTTTAAATTTGACACACACAAAAGATTTTTCACTTTTAGGGATAGCAAATATGTTTGAATGTTTGGGTTTTATCAGAGCATGGGGCTCTATTATAATTTTTGCAGTATCAATCACTGGGTACACAGGTTCAATCCAAGTTTGTGCCATATATCAATTCTGACATTTGCCTACAACTAATGGGTGCTCATCCTTTTCCACTATCTGTCTTTCACCAATGGGTTGATAACATAATCATAAACTTAAGTGGGATTGCAGCTTGAGGCTATGATAGAATGTATTATTATACTGCAAAGAAAATTCTAGCATTTTTAGCTCACCTGAGCACGAAGTGCTCAAGGGAGCTATTGTGATCGATCGTTGTCCGGCGTCCGTCTGTCCGTCTGTCCGTCTGTCCGTCACGGCGTCAACTTTTTCTTTAAACGACATCTCCTCCTAAACTTATGGGTCAAAATCAACCAAACTTGGCAGAAATATTCCTTGGGTGGTCCCTTATCAAAATTGCTCAAACGGAAAGGATCCGTGCCATATCACGGGAAAAGGGGCCTTAATGACAAATTTCTTGTTTTCACACTAGAAGCCACAAATATGGTTTAATCTTCATGAAACTTGGTCAGAATGGTTGTTAGGTCATGAGGATGAAGTCTTTTGAAAATGGGAAGGATCCGTGCCATTTCACAGGAAAAGGCGCCTTAATGACAATTTTGTCAACAATATCTTTAAACGACATCTCCTCCTAAACTTATGGGTCAAAATCAACCAAACTTGGCAGAAATATTCCTTGGGTGGTCCCTTATCAAAATTGCTCAAATGGAAAGGATCCGTCCCATATCACGGGAAAAGGGGCCTAAATGACAAATTTCTTGTTTTCACTCTAGAAGCCACAAATATAGTCCAATCTTCATGAAACTTGGTCAGAATGTTTGTTAGGTCATGAGGATGAAGTCTATTGAAAATGGGAAGGATCCGTGCCATTTCACAGGAAAAGGCGCCTTAATGACAATTTTGTCAACAATATCTTTAAACGACATCTCCTCCTAAATTAATGGGTCAAAATCAACCAAACTTGGCAGAAATATTCCTTGGGTGGTCCCTTATCAAAATTGCTCAAATAGAAAGGATCCGTGCCATATCACGGGAAAAGGGGCCTAAATGACAAATTTCTTGTTTTCACTCTAGAAGCCACAAATATGATCCAATCTTCATGAAACTTGGTCAGAATGTTTGTTAGGTCATAAGGATGAAGTCTATTGAAAATGGGAAGGATCCGTGCCATTTCACAGGAAAAGGCGCCTTAATGACAATTTTGTCAACAATATCTTTAAACGACATCTCCTCCTAAACTTATGGGTCAAAATCAACCAAACTTGGCAGAAATATTTCTTGGGTGGTCCCTTATGAAAATTGCTCAAATGGAAAGGATCTGTGCCATATTACGGGAAAAGGGGCCTAAATGACAAATTTCTTGTTTACACTCTAGAAGCCACAAATATGGTCCAATTTTCATGAAACTTGGTCAGAATGTTTGTTAGGTCTTGAGGATGAAGTCTTTTGAAAATGGGAAGGATCCGTGCCATTTCACAGGAAAAGGCGTCTTAATGACAATTTTTTTGTTTAATCTCTAGAAGCCACAAATATGGTCCAATCATCATGAAACTTTGTCAGAATGTTTGTTAGATCAAGAGGATGAACTCATTTTAAAATGGGAAGTATACATGCCATATCACGGGAAAAGGGGCCTTAATGACAATTTTCTCATAAGAGCTCCAAATGCCACAAATATAGTCCAATCTTCATGAAACTTGATCAAAATGTTTGCCAGGTCACAAGAATGAACTCTGTTGAAAATGGGAAGGTTCATGCCATATCATAGGAAATGGAGTCTTAATGATAATTTACTTGAAATATCAGGTGAGCGATTTAGGGCCCTCAGGGTCCTCTTGTCATTGGTTAATGCTGACCTGACAAACATTGATAGCTACGGCCGCTCTGGTATTACCTCTAATGTTTCCTTAAGGCGCCTCGACCTGAACATGGACAAAAAATTGAAACGGTAATGGCAGCTATGTTTCTCTCGCTTCGCTGATAACACGACCCGAATATACACACTAGGATACAGTTGAAAAGGATGTCAGTTAATAATGTGCAAATAAAAAATGATATAGATGTCAATAAATACCTTAAATTTGTACAAATCTGTCCATTTAAAGTGCCAAGTTTCTCGTAGTTTCAGCCAACAAACGCTTCCATATCACAAAAGCGCAGAGTGTAGTAGTGTGACGTCACAACTATATTTATCCGCACAGCCAATTCGAATTATACAACATCCAGTCTGAGCCTGAGTTTTGACGCATATATTATAGCAGAGTTAGTGCAACACAGCACATATGGGAGTAAAGAACTAAGTTAAGATTGATATGAGGTTCTGTCATTTATTCTTTTGACTAAATGACGAAAATAATCTTACAATAAAGAACACAATACAACAAGGCTAAGGAAAATTCTTCGGTTAACCATTTTCAAAAGAATGAAATTATCAAATCTAACAAACAGCATCTTCCCAGCCAAGTATTCATAAAATGCAGTTGGCGCCAGAAAAAAGGCAGGGTGGAGGTAGGGGTAGTTGGAGGTAATCAAAATTTGTTGCGATAAAATCTTTCCACACTAGCTTCTGGACAAAGAAATCTCTATAATGATTTGATTAGCTTAACAGGGGGATGCCATTCATTCATTGGTCAGTATTAATAATCCGGGGATTCTGTTCGTTCATTGGTCAGTATTAATAACCTAATGATCGATCATGCACTGTAGTGAAGCTACTACGTATAAAATTTAAAGATCGATCAGCGAATAAGCTTGCAGATAAAATTATTTATTATCTAATTAATTTTCTTTATCCGCACAGCCAATTCGAATTATACAACATCCAGTCTGAGCCTGAGTTTTGACGCATATATTATAGCAGAGTTAGTGCAACACAGCACATATGGGAGTAAAGAACTAAGTTAAGATTGATATGAGGTTCTGTCATTTATTCTTTTGACTAAATGACGAAAATAATCTTACAATAAAGAACACAATACAACAAGGCTAAGGAAAATTCTTCGGTTAACCATTTTCAAAAGAATGAAATTATCAAATCTAACAAACAGCATCTTCCCAGCCAAGTATTCATAAAATGCAGTTGGTGCCAGAAAAAAGGCCACAAGCATGGACTTACACTCGTGCACAGAAGGCATGGGTGGAAGGTCATGCAGCGCCAACAAAGAAAGTCTGTAAAAAGCATATTGGAATTGTGTTCTAAATCGCAAAAAGAGAACCTCATTATAATCAAAACTAGATTATACATATGATGCATAAATGACTATCAAGAATGAGAATTTTGAACAAGTGAAATAGTACATATTACACGCATAAGTATATAAATTACATTAATTGAAGTACTTAATATCAGGAATGACAAACCATAAAACAAGTGTTGTGATTTTGAAATTTCAAAAGATAACAAGACTATACTTCCAGCTGGTCCAGGATACAGACATTTTCTGACTATCCTGGCATAGAGCCAAAATTATTTTCCTGTTGGTAGAGTGTTAATAAACAATATATGTGAAATTCCTAAAAATTGTGTAGAGAAAATGTACAACTGATCTCATTTGACAAGGCACTGGTTCTTATGCATTATAAGGATTTGTATTATATTACTTTGGTATAGAAGGTGTGCAAGAAATTAAAACTCTATTACTTTCTTTTGTAAAAAGTTGAATGTAAAATTCAGTAAAGCAAAATCCAAAACTGTGCCATGTCAAATGACATCTGTAATACATGGAAAATCTAACATCTGTAATACATGGAAAATCTAACAACAATTAAAAGGGGGGGTGAGTCGATGGCACAAATAGTAAATTATTACCTAGCTTAAACATATAGCCACCCCATATAGTATGCAGACAAATTCTGGCCATAACATATGGGGTTGAGCCAAATTATTAGTGATTAATTAACGAAATTGTGAATTCTGATGTAATGACGATGAGCGTTAGATTTCCATCTCCCCATTTCCTGAATTATTGTCTCTGATAATCCCCTTTTCGCAGCTTCGGTAGCTGCACCAATTCGAAAACTGTGACCCTTATATAAATTGGGGTTTAGACCGATAAAAAGTATAGTGCGGTGTAAAGTTGAGGCAACATAGGAATGTGTGAGCGGTTGACCAGATACAAAGGTAAAAAGAGGACCGGATCTCTGTTTTGACAAGGTCAAGTAATATTGTAGAGCATGTACCGGACACAAGGTGGTGTTGTTGGTTGCCGACAATATAATGGTTTTAGGGTGGCCATCACTGGCATGTTTATAATGTCTAAGGGTAAGATGTAACTGAGATGAATCGGGGAAGAAAATATCTCCATGTTGGACAACTTTGTGCAAATCATTTTTTGACCGTGGAATGAGTTCGCCAAACCGGAGGAAGGCATGGAAGGCCAATATAAACAGAGATTTGAGCATCGCTCTATCAAATGCCGAATCAACTGTATTGTTCAGTGCAGGGATAATTTTAGAGAGTATCGAGTAGGTGATTGGTTTTCGACAATCCATTGTTGGGGCTAAATTTTTAGCGCCTTTGAGCAATTTTTTGACAACAAAATGTTGAGTAGGATCGGGCACATCATGTAACTTATGAAAGAAACTGATGGCTGATATATGAGATAAAATAGTTGAAGATGCTTTATTGCACTCAAAGAGATGAGATATGAAGTGACAAATTGTTATGTGTGAACAAGGAAAATGAAGTGAAAGATTATTTGAAGAACAAAATTCAATGAACTGAGACCAAGTTCGTAAGTATGAAGTCCTAGAAGATGAAGATAAGGCTGAGGAAAGTAAGATCTGTCCGGTAGTATTCAGATGTAAACCAGTCGATCGGGTATTGGAGTTGGTTGAGTATTTAGCCATGGAGCTTGTGTCTTGGCTTCCTGAAATTTTAAACGAGACAGATGATCAGCCAATACATTAGTTTTTCCTGCAATGTGTTTAGCACGAAAGAGTATGTTGAATTGAAGAGCACAAAGAACCAGCCTTCGAATTAACCTCATGATTGTTGTATCTTTGCTTGACTGTTTGTTTATGACGTCAACAACTGCTTGGTTGTCCGACATAAAGAGGATTTTATGATTTTTTAATTTTGGTCCCCATATTTCTAAAGCTAAAACTATTGGGAACAGTTCTTTGATTGCTATCTGATGATCTTTGTGGCAATCAAGCCATGTACCAGCTAACCATTGAGAACCTAAGATAGCAGCATAACCAATAGAACCAGAGGAGTCGGTATACAAGGAGATTTGTTCTGATGAAACCCATTTATCAGACAGGAAAATTGATTTCCCATTAAAGTGTTCAATGAACATTGACCAAGCTTTGATATCAGCTCGAGCTTCACAATTTAGACGTATAAAATGGTCTTTGTGAGCTACTTTGCACGTGAGATCTATTAATCAACGTAGGAATGCTCGACCTGGAGTGACTACGTTACAAGCAAAATTTAAATGACCTATAAGAGATTGAAGATCCTTTAGTTTTATTTTGTGCTTATTTTGGGTGCTAGAGAGAATATCTCTGAGTTTGAGTAATTTATCATGGGGAAGGCGGGCTTCCATGTGCACGGAATCAACTTCTATACCATAAATTGTCAATTTGGTGGTCGGGTAAACTGTTTTGGCATGTTTTATGGGAATGTTCAATTTTTTACACAAATATTCAAAATTTTGAACATCCTGGAGACATTTAGTGGACTGATGTGGACCTATGAAAAAGAAATCATCTATTAGATGGGACATGCCTGAGGCTTTGTATTTATTGATCATGATCCATTGAAGTGCTGTACTAAATTTTTCAAATATTTGACATGAACTACTTGCACCTTGTGGAAGACATTTGTCGAAATGCATCATACCATCCCATGTAAAACCTAGGAGGTGATAATCAAGAGGATGAATGGGAATATTGCGAAAACCGTCTTCTATATCAAGTTTGGCCATCATGGCGCCATTACCAAAACGCTTAATGAGCATTATTACATCATCAATGGTGTCATAATGGACAGTTGAAAAAACTTTGGGAATTTGATCATTGACAGATTGTCCAGCAGGAAAAGATAAATCATGAATTATTCTGTATTCGTTGGGGGTCTTTTTTGGTACGACTCCTAGAGGTGAACAAATAAAATTGGGAAATGGTTTGTGTGGATAAGGAGTAGAAATTCTACCTAAAGAGAGTTCTTTTGCAAGTTTTTGTGATACAACATGAGGCCGTTCTCTTGCTGATAAATGATTTCTATGAGAATGTGAAGGGGGGTCCTCTGTACATCCTAAACGGAAACCATCTTGGAAACCAGTTACTAAAAAGTGAGTTTCCAAAGGATCATAACCTAACAATTCCTGGCTTAAAAGGTTGCTATCAATTGCGGTTGGAAGACGTGTTACTGGAAGGGTTGGTTGAGTTTTTTCGTGGACATTTGAATCTAGGATGAGGTTCTCGGCAAGACTGGCAGATGTGTTTGTAGGGGCAAGGGTACCGTATGCATTTGGCCCCTTTGTTGAAGTTAAAACAGAATTGAATTTTGGTTTGACCACGAAATGGCTGTTGTTTGTTTGGTTTCTGTAAGAAATAGGCCTTTGCCATCAGTTCAGGCAGTGAACGTTGCCAAGGTAATGCCCGTGATTCACGAAGACGGCGGAAAGTGTTATCGTAGGAACGCCATGCTGCATTGTCATTGATTGATGTTGCTAATTCGCGAATTGTATAGCTGTATTTCAGCAAGTGAGCAGCATCTTCAGGTTTCTTTTCTATGTAAATGGCCATAAAGATTGAAAAGGCCTGTGACCATTGAATTAGACCTAGTGGTGTTTGAGAAGATTACTGATTAGTCAATTGAATTGAAGTTTCATCTAATCTTAGAGAAATATCTGAACCTTTGTGTGTCGGAAGGAGAATTTTTAGATCGATAAACTGATCGGACCAGATTTTTTGTTTTATTTTCATCGGGATGTCAGCCCCGAGGGGAATCCCATCATCAATTGAAGAAGAGATGGGTGTACTCGGTTGATGTGCCACCGACTCACCTGTTAAAATTGAAGTCATCAATTGTCCTATGTCAATAATGTTGTTTTGATTGACATCCGGGTTTTCCAGGGTTGTAGGTGGCGTTGATAATGAAGTATGTGTAGTGGACGCTGTGGGTGTAGATGTGGTCGGGTTTTCCAGGGTTGTAGATGGCGTTGATAATGAAGTGTGTGTAGTGGACGCTGTGGGTGTAGATGAGGGTGAATTGTTAAAGGTGTCTGGTACACATGTGCTGTTTGTTTTCTGTTTCTTCAAGATGGCATCGGCCAGCAAATCATAATCGATGGATATAGCAGCTGCGCAAGAATCCGATGGTGTAGCCTGACTGTCAACATCAGGCGTTTGTGACTGTTGACGCCGTTTTTTGACAGGCGCCTTTTGCGATCCTGGCTTAGGTTGTCTCTTTGGCATCTGCAAATAGATCCGAATAATTTGTTTAATAAAATGTTAATGTGATATTAAAGTGTTGCCTTGTTTTTTTTTTTAAAAAAGAAAATGTCAAAGAAACTGCTTATAGCATAAGTAAGTTTAACAGGCTTGGACAAAATAATGTGTCGTCTTGTGTCTAAAAATGAAAGTGGGATGAGCAACTTCATATAGACAAAGCATTATGTATGTTTTAAACAATGTAAAATAGAAAGAAGAGAAAGAAGAACAAAAAAAAAAAAATATGTGAATAACATTATGTATCAATACATAAATATATAAGAAGACATGTCATACTCATTTGTACAACTAGACAAGGCAGAATTTATTGTAAGGTATGAAAATGTAAAGGTTAATTATATTGTCCAAAGAAAAATCCAAATTATCCCCACATTGTTCATATAAATACCAAAGGGGGGTACAGAGAGATAATAATCTCTAAAGTGCCCCAAATATGGGCAATAACAATACAAGAATTATAATTGAGTACAAACTTTACCCCAAATATGGGTAACTAATGTACAAACATTACCCCAAATATGGGTAATTATGAGAAATTTTTTGCCCCAAAATATGAACATATAGCAAACAATTGAGTAAACACAAAATTATACCCCGAATATGGGCATAATGGTGAATAGAGGGGCATATGTATATCAAATCAAATTGAAAATTGTGGCCAATGCCAGCAATCTGACCAGAAGGGCACATCAAATTGCACATACTCATGCCTTAAAAACAATGTGGAAAAAAGAATATGTACTTATCTATAATAGAGAAGTCATGCAATCATCTGACTTATCATGTAGATTCATTCTGCGGGAGCTGGCTGGAGAAAAACAGGATTGCACTTCGAATACTCTGTAGATATTTCATCATGTATCGGTGGTTTGAGTTTGACCACAAAAGATGAACACCATCCCGAGCCAGAAAGTTCATTTGGGTCGACCAAAATCCACGGTGATGCCAGAAAAATATGTGATTGTTTGTGGCACAAAGTTCCTGTAATCGAGTATTAAGTTGTATCACTCGAGTGTTATAATTGGGATCGGCTGATCCGGGTCGGCGCCACAATATTTGTCCCAAAACCACCAACTTCACATCTTGACTTATCAAAAAGTTCGCAAATGAAAGGATTGAATTTGCCAGTCGTTCCGTACATAAATTGTGATCACACAAGTCATTGCTGCCTATTTCGATGTAAATTAGGTCAGGTTGTACACAAAACTTCCACAAGTCACTGTTAGCTAGTCCCGAAATACATAAACCTCCTTTTCCACGAATGTCCAATGAGAAGGTCGTTTTGTTTAAACGAAGATTATCACAATCCGTACGCCGATTGATAAATTCACCGAGTCTACGAATAAAAGAGTGTCCTAGGACAGCAACGTGTAACAGTTTATCAGATCCTTTGTTCTCCATACCAGCCCCGCACGATGTGTTTACACAACAATTGTAAACTAGGTCACGAGTGAATTCCTCGCGAATACACAATTAAATCAATACTTATCCGAACCTTAATTCGATCCAATGATATCAGTAAAACACAAAGCGTGATATCGTAACACTGAAAGTCCAATATATTCTTTTTTTGCGATAGATAATCAAAATTTGTTGCGATAAAATCTTTCCACACTAGCTTCTGGACAAAGAAATCTCTATAATGATCTGATTAGCTTAACAGGGGGATGCCATTCATTCATTGGTCAGTATTAATAATCCGGGGATTCTGTTCGTTCATTGGTCAGTATTAATAACCTAATGATCGATCATGCACTGTAGTGAAGCTACTACGTATAAAATTTAAAGATCGATCAGCGAATAAGCTTGCAGATAAAATTATTTATTATCTAATAAATTTTCTATGACGTCACTTTGTACATGTTTACTTTTCATAGGGGCGCATTAAGGGATATTGGTGGTTAAAAAGAAATCAGTTTATACGAACGCCTAAAATAGACAAAAGACAGATATTTAGCCCTAAAACTTTGAAGTATAATAAATTTGTAATACGGTTTCTTGCCTTGGTATATGACGATTTATTCCCGGCAGTAAAAATGATGTCAGCCCTCACCTATGGCTCGGGTGACATCATTTTTCAAGCCGGGAATAAATCGTCATATACCCTTGCAAGAAACTGTATAACTAATAATGTTAGTACTTGTGCAAGAGATACCAGGAGTCCATTGTTAGGTGCTCCATTAGCTGAAATATGACAGAATATCTTTAACTTGGCTGTTTTAGGAGAAAACCGGAGGTATTACTATAGTCTTGCAATTGTTGTCGTCATCATCGTTGACGTTTGATGTCGTGGGAAAACTGACATTTTGTCATATCTCTAGTTCTACTGTAGGCATTCAATTGAACCTTGGCACACATGTTCACCATCAAAAGAACAACCTTATCTATCAAGGGGCGTAACTCGAGATGCATTTTGTGAAAATTGTGCCTCTTTTTTGACTTTCATTTTTTTCAATCATCCAGCACTCAGCAGCCGCGCATAGGCAACAGTAGGCAGTGCTCTTGTTTAATAGAGATGGTACCGGTATACCTTTTTCATAAAAAACAATAAAAAACGGGAGACATGTTAATTGTATTAAAAATATTCAGCCTAGTATTTTGTCATCATTTAGTAAAGATTAACTAATTTTGTCAAAATGAAGCGATTGATGATGTTAAAATTGTCAGCATTCTCTTACAGTCTGAATTTGTCATCACAAATGTTGTTGTAAAAATAGAAATAGTTGTCGCAAGAAATTTGTCATCATTTATTTGTCATCATTTGAAAATTATGTCTTTTGAATTGAGAATCTTCTTTGTCATAAAAAAATAACTGAAACATTTTTTTTTTTTTTTTTGTAAAAAAAAATTAAAAAATGGGTAAATTTTGTGAATTTTGAAATAAAAAATGATGGTTCTGTTATCTTTGAATTTGAAGGGGACAGTTTTGTTGTCTTCCAATGCACGATAAAGATCACTGTTGTGTTTGAAATTCAACAGGTTAGCTTTTTGTCTGTCAAAACACTTCACAAAAGAACTGTCATCATTCCTATTAAGATTGTAAGAATAATATTGTCTTTGAAATGAAGGAGGCAAATTTGCTGTTTCGATAAAATAGATTATAGCACTTAGCTGTGTTGTCTTACAAAGGAAACAAAATACATGTACTTTGTTGTCTTTGAAATTAATGGCTATAGTTTTGTTGTCTTCATTAAAGGTTTAATTTTTTTAGCTCGCCTGAGCACAAAGTGCTCAAGGGGAGTATTTAGGATTGGTCCGTAGTGTGTTGTCCGTCGTCCGTCGTCAACAATTTAGAAAAACTTCTTCTCCTGAACCACCGGGCCAATTTCAATGAAACTTTGCCAGAATGTTCCTTGGATAACCCTCTTTTGAAATTGTTTGCTAAATTCTGATTGGCCAATAAATATGGGCGTGGCAGGGTATGGCATTTTTTCACTTTGAAATCTTTGAACGACATCTCCTTCTGAACCACTGGGCCCATTTCAGTGAAACTTTACCAGAATGTTCCTTGGGTGACCCTTTTAATGAAATGTTCACAATATTTGGATTGATCCATAAATATGGGCGTGGCAGGGTGGGGCTTATTTTGAGCCAGTAATCTGTGATAAACATCTCCTCCTGAACCATTGAGCCAATTTCAATGAAACTTTAACAGAAAATTCCTGGGGTGATCCTTTTCAAAAATTGTTTGCAAAATTTGGATTGACCCATAAAAATGGGCGTGGCAGGGTGGGGCTTATTTTGAGCCTGAAATCTTTGAACGACATCTCCTCCTAAATCATTGGGTCAATTTTAATGAAACTTTACCAGAATGTTCCTTGGGTGACCCTCTTTAAAAGTTCTTTGCTAAATTCTGATTGGCCATTAAATATGGATGTGGCATTGCGGGGCTTATCTTGAGCCCTATATCTTTGAATGACATCTTCTCCTGAACCACTCAGCCGATTTTGATGAAACTTAAACAAGAATGTTCTTTTGGTGACCCTTTACAAAAATGGCTTGCAAAATTTTGATTAGCCCATAAATATGGGCGTGGCAGGGTGGGGCTTATTTTGAGCCCAAAATCTTTGAACAACATCTTCTCTTGAACCACTCTGCCGATTTCAATGAAACTACCAGAATGTTCCTTTCAAGACCCTCTTCAAAATTAGTTTACAAAATTTTGATTGGCCCAAAAATATGGGCATGGTGGGGGGGGGCTTATTTTGAGTCACCTCAGTAAAGAATGGGTGGGCAGGGTCTATTTTCACTTTAAATTCTTGGAATAACATCTCCTCTTCAACAATTAGGCAAATGTGAATGAAACTTAGTCAGAAAGTTACTTGGATGGGTTTCACTGGACCAATAAAATTCAGGTGAGCGGTTTAGGGCCATTCTGGCCCTCTTGATTATTGATTCTTTACAAAAAACAATCCCAAAAAATGTTGTCATCTTTAAATAGAGAGGGATGGCTTTGTTGTCTAAAAGATTAAAACATTTTGTTGTCTTTATGCAAAATAAATTAAAAGTTTTGTTGTCTTCTAATGAAAAATGAAACACTCAAATGTCTTTCATCTAAAGGGAATGATTTTGTTGTCTTGATAAAACATTTACAAGAAAAAAATTATTGCCTTTAGACATAAAAGAGAGAAAGAATTGTTGTAGAAAAACAAAAAAACGAAATTTGTTGTCTTTGCAATGAAGCAGGATGAATGCCCCATGAACATTTCAAAGTATTTGTTTCCCTAACCATGTAGCATGACTTTAAATATAGAATGAAACCATTTGTTTCCCTAACAATGTAGGAATACTATTTTGTTGTCTTTGCAATTTTGCCAAATAATTTTGATGACTTCAATTTAAGAATGAAACACTTTGTTGGCTCAACAAAACAGAGTGATATTTTTTTTTTCATCAATGAAGAAATAAACATATTTTGTCAGAAAATAAGGAATAATTTCAATCAAATGTTATAGGAATGATCCTATTGTGTCCCTTGTGTAAGTGTGCAAAGAATAATTTTTGTAAAATGAAGAACATGGCTTTTTGTTGATGCAAATGTTTTACACTGAGTCATTGATTTATGATAAATATATCTAGAATTTCTGGGAAATGAAGAATCATTTTTAGCTCGGCTGTTTTCGAAGAAAACCCGAGGTATTATGATCACCTTGGTGTCGTTTGCGTTGTTGTTGGTGTTGGCATGACAAACTTTAACCTTGATCATAACTTTGGAATGGTATGTCTTAGATCCTTCATATTTCACATGATCATTGCTGGAGACAAGACCTTTCTGCAGGTACTAAGTTCAAAGTCATCACTCAAGGTGAAGGTCATTTTTCAAGGTCAAATTTCTTTGAAAAATTTAACCTTGGTCATAACTTTTGAATGGTAAGTCATAGAGCCTTCATATTTCACATGATCATTGCTTGGGACAAGACCTTTCTGCAGGTACCAAGTTCAAGGTCATCACTCAAGTCAAGGCCATTTTTCAAGGTCAAATTTCTTTTAAAAATTTAACCTTGGTCATAACTTTTGAATGGTAAGTCATAGATCCTTCATATTTCACATGATCATTGCTTGGGAAAAGAACTCTCTGTAGGTACCAAGTTCAAAGTCATCACTCAAGGTCAAGGTCATTTGTCAAGGTCAAATTTCTTCAAAAAATTAACCTTGGTCATACTTTTTGAAGGTTAGTCATAGAGCCTTCATATTTCACAATACATTGCTTGGGACAAGACCTTGCTGTAGGTACCAAGTTCATATATTTGCATTTGCCTAAGAAATAATAAACAGCTGAGCGTTGGCACCTGCTTGCGGTGCTCTTGTTATTCTGTATGCCCACATGTCGAAAGATCAGGGGCATATTGTTTTCTCATTGTCAGTCTGTCAATCTGTCAGTCTGTCTGCAAAAATTAACAAAAAATCTTACTATTGCCAATTACTTCATGGCTTTTCAAGATACAATGCTCATATTTGCTTTGATGATAGATCTCCATGATGCGCATTTACAAATACCATGGTCAAGGTCATGTGACAAGGTCAAGGTCATCAGCAAGGTCAAAGCTTAAAAAATAACCTTTTTGGTTACACATCTTGTTTTTAAAAGAATAATCATTGTAAGACTTCCTGCTTAATTGCTTAAAAATTACTTCATTGGTTTAAAACCTTGGGCATTTTGGGCATGACTAATTAAATATGGCCTACAGTAAATCCAGGGCTGTGGAGCAAATGAGATGCTCAAGTACCCATAGTTATCTTTTTAAAAAATCATGATTGTCTTTAAATAAGGCTGATCTTTAATAAAAAGAAAATAGAATAGATAAATTAATCAAAGCTTTGATAGTACTGAGGTTGAACATTTCTGCTGGTATTGCCATTATGGTGAAATAACAAGATGAAAAATGTGAACTATACATGTAAAAATAAGATGAATGTATAGTGTTTTGACCCAAGTTTGGTAAGTTTCTATATTAATGCAAATTTCTAAGGAATTCTGCTGTTTTTGTTAAGCCTATAATTACATTTGATAATACTAATAAGATATTGCAATAATACCAGAGTTATTTAAAAGAAATATATATATGAAGACTATAAATTAGTTGCATCAAAAGATCCTAATATTCTCAAAATTTCAATGAAAAGTCATTAAGAGTAATGATTGCGATTTCAGTTCACTTCAATGCTTTATATAATATCTCTGTTTTTATTAGCTCGGCTGTATTCGGAGAAAACCTGAGGTATTGCTACAGCCTCCGTGTTGTCATTGTTGTCGTAGTCGTTGTCGTGCGAAAACTTTGACATTTTGTTATATCTCTGGTTCTACTGAAGGCATTTACTTGAAACTTGGCACACATGTTCACCATCAAAAGAGCAACCTATACTATCAAGGGGGATATCTCTAGAAGTATTTTGTGCAAATTATGCCCCTTTTTTCGACTTAGATTTTTTCCCACCATCCAGCACTCGACAGCCAAGCGTAGGCACCCGTAGGGGGTGCTCTTGTTAGATATTAAATTTGCTTTAAACTTGACATGTTTCTCAATTACAATAGTAAGCCACCCTATCCAGGGGCCATAACTTTTGAATTGTAAGGGGTAGAGCTGTCTTATTTCACATGAGTATTGCTTGTGACTTGACCTTTCTGTTGGTACCACATTCAAGGTCATCTGTAAAGGTCAAGGTTATTTTTCAGGGTCAAATATGTTTTGAAATTTTAGGAAGTGGCAGTAGTGGTATTAAAATAAGAAGTCTTATCTCAAAGTCAGAGTGTACCAAAATTCTGCATTTCTATAATTAATGGTCTTTTCTAGTTTATTTCACATTTAAGAGTCGGTGCTTGATAATTGTAAGATCCTGCACAAAAATCATCTTTTGTAATAGTTTTGTACAAACATTGTCAAACAAGTATGAACCTTTTGCATAAATTCTATGAGTTAGCACAAAAACCCATAAGCATTAGCTTTTAAGTAGTAATGCCCCCTTCAAAGAAGAGGCGGTATATTACTTTGCACTTGTCTGTCTGTTGGTAGACCATTTTTGTCTTGAGCATATCTCAAAAAGTATACAAGCTAGAATCACAAAACAAGAGGATAGATCTTGTTGAGAAGATGTGCAGTGCACAAGAGAGAAAACTTTACTCATCATATTTTTTTAGTTAATGCCCTTTTTTAAATTTATTTCTTGATTTACGTCCTGAGCATATCTTTATAAGTATGCAAGCAAGAATCATGAAACTTAATAGATGGATAGATCCTATTGAGAAGAAGTGCAGTGCACAAGAACTGTAACTCTTCTCATCATATTATTTTAGTAATTGCCAATTGTTAATTGACAAAGAATATTCCATCAACCTGTTCCTATGGGGGCATAAATGTTTTACAAGCATCTGTCATTACAACTGTAATGCATTGAGCCATTAAAAAAGAGAATTTCCATATAACAAACCTTAAGAGCAATTAAACTAGCTGATGGAAATGTAGAAGATAGAACTACAATATTGGAGATAACACAAACTAACCAAGATTAGTTTTGCACAAACATTTAACATGAATGTCCCTTTTTCAAAATTTTATGAATGAATGCAAAGCAGTTGTACCAGTAACCTGCCTATAAGCATAGGCTCATAGGCAGGTACAACTGTTTTGCACAGAGCCTTTGAATTGAGAATCCCTTACTTTTAGCTTTTAATCTCAAAAACCATTGAAGTAGCTGACAGTTCTGTAGATGATACAACTACTGTAGAAGAGAAGATACAAACTAACCAAGAAGTTATAGAGAATATGTTGGGATTTACACGGGTATTTAGGATCATGAAGGAAGCTAAAAAGGTAAGATGTTAACCCTTGTCATGCTGAATAAAAACCTTGCAAAATTACATTGAAGTGAAAGCGCAGAAAAGCGCAGAAAGTGCTAAATGCATTTATTATGAGTCAATATTTATTTCGAAAATAAAATTCTTAAATATATCAGGTGGTGTGGACTAAGCTCAGACTCCACATATGTGCAGGCTGATCTTTGTCTATACCTCCTGCCACATCAGGAATATTCTAGTTCAGCATGTCAAGGGGTAAGGTACAGTTAACAACATCGTGAAATTGATAATGTGAATGATTTTGGAGTGATTAAGGAATGAAATTGAATGAGTGTGTGGAGCGAGTTTTGAGTGAATTTAATGGGAGGCAATCCATTATGGAAAATTTTGTTCAGGATTAACAAAATTTGCAATATGTATTACCTCCCTTTAATAAAATATGCATAGAAGTTCTTTAAATAGGTTCCTATTTCTTCAAGAACCAATCAGACGTTTTTAATTTTTATTATATCAGTGAAATCGCGATTTTGTTCTTGTTTTATTAATTTTGAAGGTAGTTGTAGGTCTTATATTTTTTAGTCATTTTGAGCATTTTTGAATGGTTTGAGTGAGTGATTGGAATGATTGAATGGAGCGCTGAATGAGCGATTTTGAATGATTTTGATCAAGATGAATGTCAATTTCACGATGTAACTAACTGTAGAGGACTAGTAACAATTCAGAACTCATGATCTTTCACAGTGGTAACTGAGGTTTCCCATTGAATTCATATGAAAACCTCGATTAACACTCTTAGAGTTTATGACTACCATAAAATTGTGGAGCTGTTATATGCCCACTTACTAATATTTCAGTTAACATTTTACTGTGCATTCGATTTCATTTTTTTTTTTTAATTATTAATGAAATTTTAACTTTCAAAAAGGGAAAAATCTATATTGATTTTAATTTAACATTATAGTTTTGGGTGAAAATGACATTTTCACTTTGTTTACAATTTAGACTGTAAGGCAAAAAAAATAAACAGCGTTGAGTAACTTGCAGACTTATGAAAATGGCATCAATTGCAGTTTCAAATGAAAAAAAAAGTAAGCAAATGCATAATTATATTTCAGAATTGTAGAATTGAGTTATTTTGTCTCTTATAATGGGTATATAAGAATAGTTCTGTAACAACAAACTATATACTGGAGTATAATGATTTTTAGATTTTTTTGCAAATCTGCTAAATAGTGCATGATTGGTATTCTTTGTATACCATGAAATTCTGTACAGGCCTAATACAGAGATAAAGTGAAGATATTATTAGATATACAATTTCTTGCCGGGGTATATGACTATTTATTCCCAGCTGGAAAAATGATGTCACCCGAGACATAGGCAAGGGTTGACATCATTTTTTACTGTTGGGAAAAATCGTCATATATCCCGGCAAGAAACCGTATTACGAATTTATCATACTTCAAAGTTTTAGGGCTAAATAACCGTTTTTTGACTATTTAAGGCTTTTGTATAACCGAATTCTTTTAAACCACCAATATCCCTTAAAGCAGCTCTTTCACAGTTTTTATTGAAAAAAATATAAAACTTGTTTTAGATGTGGACATGAGTGTATTTTTAGACAATTAAGAATGGCCCAAGGGCATTGGCACTAAAAACAACATATTTGAATATTTATTTATCTATTTATTTCCAGTCTATAAATTACATAATCGTTATTTTTTCATGAATAATCTTTCATTTTTGCTTGTAATGATATGACGTTTCCAGCTGTCAGATATTTTTACCTTAATCTTTGATCGAATTAGACAAACATTGGGAATTCACACGCAGAAAATAGTTGGCTCAAAATTGAAGAATAATTCTAAGGCGTTAATAGTTGCTGTATTTTTCAGAATGTTTTTTGCTAAATTCAGGTATATCAGTCTTTCTTTCCATGCATTACCAGATTGAATCGTATTATTTTAAAGGCTTCAACATGATGAGGTTGTTATTTCCAATTTATTGTACGAAAATTTTAAAATCACATTTTCCCTATCTGTGAAAGAGCAGCTTTAAATGCGTCCCTATGAAAAGTAAATATGTACAAAGCTTCGTCATATATAGTTGTGACGTCACACTACTACATTCCGCGATGTTGTGATATGAAAGCAGTTCTTGGCTGAACCTGTGAGAAAGTTGGCACCTTAAATGGACAGATTTGTAAAATGTTAAGGTATTTAAAGACATCTATATCATTTTTTATTTACACATTTTTAAATGACATGCTTTTTAACTGTTGCCTCATGTGTTTATTCACGTTGTGTTATCATCGAAGCGAGAGAATCATGACTGCCATTATCGTTTCGATTTTTTGTCTATGTTCACGGCGAGGCGCCTTAAGGAAACATTAGAATGTATACCAGAGGCGTAGATATCAATGTTTGTCAAGTCAGCATTAACCTATGAAAATGCTAGAATTTTCTTTGAAGTATAATGAAACTATCTCACTAAAATATGGCCTTGCCAAATATATTTCAGCCTCTAGTTGGTCACAATATGTTAATGGATTTGTTACTGATGTATGACAAATTTCATCGACCTCTGCCAACCAATTACTCAGAATTTAAGCGAGAGATCCACGCCATGTTTCCTGTGATATTTGATACCAAACACATCACTAGCTCCAATAGAAGGGTAAATCACAAATTACTTGTAATAACTTTTCTAATTTAGACAAAGTTTAGATCAGCTTGTCTCAAATAAAATCAAGTAAAAGATTATTTTGTCACATAAACACCTGTTTTGTATGTCAAACAGACATTTTTTGAATGTCCATATGATGAAAATACTGTGATAACATGCGTAAGATGACGTCGTAGTAACATCATTTCAAATTCCCATGTGTTTGACATGGATAATTATCTCTGATGGTTGTTAGTTCCCTACCGGTGTTCACACCGGAGGGGACTATAGGTTTGCCCTCCGTCTGTCCGTCCGTCTGTCCGTCCGTCCGTCCGCCCGTCCGCCGTCCGTCTGTCCGCTCAAATATTGATCCCGCGATAACTTAATAACTAAGCAAGCGTTTTTGATGAAAGTTGGTATATGACTAGATGGCAATGTGTAGATTATGCACATCATTTTATTTTTGTTTTTCGACTTAATTTGAGGTTGCTATGGTTACAGAAATAGTGAAAATATGGCCAAAAATGGGATCCTGCAATAAGATAATAACTAAGCAAGCTAGTTTGATGAGACTTGGTATATGACTATATGGCAATGTGTAGATTATGCACATCATTTTATTTTTGTTTTTAGACTAAAATTGTTGTTGCTATGGTTACGGAAATAGTGAAAATATGGCAAAAAATATTGGATCCTGCGATAAGTTAATAAGTAAGCAAGCTAATTTGATGAGACTTGGTATATGACTAGATGGCAATGTGTAGATTATGCACATCATTTAATTTTTGTTTTTAGACTAAAATTGTTGTTGCTATGGTTACGGAAATAGTGAAAATATGGCAAAAAATATTGGATCCTGCGATAAGTTAATAAGTAAGCAAGCTAATTTAATGAGACTTGGTATATGACTAGATGGCAATGTGTAGATTATGCACATCATTTTATCTTTGTTCTTTGACAAAAAGTGCGGTTGCTATGGTAACAGAAATAGTGAAAATATGGCAAAAAATGGATCCTGCAATAATTTAATAACTAAGCAAGCTAACTTGATGAAACCTGTTTTAAAATGTTAAATGATGCAGCAGTATTAATCACCTCCAGTGAAAGTTCTCATTTCTTACCAACAAGACTGAAGAAAAACATCTTGGATCAGACAAGGTAACTGTTATTGATACTATTTCTTGCATCTGTCTATTGCTTGCATGAATTGTATAGTGGGCACAGCAGAGACAACAACTCATGTAAGTCTTGTTTAACCCTTTAACAAGACCTGGTTTTGACGTCCCTGATAGAATTGGCGTGGGAAAACATTGAGACAAACAAAGCCGGTAGGGGACTTATGCCCATGTCCAACATGGCTCTTGTTCATTATAGAAAACAAAAGGGGTTATGTAAGAAAATTGATCTTCATTCATTGAAAGACAATATGATTTTACTCTAGTAGGTTTGAAAACTTAGTTTGGAAAAATTTTTATTATAAAACAACTTGCAACTTGAAACAAGTAATATATAGAAAGTTTGAGTTAAAAAATAAATTGTTAGAAAGGTAGAAAATGTTACAAGAAAAGAAGAAAGTGCTTGTGTAAGTAATTTCATTCTAATTTCTTTTTTGGCTATATTTTTTAGCTCGACTATTCGAAGAATAGGGGGGCTATTCCAGTCACCCAGGCGTAGGCGTCGGCGTACAGCTTTGGTTAAGTTTTTACGTGCAAGTGTTTAAAATCTCTGTTTCTATTAAAGCTATTGCTTAGAAACTTTGCAAATGCTTCTGTGACCGTAATATCAGCATCTAGACAAAGATTCATTACTCTGATCAGAGCTTGTTCTAGCTTTTTATATTTGGGAGTCATTGACCCCTTGTCCCAAAATTCTTGAGAGCAAAACATGAAACTTATCAGATAAAGACAATTTATATAACTGAAACAACATAAACAATAAACTGTAGACACACTTTATTGTTAATGTTGTTTCATTTATATATATAGATCTTTTGTTATAGTATGAAGAAAAATATTGATTTGTATAATCTTTTATATAGCAAAGGTTGCAGGACTGGAAACTCATTTGGACAAAATTACCCCCTGCAGGAAATTTTTGAGGGTCAAAAATGGATATTTCGGGAGTAAAAACCCTGGTTTCATGGTCAAACATGAGCCCTGTCTGATATTGAATTTAGTGGAATTTTAACCCTTTTCGGACTTAGTAATTCTTGGTTAAGTTTTTACGTGAAAATGTTGTATTTCTGTAATATCTCTATTTCTGCTAAAGCTAATGCTTTGAAACTTTGCACATGCTTCTGTGACAATATTATCAGCCTCTTGACAAAGGTTCATTACTCTGATATTGAATTTAGTGGAATTTTAACCTTTTGCAGACTCGGAACTTCTTTTTTAAGTTTTTACGTGCAAATGTTGTATTTCTGTAATATCTCTATCTCTACTCAAGCTATTGCTTTGAAACTTGGCACCTGCTTCTGTGACAATAATTTCAGCCTCTTGACAAAGGTTCATTACTCTGATTTTGAATTTAGTGGAATTTTAACCTTTTTCAGACTCAGAAATTCTTGGTTAAGTTTTTACGTGCAAATGTTGTACATCAGTTATATCTCTAATTCTATTAAAGCTATTGCTTTCAAACTTTGCACATGCTTCAATGATCATAACAACAGCCTCTTGATAAAGATTCAATTCTCTGGTATAGAATTTAGTTGATTTTTAACCCTTTTTGGACTTAGGAATTCTTTGTTAAGTTTTTACGTGCAAATATTTTATGTCAGTTGTATCTCTGTTCCTACTAAAACTATTGCTTTGAAACTCTGTACATGCTTCTGTGACCATAATATCAGCCTTTAGACAAAGATTCTTTTCTCTTGACTTTCTTTTTATTGAATTTCCAATGTCGATATTGATTTGCTGTTACTATCCAGCACTAGGAATAGTCGAGCTTCGCTGTCCTCCGACAGCTCTTGTTTAACTGTTTTTTTGTCCTGGCGTCGATAAGATTGGGGTTGATAATGTTTTACCCTTGTTTGTTTGTCCGTCTGCACAAAACTTAACCAAAAGCATATCACTGCAAATTACTTCAGATCCAACATAGGTCATCCAGAAGCCAGATTTTGGAAATTATTACATATGAAGGTAGAATAACCATTCAGAAAATAAGTTATTTTCCTACAGTTTCAACCTATGTCAGTCTGCGCAAAGTGCACAGCACAGTCTGACCAGGTTTGTCACTTGCCACTTCCCAGATGGTCCTTTTTCACATTAAGGGTCATTAATTAATGTCTCTTCTTTCTCGTTTAGTCATTAGAACATACAGGTCTCCTACAGAAAACAGCATTAGAACCAGTGTACAAAAAATTACATAGGTAAGCATCCCCACTCTATTACATTTCAACTGTCTCTAAATATTTTAAACCTAGGCATGCTAAACAAAAACCTTTGCAAAAGTGTATAAAATTTAAAGCACTGGATGCACCTATTTAAAATCAGCATTTATTATGAAAAGATATACACCGGTATATTTTTTTAAAAAAACTTTTCTTGTTTAGATAGTCACATCAGGTGGTATTTACTAAGATCGGACCTCACATATGTGAGGTTGATCTTTGTCTATACCTCCAATCAAAGCAGGGATATTCTGTGTTAAGTATGTCATATAATTCATTTAAAATATACCAAGTTCCTTGACAAAATTTATTTATTATTGACATTTCATCTCTTTTATGTGTCTACAGTTACCTTTAGTGTTATCCCCTCAGCCATCCATCTGCTTGTCTGTGAATTTTATCTTGTTTATGGAGTTAACAGTTATCATTAGATATTTGGTTTTCTTTTAAATTGTACAGAATTATTTCTTAATGATAGGTGAAAAGGACAAGTGAGGCTTTAAAAGAGGCTTTAAACATTTGATTAGAAAATCCCATTATAATTTACACTAAGGAGTCTTGTGTAAAACATGTATTATACCCCCCACCTATGAAGTAGAGGGGGTAAAATTGATTTCACCCTGTCTTATCTATCTGTTTGTCAATCCATCTATCTGTCCATAGACCTTTTTGTTTCATGATCAAAGAGAAGTAGAATCATGTAACTTTATACAATTGTTGCCCACAACCCAAGGTAGTGCCCTATTGTTGTCGGGTCATGAAGGTAAAAGATCAAGGTCACAATTGAAATTTGTCCAAAAACTGTTTATGTTACTGGGACAAAATGCTAGTAGGGGGTATAAGTACACTTTGTGACAGATCCAGTTCAAACAACACATTTCACAATGCACAGATTTTATTAGATTATCTTTGAATTTGCACATTTTGTCTAGAATGAAACTGTTTTCTTTGGAAGTTTGAAGAACTGTCAAATTTCAAAGAGAATGGGGCGTCTCTAGATCATGGCATGGGCTTTTTAGCTCATTTTAGCACAAAGTGCTCAAGGAGAGCTATTGTGATCACTTGTCATCTGTCCGCCCTTCCATCCATTAACAATTTCTTCAAGCATGTTCTCCTCCTAAACCACTGGGCCAATTACCCTGAAACTTGGCGTGGAAGTTTCTTGGGTGAAGCTCTTCAAAAGTTGTTAAGAATTTAATTCTATTATTCTAAAACACTGATTGCCATGCATGGTAACAGAGAGGCCAAAAATTACCAAAAATATTAGACAAAATTCTTTTCCTCGTAAGCCACTGGGACAATCAAGTTAAAACCTAGCATGGAAGTTTCTTGGGTGAGGCTCTACCAAAGTTGTTTAAGAATTAAATTTCAACAAAAACCCTGACATCCATGGTAATGAAAAAGCTGAAAATCTTCGAAAAAATTCTTATGCTATTGAACCACTGGGCCATCAAGCTAAAACTTGGAAGGAATGTTCCTTCAATAAAGCCCTACTAAATTATTTTGAGAAAAAATAATTCCATCAATAACTCTGGTTTCCAAGGAAATGGAAAGGCTGAAATTGCAGAAAATTTTTGAAAAAAATATCTTCTTCTAAACCACCGGGCCATTTAAACTTAAACTTGATAGGGATGTTCGAATTCCTTGGGTGAAGCTCTATCAAAGTTGCAACAAGAATCTTTTTCCATCAAAAGCTCTGGTTTCCATGGTAACTGAAATGTTGAAAAATTGCCAAAAATCTTAGAAAAAATTCATCTTCTGCATTTTGCTAATCAATCTTGGGCTTTGCAGGGATGTTCTTAGGGCCTAGGTTTCTTAAGTTGTTTAAGAAATCAATTCCATCAATAACTCTGGTTGCATAGGTATTAGAAAGGTCGATAACTTACACAAATTTAAAAAAAAGAATGTAATTACAGTAGGACAAAATTAAAGTCTGTTTCTTTCAAAACCACCCTAAATATACATCCAACAATCTCTGGTATTTGTAACATGCTTGACAAGTTATAAGTTGTCTTACTGTGGTGAGCAATATAGGACCATTATGGTCCTCTTGTTGTGCTTAAACACTTTTCATTCTAAACCATAATAGGAGGTATAGACAAAGATCAGCATGCACATTTGTGCAGTCTGATCTTAGGCTATGCAATATTTTTTTCTTTAGAAATCCGGAAAAAAACAAACATTGAATTTCTTCTTTTCTGAAACAAGAAGTCAGACAGTGTTCTTTTTGGATGTAGCATTATCTAATAGACCTCTACCAAGTTTGTTCATATCATAACCCTGGAGTTATGTTTTGGCACCATCCAGGATATACCTGTTAACATAGAGATAAAGAACAGGAAACTTCAAAAATCTTTTCTACTGAAACAAAAAGAAGTTTGTTTATATCATGCTCTTAGGATGATATACTTGGGCTCAGCCCATATGCATCCAATTTTAATTAGAAACAAAGTAGGAAATCTTTCAATAATGATCTGTCCAGGTCATTTAAAAAACAAACAGATTATCTTTTCTAGAAGTTGACAATTCATGCTAAATCAAAGTGGTGAAGGAGACTCAGGTGAGAGAAGGACCATCATGGTCCTCTTGTTTCAGTACTTTGATTAAACGGCAATTGATCATTTTGTATCTGTTACAGTCGGGAAGGCAGGGAGGTAGTAATACATCAACCAAATATACAGCATGTACAAGGCTTCCAAAAGTATAGTATAGAAGGTAAGAAAGTGGCTAGTATTTCATGTGTTCAAAGAATAATCCATTAGCAAAGGGCAAACTTTTGGATGGGTCCAAATTCAAAGAAGTAGCAGATGAAAGTATTGTGTGAAATGAAGAAATTGCTTTTGATTTAAGCAATTTCTTTATAGTCAGTATTGTCTTCTGATGCTTCTGAATGATAACATTTTTATTTTCCCATGATCTCTGATCGAGAGGGATTTATATAAGTTGTAAGAACTTGTTTCCAAATCAAGGTAAAATAAATAGGTTGAAACCAAAAACCATCCCTGGTATGGTGCTAAATAAGAATTTTCTTTTCAATTGGTCCATTCATTAGTTAATCTATACTTTTTCATGTTTCTTTTATTCTTAAATCTCAACCTATAAATGTCATTGGTTCTCTTTTTTGTGTTATCCCCGGTTTGGATGTGGCAGACATGGTATGAAAAACGCACTGTGATATATTCATTTTTATATGTGTTTTCTTAATATTTTACCATGTACTGTCATTTCCTATTTTACCTGAATAATATCTATCTATCTATCTATCTATCTATCTATCTATCTATCTATCTATCTATCTATCTATCTATCTATCTATCTATCTATCTATCTATCTATCTATCTATCTATCTATCTATCTATCTATCTATCTATCTATCCATCCATCCATCCATCCATCCATCCATCCATCCATCCATCCATCCATCCCATCCCATCCCATCCCATCCCATCCCATCCCATCCCATCCCATCCCATCCCATCCCATCCCATCCCATCCAATCCCATCCAATCCCATCCAATCCAATCCAATCCAATCCATCCATCCATCCATCCATCCATCCATCCAACTAAGAAGTTCATCATACATCAATTTGGTAATGGTCTAATTACATCACATGGAGATAATGTATTTTGATTAAAAATTGTCATTCTTAATTTCTTGTCATTTACCCTGCTTTAGAAAAATAATGTTTCAATTGCTTGAGGACATTTACAACAACATAAATGCAATCTATGAATTGAAAAGGAGTGTTCAGGTAAGGGATAAAAGCATCCAAGTCTCTGCAGGTTGATCAGGAGAAAGCTTTTTAGGTTTTCAAAATCTAGACTTCTCATTCTGCTTTGAGGGATAAGCCCAAAACTATTGTAAGTGCCTATATATTTATAGGCACTTACAATAAATTTGCACTGACCCCTCTACTTACTCTGTTTATTTTTGAAATACTTAAATGTCTTCTACTGGACCCAATCTCTTTTTATACACCCTAGGAAAGACGAATTGAATTATGTGATCAGCCGTGGCATCAAGTGGTGTCCACTTCTTTTGTCTGGAGCATAACTCTGCAACCTTATGTCCAATTGACTTGGAAATCAAGCAGTGTTACAGCATATCATGTGACAATTTGCTTCCTTGTAGAAATATTTGTTTTTGCACCATTTGAAGATAGATAACTTTGCCTGACAGATAATAAATCATATTTATAATATGACCTACGACGCCGGAGTGAAATAACCCTGTTGAATATTTTTGATATTACACAGGTGTTATTACACTAGTGGAATAACTATGCAAATGAGTTCAGAGCGAATAGCAACGCTTTTTTGTAACCGCGAAAGTGATGTCATAATCTATGCTTCGTGATGTCATTTTAAAACAGCGTTATAAGTTTCGCGGAAAATTTAAACGTTGAATTTAAAAAATTTAGACGATTTTCGCTAAAATTTGGGTCATATTTTAAACAGAATATAATATTTGTGCTCATAAAATACAGAATTTATTAAACTCGTCATCTAAAACAGATAAAAACTCGACGCAGCCTCGTTTTATCTGTTAATAGATTACTCGTTTTATAAATTCAGTATTCAATGACCACTCATTCAATATCCTCTACTTCAGAATCTAATCTACCCCATGAGGCAGGCTGGGATTCCTATATGTGTGGTTATGGTAGGTGCTTATATACAGTAAAACTTGTGTTAAGTGACCACTTAAGGGACCACCAAAAAGCGGTCGCTTATGGAAATGGTGGCTTAATACGAAAAACCATGATAAATGTGACGGTTTATTTTGATAACATTTATAGATTGCCAGGTCGAAGTGAACCCTATGATGTTCGAACCCATTAGAATCGTCTTATAGAGACGATTCTTATGGGTTCCAACAACATAAGATTCAACTATAACCAATTTTTTGTTAAGAATGTCCTCTTTTTCAGGAAATTTGCTTACAGTGAGGGGACTTTTTATGGTGGTCGCTTAATGAAATTGGACGCTTAATAGAAGTGGTTGCTCGAGCAATATCTACTGTATAACCTAGAAGTCGAAGTTTTGGACTAGTCCAAATAGCAAGAAGCTGACAAATGAATGGATAGAAAAAAAAGTGTTATGTTTGGAAGAAAGCGTGCTAGAAATGAAAATAATGGCTGTTTTCGGAGAAAAGCAGAGGTTTTGCTAAAGCCTTGGTGTCTTCATAATTGTTGTTGTCATGGTCATGCTAAAACTTGAACATTTTGTGATATCTCTGGTTCTACTGAAGGCATTCACATGAAACATGGCACATAAGTTCACCATCAAAAGAGCAATATAAAATGACAAGGGGGATATTTCCTGATGCATTTTATCCAAATTATGCCCCCTTTTATGCTCCCGCATCGATAGATCGGGGGCATATTGTTTTACTCATGTCCGTCTGTCTGTCTGTCTGTCTGTCCGTCTGTCCGAAAACTTAACCTTGACAATATCTTCAAGCCTATTCAAGATACAAAGCTCATATTTGGCATGATGATAGATCTCAATTATCCACATCCGCTGGTACCAAAGTCAAGGTCATGTGACAAGGTCAAGGTCATCTGTCAAGGTCAAACTTTGAAAAAAAATGCCGTTACGGGGGCATTCGTGTTTCACAAACACATCTTGTTTTACTTAGATTTTTATCAATAATGAAACACTCGAGCCAAGAGTAGGCACCTGTAGGCAGAGCTCTTGTTTGAAACATGAAGGCAGCTACTGGAATAAATGTTGCAGTTATACTAGTGTTATAAATAACAGGAAACCAGTGGTCGTTGAGCCAGCCACTGCAATATAAATACAATACCCTTGAAAGCAGGCTAACTAGAATCAAAACTGATATTACTGCATGATATCTGAATCTAGGATGATCATTCCATATTCCTGTATACAAATTTTGAAACAAAAACTCCATTTGACCTCTACTGCAACCAAGCACTTTTCAAACATTTATAATATGAAGTTCTGAGATGGTCTTTTTATGCATGCCAGTTTACATTTATAAATAATGTATCAGAAAGGGTAGTTAAAATCTGCTTTTCTTGTCATAAAGCCTGCTGAACAAAAAGCTTTAATAGAGGGTAATCACAGAGATCAGCCCACACAGACATGCAATCTGATCTTAGCCTACTTTGCCTGCTTTCTACTGAATTTTTGTAGGAATTGTGAGCAAGAATGATTGATTGAATTGAGTTTAACGCCGCTTTCACCATTTATTCAGTTGGAGCACCTAACAATGGATTCCTGGTATTTCTCTCACCAGTACATCCTTTTCTAGCCCCCAGCTGCAATCTCACATAGGTCTACAATAATCAACCCATTGGTGACAGTCATATAGTCAGAAAGAATGAGTGCCGCTGTCGGGGTTCGAACTCAGGACCTCTAGATTGACAGTCTGACACGATGGTTGAAATGTCCAGAAAAATTCAGAGGGTCGGGCCTACACTATTGTAAATACCTATATATTTATACATGTAGGCACTTACAATAGCTTTGCAAAAAAACCCTCAATTGTAAATTTGTTTGATTCAATATCAAAATCCAGTAGGAAAAGGTTTGATAGAAAATTTTGACTTGTTTTAAATCTGTCACTTCGTAAAATGTTTAAGACCTATTCATTTATTTTCTGTTGCAGTGTTCCTTCGACTAGCTCATATATTAACATTTCAAAATATAAGGTAAGAAATGAAGCTTACTTTTAAGCTCACCTGAGTACAACATGCTCAAGGTGAGCTTTTGTGATCACTTTTTGTCTTTCATGTGTCCTTCATTGTGCATCAGAAGTCGTCAACAATTTTTTAAACATCTTCTTCTCAGTAACCGATTGGCAGATTTCAACCAAACTTGGCAGGAATGTTCTTTCAAAACTTGTGAAATTTTGATTGACACCCAAATACTGGCATGGCAGGGCTTGGCATTTCTTCCCTTTAAAATCTTTGAACTAAATCTCCTGCTGAACCATTAGGCAGATTCAATTAAATTTTTTCAGAATATTCCTTGGGTGACCCTTTTCAAAAATTATTGTTTTCGAAACTTTGATTGGCCCTTAAATATGGGCATGGCAGGGTGGAGCTTTTTTGCGCCTGGAATCTTTATACAAAATCTCCTCCTAAACCACTTGGCCATTTTCAAGGAAACTTAGTCCTAATGTTCTTTGGGTGACCCTCTTCAAAAACCGTACATGAAATTTTTATTGGCCCATAAATATGGGTGTGGTAAGGGGCTTATTTTGAGCTCGAAACCTTTGAACAACATGTCTTGAACCACTGGGCTGATTTCAATAAAACTTTGTTAGAATGTTCTTTGGGTGACCCTCTTCAAAAACCGTACATGAAATTTTTATTGGCCCATAAATATGGGTGTGGTAAGGGGCTTATTTTGAGCTTGAAACCTTTGAACAACATGTCTTGAACCACTGGGCTGATTTCAATAAAACTTTGTTAGAATGTTCCTTGGGTGACCCTCTTAAAAAATGTTTGTGAAATTTTGATTTATCCTTTAATATGGGGGTGATAGGGTGAGGCTTATTTTGAGCCTGATATCTTTGAACATCTTCTCAGTAAACAGTGGGTTGGCAGGGTCCTTTTTCACTTCAAATTCTTGAAATAACATCTTTTCCTCAACAACTAGACAAATGTGAATGAAACTTTCGGAATGAAAGTTTCTTTGGTAAGATTCAATGGACCAATAAAATTTAGGTGAGCCATTTAGGGCCAATCTGGCTCTCTTGTTTCTCTGTCTTTTCATCTGTCCATCAACAATCACAGGAAAGAAAAATTCTTCGTCTGAAAAGAAATTAATTTCAACTAAACTTCACAGAAATGATCAGTAAATAAAGCACTCTCAAAATTCTCAATAGAAGGTCCTAGTTAGCAGTCAAATAACTGATGGTTTACCATCAACTTAATTGTCATTGTTGTTCCTCACAATACACTTTCTAAAAGACTAAAGAAGGGGTTATACATTTTATTCACACTCATCGTAAAGTACGTATTTTTTGTTTGTGAGAAGTGCTACAATCCCATTCTGATTGGAATGATATTTTTAACTTTTTTCATAAATTGACATAATAAAATGACTGAAACAATGAATCAAACACCTTTATAACTCTTTTTAATTTCAATTAGTATCTAGTTCTGTTCTTAGCTCCACTGGCCAAAAGGCCACTTGAGCTATTGTCATGGCGCTGTGTCTGTAACTTTTTCTTTAAAAATCTTCTACTCAGAAACTACAGGATGAATTTCAACCAAACGTCACAGGAATGATCCTTGGGTGACCCTCTTTCAAAGCTTCAAGAAATTTTGATCCAATTAAAAACATGGATTAAATAGGCATGGCTTATTTCTAAAAATGGTAAAAAAGTGAATTTTCTCATATTCTTATTGATGGATATCAATTAAATTTTACATGAATGATCCTTTGGTGACTCTATCAGTCTACAAAAATTTAATGTGATCAGATGAAAAATTTGTATTTTATGGGCGGAGGTCATTTTTCTATATGTTATTTAGTGGAAACTTTGAAAATCATTTTCTCAGAATCCAATCCAAATTCCACTGGAATTATCCTTTGGTGACCCTTTATCAGTCTACAAAAAATTATTGTGATTGGATGAAAAATATGTCTTTTATCAGAGGATGTCATTTCTCTATATGTTATAAAGTTGGGCAGAGGTCATTTCTTTATATGTTTTATAGTGGAAACTTTGAAAATCATTTTCAACATCAAAATATTTAAAAATCTAGTAAAAACTTTGGTTTGCTATTACAAAAATTTCACGCCTGTAGAGCAACTCAAGCCATTCATGGCTTTCTAGTTTGAGATTTAAAATGAGAATGCTCAATTCATTGTCCATAGAAGTTTATAATATTTTTTGATGTATTTTACTCAGCTTAAATGGTTTATCCAAGCTTACCTTGGTTTTATACAGTATTCTTAATTTACAATATTCTAAGACTTGTGCCTGAAAAATAAACATTTAGCAATGTAGACAAGAATCCAATGCAATAACAAATGGTCAAGTGCTCAAATATGGGTGAAGACCTTGTCTTTCTACAAAGCAAGGATTGAATACACTAGTCAAACTATGCGGATGCACAGACTGGCCTGACGCTATGCTTTGTTGACATATGAAATTATTTGAAATGTTGCACATAGGCTCATTTATTAATAAAAAATAATTATACCCCTTGCATTTGTAGATTAGGGGCCTTTTGTTTTACCTGTGTCCATTGATCTGTCTGCAAAAACAGAACTTGTGCACTTAACATTTTCCAATGACTTCAATGGTTTTCAAGCAAAAATGTTCTTATTTGGAATAACAAATCTTCTCATAAAATCACATCTTTGATTTTCAAGGTCAAGACAATCTGACAACAAGGTCAAGGTCAATTATCAAGTTCAAACTTCTACAGTAAATGCCATTTCAGGGACATTAAAAGTCACAATATTGTTTCACAAAGAAATCTTGTTCATTCTTTTTCAGGTCTGCAGATGTTATACCATGTCCGTTTCATCGTTATTTAAACTCCATGTCAAGTTACGCAAATAATATTAACTTGATTCGTGGATATTTAAATCACATTGTAAGTATCTTAACCGTTCTCATGCTGTTCATGGCATATTCTTTTTGTACACAAAGGCTTCACACAGGTCTGCAGTCTTACCTTAACCTAAACTGCCTGCTTTCTACTTAGTTATTGTTTGATTGAGTTGAGCCAGTTCGATTCAAATATTTTTAAAATTGGCAATTAGTTTCAAATAACAATTGAGCCTGTGTGTGAAATTTTCTACAATTTCAGACCATTGTGAGGTACAAAAGATGGGTAGCGCTGACAACGACACAATGCAAAAATTATTTATGCTGACTGCATGATGACAGATAAAGACTTTATATATCCATGTAGCACATTGTGAAGATTCTGTCATACTGTACGGCTGCACAGGCTGACCAGAAGCTTTGCTTTGTGCAAATTCAAAATTGTTGTAAATGTCATGCAAATGCTCATCTAATTTGAGCAGGATGAGGAATAATGAATGATAGTGTAGTATATTCTTTGCTTAACAATCTTTACTCACCTAAAATATTGTATTATTTGGTGTATCATGACATTAACTCAATTTTATCAAATCATACCTTTTTAGAAAACCAATATTTAATTGTTGTCATGCTGAACCTAGAATACTCCTGTTTAAAAGGTGGTGTGCTTCCTGATCTTAATTTACATCACCCATTTATCCCCTCTAAGTCTGGGTTGTATATGAAATTGAATATCAACAGAAAGATTGCCCTTTACTTTTGGATTTTATGACTTTTAGTACTTTGAGTTTACTGGGATTTTACAAAGGTTTTAATTCAGCATGGCAAGGTTTATGAGCTATTTTAGAGATTGTTGGCAGAACAAAAATATTCAAAAGGAAAAGAATGGTCATAATTCCATAAACTTGAAAATATTGATGGTAATACCATGAGTTACTTGACAAAATGACCAAAATTACCTACCTGGTCTTCCACAACAATACAAATTCTATCAAAAACGCCCCAAATGAGCAGATAATTTTACAACCAATCAGCTATAGAATAAACATTAAAAAGATGTGCCAGTCAGTGCATAACACATGCAGGTATATTGTCAATAGTTCACAGATAACTACACATAAGGGAGCCATTTGATATACTTGAGGAGGATAAAATGGACTAGAATTTTTCTTTTGTCAAAGAATTTCATCATATTCTTTTTTCTGCTTCAATCTTGTAATGTTGCCCCTTTTCAATTTCAGAATAATGGGATGATATTTTGAATTAACAAAATACAGTCAAAACTGTGTGAGTGGACACCTGAAAATAGCGGCCAAACTGCCGTATGCGTCCAGCTCAGGTCCGCCCGCGCAAATTTGCTCTTAAAAGTAACTGTGAATAGCCGCAATCTGTCGTATGTGGCCAGCGGTCACCTTTAATTATCTGCATCGGAACCATTGTGTATCCCCTTAAGCGGTCACGCGAGTCATCAAATTATGACAGGTGACTGGCTGATGAATGAAAAATCGATAACAAGTCTGGATTATCATATGCATTTTCCCTGAAGCTTACCTAATTAACATGTCTTCTAATTTTTGTTGTCTGAGTGACCAGCATGTAGTTTATTTATAACGCCCGTAGCAGATTATTGATATTCCAATTAATGAGCTTTTTAAACCTTAACATTTCTGTTTGTCCGAACTATCAAAAGATTTTTTGATGGGTTGATCTTGGAGGGGATTTCCCTTCGTCAGCTCTGGATGTATTTATTTTTAATCAGAATTACTATTTTGTCTTTTTCTTCTTTGCACCATTGCGCAGTTATTAAGTTTTGTTAAGTCCAAGTGCAAGTCAAATTGCCTAGAAATGGCCACTTCAACAGAATGCTTGGTGCACAAGATTGTTCATAATTAGGTCTGGATCGTGAAATAAGACCTATACAGACCATAAGAGAATTCGAAATAAGGATGACCAAAACTGTTAATAGCACTTAGTTTTTTTTTACGGAAAAACAGGGTACAATCGGAAAATTGACTTAAGGAAAGAAGAAACAAAAAGCACATCAAGTTAGGAAGAACTTATGCGAGAAGCATTGATAAAGGAATAAAAGACATTTTCAACCGATGTCAATCAACCAGAAAGCCTGCTTGGATAAACAGAAACTAAATATAAGTAAATCAGCAGTGTATAGTTTGATATGACTTGATCATGAGTGGCGACAGTAAACGATATGTATCGAGGCTTTAAGAAATATGCATGCATTTTCAGCATGCAGAGAGTTTTGGAAGCAGTACCCAAGAAATCCCAGATTTCTTTGGTGGGTCTATCTCAATAAATTAAGGATGTAGTTGTGTAAAACTAAGGTATCCAAAACAAACCCTAAAAGAACATTTCCTGTGAGTGTAATACAATAAATGTTCCTTCTATGAAACATCTAACGATATAACAATTTGTTGTGAAAAAAAATAACATTTACTTTACCCATCCCTTCTTGAGTTAAAAAGTATGATATTGCATATCCAGGCAAAAGATTGAGGAGAGTGGTTTGAAAAATCAAATATTTTATTGAATGCATATCAAAAGTCTACATCAACAATGCTTTTAGATGTTTTGACAAAAGGTTCTCTAATTGTAACAAGTCCAAAGGGCCAGTAAAGAGGCTACTTTGATAAGAAGTGATTCAGTTTTGAAAGGATGTTTCATGTATTATAAATCAACGTTAATAGAGTGCGCTAACACCCATTTACTAGTGTAACATTTTTATTCATATCTTCGTGAGTATTGAAAATAGCCCTCTGTAATTACACCAGAATAAAGAAAAATGATAATTCCACATTACATGTAATTTTCAGTTTCATCGGACATTTGAAATAAAAGGAATTGCAAACGTTCATGAATTCCTGGGACAAACCTCGAACTTGTCTTTTCTTCCAGTTTAAAATATCAAGTTGTATTAAAACATTTTGTCTGTTGACCTCTGTTAACACTTCCCTGTTTTACAAAATTTTGGACCTGTCCAAATTCAAAGGTTTTGCAGAAGAAAATTTAAAGTGGATTTAATTTGAAAAATAACCATTCAGTAGGGTAGAAAATAGTGTGGAAAAAGAAGAAATTGCTTGTCAGAAGCAATTTCTTCTTTTTTCACAATGTTTTCTCAATCATAAAATCACGGGCATGTAAAAAGGAGGGATTAAACAGCAAAGGGTTTAATGTATGTTTCAGAATTTAGCTGGTCCAGATCCTGTAACTCAGAGACCTGACATGTTGTACCTGACACATCGGAAATTGTGGCAAACATTAGACATTGAACAGGTATGTTACTTCTTGTAACATAAACAATAATTTGAATGAGAGAACTTTAGCAAACAACACAAGCTTTCTTAAATGCTTTTTGGAGGTTTATCGAGAAGTAACTGTAGATTATCACTTGATAATCTCACCACAAAAGCAGTGAAATTATCAAAAGCTCATACCCTGCTTTTGTGCATTTCATCCTATCTGACGTCATCTATGCGGGGCGAAATAAGTGACGTCACAATGAACGTGGCATAGCAATCATGCGCAAAATGACGCGCTTTACGAAAATTTGTTCTAGAAATTTCACATTTTGTCTCATTTTTGCAATTAAGAATAGAATAATCATTTGTTTTTCGAGTAGGATCGATTAATATTTCATTTTGTGAACAAAAAAAGCTATATTTTCACTTGTGGCTCCGCCACTCATGAAAATATAGTTTATGTTGTTCACTCAATGAATATAAATCAATCTTACACTGAAACAAACGATTATCCTCTATATCTTTATGAAAAAAAATCTTTGCCTGTTGATTGCTTGATATTGATAGAAAAATCAAAAGTGAAATAAAAGTAAAAAAAGGGACGTTAATTCCACAAAATATTTTAGCTTATTTAAATGGTTTAGCTTTAGAAAAGGACTTTTAGTTGCAAGTTCTTAGATAAAATGGTGGTGAAATTGAGGTAGCCACTTGAATAAATTCTTCCTTCCCAGTTGTTTAATCAGCAGTTTCTTTGGTAAAGATCTGTCATGCATTGATTGTTGTACACCATAAGTTTAAACAACTTTTATCTGGTTAATCTTATAAAAATCTTTGTTGAGCCTCACAAGTTCTAAAGTTATAAAGCGTGGTAGTGTTCCAGAGTGTTCTCAAATGATTTTGAATGGTATTTGAATGATTTGAGTTAGTGGTAAAAAGCTGCAAATGGAACTTTGAGGGTGATTTGGAATGATTTTCAGGGATTTAGCTTTTGTGCATCAGAGGCGCAAAAATAAGTAGCCAGGAACCTAAAAACTTTGTGATTAGAGCCCCATAGACTCTCTAGTGTTCAACTTCAGGAAAGAAGTGATGATTGCTTTAAATAGTCTTCAATTCTTTACTGAATTTGAGCCCAAAATATGTTTATATTTCTATTAGTTTCTTTACCTTTAACCAGAGAATAGCTCTTAATCTAAAAAAACAAGATTATAGCCTAAAAGTAAAAGTCTATATCTATATAACAAGGGCTCTCAGAATTTAAGAAAGGACCCTTAAGATCCCAATGATTGAGTTCTTTAGACCCTATTTTGTTTATGTCAGACCAAAAATCTGTATTTTGAATTTAGATGTGTGTCAATTTCATAATGATATTGACAGTATGTGACGGACTCTAAAGATAAAATTATAAAAAGATGTTAAAGATAAAAATGATTGCCAATAATTTAAGCCACCACCATAGCACAGTAGGTAGCCCACCAGACTGTCAATCTAGAGGTCCCGAGTGTGATTCTTTATGGCGGGACTTATCCTTTCTATCCTTTCTGACTTTTTGTCTCCCACCAATTGGTCATTAATTGTAGATCTATTTGGGATAGCAGTTAGTGGTTAGGAGAGGATGTAATAGTAGTACTAATGTGAAAAATACCAGCAATCCATTGTTAGGTTCTCCAGCTGCTATGATATAACTGAAAATATTGTTGAAAGTGGCGTAACACCCCATTCAAAAAAAGCCAATTGTTTTGAAATGCTATCCTCCTTTTCACGTGTTTTCACATGCAAAGTGGGGTACCATTTCCAAAAGTTTACAAACATTATAGTGCCTTGTATGCAGGTCTGAAGTTTCTCCATCATGGGTGTTTTGTTTTTCTTTACAGGTAGCTAAATTAATGTCTCGGTATGGTTCTGTTGATGTGAAACCACTTGGTAAATCAAGAGCATTAATTGCTGCTGGAAATTTTTATTGGTAACAAAATTCATCTCCCTTTACTATCCTTTTGAAATGTTGGGCAAAAAGTACACACATTTAAAACCTTGATTAAATCATAAAATGATTTTACTGTACTAGTATTAGATTATCTTTCAATTTTGATAAAGTGGAGTTGGAAATAATGTCAATAAATCAAAATAAAAACCTATTGGATGTGTATAACATTTACATATAACAAAGAGAGAGATATATGGAGAGAGATAGGGATACCATTTGACTAATAACTAAATCTTGCTACATAAAATATAAGTTGATAGAATATCATGTTTCTTTGATTTAATAATTATGTGCTCTTTGGTTAATAACTATCCAGCACACAGCATTTTATTGCAGCGTACTTGTGGGGGCCGTTCTTTTGAACTGTTTATTTTCTTGAATTTGACAGTGCCAAAGACATTTTAAAAGGTTTCAAGAAAGACAAAGTGTACTATGTTACGAAATATAGACTGTGGAAACATTCACCTATAGCACAAGGTTTATTATGGTATGTTAGGTATTATTGCACAGAAAGGTTCCATCTTATTCTCCGTCAAAACAAACCTATCAGGGCCAAAAGTTTTAAAACTATTCTCAGGCTCAGGCACAATTTTCTCAAATTTCAATTTGAAATTTAAGCCATAATTCTGTTTTATTACTCTTTTAAATGTATAAGCATAAAAGATTATATTAATAAGTTGTTATAAATAACAACTTATTAATATTATCTTTTATTTTCATACATTTATTGAAATTTAAGATTTGAGAAAATTGAGCCTGAGCCTGAGAAAAGTTTATAACCTCGGGCCCAGATATTATAAAAAATGTGTGGTCAAGGTCATGAAACAGACAGCAAATTGATGGAGGGGGACTTAAGCTACAGCTTTTTCAAACTGAAGTAACAATGATTAAGTTACCACTTTTACAAAAAATTGTCGAACAAAATTGAGAAAGAATCAGGAGTTTGTTAGTTACTATAATATTGAATTTTGCTGACCATATACATATAGTACAGTTCTTTGCTCTACTTAAAGGTTGATTTATCTGTCATTGCGAACACACAATTTACCGTGGTGATTTTGGAATGAAACAGAATGAGTGTGAGTAGCGAGTCAATACAGGTTCTATAAATAGCTTCCTATGTCTTCAAGAACAATTGAAATTATGTCAGTGAAATTAATTTTTTTTCTAGCTAAATTTATTTGGAATGTCCAGTAGATTCTATCTTTTTTAATGAGTCTGGAGTGTCTTTGAATGGTTTGAGGGAGTGTTTGGAATGAATGAAAGGAGCATTGAGAGAGTGATTTTTAGCTCCACTTGCTGAAAGCCACTGGGGCTATTGTCATGGCGTTGTGTCCGTCGTCCGTCCATCCGTCTGTGCGTCCGGTCATAAACTTTTTCTTTAAAAATCTTCTCCTCAGGAACTACTGGATGAATTTCAACCAAACTTCACAGGAATGATCCTTGGGTGACCCTCTTTCAAAGTTGTCCAAGAAATTTTGATCCAATGAAAAACATGGATTTAATGGGCGTGGCTAATTTCCAAAAATGGTAAAAAGTGAGATTTTTCAGATTCTAATTGATGGATACAGATGAAATTTTACATGAATGATCCTTGTGTGACCCTTTATCAGTCTACAAAAGATTATTGAGATCGGATGAAAAATATGCATTTTATGGGCGGAGGTCATTTCCCTATATGTTATATAGTGGAAACTTTGGAAATCATTTTCTCAGAATCTAACCAATGGATATCAACCAAATTTTACTGGAATAATCCTTGAGTGACCCTCTATCATTCTACCAAAAATTATAGTGATCGGATGAAAATTATGTATTTTATGGGAGGAGGTCATTTCTCGATATGTTATATAGTGGAAACTTTGGAAATCATTTTCTCAGAATCTAACCAATGGATATCAACCAAATGCTACTGGAATGATCCTTGAGTGACCCTTAATCAGTCTACAAAAATTATTGTGATCAGATGAAAATACGCATTTTATGGGCGGATGTCATTTCCCTATATGTTATATAGTTGAAACTTTGAAAATCATTTTCAACATTAGTAGAATCCAAAATATCTAAAAGTCTAGTCAAAACCTTTATGCTTTACAAGATTTTCAAGCCTGTGGAGCGACTCAAGCCATTCATTGCTTTTTAGTTGATGGTTTTGATGAATGTCAGTTTCACAATGTTGTTAACTGTACAGGAACATGAAGGCGTAATCAATATGATATGCCCTGCTTTGAACCCAATAGTACAAAAATTGCTAAATGTACCAAAAAGTGAGTTTATCAGTTTGATAATTTTGATCATTTGATTTGTTTGTAAGGGAAATCACATGATGTATCTAGTGACAATCCACTTGAAAGCATTAAAGAGATCAGTTTATATTTTCAGGTCAGGTCTCCTGTTATCTGGTGGACTTTGTGCATGGGCATTACTTTCCAGTAACAAAAAACAGTGATTTGGACGAAATTCAAGAAACATTTTCCTGTATTGATCTGTGATAAAATAAAAAAAATAAAAAAGAGCGAAAAAAGAAAATCATAGAATGTTCATCTTTTTTGCATAGATAACTCCTATGTATTGCTTTAACCTAGCTGTTATTGACAAAGTTAGGACATCCTTTGATATTTCGAGGGTTCAGTGCAAGACTGTACTAAGTGTATATACAATTTATATACACTTAGCACAGCCTTGAACTGAATTGTTGATTTGTGACCTGTCACTCCAAAGGGCCATCTGGAAATCCGTAAGAAAACAACTTTGTAAAAGAGATTGGATCCAGAAAAAAACAACTGGAGGTCGCTTTTCAAAAACTCTAATACAGGAAGGTAGAATGCTCATTCTAGATTCAGAAAATCAGCAAGGTGCCAAAGGTTGTCAGATTGCGCATCTCGAAAATGGTCCCTCTTAGCGTGACTAATTACATTTGTACTTTGAAAACCACCAGAAATTCATTCTTAGGTGCTGAAAAATTGTTGAAAGTGGTTTAAAGCCCCATTCAAACACACACGCATATACCTTCCTGTACAAGATTTTTTGAAATGAGACCTTGGATTGATCCTTACAGGAACAAATCCTTTTAAAAGTTAGGTGGTCATTTTCGAGCGATGGGGCATATTTATCTTCACTATCGAGCAAGGTATAACCCATAATATTTTGCCCTGGCAGAGCAGGGCCAAATTAACGGGTGGTTGCATAGGTTAAGGTAAATAAGATTTTAAATCACTTTTATAGATCGTCGACAATGTAAACTTGAAATGTTAAACTATCGGTGAGTAGCCAATCCCTCGTATAATTAGCTAATCAAGCTGGAGTTAACTAGGTTTTGTTACCCATCGGTGAAATGTGTTCACTTTTGCTTTGTACGTTTCGAAAGAGCTCAAAATATTGAATAAGTAAACTCATCTTACAACGTCACGGCTAAGCCAGGACCTGTCAGGTGATTAATAACGCAAAATACACTACTGAGAGGGATAACTCTAAATGCAGTTTTTTACACATTATGCCCTGAGAAGAGCAACTATGAATATAACTCCCTTTCCCCTTAGAAAAAAGCCTATGCTTGAAAATTCCAACAATTCAGATAAAGCAATGTGAAGACTAGGATTTGCCTTTGCTCCCTTACAGTCTGATCAAAGTTTTTACTGGTGACTATACATAGCTTTCTATTGGATAAAATAGCTACTGACTCGTAGTCTCACAAACAGGAAATATTTTAATGCAGTGTGTGGCTTTCCAGACTGCTCTGTGTTTGTCCATCACACACACTTGAACAGTTGGAAACGCTTCTTACAGGATCATTTGTTTCTTTGAGACTATTTTCTTCTAAAACCTTGTTACTACAGCTTGTATGCAAGCTGTAGTTATGAGGTTTTGAAGATTTTCAATATCTAGACAATAGATTTCGAAATTCCCCTCAGTATTTTACTGCAATAAGTGTATGCAACGAGTGCAACTAGAGAAAAAAATTGAATACTGGTACTTTATTTAGTCAACTTTACAATGTATCAGGTATTTATTTAAAACCTAATAATACTTTTTGCTTAAGTAAGTCAGTGAAGCTTACACGCCGGCGAATCCTTTTTTCACCATCCTTTGTAACCCAGTGTTTTTTCGTTCGTATGAATAATTCATGAAGCATTTTAAAAGGTGATCTCAAGTTTTTTTTTTTTTGAGAAAACTGATCTATTTTAAGCATACAGTACAAGTCCTTTCTTTCTTAAAACACGTCACATGTCGGCAAAATGTATTCTTTCTGACAATTCGTGCCCAAAGTTGCTACATATGTTCGCCTTATCCCATATTTAAATAAAAATAATGATAGTCTTTTTCAACTTTGCTTTAAATCACCTGGGGCCCGTTTTACTAAACTTCGTACTAAAAAGTTGATCGTAAGTCAAAATTACAAATCGTGCCTGGTGTTTTTATTATCCCCCGCCGATGAAATCATCGGGGGGGATATTGTTTTTGCCATGTCCGTCCGTCCTTCCGTCTGTCCGTCCGACATTCGTTTCCGCGCTATTTCTTGAAAACTATAGACTGGATTTCAATGAAACTTGGCACACAGCTTCACTACAATGAGGACATGCGCATATCCTCCGGGTTACCCGGTTCGACCATCGAATTTAGAGTTACTCCCCCTGACTGTTTAAGCCATATACATACATAGTGATATTTGTTTCCGCGCTATTTCTTGAAAACTGTAGACCAGATTTTAATGAAACTTGGCACATAGCATCACTACAATGAGGACATGCGCATATTGTCGGGATTACCCGGTTCGACCGTCAATTTAGAGTTACTGCCCCTTACTGTTTAAGCAATATACATACAGAGTGATATTGGTTTCCGCGCTATTTCTTGAAAACTGTAGACAGGATTTTAATGAAACTTGGCACACAGCTTCACTACAAAGAGGACATGCGCATATCGTCAGGGTTACCCGGTTTGATCGCCGAATTTAGAGTTACTGCCCCTGACTGTTTAAGCCATATTCATACAGAGTGATATTCGTTTCCGCGCTATTTCTTGAAAACTATAGACGGGATTTCAATGAAACTTGGCACACAGCATCACTACAATGAGGACATGCGCATATCGTCGGGGTTACCCGGTTCGACCGTCAATTTAGAGTTTCTGCCCCTGACTGTTTAAGCCATATACATACAGAGTGATATTCGTTATTTATTCGTGATATCGCTATTTCTTGAAAACTATAAGTTGATGTAGATAAAAGATAACCTGTACCTAAGTTTGATATTAACTCCATTGACAATGAAAATATGATCGGCGGGGGATATCAATTCAACGAATTTGCTTGTTGATTGTTTGATTCTGCCTTGCAAAATCTCATCTTTAGAAGACGATTCCCATGAGATGTTACATGGCAGAATTCCATATTTAGTTACTAATATAGTAGCTATTTTAATTTTTGACTTGCGCAAAAAATGATCGTTAGATATTTAGTAAAACGGGCATATTACTTCCATATTACATTTAAATCTGAAACACCAGCCCTGTGCTCAGGATGTAAAAACGTTTGGCGAGCGCTTCGCTAACGTTTTCATCCTTAACGCAGGGCTGATTTTTTTCATATTTTGAAAGAGAATCAGTACGTCATTATAATTTTGAGTGGCTTATAAAGGTATATACATTAACTACCAATATTCATAGGAACGACGTTTCAAGAGCGCATTGTCCCGGGGGTAATCGATGGAGAGTAACACCCTGTCCCACAGACGCCGATTTCCAAAATGGCCATAATACCTCGGCATAGCGTATTTTCCCCGATTTACTACGAATTGAGACCGTTTTTGATCATCATTTGATATTGCGCTTTATTGAGACACTGTCGGTGTTCCCGACTGACTAAGAAAGAACTACGATCCGACCCGACGTACTACGATTTCTCACGATTTTATTCCGAAGTAATACGATTTATGGAGCCGAATTACTACGCAATAACACGACGTAGACCGACTCTTCCGATTTCTTTCTTCGAAGTACTACGATGAATAAATATTTAGTGTGACATTTGCCGATGGATGTCGATAGAATTCAAGTTCCCTTTTTTCCCAAGATAGTCAAGATTTCGAACGCTGGATATATAATTCTTATTCTTATAGTATTAAAGAAATAGAACAATATCTATATAGCCATCAAATTAACTAGAGAATATAATTGAAGACTGTTTTTAACAGTCTTCAATTCTTTTCTTAAGTTGATCCCAAAAAGGTGCATTGTTCTTATACAATAGTCGATTAACGGATAATGATTCAGGACCCGAGTAGGAATGATTCCTTACCCGGTAGTCGAATACTCGTCCAGGCCCTACAAACGCGACTAGTATCCTACAGCGCTTCTGACAAAAAACAAATGCATAATTGCAAAAGAAGACTGACATGGCGAATTTACATGCAAGGCAATTAATTTTTGATAAACTCTGTATATTGACACCTTTCGCTTTTCGTAACGACTGGCGTGGCATATTTTTTTTAAGCTCACCTGAGTTTTTGTGATCGTCCAATATATCCGTCGTCCGTCGTGCATCGTCCACAATTTCTTTAAACATCTTCTCCTCTTAAACCTGTTGGCCAATCTTGATGAAACTTGGCAGGGATGTTTCTTGGGTCAAGCTCTACCACAGCTGTTCAATTAAATGAAATTCATCCTTAACTCTCACTTAATCCTTTACAAAAAGGATGAAAATAGGAAAATCTTCAAAAATGTTCTTCTCTGAAACCAGACGGCAGACAACTTTCATATTTGGTATGTAGCATTATCTAGTAGGGTTCTGCCATGTTGGTTCATATAAAGACCCTGGGGTCATATTCAGGCTTCACCTTGGGGCATCCCTTTTAGCTCACCTGAGCATGAAGGTTGAAAATTAAAAAAAAAATCTTAAAAATTCTTCTTCTCTGAAACCAGAAAGTAGACAGCTTTCATATTTAGTATGTAGCATCATCTTGTGGACCTCTACCAGGTCTGTTCATATCAAGACCCTGGGCTCACATTTGGGCTCCATCCTGGGAAAACCTTCAGAAGTCTTTTTTCTGAAACCATAAGACAGGGAGTTTTTATATTTTGATATATAGCATAATCTAGTGGATTTCTACCAAGTTTGTTCATATCAAGACACTGAAGTCATATTTGGGCTCCACCCTGGCATATCCCTACTTACGTATTTTAATATCTAGCGTAATCTAGTGAATTTATAATGACTATTTACAGTTCAATACATCGTGAAACTGACCGTCAATCCGATCGAAATCTTTACTCACAACACTCACTAAGATCGTGCAAAAACGCTCCAAAATCAGTTGAAAACATTTCGAAATCGTTCAAGGCGATCAACATTTCATTCAAATCGATCAAAATGTTCTACGATATAATTGGCTAGTGTGGAATTTAAAGCGTCTGATTGGTCCAAGAAGACACACAAAAAGAAAAATAAACGTATATTTGAAAAAGGGAGGAAATACATATCGGTAATTTCGTTCATGACGAACAAAATTAGTGATATTGGATTACATCCCTTTAATTAATTATAAACTATTTATCGACTATATATACAACTCAGTATGAACCTCAAAAAGCTCGATTTACCTGTCAGGTCAAAGACAATCAATTATACCTAATTTGAAACATTGAAGGCAGACAAAGTGTCACAAAAGTTTCAAAATGATTTTAAACCATCAAATATTCATCTATTCCCGGGATTGAAATTGCGCATGTAATTTTGTGACGTGCAGGTTATGCAAGTGCGTATGATTCCCGGGTAATAATTAGTCTTGTTTGCATGCTGGAACCTAGAGGATCTGTGAACATTTAATTCGGCAAGTATTAAAAAAAATCAGTTTTTCTACCAAAAAGTTTTAATTTAGGAAATGGCAAAATCCGTATTTTATCATTCGCATGCTGTATTTCTGAACACACAAACAAACAAACAAACAAAAAAAAAACACCACCCACAACAACAAATTTGTCATGGTGAATGAATTTAGAATGATTTCTATATGAAATGAGTTAGAATAGAGCGTTTTTAATGAAATTAAAGGGAGGTAGTTCAATTGGACAAAATTACCAATATTCTTTTACGTCCCTTTTTTAAAATCTACGTGCTTTTGTGTTTGAGTGTCTTTAGTACTTCAACGTTTGCTAATAAAACAATGGAAAGATTTGATCAATTTGAATGAAAAATTGGTCATTTTATACGATTTTGAAGAGTTTTTAAGTTTCTTTTCAGCGTTTCTGAATGGTTTGAGTGAGGTTATTGTCAATTTCACAAGGTTACTAACTGCAAAGGGACCCCCTGTTCCTGATTTCCTGTTTTGATACTCTGAATGTGTTGATATCTCTGGCATTTGTTCTGTTTTTAGAAGTCCACAAGTGATTTGCTTTTGATACACTGCGTAAATTCATTATACTGATAGAATTTTGTTTTTATTGCTCGAAGAGTTCAATTTTCTCTCTCCAAATAAAGAAAAGAATAACGACCCCACTGTATCGTTAATTGCGAGTTTTTAACAAATTCTTAATATAGAGGATATTGAATGAGTCGTCATTGAATACTGAATTTATTAAACGAGTCATCTATAAACAGATAAAAACGAGGTTGCGCCGAGTTTTAACTGTATAAGATGACGAGTTTAATAAATTCTGTATTTTATGAGCACAAATTTTATACTTTTTATGTTTATAATATGACCCGAATTTTATCGAAAAATCGTCAAAATTCTTGAAATTCAATGTTTCAATTTTTCCGCGAAACTTATAACACCGTTTAAAAATGACATCACAAAACATAGATTAAGACGTCATTTTTGCGATTACAAAATAGCGTTGCTATTCGCTCTGAGCTCATTTGCATAATTATTCCACTAGTGTAATAACACCCGCGTAATATCAAATATTCAACGGGGTTATTTCACTCCGGCGACGTAGGTCATATTATAAAGATATGTAATATGTATTTACCCAGAAGACCGAAAATTGAGTTAGTTAACCACAGGGGTCTGGCCGACGATAAATTGTTAGAATCTGTAGCCAATCCCTTTTGCTATTCTTTTTATTTCTACGTGCCTAGTAGGCCTATTAATATTACATATATGCAAATGATTGTAAAATAAAAGTAAAAATATGTTTATACTAAAAACTCTTAAAAAGTAACCCAACATTTTAAAATCGAAAAAAAGCCCGATGGGTTATACCGATGTGTCTGTCGCGCGTGCGTTTAAGCGTTTGCAAAATGTTTACTTTAAAAAACTTTCGAATTGAAAATCGTTTGGAAATATTGCATAAAGAGATGTGGCTAATTTCCATATATGGTAAAAATTGAGTTTTCGCAGAACCAAACCACTGGATCTCAAACGAATTTCAAGTCAGTGATCTCGGGGAGTTCATTTACAATTAGTAACTTCGTGAAATTGAAATTCACTTCGATCAAAACCATTCTCAATCGCTCAGAACGCGCTCCATTCATTCATTTCCAGCACTAACTCAAAAAAATAAAAAAAAAAAAAAAAAAAAAAAAAAACGCTCCAAAATCACAAAATAAGTTAAAAACTACATTCAAAATAAATAAAGCTAGACAAAATTGCTATTTCACTGACATAATTGAAATAAGCGTCTGATTGGTTTCTTCAAGAAATTGGAAGCTATTTATAGAACTTTTATTCATATCTTATAAAATGGAAGTACTAAATGCTGCTTATTTTGTTCATCCTTAGCGGTATTAGATATCTCCATTAAATTCCATTCAAAACTCCCGCCAAACTTTTTATAGAACTTGAATGCATATTTTACTGGAGGGAAGTACTAAATGCCGCTTATTTTGTTCATTCTGAACAAAATTAGGGATATTGCATATCTCCCTTAAATCTCATCGAAAACTCGCTCTACACACTCATACAATACCATTCCGAAATCATTCCAAAATTATTCAATTTGTCAATTTCATAGTGTTATTAACTGTATAACACTGAAAAGAGTAAGGTCATCGGATGAAAAATTTGCCCTTTTTTTCGGAGGTCATTTCTTCATTATGTTATGAACACATATTTTTCAAAAAAAAAAAAAAAAAAAATATTGGATCCTATTCACGTACATATCAGTGATCCTTGGTTGACCATTTATCTGACTGAAAAAAAAATGCGATAGAATGGAGGATATGTCTAATATCGGCGGATGTAATTTCTAGATATTATTTTAATTTCTAAACATGTCTTTTATAGACAAAACATCTCCTTTTTTATATAAAGCATTATTATCCTCTGTCATTTACTATCAGGAGATACAGGTATGTGGAGCGAATCAGGCGCTCAAGCCCCTGAAGTTCCTAATTTCCCTTTTTAGGATCGAACTAGACTAGAAATGCGATTCGTGTATCAACTCTGTCTAAGTCAGATACTATTCCTAGCATGGTAGTAGTAGTTAGTCTCGTCCGTATAGACCAGATTGCGTATATAGACAAAGAGTAATTATCCGATCAAAAAATGTGGAGTAAAATTTCGGAATCGATTTTATCTACCTGTTTCGTAACAGATCTATTTTTAGCCATCAGGGCGTGACGCGAAAATACACCGTGTTTTCAAATAGTAGGTTTAATCCCGCATAATGCGGTGAAAAAATGTAGAGAAAAAATCGTCTGCTAGTTTTCCAATATTTTTTTTACTAGAGCGAAGGTAAAAGGCGTCTGCTCTCGTTGAAAGTTTAAACCCGACTGATTAAGTGTAAATAAATTTAATCTTGGACGAACCCATGCGTGAAGGGTATACAGGTAAGGTGTATCGCAAGGCTTAAATCAATATTGATGTGACATTGCACAACAATTTAACCTATATTCACAATGGACTCGCTCAGTGAGTATATAAACGCGTGATTAATTGATAATGCTACCGCTGCTGTAGTATTAAATGCAAAATATAAGCAGACGCTCTTATCGATTTCTACAACGCTTTTCGGACAAAAAGGTACCGGTAAGTATTATTTTTTTTTGCGGTTTATCTCTTTACCGCATTAGGACCGTGTATTCGGCCTTTTACTCCAATGTTCATCAGGGTTTATTTCTGTCGCTATTGGATGAATGTTGATCGCACTTTAGTAGTACTATTTAGCACAATCTGTAGGGATTTTAAATGTCAGACTCAAAGGACACGGGTTTGTCCTAAGACCAACAAACCATACATTTTTGGCCAAGAGTTGTGTGGCTAGGAATCGGCTCATTGACGCTGTGAAAAATTTATGAGTCTTGTATAACTTGTTCGCATCTCTCTCTCTCTCTCTCTCTCTCTCTCTCTCTCTCTCTCTCTCTCTCTCTCTCTCTCTCTCTCTTCCTTTTTTCTCCCTTTCAGACTCTGAGCATTTTCATTTTGGTCTCAAAGATAACAAGGAAACAACTAATTTGAAATATTTATCAGTTTATAAGCATCTATATACATGTACAATAACTGACTGTTGACAATTCCCACTAGTATAAACAACAACTACAATTAATAACCGTAGGGATAAGAAATGTATTGTTCCCTAAGGACCCTTTTATCAAATACCAAACCGTAGTCCTTTTTGAATGGAACAGACATTACTTTTGAAGCGTCTCTATTTCTCGTGATTTTGTAGGCGTCCAATACAGATACCTTTGCACATGGGCGTTTTGTAACAAAATCTTTTAATAAATTGAAGTTGACATTTTGTAAATTTCTTGCATTTAGTGTAATTCCCCTAATTTTAGAAACAGAATTGTTGCCGAGTTTATCGGCTTTTTGGATTTGATAAGCATAGTTTTTGGGACCTCCCGAAACAAAAGTTAGAATTTTATTTTGAGGAACTTCGTTCGTCAGGTCACCCAAGTAGTCACCCAATGGAGGCTTCCATTCTTTTTGTTTACTGGAAAATATGATGGAGTCGGTGTCTGCATATAAAGCCCATGGACCAAGTTCTTCTAAATACGAATACAGTTTGAGGCGAGCCTGTGCTGTGGTGTAGGCCGCAATGATGACATTTGTTTTAGAATTGCTTTCTATAAAGTCATTTTTGTACCTCCATCTCATCTCAACCATCTCATCCGATACAAAGTTCACGGCAGTCACATCCTCTTGTTCGGACGTAAGTTTGTCGAAATATATGGTAGGTTCGTCTACAAAATCCACTTGGGACAAATTAGACCGTTGTCCAAACTTGCCCCAAAAAGAGTTGAGCATCAGTTTGGCCAAAGCACGCAATCCGGGGTTTTTCTTGATTTTATGATATTCAAGGCGAACTCCTTCTTTTTTCGCATACAGATCGATGTACAATAGCTTATCATCTTCGGTCTCGCACCAGTCCGGCCACCCGCTTGCCTCTTGTTTAATTTTCAGGAACGTGTTAACGTATTCTGTAAATAAACCTCCCATCCTAGTTTCGGGATCATATTTTGATATTTCACCGAAATGCCACACCTCGTACAATTTTATTACTTTATATCCCATAGTAACTGCTTTTTTCACTTCGTCTGTCACCCAAGTACCGATAAAAGATCTCTCTGCATCAGTGTGAGCACAGGGCGACTGTTGTTGTGTTTCAGCACAGCATTTACAAAGATGGAACAACAGCTTGCCGTTCATTTTACATGGTAGTACGGGTTGAAAAAGACCTTTTGGCGGAAGAACTTTACACTTGACAAGACCTTCATACTTGTCTAAAGCTTCGAAATTTTCAGTAATAATCTTGGGGTGACCTATGGGGATCTTTCCCGTCTTATTTACCCACGGATACAAGGATGTCACGTCATAATAATTGATTTCTGCGTTGTTGGTAGCTTCTTTGTATAAGGTATAAGCTTCAGTCCGTCCTCCGTAAAATGCGTCACGGGGTTCAAGCGGTGTTGTAAACTCTAAAATTTGCACAAATAAACGTATCTCAGAGTCTTTTTGACACTGTTCATCAAACTCTGACTCCCAAATTGACCTGTAAAGATACCCTTGATCTTCCAGGTATTTTTTCTTCTGCTGAGTTCTATCGTAGAGTTCACCCATTGTCATTTGATTGACGGGGTTGATGGTATTCCTAGAGAACTTTGATGGATTCCCATGCCAAAAATCGCCGTGAAATTCTAATACGACCTTTTCTCCAGTTTTCGTTTCATAGTAACCGTCTACAAGGTAATTCCCTAGCTCCTTTTCTCCGAGATTTCTGGCATGCCTTATATCTAAAGACTCCGTGTGTGCAATATATTTTAACCATTGTAGTGCTTTTAATGACTGTTTTTGCTTTGCATTATAACCATGGTGCGGAATGATGCCAATTGTATCTGCTGGAAGGAAATTCGTTCTAAATACCAAATTGCAAGCGGAGGCTATGGTAATGCACTGTTTAAAAGGATCAATGCCCGTTGTCTCGATAAAATCCTCTCTAAATTTCATAGAGCATCGCCTCAAAATGTCCACATCTGACTGACAATAGGTCCGTAACTCTCTCTGAAAGTCAAACTTGTCGTTTTTGTGTTCATCGTACCAAATCAAAAAATTGTCTCGGTCTTGAGGTTTCATACCATCGGGGTTGTAGTATGCAATGTCCGGTAATGTATTTCTTATTACATTTTGGTTTTCTTTTCTATTATAAAGATGAGGAAAATAACCTTTTTTAAGCTCGTTAAATCCAAACATGTTTGGTAATTTTGCAAGAGCCATAGGCAGAAAGTTGATAGAATCTATCATTTTTATTTTACAGCTAGGGACAGACAAGCTCATAATTTTTGCCCCATTTGCTATCACCGTCGGAACTACCGCATTTCGATATAGATATTGCAATATGGGATAGGAGTCATAACCTTGAAAGTTATGACATAAGACCGTACTGTCAAAATTCTCTTCGGAAAAAAGCCATTCGCAAAAGGTATCCAGTGTATTATCACCAGAAAAAACATACTCTCTTTGCCCACACATGTCACATTCATCATTTTGATGCATACACACAGTACATACGTTTTGAGCCACACACAAATTTGGTCTATGTTCATAGCCACCACAACTGGATTTTAAACAGTTTTGGCATTTTCCAAATACATCGGGTGTATACCCGGTTTCACACTGAACTAAATCGTCTTGAGTACATTCAAAATCAAAAAATACAAATGTCATGGAGTTTTCTTCCTCATCTATTAACTCCTCCTCAATGGACATACTTGGCTGGCACGGTTCTTCCGGTTTCATGTAGCACTTATGTCCTTCGGGAAAGAATGCTTCGCAGGTTTTACAGTAAACCTGACCACACACATGATTTTTGTCAATCTTACCATTGACAGTTCTTCCACAATTAGTGCAGCGATAAATCCACTTGCAAGTGGAATTACCTTTAATTGTGATTTTTTTTATGTAGCTCAAAACATTCATGTCCTTTGAAAAAACGATGGCACTTGTCACATTCAATCCAGTTATCGGAACTTTGCTTGTGGACTTTACGACAAGCATGACAGACGTTGTTACACTTGTGTTCTTCTGCGTGGTCGTATCCTTTCTTACATGATGTACAGTAGTAGCTTCTTGATAGAAAAGCCGGCATGCTGGTAATCACATCGTAGTGATTGTCGTGAAAGTATAAATAGATTTTATTTTCGACTTCTGGTCCACTGTAAATGATTCCGTTGAAATGTTCACGAGACAGTATATTTATTTGGTAATTTGACAAAACGTGTTGAAACATTTTAACTTCCTCGATACCGCACTTTCCAATGGGTACCCCCGATTTTTCATGTAGTTTGCTTGCCAGCTCAGTCTGAACACCTCTCCCTTGACGAATGCTGTTCCACTGAGAATCATTGTCAATCCTAGCCTTGGCGGTTACAATAGCTCGGGCACAGCACAAATCGTCGTTGTTTTGGATACGAATGATACATCTTTTGTTTTGCAGAAACATATCAGTGTTAACAAACTTGCATCGCTTTCCAGCTCCTCCACTTGGCATATCCACTAGAGTTACTTCGATTATAAGTTCCGAATCAATAGTAAAGTCCTCGTTAGACTGCAACACACGCTCGATTTCGGACATAAAACGGTTGGCAGTAAGTTCTTGAATTTTCAAGAACGGGATGACAATAGGATAGTCCAGGCTAGGGCTTTGAACCGTCAGTCGTACTAAATCTTCAGATTTTGCACCCTTTGTGAGATCCTGAAAAATGTCTGTGAATAATGTTTTCAAGGTAGACAGTACATCTTCTGTCACCTCGATGTCTCGAAAGTTGACCTTGTAACTGGATGCGATAGTCTTAAACTTTTCAATCCGCTGCTCCTTGATCTTGGTTAACGTATAATATTGACGTGGGTTGTCGTCCCTTTTCAATCTTTTGATAAACCCACTCTCGCTGTCACTTACTGGTCGTTTTTGTCCTCCGCCTACTTGGTGTTTTTCTCGTAAGTGGCGATGCAAACTATCTGGACGACTAAAAGCTTTTCCACATACTTCACAATGACTAGCATTTGAACTTTTGTGTTTTTCCATATTATCTGTACGGTTGAACACTTTTCCGCATATGTTGCATGGTAGCTTTTTCCAGTGATTTTCTGCTCTCCGGTGTTGGAGAAGTTGGCTTAGCTTTTGGAAACTAGCCCCACATTCTTCACACTGGTAAGCCATGGTCTTTCTATAAATAAAGAGAATCAAATATGAGTACTTGACCTAAATTCGATTGGTTAAATAATATGAATGGCTATAGATATGACAAGAAAAGAATAAACAATAACAAAATAAAAAAAAGGCGAGACATCAATAATGAGAGATCTTGTTTTTAGATGACCAAAAATAGGCGAGACAGCAAAATTGTCATGCAAAACAGCAAAAAAATTGAAAGTCCTTGACTTCAATTTGTAATAATCAAAATCAGGCGAGACAACAAAACTGCAAGGCGAGACAACAATAATTAAAACATGACAAGAAACTTAAAGTCAGGCGAGACAACAAAATAGAATTTACCGTAAAATAGAATCTTTTTTACCAATAGTCAATTCCCACGAAGATCTAGCATAGAAATGAAATATAGTTACAAAAACGCATATATATATAGAAAGAATTTCTTGCGCATGCGCAATATGTTTTGAGACTAGTAATTATATTATTATCAAGGCGAGATTACATGATCACCAGGCGAGACAGCATTTGGTTGCTATCATCTATTGAGTTTACAACAGTACACCTTAAATTTTTCAAAATGCGTTATTATGACGTATTTATTGCTGTCAATGCGAGTCTACACAATGGTCAACTAAGGCGTAATTAAAGAGTGACCATCACTTAAGGGTTTTCGAACTAGATAAGTTTCTCATGACCTCTCTTTCCTGATTTACATGTATAGGAAAAAAAGCATTTTAAGAGGATGGCTTTTCATAATAGGTCCATGGCTCTGATTGGCTAGGCATACTTTATTTGGTCATAATTTATTGCTGCAAACAGGCGAATATATTTATATTGAAGAAACAAAATATATCTCTTCATTCAATTGCCAATCATCGGAGAGTCAACATGTATTCTGCAAAGTGTCCAGACTGTTTGCAGTATTTTTCAAGAAGAGATGTCATGTTGAGGCATCAAAGACAAAAACATATGGAAATCGTTCAAGCATATCCGCAGAGCACTGAAGCGTATCCGCCGCCGCCACCACCACCGCCGCCGCCGCCGCCACCGCCGCCGCCACCACCACCGCCGCCGCCGCCGCCACCGCCGCCGCCACCACCGCCGCCAGACAGTGAGATGTATTCAAGGTCGCCACAAGAAATTTTACCATTAGAAGAAACCGTAGTGTTTCGTCACCCATTTACTATGATGATATCAGGTCCCACAGGTATTTAATATATTTATCATATATATTTCAATTTACTTTTTTCAACGTTTTTTTTATCCTCGGTTTTTTGCTATAATCGTGATTTTTTTTCTTTTTTTTAATATTGAAATAATAAACTTGTCTACCATTTGAATATTTTAGTCTCTTATATTTTCGGGGGCTTTTTCAACAACATATTGGTATCAATTTCTCTCACTTTATATTAGGTCTATTTTATGTGGTGGAATAAAATTTTCTTTAGAAATTCAATCTTTCTTTCAGCATGTGGAAAGACTACGATGGTAGAAAGGTTATTACAGAATCACTTCACAAACATTCAGCCTCGCATTCAAAGAATTGTGTGGCTCTACAAAAGATGGCAACCCTTATACACAGAAATTCAAAAGACAGTTACTCCTACGGTGGAATTTATAAAAGGCATTCCAACCGACTTAGATGAAGACGATTTCTTTGATCCTAGAGTAAACAACCTTTTGATTTTAGACGATATATTTTCTAAAGCCGGAAAGGATAAACGGATCACTGATCTGTTCACTGAGGGCTCACATCATAGATCTCTATCTGTGATCTCTATAAACCAGAATTTATTCGGCACCAAGGACCCGACACAAAGAAGAAATTGTCACTATCTTGTATTGTTTAATAACCCAGTCGATAAAATATCAGTGATGACCCTTGCTAGACAGATGTATCCAGGGCAAAGTGATATTCTTTTGAAACAATTTTCAAAAGCTACGAAACAGCCTTACGGACATTTATTGGTTGATTTAAAACCAACTACACCAGAAGATCAGAGGCTAAAATGTATCGGTCAAAGAAAAAACGCTTTAGAAAAGAAAAGTCACGTGACTCCACAAGATTCTATAAAAGAAGATGTTGCGCCAGAATTAAATCATTCTGCAGTCGGAACTCAAACGGATAACACCGCGGAATATTCAGATCCAGAAAACATTACAGAAAATAATTCCGAAGAAATAATGGATAATAAAGGACAACCATGTGATGATTGTGGGCAATTATTTGACACTGTTCATGATGTGCAAAGACATGTCAAAAACGGCTGGTGTCCCGAACATAAGGACCAAAGAAAACGAAAGCACGAGGACTTAAACGATAGCGACTCTGAAGACGATTCTGTTGAAGATAATTTGGCTTACGTACAATTATTGAAAAGAGCCAGAGAAAGTAACAGTGATAAATTTGACAGAATTTACAACACATACACAGATAATGGAGAGGACAGTGAGGCTGCACAGGAAATGGCCGAAGAGCGCATAAAACATTACGACGAAAAAGATTTTTTCGCGAAATACGAAACATTAATCGATAAATATATTCTGCCACTAAGAAGCAATAGAACTCACCAACAAATCATGGATCAAATAGATAAACTGATCTCTAGAGGTCAAAACACAACCACCGTTGTAAAGAAAGTCATAAGGAAACATAAGAACACCTTTCAAGAACTATTTGACACGGAATATTCCGATGAAGAAGAAGATGACTCTGCGAATGATGACCTTAGTGACGAGGAAAAAGACTCGTGAAATGGTTAAAAGAAATACTACTTAGTCAATGATATTCATTAGTGTTGTGACACGTGTACAGTGAACATGGCTTCTTGGAAAGAGTATTTAAAAAATATTTATAGTGACCCTAAACATCCCGGCGGTTTCGCGGGACCACAGAAACTCTATAAAGTGGTGAAATCCGAGGGAAAATACGACATCGGCATGCATAAAATACGTCAGTTTTTGCATGATCAAGAGTCCTACAGTTTGCATAAACCGGTCAGAAGACGATTTCAAAGGAATCATGTGATCAGTGCAGGCAAAGACGATTTATGGATGGCTGATTTAATAAACATGGTTAAATTTGCTGATTGGAACCAGGGCTACAAGTACATTCTTTTAGTGATTGACACGTTCTCCAAATATGTCTGGCTTCAACCATTAAAATATAAAACGGGCGATGAAGTGGCGAACGCATTCAAGACAATCTTTGAAACTTCGAAACGATCTCCAACAAAACTTATCACTGACAAAGGTGAGTATACTTTTGTAGTCTATAATTGTCTTTAAAATTTTATAAATACATAATAACTTTTTCTCTATTAAACTTAAATGATCTAGTCAATGACAAAGTCAATCGCATTTTCCGTTTAAATTTATAATTAAAATTTTACAGTTTATGATATGAATTCTTCATTTTAATGGTTTGAAATTTACAACAGATTAACACAATGCGTATGAATAAGTTCTCCAGATACAACACGTTCATATCTCTTTCAGGTCAAGAATTTAGAGCAAAAAAGGTCCAAGATCTGATGAAGAAAAAAAAAACATTTATTATTTTCCGTCACAGAATGAAGTTCATGCTTCGACTTCCGAAAGAGCAATATTGACGTTAAAAACTCGGCTTATGCGCTATTTTTCTTACAAAGATACAGCATCTTTTCTGCCTGTGCTGCAGGATATCGCCGATAATTACAATCACACTTATCACAGAACAATTAGAATGAGACCGGTGGATGTGAAAAGTAATAACCAGGAAGAAGTCCGAGTCGCTACCTATATGGCACAAAATTCTTAACAAATGAATAAAAAACTCAAACCATTCAAATACAAAATCGGTGACTACGTACGGATAAGTCATTTAAGGACGGTGTTTACTCGAGCATACGATCAGACCTATACTGGTGAAGTGTTTAAAATACACAGACGTTATCACAGAGGTACGCTACCGATTTATCGACTAAAAGATTTACAAGATGAGGAACTTAAAGGAACATTCTACCAAAGCGAACTTCAGAAAGTAAGCGTGGATCCGGATCAGACTTGGAAAGTGGAGAAAGTGTTGAAGACCAGAGGAAAAGGTCGAAGCAAACAATATTTTGTCAAATGGCAATATTATCCAAAGAAATTCAATAGCTGGATCAGTGCTAGTGATATTGACTGAATATATTTGTAATCATGTGTAAAATAAATATTATAAATAGTAATTTGCTTGTTTTTATCTTTTATTCTTGCATGTGTAAATAATCGTAAACCTGTGACATAGAAGCTGTAGCAAGGAAAATGTTTAGATGGTAGTACAATTACAAGAAAAACCAGAAATCCATTGTTAGATGCTCCATCGGCCGCGATATAACTGTAAAAACTGCTAATAGCAGTGTTAAACCCTAATCAATCATTTGTTTCATTGTCTACTGCTTTTTGAAATTTTAGCACTGTAGTGTATAAAATACTCCTTACCCATTCTAGCGTAACGATGAAAACATTTAATACACTACAGTCTGACGTCATAATTAACCGTCCGCTTAACTAGATAAAGTTTACATATAGTTCCGCAGTTCTATGTGAGTCTCGACAAACCGTTCTCGTCTATCAATTTCAACATACAAAATGATCTTTGACGCCTCCCTCTGGTTTGCTTATCTATACCTGTATTAAATCCTTGAATAGTTTAACAGCTTTTACGTTTATTTATCGTTAACACCATAGCCTTGCCCATTATGACCGACGTGGATAGTGTAGTGCAAGGAAACATGACGAAACTATTGCTGAGATCCGCTATGTTTTTTTTTCATATTCAATATATAGCACCGACACTAGGGTCCTCGGTTTAACGTCTCGCCTCATCCGAGAGACTATTAGTTTGTTAGTCTATCAGGCTGTCGAATCCACAATTTCACTTCATTTGTTTTAAAGTTAGGCGCTGTATCAACTGAGCTATCGGGGTGGCAAAGAAATATCCCGCACTTATATAGTATTCCACAATCGTTTGTGGACTTCAATCCATTTCCCGAAATACACTAGAATGAAGCGGATCATTATGACATGTTCTTTTATAAAAGGACGGGTATATACTCGTTGAATCCCGCGAGTTTAGGAACTGGAAAGTGTGTGAGAGAGAGAGAGAGAGAAGCGAACAAGTTATACAAGACTCATAAATTTTTCACAGCGTCAATGAGCCGATTCCTAGCCACACAACTCTTGGCCAAAAATGTATGGTTTGTTGGTCTTAGGACAAACCCGTGTCCTTTGAGTCTGACATTTAAAATCCCTACAGATTGTGCTAAATAGTACTACTAAAGAGCGATCAACATTCATCCAATAGCGACAGAAATAAACCCTGATGAACATTGGAGTAAAAGGCCGAATACACGGTCCTAATGCGGTAAAGAGATAAACCGCAAAAAAAAAATAATACTTACCGGTACCTTTTTGTCCGAAAAGCGTTGTAGAAATCGATAAGAGCGTCTGCTTATATTTTGCATTTAATACTACAGCAGCGGTAGCATTATCAATTAATCACGCGTTTATATACTCACTGAGCGAGTCCATTGTGAATATAGGTTAAATTGATGTGCAATGTCACATCAATATTGATTTAAGCCTTGCGATACACCTTATAGTCCGTTTGACTTCTATATGGACCAGCATTTCGCCGAAAATCTCAGAAATTAATTGATGAAACGCATATTTTTCTTGTCATATCATTTTTTCCAGCTAATACCATGACGAATTTTGTTTTTCAGAATTTTTGAATGTAAAATAATGATTTTGTCCGTCCGTCTACATGTTAACTTTTAGCATTTCATACCTACTTGTTACTATATTAAACGGAACAGCGAATTGTATAACCAAAAATAGTACTGATTTGCATAGGGGCAGGGTCAAAAGAGTAAGATTTTAAGTGAATTGTATTACTATAAAATCGAGTTTTTCAATATAATTTAGTTTGTCTAAGATTTTGGCTACCGTTGGATATCAAATCTGTGTATATTCTCTCTTTCTTAAAAAAACTGTTTGAGCAGATAATTGATTATTGATTTTATTCATTCTGAGATGAACCCTATATTTACATGTTAGGACCAATCAAAAAGCATTATTAAATGAAGTAGTTGGGAATTTCACGAGGAAAACTTGATGAAAAGGCGAGTACTAACGGTAAAAAATCACGTGCTATTTAAGTTTAAGATGACATGACCGTCGATATGCTAATTAGCATGTCCAAATAAGGAATAATGGACATTTCATCTGTCAAAAGTTTAGTATAAAACCACGTGTTTTTACTATATATGTTGACATTTTCTTACTATTGAACAGCCTCCATCACCCCTCGTGTTTAAGAACGGATAATGCGAAAATATTAACATTAACTAGATAGACAAAATCATTATTTTGAAATCATTTTATTTTCAAAAAATACTTTTTGGAATGATATTAAGCTGAAATTAAGATTTTACGACATACAAATCCTTTATTCAAACACAATTTTATGTAATTGATGAAAAGGTTGGTCCATATAGAAGTCAAACGGACTATACCTGTATACCCTTCACGCATGGGTTCGTCCAAGATTAAATTTATTTACACTTAATCAGTCGGGTTTAAACTTTCAACGAGAGCAGACGCCTTTTACCTTCGCTCTAGTAAAAAAATATTGGAAAACTAGCAGACGATTTTTTCTCTACATTTTTTCACCGCATTATGCGGGATTAAACCTACTATTTGAAAACACGGTGTATTTTCGCGTCACGCCCTGATGGCTAAAAATAGATCTGTTACGAAACAGGTAGATAAAATCGATTCCGAAATTTTACTCCACATTTTTTGATCGGATAATTACTCTTTGTCTATATACGCAATCTGGTCTATACGGACGAGACTAACTACTCATGGTGTTGTTTGGATGTGGCAACATCGCGTTTCACAAGGTACACTAGGAAAGGTAAGGGAGGAAACTGTGATGACACAGCTGTAACATTCAGGATAACAACATCTAGTGCATCTTTCTGCGCTTTTAAGTGTAAAACGAGAATAGAGTGCAAGAATTTCGACTATCATGAAGAGAGCAATACCTGTGTTGGATGCCGAGATCCTTGTGACGATACAACAGCTACAGACAACGATATGGGTGGGCGGTGCTGGGAAGGTAAGTGTACTCTCTCTGTCTCTCTCTCTCTTTTTCTCTCTCCTTCCCCCTCCCCCTCTCTCTCCCCCTTCCCTCTCTCTCGCTCAATCTCTCTTTCTATCTCTCTCTCACTCCCCTGTCTCTCTAATTATCTTTCTCTTTATTGGTATCTGTCTCTCTCCCCTGTCTTTCTCTCTCTCCCCCTTCCCCTTTCTCTCCTTCTTCTTCTCTCTCTCTCTCTCTCTCTCCCTCCCTTTCTCTCTCTCTTTCACCCACCCCATCTTTCACTCTCTCTCTATCTTCTCTCTGTGTCTGTCTGTCTGTCTGTCTGTCTGTCTCTCTCTCTCTCTCTCTCTCTCTCTCCCAACTATCTCCCTCATTCCCTCTCTCGTTGTTAACCTGTGTGATTGTATATTTACTTGTGAATAAGTATCCGTCTTTCTCTCTCGCCCAAACACCTCCACTTTTCTGCAATGACCAGAAACTTAAATATATAATTGGTTCGATGGTGTTACAAAAGATATAACAACATAAGCATCAGTTGATTCATCAAAGTTTTGTGTTGCGTTTACTCATGATATGTATATTAGGTCGTACATTTGAGCGTTATGATCAAAACGGAAGACAATCATTGTCAGTTTTTATTTCCTGATCTCTTTAGTATTTATAAAGCATAGAACATTAGGGTTGAATGACCAAAAACTTTGCTTTGTTAACATGGTAGCTCTGAGGTTTATCATGTAAAAAAGAAATGTTCGTCAAAGCTGGTTGCATTCATTTTATACTCAAGAAGCGAAAAGAAATTCAATGTTTTAAATATATTTATTCTTATTCTGTATCAGATAGACTCATACAACTACGTACATTCACCGAAAGTCTACCTTTTTCGCATTTCTTGTGAAATTTTGGTTATCCAGGGAAAAAGAATGTTCACCATGTTGTTCATCCATTTTTCATGTTTTGAAATATTTACCAACCTTTCAAGAGAATATCTTGTTATAATATTCATGTAAAGGGCAAATATAATCATGGCAAAAAGATCTTTTATGTATTTTTTTTTTTTCAAGAAAAAATATTAAGGTAACGGATATATGGATATTTCTAATGTTATAGTAAAGAGATAGATGTTTTGCCTCAAATCACATTTCTTTTTGAAGCTGATTTAGGATCGTTTCTTGTGAGATTATTAGTAATATACTTTTCAGAAAAAGTTCTTTGACACCTATCAAAAATCGTTTTTTCGTAAATATGACTATTTTATAGTCTGTAATAATAACTCAAGACATTCACGTAATTTTTTATGCATGACATGATAGCGTTTCTGCAAATCGACGTCAACGTCAAATTAAGCAACGTCAGCCCTCCCGAAAGCACGTGCATTTCCAAATTCATTCGATAATCCAAAAAGTTCTTCATTATGGTCTGAACAAAATGCTTTTCCATAATTGCTTTTGTAATTAAACGTCTTTTCAGAGCTTCGAAATGAAAAATGGTAAATGTACGAATCACAATGCTTTAGGTCGCCATAAGACAGGTTTCATAAGACAAGCCGTTGTAATTGACTTGAATGTTTTGGGACGAACCGTCTCATGCATATCTTGCACCACTTTAACCCGACTTACTACTTTATGTTTATAGCCAGATTAGCCTCAAACGTAAAAACAACGTTCATCCGACACGACGATGTAACGGTATTTGGTAATTTCTCCCTAACCGAAACTTTCAAGACAAATTTAGTGTCTAAGCGTCGTAAAATCTCCGGATAGAAAGTGTAGAACCAATTCTCAGACATCTTGTCGAGCCAAGGGTTACGAGCGTTTTACTTGGTATTCGAGAAGACGTTATCGATTCGATATCCCTTGACTCGTGAAGATGATTCTCAGAGGGCAGGCTTGCCACTCGAGAACCTTCGGCGATTCTACGGAATAGACCTCGGGAATAATAAGGGCGCAGCCTTGAAAGCGCGTCATTTTGCATGTGAGTTTATATGACGTCACATACATAACGGAGGATGACGTTGCGAAAAATAGAATCAACGTAAGGTTGAAATTGGGCATATTATGATTTGAAAACAAAACGCAGTGTTTTACTGCGTTTTGCTTTCAAATTATAACATACCAAAATGATCTCAACAGACGATCGAAAACATTAAAGGAATAGACTTTTCTTCAAGCGTATTAACCAAAGTACCACCAGGGGGCCGAATTACCGAAAAATTGACCAAAAATTATTACACTTACCTCCGAGGTACTTCCTTATTACATGTATACTGCAAAGAAAATTCTTGCATTTTCATTGGTTAATGCTGACCTGACAAACATTGATATCTACGGCCGCTCCGGTATTACCTCTAATGTTTCCTCAAGGCGCCTCGTCGTGAACATAGACAAAAAATCGTAACGGTAATGGCAGCATGATTCTCTCGCTTCGCGGATAACATGACCCGAGACTACATTTATAAAGCATGTCGGGTAATAATGTGCAAATAAAAAAATGATAAAGATATCAATAATTACCTTAAATTTTGACCAATCTGTACATTTAAAGTGCCAAATTTCTCGCAGGTTTAGCCAAGAACCGCTTTCGTATCACAACATCGCAGAGTGTATCATTGTGACGTCAAAGCTATATATGACGTCTATTCGTACATGTTTACTTTTCATAGGGGCGCATTAAGGGATATTGGTGGTTTAAAAGAATTCGGTTTAAATCAAGGCCTTATATAGGCGAAAGACAGATATTTAGGCCTAAAACTTTGAAGTATAATAAATTCGTAATACGGTTTCTTGCCTGGGTATATGACAATTTATTCCCGGCAGTAAAAAGTGATGTCAACCCTCGCCTACGGCTCGGGTGACATCGTTTTTTCCAGCCGGGAATAAATAGTCATATACCCCGACAAGAAACCGTACAACTAATAAAGTTTACGGAAAAGTCCGGGCGGTTTTCCGAATGCAGGTTGCTATCCAAGACAATTCTGGCGTAACGATCTTATTGCAAATTTTTGACCGATAAACAGTATTTCTGTTTAATTGCAGTTAAAACGATGCCTGAAATTCACCTTCCTCGATTTTTATCACATATGTCGAATTTAAAATTCTACTATGGTTCAATGTAAAATAATCTTTTCTGAAGACTACCGAAACAAGTTTTCAAACAAAATAAGTATTCTTTCAGAAATTCTAGGAAGTTTTATTGAACTCAAATGATTCAGAAACTGTTCGTTACCATAGCTTATCTGCCAATATCTTATCATCAAGTGTCGATGGAATGTGTTGAAGCCCGATTAGCTCAGTCGGTAGAGCACCAGACTTCAAAATAATTGAAGGTCGATCGCGTGGCTTCGATTCCCGGGCTGACACAATAACAAACTAATTGTCTTTCGGATGAGACGTTAAACCGAGGTCCCGTGAGACGGTGCTTTACGCCGATCGCTTTAAAGAACCATGGCGGATCTCGGCAGTAGTTTCATCATGTAGTAGTAGGCTATCTTTGCACTAAATTTCCCGTAACAACTAACCGTTTTCTTAGGGTATCGCTCATATGGGCATATGCTGCGGAAAAACAAGGTATAACCATAGATCCTGCATGTAACGGTCTTGTACGGGTTACCTTGTAGCTGTTATCTAATACGCTGATAGTGATTCTCTACAACAGCTTAGCAGAAAGAGGGCTATATTATCGAAACTTCATTTCCCCTTTTGTACCCTCTCCCTGTTGGCCTATTTAAGACCCTTGCGTCTATGCGTACATTAAAATTCCAACAAGTTATTCCCTTGCCCGTGAATAATTTGCTTCTCCTCGTATGAGTATGATATTTTGACAGGTCAGTCGAAAAGGGACCATCTGGAAACGCCGTACAATTAATCTTTGAAAAAGAGATTGGTTCCAGTACAGGTCTCATTTCATAAATTCTTTCAAAGGAAGGAAGATTGATCATTCTAATTTTAGGAAATTAGTAAAGTGCGAAAAGTGTCGACCCTAGTCAGTCTGCGCAGTCCGCGCAGTCGGACTGGATCGACACTTTACGCAGTACACTGATAGTCCCTTTTCGCGTGACGGATCCGGCACTTATTTTAAAAATATCTTGAATGTGCGTCCCTGTTTATACTCTTTGCTGTAGTTCATACATCCGGTTTTAAAGTCCTTTGCTAATTTTGCCTGCCATTTATATTACCTTTACGTGCATTTATTGAAACTACATGTTCTTCGGGCGTTATGTTAAATGCAGCATCCTACGCGATGAGATAAAATATATACACGCAATCAAAATGGCGGCTTTATCTGATGAGGAAATATCTACAGAGGATAAACAACGTAAGTATTTTTGTTTTTTTATAAAAGTTTAAAATAAAATCAATACGCTTCCGGTATGGCCAAAATGAATTCATTTCGAAGAAGTACAACAATCTCTAAAATCTGAAATCTCTAAACCTTTCAAGCCTCCTGGGGCAGACGAAAATATTGCTTGACTCATTGAAAACTTTTGATTTTCCGAGCTAACTTAAAACGTTATAAAATAAAATCTAATTTTTAGATCTAGAGCATACGAGGGGTGATCCAGATATTAGTATAATGTGTTAATAACACATTTCTGGCTTGTTCACCATGTCATTTAGTGAATGTGCAGTTTAGTAACTACAGAGAGCATAAACGTTATTATTTTTGCAGAATTATTTTTAGTGGCCTAAGAATACGTTACCATGGTAACACATGTATGCTTAGGCGGGGGAGAGTAAATAATATAGAAAATCCGTTATAAAAATAGAGTTTTCTGAAAGTTTTCTGAAACTTTAGTTGAAATTCCATGGCTTAAATAAATAAGACAAATCAAGAAAACTATGTGTTATATTATATTAAATAAAAAGGATTAAACAAAACAAATTCTTTATTGTGGGTAAATATTGGAAACGTCTTGACTTGAAGAGACGATTCCAATGTGAACCAACGTAATAGGGTTACCATGAGAAATAAAATATTTTAAACTGACAATACCCCTCTTACAAGTACCCCTGTATCAGCCTAACCAAAAGAAAAGGCTCTTATCCCACTTTGGAGCTCTACGGGCTGCCATAATTCTTCAATCAACGCACATACATTCTGGCTCATAACCAATACCTCTTCCAAAATTTTGTGGAAATACGTTCGGAACAGTTAACAGCATCGTGAAGATGTCATTCATTTCGATCAAAACCATTCCGAATCACTCACTGAGCGTTCCATTCATTCATTCCAAAAACTGACTCACTCAAACCATTCAAAGACGCTCCAAACCCACTAAAAAGATAGAATCAACAGCGTAATTCAAAATAAATAAAGCTACAAAAAATGTTATTTAAATTGTAAGCGTCTTATAGGTTCTTGAAGAAATAAGAAGCTATTAATAGAACTTGTATGCATACTTTATTAAAGGGAAGTAATAAATATCGCTAATTTTATTCTTCCTGAACAAAATTTTCGAATTTGGATTACCTCCCATTAAATCCACCCAAAACTCGCTCCACACATCCATTAAAATTCATTCTAAAATAATTCATCTTGTCAGTTTCACGATGTTTTTAACTGTACATGCAACATAACCGAGTCTCTTTATATTATGTTTTGGAACAAATTTTACAGCCAATTAGAACACTTGTTGCGGAAAGGCAGCACTTGAAATCAAATTAAATCTTCCCGAAACCTCTTAATGTCTTAGCAAACGTATCAAGCTTTATCAGACCAGGAAGTTGGTCATTTTAGTCTTTTTAAAATAATAAGTTTTTCAGTTAGTTCTTTGAAAACAATCGGAAGAACAATAAGAGGACAATTGTTTGTAAATGACTGGGAAATTTGCAACCGAACCAAAACACTTATATAATTTTTATTACCTTATCGAAACATCAGTGATGGGACTTCGCTGTCGATTAATAACTCGATTTAGTAATCAAACAATCTATTTCAGGTAATAGGTTGAACTCGGTAAAGATTGTAAAAGATCATGAGTTCTGAAATTTTGCGGAACTATTTAGGGCCCACTACCTGAAACAAGACATGTACTATAGACCCTCGCCATGTTTCACTATTTAGTTGCTAAAGACACACAACAAACACAATACTAACATTTAACTAAAATATCGTAAATATATTCTGTTATATAAGACTATTATTGCTGTAGAATATCATCTTCACTGAATCGTTTTTCAAGAATATTACTGTTATATATAATTTGCGCGACTTTAAAAATAATGTTTGAATCAGAACTGGACATAAAATTCATACAGTTTTGCGTACTATCTTCACTATCTGTATACACCACCAAAATATTTCTTCTTAGAAACACTCTTTATGGGACCTTTTAGTTTCGAAAAGAATTTGTCTGCTTGAATGGGGTTTTACGCCGCTTTAAACAATCTTTAAGTTATATCGCGTCTGCTGTAGCGCCTAACAATGGATTCCTGGAATTTCTCACACCAGAACTATCATTACACTCTTTCCTAGCCTCAAGGTGCAATCCCACATAGTCTACGATTATCAACCCATTGGTGGAAGACAAAAAGTCGGAAAGGATGAGTGCCGCCGTCGGGATTCGGACCCCCGGGACCTTTGGAATGAGAGTCCGACGCGTTCCCACTTCGCTATGATGGCGGCTGTTTCGAAAACGGATATGTCTTTGTCATAAATGTTCCATGAATCGATCAAATCTTTCTTATTATAAACTGTCGAAAATAGATTAGAACCAAGAAATGCACATGGAAAATGTGTTGATAATTGATATTTTCTTTTATCAAAACGGGAAATATATTATGTAGATGCGAAAGAAAAAAATCAATTGAGCTTATGCATGACATTTCCAACAATTTGAAAAATACGCAAGGGGCATACAATCAGTAAGTAGTCTAGCCATCCTCACCATGGGATTAGATTATTCCCAGTCTGTCTACAGACACTTTGAGATCTTATCTATCGAAACAGCGCAAATTGAAGACTCTGGACAGACTGTGCTGATGCACAGGCTGGCCAGAGTCTTTACTTGGCACACCTGTGAAATTGTCAAACACCTGCTCAATTATTAACTCATTTCAATGTGCTTATCTTCGCTGACCATGGTATTTTTTGGTATCTGAGAGGGAAGATAAACGAAATTTAGTACATGTTACCGATTTAAAAATATGACAACAAGCATATGCCCTCTACATTTCAAGAGTGTTTGATGAAATGGCTGAAATCTGAGCAAAAGCCTCGCTGGTGGAATAACATATTGTTTTCATCCTTTCCATATGACGGGCTATGTAATTTATACCAAAACTTTACATGAAAGAAATAATGAGTGAAAAAACATTTTTTAGTACTCGTTACCTTCTGAAGTCACGCGATTCCCCACCTTGAAGCTTGAAACATAAAACCATTCATCGTTTTCATATCAAATCACTTAGTGTAAGTACAAAGATAAAAGAATTGTCGTGGTTACCTTTGAGGACTTCCATGAAAATCTTGGTTAAATTATTGACATGTTCGGGATTTTAAGATTATGACGTCGATGCTACCCAATTTTATATCATAAGATAAAGGCGACCCAAATATGCCTCCGATTTTGTCAAAAAGAAGTCAACTGCGTTTTCAATAACGATAAATAAGCATAACTTTTAAATGGTGTAAAGTCTATAAAGATACAGTTTACATCATAGTGTAATTGACAAGTTGAATGATTTTTTGGAATTATATCGGAATGATATTTAACGAGTGTGTGGAGTGAGTTTTGAATGGAATATTAGGCAGGTAAATCAATATCATGATGACAAAAATTAGCGATATTTTTACCTCCCTTCAATAAAATATACAATCAAGTTCTATAAGTAGCTTTTTATGTTTCACGAACCATTTAGCAGCTTCCAAATTCAATTAGGTTGGTTCAATTTTTTTTTTTTTTAAATGTAGTCGTTTATCTTATTTTTTCAGATTTTTGAGCGTTTTTTGAATGCTTTAGGTTAGTGTTTGGAATGATAGAATGAGGTGAACGGTTTAGAATAGTGTTGATCGGAATGTTGTAAATTTAACGATGTTCATAACTGTACTTGACTCACTAGTTTTCTGACATTTGTTTTTGAAGTACCAGAAATTTCTTAGATCAAGCAATGCATATTGTTTTGAGTTTGAATCCGGGCATTCAATGGTTCAACGACGGTAATAACTCGTCGGGCTTGAACTTATTACCACTCATACAGTTATGGCTTGTATTCTATAGTCATCTTTTATAATACTATACTTTATTTTTCATACTTTACAGAAACAGAAAATACAGACCCATATTTTCACAAACTATCTGAGCACTTACACCATGCCCTCGATGTTGTTGGAGTATCAGAAGAACTAAGGGCAAAGTACTGGGAAAAGACTATGATCCTTGAGGTACTGGAAACTTTAATGAATAAACGCCATGTGTCAAATTATTGTTTTGGGAGTAGTTGTGAAGGCACAACAACCCCGGGATTGAGTTGTGACATTGATTTTGAGCAATGTGACGAGTCGGCACCTATAGTCGAACATGTTGAAGATGCACCTCGCTTTGGAAATGCTTTCCTGATGCTGACCGATCAGACGAAACCAGGGGCCCGTTTTACTAAACATCTTACGAAAAAATGATCGTAAGTCAAAATCACAAAAAGTACCTGGTGTTTTCATTCAATGTTAGATTCTGCCTTGCAATATCTCATTGGAATCGTCTTTAGAAGACGATTCTTATGAGATATTGCATTGCAGAATCCCATATTTAGTTTCTACTGTAGAAGCAATTTTAATTTTTGACTTACGCACAAAATAATCGTAAGATGTTTAGTAAAACGGGCCCCAGGATATGTTCAACTAAAGTTGATCATAAATGGTATTCTTCAAACCACAGTCTTATCGCATGTATATAATACTTTGTTGAAAGACTCACAACGACACGGACCCGCAGATACTTTGATAGGAAGTGGGAGTTTAAGCGACCAAGATATTGTCCAGGCTTTTCGATGCCATAAAATTCCTTCGTTTGCTAATGAATGGTTACATCAAAAACGTCACTATCAGTGGCCGTCGCAGAAACAGTTGAAAAAGATGTCTACATATGGTTGCTTTTTTGTCGGCGTTGGACATCCAAAAAGCGAGAGAAAGAATACGGAATGGAGAATATCTTTTTCTCTTCAAGAAAGGGAGCTTATGTTTAGTCTTAATTCGACACAGCACAAATGCTATGTACTCTTAAAGATGATAAAGAAGGATATTATCCAACCAGCTGCTGGTAAATCATTTTCATCATATCATTGTAAGACATGCATATTTCATATGGCTGAAAAACATGATTCTAATTTCTGGACAAAGGCAAATCTTACCAATTGCTTGCTTGAATGTTTAAAGCTTCTTCATTTTTGGGTGAAGGAAAAAAATTGTCCCAATTACTTTCTTAAAACAGAAAACATGTTTGATCGATTGGAAAATGACACTTTGAAAAATACAGAAAAAGTCTTGGATAATGTATTGACCAGCGGAGTAAGATTTCTTCTACAACTTACAAGTGACAAGGTAGCAGATATTCTACAGGGTACCATTCCAGAAATAAGGTTGATAGAAAGGAAATTCTTGGGACAAAAGGAAGTTTATTGCTCATCCTATATGAACATCCTGCTTTCAGTTGGTTCTTTGTTAGAGAGGATAAATAAAACCTGTTTTGAAGCAGACGATCATTTCGAATTGCAGTGTAATACTCTTCAGTTCTTGGAGCAGACAAAATGTGTCACTGAACATTCAGCAGAAGATATTAAAAGAGCTATAGAATGTGTGGTACCACATTTGCACCTCCAGATTGCCATAAGCAAGTTATGGCTAGTAATGGATAATAGAAATTCGCATAATTATAATCAAATGATGGACGATTTGATGAGCCATATTGATAAAGGAAGAGATAGTGGTATAATTTCCTCACATTTGATAAGAGCAACATTCTTTTTCGTTACATGGGATTTTGATAAATGTAAGAAATGTCTACTTCATTGTGAGGAGAATCTCAAATCGTTTTTCATAGCTATATGTGGTTGTAGTATCGATAATTCGTATGAAATTATGGAAGGACTAGCAGATAAGATGGTTTCGAATCACATGCCTTTTAAAGAATTTCAAAGAGAATGTACAGCAAGATGCCTCACATTCCTTCCATTCCAATCGCAATTGGTCCATCCTGTTTTAAAGTATGAAATGTACCGCTCTGTTTGTACGCCGGGGAAATCTAGGAGCGATCAAATTGAGTCCTGGCATGACTGGATATGCGTTGATTCAGTTGTGTATTTTTACTTTCTACAATACCTTCTGTATTCAACAATAAATCAGACGGACAACAAGCATAAAGCAATGGAGGATCTCAGAGACATTATTGCTGCAACTGACGTCGCTCTTGGACACGATGAAACAGCCTACAACATTTTGGGATGGATATGTGTACAAGAAAATTTTCCTGAAGTAGCATTTCAATGTTTCTGTCGATCACTAGAGATACGCCCAATTCACAATGCGGCAAAATGGCACTTACTTATTTTGATTCACTCGCTAGTTGGACAAAACACAATGCGGAATAGATTTAGAGTTCTCACCATGTGTCAGCGGAGAAGGTCATTGCTTAGTAGGATATGCAGTCCGTTTAGTAAGTGTTGCTCGCCTTGTCTGTGTTGCAAATTGGATTAAATTGGATTACAGATAATGTCTTCATTACGAAGGCATCATTAAAACTACATACACTTTCATTTGTCTCTTTTCAGTGACTATTGTATCTATTAGTAAATCGAAGAAAATTTAAGCTATATAGCTTATCAGAAAAACACGTTCGCAGAATATGTTCCGAAAACTATTTAAAAACAAATGAGGTCATCTTACTAGTAATCGATTCAGATATACTCATTATTTTGCGCTTCGAAATCTTAAACCGAGGTATTTGGTTCGATTGCGACAAAAATTCTTCACCATACAAAATATCTCCCATCAATATGGGTTAAATTGTAAGTCTAAGTAGGATGCGCTTCTAGAGGCTAGAAAACGATTTAGATATTTGTGCTTGAAATATTAGAACTCTTTTGTAAGTTTCTCCAGTTATATGACTGTAGCATAGTGTGTTTATCTTATATCGGTGATTGCCGAAAAAAAAAAAAAAGAATTACCGATTCTTCCGCAAATGAAAATGGCTACTTTCAAAGGCTGTTTGCTATGATACGGATCACTTAGCAAGGTCATTTCTACGTGTATTAAGCGACCAATTTCATTAAGCGACCACCATTAAAAGTCCCATACCTTACGCAATATCTCTGAGACAGAGGAAATTCTTTACGAAAAACTGGTTATCATTGAATCTTATGAAGTTGGGGCCAATTAGAATCGTCTCAATAAGACGAATCTAATGGGTTCGAACATCATAGGATTCAGTATGTTTTGATCCACAATCTATAAATGTTATGGAAATGAACTGTCACATTTATCATAATATATTGTATTTAGCGACCATGCCTATAAACGAACGCTTTTTGGTGGTCCCCTTAGGGGTTGCTTAACACAAGTTTTACTGTAATCATGAAATATTCATCATTCATGAAATAATATTAATCCTGCCCCATTCCCCCCCCCCCAAAAAAAAAAAAAAAAAAAAAAAAAAAAAAAAATCTACAGATTTGAATATATGTTTTTTTGCCGTTTAAAACGCACAAAGTAACTTTGAAAGCTTATTGGGCAATCGATCAGCATCTACTCACCTTTCAACTTTCTCCACGATGATGAATGTGCGTGACTTCTTTATAAGGAAAGCAAGAATCTACTGGCGTGAACTTCCTTCTCAGATCCCACCCCGTCCTAATAAATGAAATACAAGAAGTCATTGTTACATATTTTGCTAGGATGCTTTTTCTGATACCAGCTTCCATTAAATTGAAAATACAAAAAGATAAAGCGGTGTAAATGTAATTAGAAAAACGTTTGCCAGATCCAAGTGTGCATCTCGATTTTTCTTACATTAATGGTATTATGTATTCCCGGAATTTTGCTAAAAAAGGCGTCGATCCAATAAGCAAACAAATTTAATACGACCTTTTATCCGTAAGAATCCGTGTTTTTGGAGTTCATGGGGACTGTTTATTCTTTATGTTGAATGTACAGTGGAAGCTTACTGACCTAAACCTTGGCTTTGTGATTTAAATCAATTAAATGCTTGTCGTTTCCCTTCGGCAAAAGACGACTTTCTAGCGGAATCCAATCGCAAAGTCGGAGTGCACGTGTTAGTTCTGTAAACCCGTTACCGCCCTTGCTTTTTACTGTAACGACGATATTTGGTCACCCACGTGAACTTGTGATTAAATACTTTTATATTTCGACATATACTGTAATTTGTACAGTTCAACGGAAAGTCCATGCTTGGTCTCTACGTTCCGAAGTATGATCGGGATTGTATTCATGTGCATCATTATTTATTCTGCATAAATGCCGGGCTCAAGTCAATATGTCCCTGCTATACATTTTTTTATTCTCAGGAATAAATGGACAATACCTGTTTATTCCGGATCTTTCATGTAATCCACGATGTTGTCCGAGATAGACATATCCCAATCGGAAGCCCGCGGCGATTTTACTGAATTCTACTCGGGAATAATGAAGCCGAATCATTGCGCACGTGGGTGACACGAAATCAAAAGCAGAAGATGACTGAGTAAAACAAAATATTAAAACTGGGCATATTATATTATGTTATAAACCAGCAATTTCAAGTGAGTGATCTAAGTTAAATTTTACACCAAAAATGATGTCCCTGAAGTTGGCAGAATGGCAGAATAGCAGAATAGCAGAATGAAGTTGGCAGAATGGCAGAATAGCAGAATAGCAGAATGAAAAAACGAAAGTCAAAATCGGGTGCATGAAATAACTTGATTTGTTGTTTAAACGTGTTTTCAACGATTTTCCCGCCAAAAATTTCTTATATCATGTTCCGGTTAACATGCCAAGCAACCAAGGCCAAATTCAAACTAATGAAAAAACAATCTTTTTTTGAAACCAATCGGTCTAAAATCGAGTTAAAAATGATATTAGAACGCAATAAAGATAATTGAGAGTGAAAAAAAAAAATCATATCTCAACATTTTTCACGACTTTGAAATCTCATTCTGCCATTCTGCTATTCTGCTAGCAGAATGAAGTTGGCAGAATGGCAGAATAGCAGAATGAAAAATCGAATGTCATAATTCGAACAACTTGTGCATGAAATAACTTGATTTGATGTTTAAACGTGTTTTCAACGATTTTCCCGCAAAAAAATTTATATCATGCTCCGGTTAACATGCCAAGCAACCAAGTCCAAATTCAAACTAATGAAAAAAACAATCATTTTTTGAAACCTATCAGTCTAAAATCAATTTAAAAATGATATTTGAACGCAATAAAAGTAATTGAGAGTGAAAAAAGTCATATCTCAACAGTTTTCGCGACTTTGAAATCTCATTCTGCCATTCTGCTATTCTGCTATTCTGCTAGCAGAATGAAGTTGGCAGAATGGCAGAATAGCAGAATGAAAAATCGAATGTCATAATTCGATCAACTTGTGCATGAAATAACTTGATTTGATGTTTAAATGTGTTTTCAACGATTTTCCCGCCAAAAATTCCTTATATCATGCTCCGGTTAACATACCAAAAACAAAGTCCAAATTCAAACTAATGAAAAAAACAATCTTTTTTTGAAACCAATCGGTCTAAAATCGATTTAAAAATGATATAAGAACGCAATAAAGATAATTGAGAGTGAAAAAAGTCATATCTCAACAGTTTTCGCGACTTTGAAATCTCATTCTGCCATTCTGCTATTCTGCTATTCTGCTAGCAGAATGAAGTTGGCAGAATGGCAGAATAGCAGAATGAAAAATCGAATGTCAGAACTCGATCAATTTGTGCATGAAATAACTTGATTTGATGTTTAAACGTGTTTTCAACAATTTTCCCGCCAAAAATTCCTTATATCATGCTCCGGTTAACATGCCAAGCAAGCAACTCCTAATTAAAACTAATGAAAAAACAATCTTTTTTTTTAAACCTATCAGTCTAAAATCGATTTTAAAATGATACTAGAACGCAATTAAAGTAATTGAGAGTGAAAAAAGTCATATCTCAACAGTTTTCACGACTTTGAAATCTCATTCTGCCATTCTGCTATTCTGCTATTCTGCTAGCAGAATGAAGTTGGCAGAATGGCAGAATAGCAGAATGAAAAATCGAATGTCAGAACTCGATCAACTTGTGCATGAAATAACTTGATTTGTTGTTTAAACGTGTTTTCAACGATTTTCCCGCCAAAAATTCCTTATATCATGCTCCGGTTAACATGCCAAGCAACCAAGTTCAAATTCAAACTAATGAAAAAAACAATCATTTTTTGAAACCAATCGGTCTAAAATCGATTTAAAAATTATATAAGAACGCAATAAAGATAATTGAGAGTGAAAAAAATCATATCTCAACAGTTTTCGCGACTTTGAAATCTCATTCTGCCAATCTGCTATTCTGCTAGCAGAATGAAGTTGGCAGAATGGCAGAATAGCAGAATGAAAAATCGAATGTCATAATTCGATCAACTTGTGCATGAAATAACTTGATTTGATGTTTAAACGTGTTTTCAACGATTTTCCCGCCAAAAATTCCTTATATCATGTTCCGGTTAACATGCCAAGCAACCAAGTCCAAATTCAAACTAATGAAAAAAACAATCTTTTTTTGAAACCAATTGGTCTAAAATCGATTTAAAAATGATATTAGAACGCAATAAAGATAATTGAGAGTGAAAAAAGTCATATCTCAACAGTTTTCGCGACTTTGAAATCTCATTCTGCTATTCTGCTATTCTGCTATTCTGCTAGCAGAATGAAGTTGGCAGAATGGCAGAATAGCAGAATGAAAGATCGAATGTCAAAATTCGATCAACTTGTGCATGAAGTAACTTGATTTGATGTTTAAACGTGTTTTCAACAATTTTCCCGCCAAAAATTCCTTATATCATGCTCCGGTTAACATGCCAAGCAACCAACTCCTATTTCAAACTAATGAAAAAAACAATATTTTTTTTTAAACCTATCAGTCTAAAATCGATTTAAAAATTATATTAGAACGCAATAAAAGTAATTGAGAGTGAAAAAAGTCATATCTCAACAGTTTTCGCGACTTTGAAATCTCATTCTGCCATTCTGCTATTCTGCTATTCTGCTAGCAGAATGAAGTTAGCAGAATGGCAGAATAGCAGAATGAAAAATCGAATGTCAGAACTCGATCAATTTGTGCATGAAATAACTTGATTTGTTGTTTAAACGTGTTTTCAACAATTTTCCCGCCAAAAATTACTTATATCATGCTCCGGTTAACATGCCAAGTAACCAAGTCAAATTCAAACTAATGAAAAAAACAATCATTATTTGAAACCTATCAGTCTAAAATCGATTTAAAAATGATATAAGAACGCAATAAAAGTATGAGAGTGAAAAAAGTCATACCCCAAACGTTTTTCGCGATTTGAAATCTCATTCTGCCATTCTGCTATTCTGCTATTCTGCTAGCAGAATGAAGTTGGCAGAATGGCAGAATAGCAGAATGAAAAATCGAACGACAGAGATCGATCAATTTCTGCATGAAATAACTTGATTTGTTGTTGAAACGTGTATTCAACGATTTTCCCGCTAAACTCCTTATATCATGGTTGGGCTGCGGCGTAAAACGTCGGAGCTACAGCGATTCGCGGTGGAGTCGCGCCTCGACGCGATCGAGCCGTGATTTTAGCGGCGGAGCCAATACAGCTCGGCTCTTCAAGCGTAGATTTGCTCCCAATACACGGATTCTGCCCCGCATCGCGGTCGATCGCGAGGCAGGTGAACGGCTCTCGAGCGGCGCTTTTGGACGGCTCAGTGGGCCGCTCGCGCCATGGCGAAATGTTCACGCGAGTGAGACACTCGATGCAGGGCTCGAACCAATGGACCGATTCCTATGTTGTAGGTACCGTCATGTAGCTCCATTCAAGCGCTACAATCGTTGCGAGTTTAGTTGGGCTTTGGCGGATTGCGTCGGAGCTACAGCGATTCGCGGTGGAGTCGCGCCTCGACGCGATCGAGCTGCGATTTTAGCGGCGAAACAAAAACAGCTCGGTTTTTGAAACGTAGATTTGCTCCCAAGGCACAGAATTTGCCCCGCATCGCGGTCGTTCGCTAGGCAGGTTCACGGCTCTCGAGCGGCGATTTTGAACGGCTCAGAAGCCGTCGCTAGGCAGGCAGTGCGCAGCTCGCGCCGAGGCGAAACGTTCATGGGAGTGATACATTCGATGCAGGGCTGTAACCAATCGACCGATTCCTATGTTGTAGTTACCGTCGTGAAGGTTCTATTCAAGCCCTTCAATCGTGGCGAGATTGGTTGGGCTGCGGCGAAAAACGTCGGAGCTACAGCGATTCGCGCTGGAGTCGCGCCTCGACGCGATCGAGCTGTGATTTTAGCGGCGGAGCGAAAACAGCTCGGCTCTTGAAGCGTAGATTTGCATAAAATCTGCCCCGCATCGCACTCGATCGCTGGGCAGGTCAACGGCTCTCGAGCGGCGATGTTAGACGGCTTAGTAGCCGTCGCTAGGCAGGAGGTGGGCCGCCTGCGCCGAGGCGAAATGATCACGGGAGTGAGACACTCGATTCGGGGCTCGAACCAATGGACCGAATGCTATGTTGTAGTTCCATCGTGTAGCCCTATTCAAGCGCTACAATCTCGGCGAGTTTTGTTGGGCTGCGGCGAAAAACGTCGGAGCCACAGCGATTCGCGGTGGTGTCGCGCCTCGACTCGATCGAGCTGCGATTTTAGATTCGGAGCGAGTGCAGCTCTGCTTTCGAAGCGGAGTTTTGCTCCGAGAGTCGAGAATTCGCCCCGCATAGCGGTCGATCAATAGGCAGTTTAACGGCTCTCGAGCGGCGATTTTTGACGGCTCAGTAGCCGTCGCTAGGCAGGCAGTGGGCCGCTCGCGCCAAGGCGAAATGTTCACGGGAGTGATACACTCGATTCAGGGCTCGAACCAATGGACCGATTCCTATGTTGTAGGTACCGTCGTGTAGCCATATTCAAGCGCTTCAATCTTGGTGTGTTTGGTTGGGCTTTGGCGGATTGCGTCGGAGCTACAAGGATTCACGGTGGAGTCGCGCCTCGACGCGATCGAGCCGTGCTTTCGGCGGCGGAGTGTTTGAAGCGTAGATTTGCTCCAAAGACACGGAATCTGCCCCGCATCGCGGTCGATCAATAGGCAGGTAAACGGCTCTCGAGCGATGATTTTGGACGGCTCAATAGCCGTCGCAAGGCAGGCAGTGGGCTGCTCGCGCGGAGGCGAAATGTTCAAGGGAGTTAGACACTCGATGCAGGGCTCAAACCAATGGACCGATTTCTATGTTGTATATACGCTGGAGTCGCGCCTCGATGCGATCGAGCCGTGAATTTAGAGGCGGAGCGAGTACAGCTCGGCTCTTGAAGCGTAGATTTGCTCCTAAGACACAGAATCTGCCCAGCATCGCGGTCGATCGCCAGGCAGGTGAACGGCTCTCGAGCGGCGCTTTTGGACGGCTCAGTAGCCGTCGCTAGACAGGCAGTGGGCCGCTCGCGCCGAGGAGAAATGTTCACCGGAATGAGACACTCGATGAGGGCTCGAACCAATGGACCGATTCCTATGTTGTAGGTACTGTCGTGTAGCCATATTCAAGCGCTACAGTCGTGGCGAGTTTGGTTGGGCTGCGGCAAAAAAGACGGAGCTACAGAGATTCGCGCTGGAGTCGCGCCTCGGCGCGATCGAGCCATGATTTTAGCGGCGGAGGTACCGTCGTGTAGCCCTATTCAAGCCCTTCAGTCGTGGCAAGTTTGTTTGGGCTGCGGCGGATTGCGTCGGGGCTAGCAAGAATCGCGCTGGATTCGCGCCGCGACTCATTTGAGCCGCGATCTTTTGCGGCCATGCGAAAGCAGTTATGCTCTCAAAGCAGTGATTTGCTCCTAAACTTCGGATTTTGCCCCGCATCTCAGCCCGTATAGCAGTGATTTTTGCCGAAGTTATCCGCATTCTCGCTCCCAGAACTCTCATTTTGCCCCGCAATTTTGACTGCCCATCGGCCGTTGCTCGGCCCCCAGTGGGCTGATCGGGACAATCCTGGGGTCTACGGGTCGTCTCGACGAGCTCTTCAATCAGGTAGAGTTTTGCACTTCCATCCCAACTACAGGCGAAAATCAAGTTTTCGGCGCCCAGACCGGAAGTGCGGTGGCTGGGTCGGGATTGCTCGACGTTGATCGCCCGTGGGGCTCAGTCTCTTTCATCGAGGAGGGTTTGGCGTTCCCATCTCATCCATGGCCGAAGAAACGCGAATACGGGCCCTGGGGCACGAGAGCAGTGCGGCCGTTACCGGGTAACGCCGCTGGGCCGAGCCAAGGCGCTGATCGAGTCCATCATGGCTCGGTATTGTTGCACCACCCAAGCTGCGGAGCTGCGGCTACGAGCGGCGGCTCCAGAGCGATTCGCGCTGATGTCGCTAGGGTGCCGACCGAACTGGGCTTTACAGAGGCGCTTCGGCCGTAGCTCGGCCCCCAGTGGACTGATCGGGACAATCCTGGTGTCTACGCGTTTGTCTCGACGAGCTCTACAATCGGGGAGAGTTTCGCACCTCCATCCAATCCACAGGCGAAAATCGTGTTTTCGACGCCAAGACCGGAAGTGCAGTGGCTGAGTCGGGATTGCTCGACGTTGATCGCTGTTGGGGCTCGGTCTCTACCATCGAGGCGAGTTTGGCGTTCCAAGCTCATCTATGGCCTAAGAAACGCGAATACGGGCCCTGGGGCGCGAGAGCAGTAACCCTAACCCTAACCCTAAACCTAACCCTAACCCTGACCCTATCCGAACTGGGCTTTTCAGAGGCGCTATGGCCATAGCTCGGCCCCAAGTTGGCCGATCGGGACAATTTTGGTGTCTACGTGTTTGTCTTGACGAGCTCTACAATCGGAGAGAGTTTCGCACTTCCATCTCAACCACAGGCGAAAATCGGGTTTCCGGCGCCCAGACCGGAAGTGCAGTGGCTGGGTCGGGATTGTGGGATTGCGGCCGCAATAGTGCGATTCGCGCTGATGTCGCTTGGGTGCAAGCCGAGTTTGGCTTTTAAGAGGCGCTACGGCCATAGCTCGGCCCCCAGTTGGCCGATCGGGACAATCTTGGTGACTACATGTTCGTCTCGACGAGCACTACAATCGGGGAGAGTTTCGCACCTCCATCCCAACTACGGGCGAAAATCGTGTTTTCGGCGCCCTGACCGGAAATGCAGTGGCTGTGTCAAGATTGCTCGACGTCGATCGCCTCTGGGGCTTGGTCTCTACAATCGAGGCGAGTTTGGTGTTCCCAGCTTATCTATGGCCGGAGAAACGCGAATACGGGCCCTGAGACGCGATGGCAGTGGGGCCGTTGCAGGGTAACGCCACTGGGCCGAGCCAATGCGCCGATCGATTTGATCATAGTTCCGTCTTGTTGCTCCACTCAAGCACTGCGATAGAGACGAAGTTGGCGGTTCTGCGGCTATTAGCGGCCGCTCTAGAGCGATTCGCGCCGATTGATTTTTTCATTAGTTTGAATTTGGGACTTGGTTGCTTGGCATGTTAACCGGAGCATGATATAAGGAATTTTTTGGCGGGAAAATCGTTGAAAACACGTTTAAACAACAAATCAAGTTATTTCGTGCACAAATTGATCGAGTTCTGACATTCGATTTTTCATTCTGCTATTCTGCCATTCTGCCAACTTCATTCTGCTAGCAGAATAGCAGAATAGCAGAATGGCAGAATGAGATTTCAAAGTCGCGACAACTGTTTAGATATGATTTTTTTCACTCTCAATTATCTTTATTGCCTTCTAATATCATTTTTAAATCGATTTTAGACCGATTGGTTTCAAAAAATGATTGTTTTTTTCATTAGTTTGAATTTGGACTTGGTTGCTTGTTATGTTACCCGGAGCATGATATAAGGAATTTTTGGCGGGAAAATCGTTGAAAACCCGTTTAAACATCAAATCAAGTTATTTCATGCACAAGTTGATCGAATTTTCTGACATTCGATTTTTCATTCTGCTATTCTGCCATTCTGCCAACTTCATTCTGCTAGCAGAATAGCAGAATAGCAGAATGGCAGAATGAGATTTCAAAGTCGCGACAACTGTTGAGATATGATTTTTTTTTCACTCTTAATTATCTTTATTGCGTTCAAATATCATTTTTAAATCGATTTTAGACTGATAGGTTTCAAAAAATGATTGTTTTTTCATTAGTTTGAATTTGGACTTGGTTGCTTGTTATGTTAACCGGAGCCTGATATAAGGAATTTTTGGCGGGAAAATCGTTGAAAACACGCTTAAACATCAAATCAAGTTATTTCATGCACAAGTTGATCGAATTATGACATTCGATTTTTCATTCTGCTATTCTGCCATTCTGCCAATTTCATTCTGCTGGCAGAATAGCAGAATGGCAGAATGAGATTTCAAAGTCGCAAAAACTGTTAAGATATGACTTTTTTCACTCTCAATTATCTTTATTGCGTTCTAATACCATTTTTAAATTGATTTTAGACTGATAGTTTTCAAAAAATGATTGGTTTTTTCATTAGTTTGAATTTGGACTTTGTTGCTTGTTATGTTAACCGGAGCATGATATAAGGAATTTTTTGCGGGAAAATCGTCGAAAACACTTTTAAACAGCAAATCAAGTTATTTCATGCACAAGTTGATCGAATTATGACATTCGATTTTTCATTCTGCTATTCTGCCATTCTACCAACTTCATTCTGCTAGCAGAATAGCAGAATAGCAGAATGGCAGAATGAGATTTCAAAGTCGCGAAAACTGTTGAGATATGATTTTTTCACTCTCAATTATCTTTATTGCGTTCCAATATCATTTTTAAATCGATTTTCGACCGATCGGTTTCAAAAAATGATTGTTTTTTTCATTAGTTTGAATTTGGACTTTGTTGCTTGTTATGTTAACCGGAGCATGATATAAGGAATTTTTGCGGGAAAATTCATTGAAAACACGTTTAAACATCAAATCAAGTTATTTCATGCACAAGTTGATCGAATTTTGACATTCGATTTTTCATTCTTCTATTCTGCCATTCTGCCAACTTCATTCTGCTAGCAGAATAGCAGAAAAGCAGAATGAGATTTCAAAGTCGCGAAAACTGTTGAGATATGATTTTTTTCACTCTCAATTATCTTTATTGCGTTCTAATATCATTTTTAAATCGATTTAAGACCGATTGATTTCAAAAAATGATTGTTTTTTTTCATTAGTTTGAATTTGGACTTGGTTGCTTGTTATGTTAACCGGAGCATGATATAAGGAATTTTTGGCGGTAAAATCGTTGAAAACACGTATAAACAGCAAATCAAGTTATTTCATGCACAAGTTAATCGAATTATGACATTCGATTTTTCATTCTGCTATTCTGCCATTCTGCCAACTTCAATCTGCTAGCAGAATAGCAGAATGGCAGAATGAGATTTCAAAGTCGCGAAAACTGTTGAGATATTACTTTTTTCACTCTCAATTCCATTTATTGCGTTCTAATATCATTTTCTAAATTGATTTTAGACTGATAGGTTTCAAAAAATGATTGTTTTTTTCATTAGTTTGAATTTGGACTTTGTTGCTTGTTATGTTAACCGGAGCATGATATAAGGAATTTTTGGCGGGAAAATCGTCGAAAACACTTTTAAACAGCAAATCAAGTTATTTCATGCACAAATTGATCGAATTCTGACATTCGATTTTTCATTCTGCTATTCTGCCATTCTTCCAACTTCATTCTGCTAGCAGAATAGCAGAATGGCAGAATGAGATTTCAAAGTCGCGAAAACTGTTGAGATATGATTTTTTTCACTCTCAATTATCTTTATTGCGTTCCAATATCATTTTTAAATCGATTTTAGACCGATTGGTTTCAAAAAATGATTGTTTTTTTCATTAGTTTAAATTTGGACTTGGTTGCTTGTTATTTTAACCGAAGCATGATATAAGGAATTTTTGGTGGGAAAATCGTTGAAAACACGTTTAAAAATCAAATCAAGTTATTGCATGCACAAATTGATTGAATTCTGACATTCGATTTTTCATTCTGCTATTCTGCCATTCTGCCAACTTCATTCTGCTAGCAGAATAGCAGAATGGCAGAATGAGATTTCAAAGTAGCGAAAACTGTTGAGATATTACTTTTTTCACTCTCAATTCCATTTATTGCGTTCTAATATCATTTTTAAATCGATTTTAGACCGATCGGTTTCAAAAAATGATTGTTTTCTTCATTAGTTTGAATTTGGACTTTGTTGCTTGTTATGTTAACCGGAGCATGATATAAGGAATTTTTGGTGGAAAATTCATTGAAAACACGTTTAAACATCAAATCAAGTTATTTAATGCACAAGTTGATCGATTTTTGACATTCGATTTTTCATTCTGCTATTCTGCCATTCTGCCAACTTCATTCTGCTGGCAGAAGAGCAGAATAGCAGAATAGCAGAATGAGATTTCAAAGTCGCGAAAACTGTTGAGATATGTTTTTTTCACTCTCAATTATCTTTATTGCGTTCTAATATCATTTTTAACTCGATTTTAGACCGATTGGTTTCAAAAAATGATTGTTTTCTTCATTTGTTTGAATTTGGACTTGGTTGCTTGGCATGTTAACCGGAGCATGATATAAGGAATTTTTGGCGGGAAAATCGTTGAAAACACGTTTAAACAACAAATCAAGTTATTTCATGCACAAATTGATCGAGTTATGACATTCGATTTTTCATTCTGCTATTCTGCCATTCTGCCAACTTCAATCTGCTAGCAGAATAGCAGAATAGCAGAATGGCAGAATGAGATTTCAAAGTCGCGAAAACTGTTGAGATATTACTTTTTTCACTCTCAATTCCATTTATTGCGTTCTAATATCATTTTTAAATCGATTTTAGACTGATAGGTTTCAAAAAATGATTGTTTTTTTCATTAGTTTGAATTTGGACTCTGTTGCTTGTTATGTTAACCGGAGCATGATATAAGGAATTTTTGGCGGGAAAATCGTCGAAAACACTTTTAAACAGCAAATCAAGTTATTTCATGCACAAATTGATCGAATTCTGACATTCGATTTTTCATTCTGCTATTCTGCCATTCTGCCAACTTCATTCTGCTAGCAGAATAGCAGAATAGCAGAATGGCAGAATGAGATTTCAAAGTCGCGAAGACTGTTGAGATATGATTTTTTTCACTCTCAATTATCTTTATTGCGTTCCAATATCATTTTTAAATCGATTTTAGACCGATTGGTTTCAAAAAATGATTGTTTTTTTCATTAGTTTGAATTTGGACTTGGTTGCTTGGCATGTTAACCGGAGCATGATATAAGGAATTTTTGGCGTGAAAATCGTCGAAAACACTTTTAAACAGCAAATCAAGTTATTTCATGCACAAATTGATCGAATTCTGACATTCGATTTTTCATTCTGCTATTCTGCCATTCTGCCAACTTCATTCTGCTAGCAGAATAGCAGAATAGCAGAATGGCAGAATGAGATTTCAAAGTCGCGAAAACTGTTGAGATATGATTTTTTCACTCTCAATTATCTTTATTGCGTTCCAATATCATTTTTAAATCGATTTTAGACCGATTGGTTTCAAAAAATGATTGTTTTTTTCATTAGTTTGAATTTGGACTTGGTTGCTTGTTATGTTAACCGGAGCATGATATAAGGAATTTTTGGCGGTAAAATCGTTGAAAACACGTATAAACAGCAAATCAAGTTATTTCATGCACAAGTTAATCGAATTCTGACATTCGATTTTTCATTCTGCTATTCTGCCATTCTGCCAACTTCATTCTGCTAGCAGAATAGCAGAATAGCAGAATGGCAGAATGAGATTTCAAAGTCGCGAAAACTGTTGAGATATGATTTTTTTCACTCTCAATTATTTTTATTGCGTTCTAATATCATTTTTAAATCGATTTTAGACCGATTGGTTTCAAAAAATGATTGTTTTTTTCATTAGTTTGAATTTGGACTTTGTTGTTTGTTATGTTAACCGGGGCATGATATAAGGAATTTTTGGTGGAAAATTCATTGAAAACACGTTTAAACATCAAATCAAGTTATTTCATGCACAAGTTGATCGAATTCTGACATTCGATTTTTCATTCTGCTATTCTGCCATTCTGCCAACTTCATTCTGCTAGCAGAATAGCAGAATAGCAGAATGGCAGAATGAGATTTCAAAGTCGCGAAAACTGTTGAGATATGATTTTTTTTCACTCTCAATTATCTTTATTGCGTTCTTATATCATTTTTAAATCGATTTTAGACCGATTGGTTTTAAAAAATAATTGTTTTTTTCATAAGTTTGAATTTGCACTTTGTTTTTGACATGTTAACCGGAGCATGATATAAGGAATTTTTGCCGGGAAAATCGTTGAAAACTCGTTTAAACATCAAATCAAGTTATTTCATGCACAAATTGATCGAGTTCTGACATTCGATTTTTCATTCTGCTATTCTGCCATTCTGCCAACTTCATTCTGCTAGCAGAATAGCAGAATAGCAGAATGGCAGAATGAGATTTCAAAGTCGCGAAAACTGTTGAGATATGACTTTTTTCACTCTCAATTACTTTTATTGCGTTCTAATATCATTTTTTAATCGATTTTCGACTGATAGGTTTAAAAAAAATGATTGTTTTTTTCATTAGTTTGAATTTGGACTTGGTTGCTTGTTATGTTAACCGGAGCATGATATAAGGAATTTTTGGCGGGAAAATCGTTGAAAACACGTTTAAACAACAAATCAAGTTATTTCATGCATCCGATTTTGACTTTCGTGTTTTCATTCTGCTATTCTGCTATTCTGCCATTCTGCCAACTTCATTCCGCCATTCTGCTATTCTGCCATTCTGCTAACTTCATTCTGCTATTCTGCTATTCTGCCATTCTGCCAACTTCAGGGACATCCAAAAATGATAAGAGATAACGGTTTTTCGAACCTCACTCTTGCTTGTGGAACTATAACAAATCGAAGTGTTTGTCATCGGAATATGATATACACTTAACATCTCTAAAGACGCTAGGAAAGCGTCAAAGAAATGTGTTTTCTTTTGGAGTATTGGCCAAATTACTTCCACCAAATGCCGAATTACCGAAGAAATGACCTTAAATTACAACATTCTCCTGTTTACAGAAACGTTCGACCGATGTTCCGAATAAGACACCTCCGAAATCAATAACGAACGCTTGAAAATGACAATTTCAAACTTATCAAAACGTGAGGACGCAAGGCTTGGGACACTCTATTGACTATTTATTTTTCCTAAAGCTTATCCGATATTTTGGGGACTTGATCGCTTTAGTTTCAAGAGAACCTAAAGATAGTTGGTGACTAAATCGCAAAAACAAGTTTGCATGAAGTGAAACCCACAAAAAAACTTTTTGGGGACCCCTTTAACATAAAAATCATCCTGTGAAAGTTGCAAGATAAACAGGAATTATTTGAGGACTGTATCGCGTAAACCGAATTGAACATAGTCAAATTCCATAAGGTCCCTTGCCCGTGTTTTCTGGCATACGTCCGTATTTTCAATAGTGACCATCTCTGTGACCCTATAATCAAGCTGTAAAGTTTCAAGAAAATCCGCTAAGACTTTATCGCAAAAACATGATTGTTCCAAATGAACTTCTATAAGGCCCCTTTTCCGGTGTTTTCTGGCGGACCGTCCCCATTTTCAATAACGGCAATTCCTATGACTTTACAATCATCCTGTATATGTTTCGAGAGAATCCAAAATTATTGTTGGACTTGATTGCGTAAAAAAGTTTGCATGAGGTCAAATTCCATAAGGCCCACAATTCCATTTTTATCTGACGGATTGTCCCCATGTTCAAAATCATTAGGACTTAAGACCCTACAATAAGGTCCCTTTCCCCGATTTTCTGATGGATTTTTCCCTTTTTAGAAAACGACTATTTCCATGACCTTACATTCACCCAGAAAAATTTTCACGAAAGCATGATTATCTTTATGGACTTCATCGCGAAAACAAAATTCTAATCCAAATACCCTGTTTTGGTTCTTATTACACTAATTGACGTTATATAATTGGAGTACAACAAATATATCTAAATGACGTCACCTGACGTCATGATGACGTTGCTTAAAGGAAATGTATCAGGAAATCTTCAAATTTTGTCTCATTTTTTTGCATTAAAGAAATAGAGTAATCGTTTGTTTTTCGAGTAAGATCGGTTGGTATCTCATATCGTTAACTACAAAATCTATATTTTCACTCGTGCCGAAGCTACTCGTGAAAAAAAGCTTTTATTGTTCACCCAATGAATTATAAATTGATCTAATACTGAAGCAAACGAATATCATCTGTGTATTTTTTGTTGTCAACAAAAAAAAGTAATTTCTCCATATCTAGTTGACGTTTACCAAATTTGTTCAATCCATGTAAAATTGAATATATTCAAAACCCAATTTCAATTATGAAATCACGTAGATCAAATATTCTTGATAAATCTTGCAAAATATCAGAACTCGGGTACAAAAACTTTTCTGTGTGTAAAATATTTCTTAAATGGTGGTATAAATGACGTGTAATCTTCGTTATGAGTAATAATTGTTTTTAAATAGAACATATTTTCGGGCATAAATAACATTTTACGATAGAATAGGCTTAATCCATGTGTGAATATGTAAAACATGTAAATCCATCATTTACAATTATGAATTTGCTTTCTAATTCTAAATAATCTCTCATTTGATATATATACCTTTATCAGTGAATTGATTTTCATTTTGAAACTTTAAATCAATATAGACAAAATATGGTGTATGTTTTTTCGCAATGTGAATATTTTTTTAACAATGTAACATATTCCCAAAACAGACATCACACGATTAAACTTTTGTTCTTCGTTGTTTTCTTTTACAATGAAATTGGCTTTCTTTATTATTACGAAGATTACAGTAGGGAAAGAGTAGATTACATTTTTACTATATAGTATGCTACACATTCCAATTCTTTGTTCAATATACTTTTTTTAGAGTAACCGCTGAAACTAGATTGAATATATCACAAAAGAAGGTTTCGAAAAACCATAATTTAAAATTCATCGTCATTTAAACAATAACGTAGATTACAAACCACAAAGAAAAAGGTTATTTGCTAAATTCTGACTATCTAGGTTATCATTTATCTTATTTAGAGTTCTTTTGTAAGATGCAGAATGATTAACGATGAATTAATTGCTACAAGAGCTAGAAATTGAATTGTTTTATTTCTTTTTTATTATTTTTTTATGTCTTTACAAATTACACACTCAAAATTGAAAGGGATTGTTAATATCATATAAACAATACATAATTTTACTTTTGGTATTTTGATTTTGTTGAGTAAATTGTTTTGGATGTGGTGTCATCTATTTCATCATTATTATTCTGGTCTGGTATTTTTGTTTCTATTAGTGATGATTTTACATTGACCTTCTTGCCTATCCCAGCCATTGACTTTTTTATTCTTTTATTTTTCCATTCAATATTTAATCAAAGTATTTCTTAACTCTTTCTCATATGTTTGGTAAATTCTTATTTGCTTCTTTGGTTCTTTTCTCGACCTCAAATCACTGTGTATTTGAACACGTAACTCCTCGTTATCTAGCACAAAAAAATTCGTCGCTTCTCATTACGATGTAACACCTGAAAATTTAATCATCTTAGTGAAATCTACGTTATTGATTAAGGCAATCTACGTTATAATTTTTTATGTGGTTTCGATGATTCCGCGCGAAAGTTATCCATATACCAATTTAAACATTCTAGTAGTCAGCGATAAAAATATAGAACTAAATAATCTAGCATGCTTTTGTGACAAATACAAATGTCTTCTAACCTTAGCACAATTATGTGATTATTTTGAAAGCCACGTTATGGCTTATTAACACCCACGTTAATGCAATCATTTTGGATATATTTTCTAAGAATAAAAAGTTTAAGATTGTTTTCGTGCTTTTGATATGATATTGAAATCAACACACATTTCTCTTTTATTCTTTTTTATCATTCCACGATTGAGGGCTATACACATAAGGAGGTCAGGACAAATTCTCAACATGAAATCATTGTTAGATTTTATGAAGGGGTTTTGACATCAGCCTTGCATTTGAAAATTGTGAAATAATTCGCCCAATTTAAAGAAAACACGTCCTCCAGCATATAATAGTTTAAAAGGGTAAAAAATAATTATCTTCCTGGAGAAAACCCACGGAAAGCATGTCACTTACATGGGTGATTATGTGCATTCACAGGCGTCTGCGGACATAAGTCAAGACAAACATGGGTGAAATTACGTAAATAACATGGCTTTTTTTCATACTATATATGTATGTAAGTTATTTTAGGAATCCTTTATTTCTTAGGTGGCGCGAAAAAACGAATTCTATATTTTACACTAACGTAGCTTTCATAACGTAGATTTCTTTATAAGGATTGTTTCTTAATTCTAAATTTTAATAGACAAGAACACGTGACTTTTTACCGCTATTTTCTCCTCTTATACAAGACTTCATGTTGCTGTTTGAATATTTCTCTTTCCCCATCGGTATGGGAATTAAATGGGTAACGTAGATTACAGGCTTTAAACGACGGAAATACCTTGGCTTTGTAATCGCAGTTGTAGATGAAGCTCGACTTTCTATGTCTTTATGACGTTCTGACTATTTATACATGGTTATGGAGTTATCTTTTATAGGACATCGTATGGTTAAACATATTTTTCGTTTATTCCTAATATTTAAACTGACTCATAACGTAGATTTCAAGCGTTCTGGAGACAAAATTCCACCGTATATAGAAATGTATTTCTTTTATGTAATATGTTTTATGGTTTTCAATTCTTTCGATGTATGCATTAAACATATAATGGGTAACCTAGCGACAGGGTTAAAGTGGACAACGTGATCCCAAATCGCATTTTTTCTCAGTCATACACTTCTTCAGGAAAATAAATTTTATTCATTTTTAATTTCTTCCATAATTGACTAAACGTATAGACATATTTATTGTAATATATTGGCATTTTTATATAGTACGGCAGATTTATTTTTTGTGCGACAGCCTGTTTGGGAATCGACCGCCTATTTTGAGAATTAGTGTAAGATGTTTTCTTTACTAAAAGGAAAAGGTAAATGCTTTGGTTTTCTTTCGTTGCATAACCTAGTGGATCTTAAAGTTTATTAATGTCACAACTCTTTAGTTTTACTAATGCTCCGATTGCACCGGAGTCCCAATTTAACATAGAGAAAAGGCAACGTCATTATCACTTAGTTCAATTGATTTTAGCCGATAACAATTAAATATGTTAATAAGAGCAAAATGTATAGTCTCTAAAATACCATTATTCGACAACTCGAGAAACTGGAGTTAATGTTCGACAATACTTGCGAATGCTATATACATTTGTGATTTATCAATGTTGGTATTTCTTAGGAAGCGCAGGGTTTTTAGAAACTTAACTTCCTCGACAGGGTTGCTTGTAGCATTTATCACCTTTAATAATAATAATAACTTTTGAACAGAGATTTATTCAATACAATGGGGTTATTCTTCGATAACTTCAAGGTTTTAATTCGTTTTGGAATTACTTGAATATAATAATAGTTTCCACCACAGGCTGCTTTCACCCTGCATAACAACAACACATACACTAAAATACACTAAAACATAAGTGGTTGTCATTCGGAACATCGCTCGCATTTTTACGTAAATTGGAAAGTACCTCGGACGTAAGTTGGTACTTTGGGGTTGTTTTTTTTGTGATGCGGCTGCTTGTGGTACTTCGATTATTGAATACGCATGAAGAAATTTATTTTTATATCATTTCCCCGAAGCTGTGGAGAGCTTTCACCATATTATCTTATAACTGTACAAATATCCGTGTGATAACATCCCGTATGGTTTTTTCATGAAATCACATACAGTGGTCTCGCGATAGCTCGAACACACACGTGACCGACAAATTTGCTCGAGATATCGCATGATTCGAGGTAATGCCAGTAAGCAAAATTGTCCTCCATGAAGACGTAACACTTCTTTTATACATACCTGTGCATTGTTTGCCTTTAAAATATGCAAAATAATGTAAAATACTCCCCCGAAGAATAGTTTTACGAAATATATAACTCTGTTTTTAAACGATTTGTTACATTGGGTGATTTAATTGGTCAAATCGTATGGGTTGAAAAGAGAAAAATCTACGAAAATCGATGAAGGTGTCGGCGTCGATGTTAGTAGTGTCTGTTCTCAGTACATAGGCCATTGAAATGACAAAAGTTTAGATTTGGCGATTTTAATGAAAGGCACTATAACAAGAATATTATTTCTCCCTTATAATATTTCGTAGCTATCGTTGCTGAATGACAAATTTTTAGATGTTATATCAGTCAGAAGATAGGCGAGGTATCAAGCAATTCCTTCTTTTCTCACTGTGTTTTCCTTAGAGCTAATTTCCTCGGAACCTCTAATAATTAAATTGTAAGGGTGTTTCCTTAAATGAAATGAATAAACAAAGAAAGAAGTTTACAAACTTTTTATGATTTTCTCTGGAATGTATCAAAAAGTTTAGTCCAGCAGATAACAATTTTAAAGGTGAAACGGAATTCTAGACAATTGAAAATAGACGCATTTTCTTTAATCACGTTTTTGTGCCGAACACTGCCAATTGGCGAGCCATACATTGAAACTTCAGCTGAAAAAATGTAGTTATGATGTTTCGGTGGACAATCGTTCAAAATGATAAAGAGCATTTATTCGACAATAATTGCAATCTAATAAAATAAAGAATTTTGATTGGTTTAATTCGCATCACGTGGGGAAATCCATTGCACTTTATTTCTGTATAAAATGCAATGGGTCTATCGGGAAACCCCCGACCTTTGATCTACATGTCCTGTATAGAAGGAACTCGAAAACCCCTCGTTCCCCTTGTATAGTGATATTGCTATTTAATATATTATAAATTAAGATATTTTCGAAAGAATTTATGATTAAAAGCATGCAGTTCAGATTCTGCGTCGATGTTTACAGAGAGTCGACGAAGACCACCAAGCAACTCACTCAGCTAAGCCCGATCATGATAGTTTCGGTTTGAAAACGCAGAATAACTTGTCAAAATTATGTTTTCATCATAAGTACCTCAACGAATGTCAAATTGTCGTTTATTTTATTTGTGTACCATTTGATTAACTTTATGCCGTTTAACTTCGATAGCGAGAAAAATTTACACGATCTAAAAATAGATTGTGTAATACACGCAGAAAGAAGACTCGAAACTTTTTATAATGTTTAGCCGAGTATTTTAATAGTTTCTTAGACCAAGAGGATTGCAATTATAAGGGCCGAGTGTCTTTTTCACTGCGTTTATTGGGGTATAAAGTGCAATTGCCTTAGCACATGGCTTAAACATAACGCCCTACGGGCGTTATTTGCCATGTAAACGCAAACATGTAAACTGCCCAATAAACGCAGTGAAAAAGACACTCATCCCTATATAAATGTGCATATGTTTTATGATTGATTCGAGTCTTTAAATTATTTTCTGATCATCAAATTCCCGTCATTTACACCCTTAAATTGATTAAGTGAGGCATACAAAAAGATGTGAAAACAAGTTATTTGACTCGTCGATACCCTATGAAAAGGCCTAAAGGTATTCTTCACGATGGGCTGAAATAACAAATACGCAAGTAAGTTTATTTTGATGCAAAACAATAGATGTCAGAAAGGTGCGAACCCCTTTGCTCGAGAGAATGCAGTAAAATTTGACCACGGGACTGAAATTGCTGCTTGAGAGATCGAGCAATCGCGCGTTCGAGTAAGTGAAGTAATAACCAAAAAGAAATAGAGAAAGACGCGTCGGGACCGGAAGGCGAGCTCGAGCCTTCGCATGAATTCGAGTTTTCGGCCTCTCGAGATAACGCGAGACCAATGTAGTTATTTTTAGAACAATGATATAATGCGGTTATTTTTAGAAATTTGCATTTCAGCATTTCAGTTAGAAACATCGACGGAAACAATACAAATAGAGGTTATAAGATAAAAATGATACATACTTAGTGTATTGTATGAAAAAATATCAAACTCGGATGTGAGAATTGATAATTGGCAGAGCCTTGACAATTATCAATTCTCCCAATCTCGTAAGATATTTTTTTTCATACAAAACACTAAGTACGTATTAAATATTTATAAGGACAACAAGCAGTAAAACATCATGTTTTGTTATCAAATTATAGCGTGCCCCGTTTTAACCGGACTCGTTGATATATGTAACGTCATATAAACCTTTGTGCGAATGTAAGAGTTTCATGGCAGAGTCCGTATCAATTTTCCATTGAGGGTTTCCAATTGGACCTATACTATGGGGATGAGTGTCTTTTTCACTGCGTTTATTGGGGGTATAAAATGCAATTGCCTTAGCATATGGCAAATAACGCCCGTAGTATGTTTAAGCCGTGTGCTAAGGCAATTGTACTTTATACCCCAATAAACGTAGTGAAAAAGACACTCGTCCCTTATAATTGCAATACTCTAGATCGAAGAAACTATTAAAATACTACGCCAAATATTTAAGCTTCAAGTCTACTTTCTACGGGTATAGATCACACAATCTATTTTTAGATCGCATATTTTCACCTCGCTATCGAAGTGAAATGTCATAAAGTAAAACAAACGATACACAAATAAACGATTACTTTGAAATTCATGGAGCTACTTATGACAAAAGACTTGTTTCTGCCAAGTTAGTCTGTATTTTAGACTAAAACGGCGTGGTCGATCTTAGTGGAGAGGGATGCTTAGGTCGGCTCAGAATCAGAACTGCATGCTTGTAATCGTAGAATCTTTCGAAAATATCTCAATTTATAATAGATTAAATAGCAAAGTTGCGTTGATGATCGGGAACTAGGTTAATTCGAGTTCCGACAACACAGGACTTGCAGATTGAAGGTCGGGGGGTTCCCGAAAGACATTTATGTTATACAGAAATAAAGTGCAATGGATGCGTCACGCGATTTAAACCAATCAGAATTCTTAATTTTATTGGATTGCAATTATTGTTTGTTACTGCATTTACAGATGATACGATTAGCATAAATGTCACTAAAAGAATTAAGTACATGGTTCAAATACTTGATTGCATGTGATCATTCCATCTCTTAAGAAACGTTATTTGTTTGCGGTATGACGTTGTATGAAATTAGAACTTAATTTGAGTTACAATGATAACTTTGTCAAAAATTAATGAAAGCGTAACTGTCCTTTACTCAATGTAACTGTACTGAGTACCATATCTGAGGCACATTATTTAACCGCATTGATTTCACTATAACACGATGCGAAAATGATATTATTTCATAGATCACAGTAAGGATAAACCGAATACAGATATTTCAATACCAATATATCATAAATTCATAATAGTTGAATTTTTTTCTCAATTTCTGCCAGAAATTTACTCTTTTGATTTCGGGCTGAAAGTGCACCTGAAATCATATGATTACTAGTATACTTACAGAATATATACATGGTGATTCATGTACTGAAGAAAAATGAAACAAAATGAAACAACAGTTACAACAACAACAACAAAACTAACATACAAACCTAATTTAACTACATGGTTTAATACGGAATGTAGCAAATTAGTCTACAGTAAACATAATGCCAACAAGTTACCATAGCTGCAGAAAAAAGTTTTATATTTTCCCTCAATTACTGTTAGTGTGAAAAGTCGGCACTTTTTCCGTATCTTGAATTTACAGCACACATATAAAGATTTCAGGACAATATCCTACTAAATGGGTATCTGGGATAATTGTGCCTATACATAAAGGTGGTAATATTGAAAACCCAAAAAACTATAGAGGAATCACTCTAATAAATATTATTGCAAAAATTTACTCACAAATCCTTCTTAATAGACTAACAAAATGGTCAACATCAAACAATAAAATCAATAGAAACCAATTTGGATTTCAAAAAGGGAAATCAACCACTGACTGTATCTTTTTGCTACATTCAATCTTCATGAAAACATTACATTCGCGTAAAAAACTTTACTGCGCTTTTATTGATTTCGAAAAATGTTTCGACAAGTTAAACCGTTACTTCATTTTTGAAAAATTACTGAAAGAGAAAGTAAGTTCCAAATTTGTAAAATCTATACAAAGTATGTACAGCGCAGTTCAGGTAGCAGTTCGATATAAAGGAAATATGTCTACACCGTTTATATCCGACATCGGAGCCAAACAAGGCGATCCAACATCAACCATTCTCTTTCTCTACTTTGTAAATGACATCCTAAATTGTTTTAACGAAAATATAGAAGGTCTTTTTACACTAGACGAAGTTAAATTATTCATCCTACTATTTGCAGATGACGCGGTTTTATTCGCCCATACACCGACCGCGCTCCAATTTAAATACCTATTGCAACACGTGGAGATTAAAGATCAACACGGACAAAACGAAAATAATGGTTTTTGAAAACGGACGACGCACCATTCATGATTTTGTACTAGATGACAAAAAATTAAAAATAGTATCTTCTATTAAATACTTAGGCATTCACTTCTTCAAAAACGGACAAATACATCGAACACAAAAAAGGCTTGCACAACATGCATCTTATGCATTACACAATTTGTTTACCGTATTCAACCAATTAGATATAAACATCAACGAACAAATACAATTATTTGATAGTCTCGTAGGATCAATATTAAATTACGGATCAGAAATCACTGGAAATTACGATTGCAAAGATTTGGAAATTATTCATACATAGTTTTTAAGAAAAATTCTTAGAGTGAAAAAATCAACTAATCTGGACGGACTTTACGGCGAAACCGGCAGATATCCAATGAAAATTCAAAGAAAAATAATAATGTTTAAATACTGGATAAAGCTTCTAAAACCTAATAATGACTCTAGCCTTAAGAAACTCATGTACAATAAATTAAAAGAGGATGCTGATCTAAATCGCTCATACAACGGCAATAATTGGGCCTACCAAATAAAACAATCACTTAATGAACTAGGATTAGGTTATATATGGTTGAATCAAACAACGTTAAACTTAGACATAAATCTGATAAAAATGAGAATTTTAGATAATTTTAAGCAATCATGGTACTCAAACATAAATAATTCAAATCGATTAGAAATGTATAGTTTATGTAAACAAGAATTTGAACTAGAAGACTACTTAAAAAAGGTGAAAATCAATAAATTTAGAATTTCATTAACTAGATTTAGGCTTTCATCGCATGATTTAAAAATCGAAACCGGTAGACACGAAGGAGTTTCAAAAGAAGATCGTATCTGTACACAATGTAATACAGGACTAGTAGAAAACGAATACCACTTTTTGATGACATGCCCGCGCTTCTATAATTTAAGAACAAAATTTCTAAAACCCTACTACCGTAAATGGCCTAGTCTTCCAAAATTTGAATCACTCATGTCAAGTAAAAACCCCAAAACCATATTCAACTTGTCTAAATTTATCCACTATGCTTTTAAAGAGAGAGCTAAATCACGATGACACATTCCGTCACTTTTCTCTCAGGAACCTCGTAACTACAGCTCTTTTAAAGTCCAACTAACCATATTTTGTTCTGCCAAATATTTGAATACTGTATGCCAATTAATAAATTTGTCGATATTTTCATATGTTGCTTTCAATATGATTAATTTAAATGTTCTCAAAAAAAAAAAACAAAAAAAAAAACAAACAACAACAACAACAAAAAAAACCCGTACGTTATCCCTTCCAATTTAGTTTCGAGGAAGGGCCAACCAACATTAGCGTTACTCGGACCATGTGAACCAGCGGTTTGGGATTTCGTGACGAACTGTTCCCTTTTCACGAAAGGTTACAGGGAGGCCTCGAAATCCGGAACCTTAAAACATAAAATGAGACCTTCAATCTTTATGCATTTGCAAATTTATTGAAAAATCGGATTCTAGATCTCTCGAGTAATAGATGATTTTAATTTAACAAGAAATCTTTGTTTGGAGCGAAAGAGACGTGACCTGTCCCTTCCGCTTCTTCTCTATTATAATGTACGTTCCACTCTGTGGGATTTATTTTTTGTAATGTTTGTGGCTATAAATATGTTGTAAACTATTTTATGCCGAATAAAATATATGTATGTATGTATGATTTCTCAATAAGGAGACAGATTTCTTATGTGACTACTGTGGGCGCAAGATTGCAAATAGTTGAGCACTCTAAAATGTTTTCGTGGATTTGACAAGTTGAACGATTTTGAATTGATTTAGAATTGATATGGAGATTTGAGATAAATTTAAAGAGAAAAAAAAACAAAAAACAAAAAAAAAACAACAACAACAACAAAAAAAAAACAAAAAAAAAAAAAACAAAAAAAAAAAAACAACAAAGTGTAAACAGATGTTATAATTGTAGTAATTAGTAAAATTACTTATTTTTGGTGTTCAATGATGAAAACATTTTGTTGTTGTAAAACCAAAATATCGTACCTACAGTTGAAAACGATAGTAATAAATTATGATAATTAACCGAGTATTTTCGCTTACAAGAAAGGCTTCGCCTCGCTTTCCATCTCCCTCTTTTAGTCTGTATTTCTCACTCCTGTAAATCTCTCTTCTTGATATAAGACATAGTGCACAACGTGTAAATAGTTTTTCGATTTTTAAAATATTGTAAAAACTTAGTTGTTGAAAAAATGAAATTTTCTTCATGTAAACGAAATTTAATCTGCTCTACACTTATAACAGCTTGAAATGGTGAACGTATTTTAACATAAAGAAATGATTTGAGTGCCGAAATTAAAAAAAGTGTATACATTTAAAAAAATGTTTCAGAAATGATTTTGCAAAAAAATGGGTATATTAGAAGAATTATCGGTACACAGACTCGCACACGCGGAAAGGGTTCCCTTCGGTAAATCATTTGTCATGTGGCGCTGTTATGTAATCGGCAAGATGTCACGATGCTTCCGATAAACAAAACCGCACAGTTACATACAAATAATAAAATTTATAACTTCGTTAACACAAATAATATCCTTCAATGATTCATCCGACATGCCGCCAAAGGCTAATTTTCTATCGGAGATATACCTAGACACAAATTTTAATCGACAAACGAATATCATCAAATTTGTGTATCTTGTTGTATTTATTTTTTTCTAATTATTTGTTTACAATTTCATTCGTTATAATTTTGACAAATTCAAATGAAGTGAAAATTTGGGTGAAAATGAATGGATTAAAGAAATGGGAAAAGTCGTGGAATATGAATATGTATCGACAAATAACTGCAGTTTGAAGGAATTTCAAACCATCTTATTGTCAAAGTCCTATTGAGGTAGGATTTTTATTCAAAATCTCAATTTAATTTATTTGAATGACTTCGTAGTTTTAGGATTTTGACCACCCATCAAATATATTATGTCAAGCCTATTTTTATGTTTGTTTTGATATCTGTATAATAAACAAAGTTAAAGCCAAATAATTTGTAACTGTGATATATGACTCTCAATTACATCAAATTGTATTCCTTCCTAATTTTTCACCAAATTTACTATGTAAACAGTCTGGAAAAATGCCGACTTTAATTTGTGAGAGAAAAACGTTTTGTTCGAAATTATATTTTAACAAGATTACATCGTGATGTCAACGGCGTGAAATACACTCATACATACCACAGTTTCCGGTTATTCGGACCGTTTTGTTAGACTCGTGACTAGATATCTCAAATTTAGGGAAAAAAGTGAACATATCTGTAGTTGCCGCTTACTAAGGTCTAAACTGTTCGGACTGCACAAGTTGATAGCTGTATATACAGTTATCTAACCCTCGTGTTGTTGTTCGAAAGCTGTGATATTACCGGTGTTCGTCATGGTTACCTTTAGGAGAAATGCCTACAATTACGTCACACTCAGAAATCAGTGCGCAAGTGCGAAAATCCCTTTTCGGCAAGGTGAAAATTTTCAATAAATCACGGTCGGACTTTAGTAAATATTATCCTTCTGAGTGTGTGTTTTTCGACGCGGACTTTTTATACCTTTTTATTTCAATGTAAGTGTGGCAGGGCGGGCTGTTTTTCACCCCTTAATCTTAAAACATCTTTAAATCTGTAACTATTGGGCGAATTTCAACCAATCTTTGCAGTTACGTCCCTTTGATTACCCTTTAAAATATTGGTGTGGCAGGGTAAGGCTTATCTTGACCACAAATCTTCAAACCTCTTTTTTTCTCACTAAGCAATAAGCAGATTTCATACAAATTTGCAGAAATAGTAGTCGTTTTGAAAAAAGTGTTCATGAATTTTCTATTATCACCCCTTTTGGCGTGTCAGGACGGGGCTTTATAACAATTCTTTCGTTTTTGAATTGCATATTTCTTGTGATTTATCCAAAATTATTCAGGTGGGCGATTTTTTTTAATAATTTTGGAGCGTTGTTGAGTGGTTGGAGTGAGTGTTTTGAAAATATTGAGCTATTAAAAATGGTTTAGATTGAGACGATTGTCAATTTTACAATGTTACTGACAATAGACTCTTTTAGCACTATTGTAACGAATAATGTAGTGCAATGAATTTTCAAAAATACGTGAAAGGAATTCAAAAGACTTACCAAACTTTGCATGGACTTGCGGACGGCTCGTCTAAAATTTTAAAGATGAAAACTAAATGAAATGATTATTTATTACTATTACTCTCAGTCATAATATACAACTTTTTTATTCAATATATCTTAGATTTCATTGAAGATTTCTGCACTCTAAGCACTGCATAAATTAGACGATTGGACGTAGTGTTTGCTATACGCTATACTAAATGAATTTGATTTATAGAAAATAATTAATTTCCCGTTAATATACATGTATATGGATACTGAAGTGTACACTCTACCAAAAGTACTGCATTGGAAATCACTTGACTATCCCATTTATTTTCGACGAAGTTTCAAAACATTTTGAGATGGTTTGCATTTACGAATGATTTCGGGGCGTTTCTGCGTAGTTTGAGTGAGCTCTTTGAATGAATTAATGAAGGGTTGAGGGAGCATTTAAAATGGTTATAACATGATGAGTGTCAGTTTTCATAATGATTGTAATTGTACAGTATCTCCCAAGAAAATTAGCGTTCATAAGTAATTCTCTCATCTGGGATTTAATTTGTTTGAATGAGGTGTGATGCAGTACTTAGGTCATATTGCGGCAACTGGATCAATATACCGTGGTCTGCTGGGATATCTTATACCAGAACCACAATTACTATATAATATTTTTTAGTATAAAGTGCAATTGCCTTAGCAAAAATAACGCTCAATATCGATTTCCCAACGTGATGCGATTTGAACAAATCAAAAATCTTTATTTTATAAGATTGCAATTATCGATTTATGAACATCCTTTCAAGCATCCAGGGGCCTCTTTCAAGAAAATTATTGTACGATTTATCTTATAATCATCGTGCGATTATATTTAAGACGGTCGAAAACGGCTTTCACAAAAATATCGTTGAAAATCGCAGACTAAACGACCTCTTTAAATTATCACAAAGTTGATCTTTTACATCTGCACATATGATCTATATCATATGTCATAATATGTATATGATATAAACTTTCGCATAAGTGGGTAAATTGTTCGCTTTTTACAATATCCAAACGGGTAAATCAGTAAGCTGACCGAAGAATAGACATTTACTTGCATATTGATGTATATTTATCGAGGATCTTTAAAACTAAATATGTCGAATATTTCACTTCGATATCTAAAAATCTAAGTCAAGATGTAATCAAGTTCTCATAATTGCACAGTTAATTCAGCTTACACTGTCGATTCCCTTTCCAACGAGAGTACACCGGCTGTCGCGTCGAACATTGGACCACATGGTAAAAAATACACATGCTCTAGTTAATGACTATCTGCACCAAGTTTTCGCTGTATGCGTTTATTATCATTATAATTCATTATCATTAATGTTAGTTTGGTTGGATGTTTTCTTGTGGAGTATTTGCCTGTATAAGAATACAACATTCTTATAAAGGCAAGATAATAAAAATGTCTCATCGATTTTTCTTATTTGTAAATTTGTATGTAATTCTTAAAATCTGTTTTTTGTATAAAGAAGGTAATGAAACGAACTATATATGGATATTATATTCCATAGCTTACATACAAAATTATCGACAACTCTTATCAACGGTTCCAGTGCAGTGCTCGTTTTCGTACCCATGTTAAGGTTCATGTAAAGTGTTTGAGACCCAATTTTAAGGGTACTCATTTGCCAAGAAAAAGCAGTATGTCCAGGAATATTATATATCAAAATGAAGCTATTTATGAGCACAAGCAGTTGAAAAACATTAAACTGTTATAACTATAGCGGTATAGCCAAAACATTGTGGAAAATGGTCATTTTTTACAGAACAAGCAACTGCATGACTGTTGGATTAAATTGGCTCATATTTTAACAAAGTCTAGCCTAAAGTACCATCCAGGTAGTGCTACAACCATTAGTATAAAACTCAGCCCCAAAACGTAGTTATGCAAGCAATTTATTTTGACTTATTTTATAAACACATATGTCATATATGTCAGTCTAATTTTGTAAACGTGTAGATCTTTTTAGTGTATGGTTTGTTATCACAACATAAATAGACATTTATTGTTTATATACCTGTAAGGTTGTTTAGCTATATATCAATTTCTATTTCACAGAATGATAAATATATAGTAATATTGTAGATCATTGAATCAAAAATACTATAATTTGAAATAAATCGCAGAAGATATTTCACAATATTATGGCGTGATGTTGCACCATACCTTACATCTATTTTGAAAACAGACAAAACCGGTTTGACATGTATGTTGACAAAGAAATGGAAATTGATTGTTTCAAAATAGCCTTTTGAGGCTGAGTTTTATATCTAAGGTTGTAGCACTACCTGGATGGTACTTCAGACTGTACTTTGTTAAAATACGGGGCAATTTTATGCAACCGTCATGCAGTTGCTTGTTCTGTACAAAATGACCCTTTTCCACAATGTTTTGGCTATACCGCTACATGGAGCTTAAGGGGGTGTCACACCACAGCGTATGAGTGTAACGTATGCCTAGCGTATAGAATAAAGACAAAATCTTGTTCATACGCACAACTCTTCGGCGTAAACCCCCGCCATCGACAAGAAATCATTTTAAACGTATGGCTAGCGTATGAGCAGCGTTAAAGTAGCGTATAGCCAGCGTATTATTAGCGTATACAAAACGTACGTGTGCGTTTACAATCGTATTTGTAACGTATAACACCGTATGAGTAGCGTATGCCAGCGAGCGAGTAACGTATGGCTAACGTATGTAAGCGTATGACTAACGTATACAGCGATTATCATCATTTATGACCTTTGCCAGTTCCTTCAGTCTGGAAGTTTACACTCAGCAGTAAGGATACCTGGAAAACGTGGGAAAGGGAAGATAAAAGAAGTGTTTCTTCATCAGCTAAAGAAAAGAGTGATGGTACTCAACAAAAGAAAGAAGACGAAAATGCTGTTCAGTACAGATCTAGATCTTCATCGCCAGTCGATGAAGATCAGTCACTAGATACTTCCCCGACCTCGGAAGACGATTCTTCCAGGTCCTCTACGCTGGAAAGGAAGAAAAGGGCCAAAGAGAGGTCGTGTAGCCTCTCATCGGAAGAAGAGGACCAGGGGCCTGTTTCATCAAACTGTTTAGGACGTGTTTTTGTCTTAAAAACGTCCTAGGACATTTTTAAGACAGAAAACGGGTTTCATCAAATTCGAGAGATTTAGGAAGTTCCTAAATTTTGTCCCAAACGTAGGACACCAACTTTGGCGTCCTACGTGATATTTTTGTCTTAAATTTTGTATCTTAAGGAGAAATGGCTATTGTTTTCAATACTTTAGTTGAAGAAAAGGACGAAGATAGCGAAAATAAAAGGAAATTGCATTTATATCAGGGATATAATTTGTACAAATATGTAGTAAGATTTATCATCTTGATAGAATAAGTTGCATTTACCATGTGTTACAAAATTCAAGTGAATGGCTTCAGAAAAAAACATAGAAAAAACTAAATACCAAACTTTAAGCTCGATAACGTCTTTGGCGTATCTACTAAACGGAGCCTGTGCCTTTACCTCGGGTTTTCTCCAAAGATAGCCGAGCTAAACATGAAGAAAGTATGGTGGCATATTTCTGCCACGAAAACGAGGTAGTAGTATCATGATAGTTTGAAATATATCATGGTAAAAGAAAGTTTCGATGGAATCTTATCTCTACCATTACTTTTTTCTTCTTAAAAATAGTGTGATATTTATATCCGTTATCTTGCTTTTGCAACGTTTAACGCCCACTTCATATTCACCACGACATAAAAATTATTAACGCCCACTTCTTACATCAAGGTAAAGTTATTACGATATAAATTTCGACTCCTGAAAGTAGAATTATCTTATAACTATAAAAGATCCGTGTGGCAGCCGTGCGTGATATCATATCATGTGGATATTTTTATAAAAATGACATAATGCGGTTATTTTGAGAGACCTCCAATTGGAAACGTTATCATATCGAGATGTTTAAATTATCAGGATATTGATATCCTGTATCTCATGGCAAAATATGCCACCATAAGAAAGGGAATGAAAGTTTTCATTCTCTTTTTTTAAACAAAAGGCCCACCTGTTACGTTCTACTCACTCCCTTGAAAACCTATAGCATTACACGTCTATATAAGATACAATTACGTGGTATCTAAGGAAAACCATATCACGAAAGGCATTCAAAGTAAAGAGAATGGCAAAAAATTCATTAGTCCCCCCTTAATTTGATACTTGAAGACCCTGGCCCATTTTCAAAAGGAACACATCATATGTTGATACAATTATTCTATGAAAACTTAAAGCAAATCGGACGAAACTACTTAATTCATCGCCATAGGTCTTAATCAACTTTCCATAAGGCCCCTTTATCCGTGGTACATGACGGACCTGACCCATTTTCAAAAGGAAGGGGCGTTTTGATAGTTCAATCATTCTGTAAAATATGGAGCGAATCGGATGACAATCGTATTTCAATCAAATTTCCATTGGCCCTTTTTTTTCATATACATGACGGAACTGACCAATTTTCTAAAAGAACCATTCTTATTATTCAATTATTTCGTGAGAGTTTGAAGCAAATTGGATGAAAGCTGCGCGCTCTTTTTCGAAAACAATAGACTTATTTGAGGACGCGCGCACGGACGGCAAACACGCCATCTCTACAGCTCTTCCGACCTTCAGTCAGTAGAGATAAAAAAAGTAGTACCTTCATCATTTTGAGAAGTGCTTGAGAAGTCCTAATGACTGATAGTCTTTTAATCAGTCCGAAGTCATAATTATGTGGATGACGCTGCAATATTACGGTTTTTGCTGAACATTTTCCTTTTGTCAATGATTTTGTTGAAATTATATTCATAATGTTTTCTCAGCAAATCGAAAGGCAACGAAATGTTACAGCGGCATCCAAGTAATCTACACGTCGAGAAGATTGTCTTTCTCGATTACTTAATATGTGTGTTGAAAAGTTGGTCCTTTAATTGTATTGATGGGTAGAACCAAGCAAGTGATTTGAAACGTATAGCTCTTGAATGCAAATTATCAGAAACTACAAGAGAAGAAAAATAAGATGCTTTTTTGTATGAAAGTTATATCATATTGAAAAAAAGGCAATTAACATTATCGAGAAAAGGATAAAGAAAGAAATTCAGATTGTTAACGTGATGATTTATGAAGAAAGAAAAGAATGAAATTCTAATTACATAATAACCGAAAATTAACGTAAGAAAATATATAAATAGCAAAAATAATTAAAAAAAAGGAAAAAAATAAGTTGCATTTATCTGATCTGTTTTTGGTCTAGACACTAAACAGATTCTTTTTTCTTTTTTTTTCCAAATTTAATTATGAAATACATAGTGGCAATTGGCTCAGTTCATTCTCTTTTCTAATAAGTCTTGAAGACAGAGTTGATAGTAACTTCCTCTCTTTGCAACTTGTAAGGGATGATGAGATCTTCAAACCTTCCTGTAGCCCTTTTGGGGGTAAACCTTTTTTTTCTCCCGTTTGATTATCTTAAATAGTTTCTTTTTAATGATTACTTTAAATTTGGGGGGGGGGGGGGAATCAATCCACACTGCTTTAATTAGCTTACACGTGATTTAATCATGTGCGTTTTGGGGCTTTTTAATCGAGCATATTTAAAGTAAGACACATTTTGATGAAATGCGATTTTACGTCCTAGGAACTTTTTAGGATGTTTTGATGAAACTGACTTACGAACATCCTAGGATATGTCCTACGACACTTTTAAGACACATCCCAGGACATTTATTGATGAAACAGGCCCCAGATGCTTGATCATCGTTTCTTAACTCAATCAAGAGCTGGTCATAAAGGCCGAAATTCCACCGCCTCCCGATCCAAGGTTTAATCCGTATTTTGCGCCTTGTTGTTTTCCTCTTCCTTCGTCTCCCATGTCTTCTTTTTTCAACATAATACAAGGTTAAATGGTGACTTAGAAGAGCAGCATCCATCTTCTCTGTGTTGAGCTAGATCTACTACTGACTTATATAAAGTACATGTTTAAACCCGATTCGTTTTTGTGACCCCTTATTTCAATAGAGCTGTGATCATACCATTGGTCAAATTAGCGAAATTAAGCTCTAACTGTTCCAAATATATATTATGTCTGATAGAATTTTAATTTTCTGTCAGCGTATGACAAGCGTACTTGACCTATGAGTAGCGTTCGTGTAGCGTGTTGACCTTATGCATACCGTATTAGTAGCGTACCTCTAGCGTATAGACCGTATGCATACCGTATGAATAGCGTATATTCTATACGCTGAAATTTTTTAACATGTCAAAAAATATTTTTTGGCCTCTGCGTATTAGAACGTATACCAACGTATACCAGCGTACTTGTAACGTACACGACTTATGAGTAACGAACGCCTAGCGTACATCAGCGTGTGTGAGCGTATGAGCATACGTTCGCCATACGCTGTGACATACACCCCATTAGACATGTTTCATCTGGCTAAGTATCGCCGTTTAATTATTGTATTTGCTTGATTTTTTACTCAGTTAAATTTTTACGAAAAGAGAGAAAAAAATATTTTTTCGAGTTTTTTGTTTATAAGAAATCCCCCTATATATTTAGAATTATATTGTTTTAACCGTATGCTGTGGAATATTCGTTTAATTAATGAAATATTTGAAGCATGAACCACAGTAATCTATATTGCAAAATGTGAGAGTTGTTTGTTTTTTAAAAGAAATTTATAAATTTGAAAAAATCTATTGATTCGGCATCTCCCTTTTTCTTTGTCACTAGGAAGGGTAAGCAAACGTTTTCAGTCATGATCATAAAAAGATAGATTCTTACCTTAAATAAACAACTTAGTGTCATTATGTAAACATTTGCAGAGTAAATCCAAAATCGAAATGATGCTGCCCAATTGTTTTCAATATATCTCGTTTTATTACACCAAATTGTACTGAGAAATTTGGTGGCATGTGCATAGTGGTCTAAAGATGTCGCAGATTTTATGGTAGATTTCACGATACGACGCCTTTCTTGAAAGACAAAAAAGTTTCTTGAAAGCAAATTTTTATCGTACGATTACGATATGACCAAATTTCAATCGTAGGACCGTTCTAGAAAGAAGCCCCAGTATCTCATAGTTATAGACCAAAGTGAGTTATTACAAAAGTTCCTTCCTTGTACAAGGATCCGTATTTTTAGCATTTCGACCTGCTACCAACCAATAATACATATTTAGTATTTCTATGAGAAAAAATATCTAACGAGGTTGGGAGAATTGATCATTGTCGAGGCTCTGCCGACACAATTATCACTTCTCACAACCAAATTAGATATTTTTTCATACAATACACTAAGTACGTATTATATTTATCTTATAACATATATTTGTCTTGTTTTCGTCGATGGTTCTAAATGAATTGCAAGTTTCTAAAAATAACCACAATATATTATTGTTCTAAAAAAAATATGTGATATCATAAAAAATATCATACGGGATGTTATCACACGGATATTTGTATAGTTATAAAATAATAGCAATTCTCATGTTTCAATATATGTTCATCTTAAGATTATCCTATCACAGCAGTAGCAACAATACCGCAAGTTGCAACTCTGATAAGATTAAATTTTATATACTTTTTTTTCCAAATTGCTTTTTCGAACAATACCAAATCATACAGAGGTCCTATTTACTTATTTTGCATTAAATGATAAAAACTATGGAGTCCCAGTTTTTTCATTGTAATAAAAAAGAGAGAAACTCTTACGAATAGTAATCTTTGTCGAAAACCCAAAAAAGACGTCACTTGAAACATCAGGTAACTTATCACATCTTTTTTTATTGTTAATTAGACCCAACATACACAGTGGGTGGGGAATATTGGTTTTACCAATCCGTCCGTCTATTGACGTTTTCGCTTTCGGACTGTAATCCAAGAAAAAATTGACCTAAAATCATGAGACCTTCCATAGATATATCCAATGCCCTATTTTGGGGGGTCACATAGGACTAAGGATAAGGTCACATTTGAAATTTGTCTTAAAGCCATATCCGGACTCTTACTCAAGAACTAGTTGACCTAAATACATTAAACTTTACACAAATGTTGCCTATGACCAAAGAAATTATCTTAATTAGAGTCACAAAGTTTTAATGTCAGGGTCACATTTGAACTTTGTCTAAAAAACGTTAAAAGGATCTAAGTCAAGAGCCAATATACAAGGAATCGCGAAGCTTTATACATCTGTTGCCCATTGGCCAAGGACGTGCCCTCTTGTTCTGGGGTCATAAAGATCGAAGGTCTATGTTATAATCGAATATCGTTCTGGCCAAGAATTTTTTTAATGCAAATACTTGAAGAAATGATTTGATGTCACTTATATTGGGACAAAACACTGCATTAGTCCCCTTTGCGACGTCTTAAGTTAAAGCAAGGCAAACTGCTGGTTCGTGCTCTGGTACTCGTATGAAATATGAACTATTCTAATCGTATTCCAAATAAAACTTGAGAAACGCAGTTAAAGAATACGTAAGAAACTAATTCGGCTTTGCCCTTGAATATAAATAGAATTACAGCATAACCTGGATGTCATGCGTCTCTTTGACGTGAAAGATTCAAAAATATTTTGACAAGCATAAAGTGTTGATGAAATAAAATTTAATCGAAATTATCGCAGAAAGTACATGATAACGTTCAGAAATGGTCGTTTTGTGTAACAATTCATCTATCGGTTACAGAATATGTAGATAGTGTAAAGTCTTTGGAAGAACGTATCGTAAGCTGTTTTAAACAAAACCTACAAGAAGTGCTCAGTCTTTATAGATATAACTGTAGATTGAAATCAAAATTTATCTAATTGGTAGGAAATTCTACTACTATAAATAAGTGTTTTATATCCATTTTTATAATATACATATAACCAACATCGCGAGAGTGACATTTACCCGTCGCATATTTTTGAAATGCATGGGAATATGAAATTAATGATATAATCATGTTCATAAGCGGTGACCGTATATCAACGCTTTCTTATTACGTTCAAAAGGCGTCATAATGTACGTGAAATTATAATTCTACTAGAAAAAGAAAGGACTAAGGATAAGGTCACATTTGAAATTTGTCTGAAAGCTATTTCCGGACATATATCAACTAAGAAATAGTTCATTGTAGTATTGTGTGGCAGCTTCAAACTCAAAAGTAAATAATTTGGGCGATATAAAAGTTTTAAAATGAAACTCAAGTTCGTAGTAAATTACCCCACCCACTTTTAATACAGCGCACAGCTTGAACCAATAAGTTTGAGATGCCAATATTTTGTCCGGAGACGCAAGTAATATCAAAGTATATATGGCAAAATTTTAAAAGAAATCTATTCTAGCCACGAAAAGGCCCTTATATGGAGACCCGTCCTTTTGTGTTCACACAACAGAGTGGTTGGCTGTCTGATCTACTGACAGTCTTGGCCGAGGGCAGTTTTGAATGCCTCGACTGTTTTGGGTTGCACTGTATCCTCGCTAAGTTGGTTCTATTGAGTTAAAGTGGACACAAAGAATGATTGCTGATATTGTTTGCCTTTTGCATGGGAAATTTCGAACGATTTTGAATTAAATATTTTAATTGGTTTGACAATATGTTTCCTTATGATAACCTTATGGTACGTAAGTTGAAAAAAAGCGCCAAAAAGTGCGAACACTTTAAAACCTTCTAATATACAAAGAATGTTTAAATAGATTGTAAAGAGATGAACAACAACGTAAATGACATAAAATATCTTGACGAGTCGGATTCGAACTAGGGATGCAAAGGTGACAAGCAATTCTTCACCACTTGACCACGCGGCCACCCCTAAAACTGGTGAAATATATACGTTATGTAACAAGTAGAACGAAGCTCTGGATAGTTTTATGATTCTGGATAGTTTTATGATTCTCCTTCGCATTTCGGAATATCATTCTAAATTCTGCAATTCCACAAAAAGCGACAATAAATATAAACTAAAGCTTTACTCGAGGCATTCAGACGAAAGAATAGATATGTTTGTATGTTTGTTAGATACATTTTGTCAGACTTCTTCACGTGGCTAGGACGAATTCATTCCTTGAAAGGGGCGAACATTAAAAGCGTTAATTATCGAATGTAAGACATTGTGAACTTAATGACATTGCATAATTGCATTACATGTATGAACTTCAGTAGACAGCTAAATATCGAACGTGTAATAGTCGTTTCCAGACCCCCATTTTAGAAAGTAGAGTCTATCGAATTTCATGAAAGATCTCAAGCTCAGATATCTGAACTCTTCAGTAGTGCATCATTTAACTCTTAGTACATAAAGGGCCCGACGTTCTCTTCGGCGTCCAACAAACGGCATATTTTCTATATCAAGACAAAGCCGAATAATAGAATTATGAAAACAGAACAATTAATTAACAACACTTGCTTCAAACGTTCACATGATTCTTACACCAAATTAAACATAACTCTCAAAGCCATGTATATTTTGCTAATTGTTATATCATCCTATGTATTTTGGGTCGGTGGACTTTGTACGTTAATATAGTATTTGTCATTGTCATTGTCTAAATTTAAATGAAATCAAATCATTCATTCAAGGGTTTGCATTAAAAATTATTCTTGACCAGAACTGTTTTCGGTAATGAACTTGACATTGACCTTTGACTTTCATTACCCAAAACAAAAGGGCTCTTCCTAGGTCAATGGGCAACAGTTCTATGAAGTTCCATGATTCTAGGTGACAATGGTTTCCCATAATACCTATTAAAATGGGTTTTGATCGTTTATCAATGCTTTCTTAATACTGTGAAAGACGTTACAATAAATATGACCTTATATTACAAATGGTGTCATAATTCACGCGGGAAGAATTTATCATTGAAATTAAAAAAAAAATCGATTTGCGCAAAAAGTCTTGGCAAATTATAAACAAAATATCAAAATTGGGTTATGAAAAACAAAAGTAACTACACTCTTTATCTATAACTGATAAAATCGGTGTTTATATGCTATTTTTATTTGAATGGAAGTTGATAGACATTAAAGGAGTGTTGACCTACCAAAAAGATTATATGAAGTGTTTTGCGATATCCGCTTTTGTTAGATCATGTATCTTGATTGCATTCTTTAGGTTATAATAACATGGACATTTGGTGTTCGTATTTTACTTGTTTTAACAAGTCATTAATGATTTTGAACGGATTCTCCGTAGACGGTTATGAAGACAGTGCAAGCAAAAGCGACGAGCCGCATTTTAAGCTCTTTCTATGTCCTTCACGTTCTCGATATAAAGCACCGAAAGTCATGATTTATTTTCAGTTACAACCGACCGTGCAACAACATCACCAACACAAACTTCAGAATCAACATCTGGTAAGTCAAGTTTAGGCCCAATTATATCATAAAAAATAGCTGTAGCCGAAAGGTTAACCATATAAAATATTTAGGACAACCCATTTACCACTTTAATTTTGTAATACAATTTAAAACAAGAGCCGTCAGTGACGGGTTATGCTCCTCGAAAAAAGGGTTGATTATTAAGTATGCTTTAAATCAACAGTCAAAATTTACTGAAAACAGTTTACCATAACATCTTTTGTATGTAGGTTATAATAGCGCATGCCAGGCTGATGACCCTGAACTTGGTATTTACAGAAAGGTCTTATCACTAGCATAGCACATGTGCAATATGAATACCTTATTTCATTCCTATTAAAAGCCTTTTGCGTTTTTATAATGGAAATTATTGACTTTGATAAATTTGAACTTGACTTTAGGCGAGATCTTTGCCTTAGTTCACTAATAAAAGGCCTTGTCACAAGTACTTAATAGCCATTCTCTGTAAGCATTTACACTTTTACATAGTGAGTGTGGCACGCCATGTCTCGGATTTACTTGAAACTTGTTTGATTATCAGACCTTATTGCCCTTATGAGTAAATAATAGTTTTTTTGTCAAGTTGTTTTAAGGTTGCCATGGAAACCAATCTAAAAGTTTTTTGATAAAAAATGGCAAATATAAGCATGAAAATAGGCATTTTTCGAGCATTGCTATATTGCTTATTTAAAGGTTTACAAAAAATAATCTTTCTCTTATAAATTGTTTTATCCTTACTAAATCATTTGCACTTTTTTAAATTTATTTCAATTATTTGTTATATAATTATATTATATATATATATATTATAATTATTATATGCTTTTCCATATTTAGGTGGGTGGGGTAAGACATTTTTTAAAAATGTCATATTTTGACAATTTCTTGATGCATTTTTTGAAAAAAATGCAGCTAGTTTGAAATTATGTGTACCTACTAAAGAATAAATCAACCATCCCTCTATCATAAAAAAGAAAAAAAAAATATTGGGACTTTGTCTGTAAAGGTGGTTACTATGGTAACCAGACAGGCACCATCAAGTAAAAATTTTAGTATTTTTCTATGTATTTTCTTCTTAAAAACACATTATTTGCTCAATATAACTGTATTTTTTGAAATTCATGTTTGGTAGGTATATAGATGTCATCAATGACAGTCAGCAAAAAGTCTTTCACTTAAGGTCAAGGTCATTTGTTAACCATTTTTGCACAATTTTTTGAAAAAGAGATAAAAAACCAGTCAAGATCAACTTTTTTTCATCTGCCAAAAAGGAAGATAGGCATCAGAGAAACAGATAAGTGTCATATTTTTGTGACAAGATAACTAATAAAGTGTTTTGGATTCTATATTAATTTGTAATTCCCACTACCTAGATGCATTTCAAGTGTTGAGTTAGAAAAATAATCCCATCCGATGGATATCCCCTGCATGTGTAACTGCATAAATAAATCCTATTCTTATTTATCATGACTCTTTGGCCCTCCTTATACTTTGAACATGGTTTGAGCCCTGTAAATGTCTTGAATTAACACAGTGAGCTTTTTTAAGCTGCATATGGTAGACAAATTTTTTATGGTACCCAATTCTTTTCTCTTTTAATTTTGAATTTATGTAAAACAACAAAATCAATGAATGTCCCTTTTCGTGTAGTTTCAGCTTAAAATAGCTTATTTAATTTTTTTTATATGTTTTTTTTAAAATTAATAACAATGATAAGTTTACATTTTTAAATTAGCTAAATTGTTTACAGAATGAATTAATAATTGCGAAATATTGACTGCACATTTGTTATTTTTATCCGCCATTTTGGATTGTTGCTATGGGATCAAAGGGAAGTAACTGTAAAATAGACTACAAGACTAATTTTAAGAAATTACACCATTTTTTCAAATTATAATTCTAAAATTATACCACATGAAAACAATATATTCTGATTATTAAAGGAATATTTATTAATTTATCTTGCAATTAATATGGACATGTACTGTAAAATCTTTTGCATTGAATTATTGTAACCTCCTGGAAACAGGGATAGTTCATGTACATTATTGCCATTTTTAAGAGTATGCAATTTTCAATCGAGAATTGTGAAAAATTTAGGGTATGTACCCCATGGGATTTTTAATGTTTTGATAACTAGAACACCTAATCTGTTTGCTATAAACAATTTTTTTCCCCATATACGCTGCAAAAATCTGAAATTTGGATCTGAAATTTGGCATTTTTGCAAAATTCTGACTTTCTATGGCCTGTTTCTATGGCAACATAGCACCCATTTCCGAATGAGTGATATATTTTGTAATGATCTTATATGGGGTTCAACTTGTGCAAGTTTGAACAAAATCTGTTCTTATGCGTGCCAAAAAAGTGTAAGTGCTTACAGAGAATCGCTATTAACATGTGAAATTTGAAGGCTATATCACTTAACATTGCAAAGTTATGGCCAATTTTAAAGTTTTAATTTTCTAAAATCTGACCTCGACACGTGACATTTACCTTGAAAGGCAATGCACATGTCAAATATGAAGACTACATCTGTAGCAAATCAAAAGTTATGTCCAATATAAGTTTTTGCACGAAAAAAAGAGAGTTCACGGAAAGCTAATAACATTAAGGACATTTTTCTTATGACATGTGTTTAAACATATATTTTCGAGAGTTTGAGATATGAGGATCTGATTTGCCACTCAAATAGGAAATTTTATAAAATATGACCTTGAGACTAGGAAAAAATGGGCAAAAAACTACTTTTAACATTAAGGGCCTTTTTCTAGGACACAGCCTTGAGTTGAGAAAGTTTTAAAAAAAGTGTCTAGGAAAATTCCTAGGAAGATTATTATCAAGCTCCTGAGATTTAACGTCGGACGAAAATTATTCGGGGAGCATGAAATTACTACTCTAGCATCCCAGTCTTTATTTATATCCGATGTATCTTTACTTGTTAAAACTCCACTTCTGATGATGAGTGTATTATATTCATATTCATCATATTTCAAACATCGCATGAGTTGAATTTACCCGTTGAATAATTTGATTTTACACGAATGTAATAAAACTAATATTATACGAGACAAATGAGCTTAGATCGTTTATCAACACTTTCTTGTTTTCGTGAAAAGACGTCATATGGATATAGCGTCATTTTGCCAATCAAATTTATACAATTCGCGGAAAATAACAATAAAATTCAAGATTTTTGTCTATCTTTCGCAAAACTTTTGCCATATCATAGAAAGTGTTCAAATCTATGTTAATATAATACCAATTTACTAGCCGCATCATTTAAAACTGAAAAAAACAAAAAAAAAAAAAAAAACTGGAGGCTTATCCTCTTATTATTTTACTTTATTATGCTGGTTTTATTTCAAAGACGAATTGGACGTTTATTAGTCATCATTTTTACGCAGATGACTCGCAACTCTTTATATCTTTCAAGCCTACTGAGGACCTTACGAGAACAGAAACACTACGTCGTGTTGAGTTGTGTTTAAGTGAAATTGTGACATGGATGCGCAAAAACATGCTGAAACTAAATTCAGATAAAACAGAATTGATGGTTTTTGCTTCACAGAAAAATGAACCATTCATCAATGACTTAACAATTAACATTGGTGAGTCAGAAATCAAACCATCATCATGTGTTAGAAATCTTGGGGCAATACTTGACAACAAAATGGACATGGAAAAACGCATAAATTCAGTATGTCGTTCGTGTTATGATCAAATCCGTCAAATTGGGCATATTCGAAAATTCCTAACCAACGATGCTACAAAAATGTTGGTAAATTCTCTAGTAACATCAAGAATGGATTATTGTAATTTGTTGTTGTTTGGTGTGCCCATGACAACTATTAAAAAACTACAAACTGTACAGAATACAGCAGCACGTCTGATATCAAAAACATCGCGGCGTGATCATATTTCCCCAATTCTGATAGATTTGCATTGGTTGCAAGTACATCTAAGAATTGATTCTAAAATTTTGATTCTTACCTTCAAAGCTCTACACAATCAGGCACCACAGTACATCTCTAACCTACTTGAAGTGTATAAACCTAAAAGGAACCTCAGATCGCAAATCAGTTCAATCAGACTAGTAATTCCCAAAAATAGAACCACTAAGTACGGAGATAGGTGCTTTGCCAACGCAGCGCCGAAACTATGGAATAAATTGCCATCAAAGATCAGAGACTGCGAAACTTTAGACATGTTCAAAAAAATCTAAAAACCCATCTGTTCATCCAAGCTTATGGCTAATGATAGCAAGAGACTATGGAAACTGAAAATTTCATGATTGTTCAAGTTATGCAGTTGAGTTATTTCATCTAAAATATTTAGTTGTTTTAACCTTTGTTGATAAATTCACGTCATTACACCGTCCTTTTCTTGTAAAACCTTGTAATCTCGGCGAGGTTTTGCAAGAACATTGACGACACAATGTTTTAAATGTTTTAGAATAGTGACTTTGTCAATATATACATATATATATATATATATATATATATATATATATATATATATATATATATATATATACAGGGATCGACACTAACACCAGTCCTCGGGTCCTAGACCTGTGGATTTTAGGGAGGACTGGTAGATGTTACCATGCTGCAGGTCCTTCAGACCTATTGTAAAAGGCAGATCAAAGTATTTCAAATCTGTCTAATTTTAAAAAGTAATTGCCTTTCCAATACTAAAATTGGTATTACCTTGTGATAACATTGTAGAGAAAGAAGAAATTGCTTGTTCTTTTCATACAATGTTTCCCTAGCAAATCATCCCTTAAATTGTTAAAAATCAAACATGATTTTCATGCAGGACCTGTTGTTATCAGACAGGACCTGTAACATTTAGGGCTAACAGGTCCTACGGGCTGGCGGCAAAAAGTAGTTGGTGTCAAACCATATATATATATATATATATATATATATATATATATATATATATATATATATATATATATATATATATATATATATATATATATATATATATATTTTTATTCTCTCTCTTTCTTTAATTGTAAAGCGCTTTCGAACATTTTTTGAAAAAAGCGCCATATAAATGAGGTATATTATTATTATTATTAATTTTAGATGCAGACTGTAGGTCATAAAAAATTGGGCTATTGACGTTTGTAATTTATTTGTATTTATCTAATGTTTATGAACGAATATACGTAGACGATTACGGAGATTGTTCAAGTAAACGCAACGAGACTGCTATTGAGCTCGCTCTGTGTCTCGCTATGAAGCACCGACAAAATTATCTACTTTTAGGTACCAGCAACCCTACAACTACAACAACTACACAGACACCAGTTTCAACATCTGGTAAGTCAAACTAAGGCTCAATTGCATTTCAAACATTAAGGGTGTAACTTTGGGGTTAACCATATAAATATAATAACTTACCCGAGGTTACCATTTAAAATTTGTAATGCAATTTGAAAAATTCTACTTCAGTTTCAAATTCTTTAAATATAACATTGTAGATTGAATTCCACTTATTTTACCTTGTTAAGACAGCAATACTATCAATAATTACAAGAATAACAAATTTGTTACAATTTAAGAATTTTTTTACTACGCCCGGGATCTTAAAGTAGTAAAATCGAGTCAAATCCTTTTTGCCGCTAAAGCTTTGGTAGAATTGGTAATTGAAAAAAAAAATAAAAAAAAAAAAATAGCGCGATGTTGTCATACTTTAAAAATGAAATGAAGGTTTTTTTGACATATACCTTTGATAAACATACATTCATTGTTTTTGCATTTTTTAGGCTATAATAACTTGAGTAAGTGATGTTTGTATTTGACTTGCTTTCACAAGTCCTTAAGAGATTTTGAAGGAATAATCTGTTGAGGACTATGAAGATAGTGTGAGGAAACTCGACTAAACACCATTTGAGCTCCCTCTGTGTCTACTCAATGTAGAGCATCGACGTAATTATCTACTTTCAGTTCCAAGTGCCTCTACAGCAACATCAACGACACAGACATTAGAAGCAACAACTGGTAGGCAAACTTAGGCCCAGTTTCATTATACAAAAATAGTGGTAACCTTGTGGTTAATTATATAACTAAAATGGTTATCTCGAGGTTAACACTTGTCTCTTGTAATGCTTTTGGACAAGATCATGTTCATCATTTTGTTTTCAAGATTATATTAATCGAACGCCAATGGCGATATTCTCACATATCCACTGATTTCTGCTTGGAATGTTGTATCATATATTAAACAGCATTCACGTTCTGAAACAGATATTTTTTGCGGATATGAAACAATCCATCGTAAGTGGAAGACATTTAATCAAATTTTTGAGGCGTTGCAGTAAAAAACGTCTATACCAACAATAATAAAAAAATAGTTGTCATGAACAGCGGAATCAAGTAGAATTGTACACGTTGAGTACAGTTTTTACATAACACTTTAGGCTTTTCCGCAATATTTAATTTAAGATTGGTACAACATTTATTGAAACAAAAGAATTGTTATTGCAAATGGCAATCGGAAAAAACACACAACAAGTAAATGTAAACTTTCCGGGTGTTGCAACTAGCTTCTTTGATGCTACTGTAGTAGAAGGATAATCTGTCACTAAAACATTACCATTGGTTGATCTATAACCAGACGTTAAAATTTAGAACTGCTCGTTAAGCACAAAGCTTTGACACAACACTTTGAGGCAAACCCGCAATAGCTTTTTTAAGATCGGTACAAAATGTTTAACCATTAGAGGACCAGAATTTCACCACCACATCCTCCTTTTTAAATATGTGACCCGTCACGCGAAAAAAATGCGTATAAAGATTTAAAAATGGTAAGACTGACTAGTGTCGAAACCTTTCGCAAATAACGAATTATATAAACTAGAATGCATATTCTACTTTCCTTTGAAATTATTCTCGAAATATTGTTATATTGATGTCATAATGCTGTATCCATACCTTTTTCCAAATATACATTTATCGGAGTTCCGAGATGTTCCCGCTTCGCGTTACGGTTCTAGGCTGTAATGTGCTTTCTAAACTAACCTAGTCGGTACAATGCCGACATAAATGGCTCAATGGCCAATCAAGGACGAGCCCCCGTTTTATAAACGAAATGTCCCAAACCGAAGCATAACTACACTCCTTAAAAGTCCTAAGCGGCCACTTGCATTTTTGGTCATATTATATATATGCCGCATGGTTTCAACTCGTTTTTACTGGATTAATGTAGCCAATACATTTATGAAGTCAACAAGCAAAAATGAAGCAAAGAAATTCAACAAGAATTGATAGAAAATGAGACGCATGTAGGAGTACCCTCGATTTCAAAGTTAACATTGATGGGTGGGGTATTTTTGACATTTCTTATTAGAATCACGAATGGGTAGAGAGTTGTGGCATTTTTCTAACTCCACAGGCGTTCTACCACTGATATCGGTACAAGGATACAAAGCGTTGATTAGATTTGCTTTTTTCAAATGTCGAAAAATTCAAAATTCTCTTAAAAATACCATTTTGTGACTTTTGAGTTAAGGGTACATGTATTTGATTACGTCTTTAGAACTTCCTGGTGCATGATTTTTAAAAACAATTTGACAAGTCGATGGCTGAATGGCCACTCTTTTGAAAGGCAAAGGTCACATTTCAAGAAGGAAGCGGAAAATTTGTGAAAAATGGAGAAATGTATGGTGGCCGCCTAGAACTTTTGAGTAGTGTAAAAAAATATTCGTCATGAGCCGGCCTCGAACCCGCCTTGACAAGTAACATTCTAAATTTTGGTCCAATGCGCTAATCACTGAGCCAAAGAAGATCTTCCCTGTCACAGGTGTGAGACATTGTATTTAAACCTACGAAGCTATGCAAGACAGTGGTGAGAGTGGTCTCCCATAACACATATTAAAGACATTACAATTAATATGACTTTATTTTACAAATGGTGTCATAATTTACGCGAGAAGAATTTATCATTGAAATTTAAAAAAAATGTTTATTTCCGCCAAAAGTCTTGACAGAATATCAAACTCGGGTAATGAAAAACTAAAGTAACTACACTCATTATCTATAAATGATACAATCGGTTTTTATATTCTATTTTTTGCTTAGGCTTTGTAAGAATGGTAATTGATAGACATTAAGGGAGTTTTGACTTACCTTAAAAATTAAATGAAGGGTTTGCGATATCCTCTTATGTTAGATCATGTATTTTGATTGCATTCATTAGGTTATAATGTTCGTATTTTTCATGATTTAACAAGTCATTTAATGAACGGATTCTCCGTAGACGGTTATGAAGACAATCTTGATATAAAGCACCGAAAGTTATGATTTTTTTTCAGTAACAAGCGCCCGTACAACTACATTAACAACACAAACATCAAAATCAACATCTGGTAAGTCAAATTTAGGCCCAATAGTATCATGAAAAAAATAGCTGTAGACTAAAGGTTATCCATATAAAATTAATTGGGGAACCCATTTACCACTTGACTTTTTCAATTTTGCAATGCAATTTGAAACAAGAGCCGTCAGTGACGGGTTATGCTCCCCGAAAAAGTGCTTGATTATTATATTAAATAATCTGTCAAAATTTACTTAAAACAGTTTACCATAACATTTTTTGTATTGTGAAACATTGTTGACCTGTCACTCATTATTTTTCGTAAGCTTTCGTTAATATCCGCGAGGTTATTAAAAGAATTTTATTTTAAGATCAAGTAAAATACTTCAATTGTTATAATTGGTTCCGTAGCCCAGTGGTCTAAACCGTTAGCTATTTAAAGTCATTGATCTGATCAGACCTGGTTCGAATACGCACGCAGTCCGATACAGTATTCTTTGTCCCAAATTGTTTTAACTTTATTTTTATTATTAAATAAAGGAACAGTTCATTGTCTCTTAAATTTCTTGTTTGTAATATTCTATATTCTCAATTTTTTCCTAATTCAAATCTCTCATTACTTTATTTTCGTGGAATTAATAAGCTGTTGTAACCTATTCAAGCTGAGGTCACGAGGCTTTTGATTCTTAACTTAGTTTCTCTAACGCAGCACCAAAGCGACCGAATTGAATTATCTTCTTTCGTTCGTGATATTTGATGCATATATTATTACTAATTTTCTGATCGTGCAATACATTTCATTGCTTGTCGTTATTCTGTTTATTCCGTTTACGGTATTCTTTATTCGTTTTTTTAATTCTATTTTGAGGAGTGTGATAAATTTATCCTGTATTTTTTTTTTTTTTTTTTTTTTTTTTTTTTTTTAAATGTTGTGCGTAAGCTACTGAGCAATAGGAAATCATTTGATGCAGAATATCAAACGGATAACCCACACAGAACGATGAACAAAATTAAGTAAACTGTGCCTTGCTTTTTTATTTCAGAGATTTGAATTACAGCAATAAAAAACAACGTATTTTCAAAATTTAAAAATATATGAATAAAAAAAAGATAAGACGGGAATGAGATTCGATCTTTTGACCTCTGCTTTTCAAGTTCCTGACCGTTCACTTAAGCTGTGTACGGTTATTTATCACAACTGGGTATATTTTAGTATTTGAATGTACTCTTCGCGTATTTTTAATCTATATAAGGTAGTGGGTACCGAATATCAATGCAGGTCAACAGGAATATTAAATGAGTGACAGGTCAACAATGTTTCACAATATGTAGGTTATAATAGCGCATGCTAGGCTGATGACCCTGAACTTGGTACCAACAGAAAGGTCTTATCACAAGCATAGCACTTGTGCAATATGAAGACCTTATTCCATTCCAATTAAAAGCCTTTTGAGTTTTTATGATGGAAATTATTGGCTTTGATAAATTTGACCTTGACTTTAGGCGAGATCTTTGCCTTAGTTTACTAATTAATAGCCTTGTCACAAGTACTTTACATGTGAAATATGAAGGCTATATCACTTAACATTACAAAGTTATGGCCAATTTTAAAGGTTTAATTTTCTAAAATCTGACCTTGACACGTGACATTTACCTTGAAAGGGCTTGCAATGCACGGGTGAAATATGCAGACTACATCTGTAACAAATGAAAAGTTATGTCCAATATAAGTTTTTGCAGGGAAAAAAAAAGAGAGTTCGCGTAAAGCTTATAACATTAAGGGCATTTTTCTCATGACATGTGTTTAAACATATATTTTCGAGAGTTTAAGGAAAAGAGGATCTGATTCGTCTCTCAAATAGGAATTTTAATGGTATACTGACCATTAGACTCGGAAAAATGGTCAAAAAGTACTTTTTACATTAAGGCCCTTTTTCTGGGACACAGCCTTGAGTTGAGAAAGTTTAAAAAAAAGTTTCTAGGAAATTACTTAGGAAGATTATATATCAAGTTCCTGAGATATAACGTCGGACGAAAATTATTCGGGGAGCATAAAAATACTACTCTAGCATCCCAGTCTTTATTCATACCTTTTTCCTGTATTCGATTTATCTTTACTTGGTAAAACTCCACTTCTAATGATAAGTGTATTATATTCACATTCCTCATATTTCAAACATCGCATGAGTTAAATTTACCCGTTGAATGATTTTGATTTTATCCTGTTATTATTTTACTTTATTGTGCTGGTTTCATATTTAAGACGAATTGGACGTTTTTGTGATATCCATCTTTGTTAGATATACATGCATTTTTGATTGCAGACTGTAGGTTATAAAAAATTTTGCTATTGGCGTCTGTAATTTTTTCGCATTTATCTAATGTTTGTGAACGAATTATCCGTAGACGATAACGGAGATTATTCAAGTAAACGCAACGAGACTGCTATTGAGCTATGTGTCTCGCTATGAAGCGACGACAAAATTATCTACTTTTAGTAACCAGCAACCCTACAACTACATCAACTACACAGACACCAGTTTCAACGTCTGGTAAGTTAAACTAAGGCCCAATTGCATTTCAAACATTAAGGGGTAACCTTGGAATTAATCATATAAATATAATAACTAAGCCGAGGTAACCATTTGAAATTTTGAATGCAATTTGAAAAATTCTACTTCAGCATCAAATTCTTTAAATATAACACTGTAGATTGAATTCCACTTATTTTACCTCGTTTAGACAGCAATACTATCAATAAGTGTATTATATCCATATTTGAATTTTAATGAACAACGCGAGAGTAAAATTAACCATTGAATAATTTTGATATAAGATGGGTATTATTAGATTAATGGAATAGCTATGAAAAGAAGCTGACGTCGTTTAAAAACGCTTTCTCATAACTGTGAAAAGACGTCATAGGGATATGGCATCATTTTGCAAATGGCGTTATACCCGACCTGCAAAGATTTAATCAATGAAATTCAAAAATTCTGTCGATATTTTGAAAATCTTGTTATTTATAAATAGAATAACAAATTTGTTATAAATAAAGACTACGCTAGTGATCTAAAACTGGTAAAATCGAGTCAAAATCCTTTTTGCTGCTAAAGCTTTGTTAGAATTGGTAATTGAAATAAAAATATAGCGCGATGTTGTCATACTTTAAAAATGAAATGAAGGTTTTTGTAACATATAACTGTGAAAGATATACATTCATTGTTTTGTCTAGGATATAAAAACTTGAGTAAGTGATCTTTGTATTTAACTTCCTATCACAAGCCCTTAAAAGATTTTGAAGGAATAATCTGTAGTGGACAATGGAGATTGTGTAAGAAAACTCGACGAAACACCTTTTGAGCTCACTCTGTGTCTACTCTATGTAAAGCATCGGCGCAATTATCTTCTTTCAGTTCCAAGTTCCTCTACAGCAACACCAACGACACAGACATTAGTAGCAATATCTGGTTAGTCAAACTTAGGCCCAGTTGCATTACAAAAAATAGTGGTAACCTTAGGGTAAATTATATAACTATAAAGGTTATCTCGATGTTAACACCTGTCTTTTGTTTTGCTATTGGACAAGATCACGTTCATTATTTTATTTTCAAGATTTTATTTATCGAACGCCAATGGCGATATTCTGACCCATGCACTGATTTCTGCTTGGAATGTTGTAACATATATCAAACAGCATTCACGTTCTGAAACAAATATTTTTGGGGCTATGAAACAATCCATCCGTAAGTTGAAGACATTTAACTTGATTTTTGATACATAACAGTAAAAAAACGTCTTTACCAACAGTATAAAAATAAACAAGAAAAAATATAACATGTTATGCCATGTTATACATGGCGTTGACTAAATTTGATGAATGTAGGATAGGAGCCATCAGCATGAAAATAATATCGTATTAAGAAGAATTATTATTATTAGGAAACGTTACCATAGAAATTAGCTAAAACTATTAAAGGCTTGTCTTTTTCATTAGTTCAAGAAAGAGTGTCACCAAAGAGAATTTTTACCACCCAACGAGTTATGGTAGACACGTGACATTTGTCGGGAAATACGCCGTCTTTACTCTAATCAACAAAATAGCTCGCAAAAGTTCAGCAAATTCAAACGCAAGTAACATTTTTTTAATAAAAAACAGAGTAGGAATGTGTATCAATACAAGTTGGGGCTTCACGTTATATAATCCCCAAATAGCAGATTAATACTTAGAGATTATTACACGGCTGATGAGGGCCGGAGAGTGATATCGGCCCGCAACCGCGATATCTGCCCCGAGGCCTTTAGGCCGAGGGCAGATATCAAGGTCAGGGCCGATATCACTCTCCGGCACGAATCAGCCGTGTAATAATCTGTATATTACATTTAACGCACATACTTTTTTTGTATTCAAACGAATTTGTAAGTGGTATAAAGCGGTTATCCGTAATATCTATTACTCTTATATGACGTCATCATCGGACGTAAACAACGTTGTCTTTTCCCGCGAATAATTTTGTGCTGTAAAACGACGTCTTCTGAAAATTACATTGGAAAAAAGAAACAAATATCGATGGCTCAGCGCGAAACGGTTGTAACTGCCTATATATTAATAGGCAGTTACAAACGTTTCGCGCTGAGCCATCGATATGTAAAATTTACATTTTCCCAATACAATTGTCGTGCCTTTGTATTTCATTTTAAAATGGACTAGTTCAAACTTACCGTAATCGGCCTATAAAGTTTGATTTCAACTTTTCCTCGGACAAGACCTGGTTTTGATGTGAAATATTGATTTAGAATCAATTTGGGTACAATTTGGGTACAAAAGAAAACGCTAATTATCGGCATTTTGTCCTTTTCCCAAAACGATTCATATGCTGTGTAGGTTAGATTTTCAATTTTAAGAAGCATTTTATCTATTTAGACAGCTGCAAAAATTTTGAATTTTGGCAACCTGAAAATTTTGTCATTTGGGAAAGGGGTTTCTTTAACAAGACCTTGTTTCGATGTCCTTAGAAGAATATATGCATAGCAAAACATTGAAACGAGAGGAGAAAATGCTGTAAATTCACATTTTCTCCTTTTGTCTGGTTATATTGTACACAAGTTCTGTCTGAATTTATGTTTAATATTAGTTCATTTATTTTTGTCGTTTGTGAAAGGGATAAAAGATTGAAGTTGAAATAAAACAACAAACACCTCCGTTCATTCATTAGAATGTAAATAATTTTATCTTTTTTTACGAGAGAATCAGTTCCTAAAAACTATGTTTACCTGGTGATTAAATGTGCAGTTATGGAATAGAGATTCTGGTTTGACTGTTAGAGGTTTGGACAAGGATAATGATCCATCCTGGTTTTGTGTGATGGACAGATCAATTACCTGACCAGGGTTCTCATAATTGTCGATCCGCGTTAAGGTTGACTCTATCTCTTGTGACGCAATTATGAGATCCTGATCAGATAAATCATCTGTGTTGAAATCGTTATCTGCATTATTTACAGGTGCATGGACAGACGTGCTGGGACCATGTAAAATCTCTGACATTCTGACCTGCTTCTCTATGCTTACAGTGTTATATGAATTTAATGACATAACATTTTTATGGCCAGATATTTGAACCACTTCATTCGGGGGACAGTTTGCATCTAAAAGTCTTGATATGCATGTTTTCCTCCCAGAGTGATTAACATGTCTGGAACTGAATCCTGCACTCTCGCTCATCAGCTTCGCCAAGTTACCGATCGTATTTTTACCCATGGGCTTTGGTAAATACCACGAAGAGCTCCCTGATCCACCTTTCATGTATCGTTGGTTTAGACCCAGGTAAAATCTCGAATTCGGCGTTTTCATGTCGTCTGGCCTTTTAGACTCATAAAAGGTGAACATCTCGACGGGGCAGAAAGGATCTCCTGAAAAAGGATCAATAAAACTTGATGTGAATAAACAGGTTGGGCGGGATATGTGGGGAGATATTTATGTTGTTGAGTTACGTGAAAAATGCTATGTTGGGGTAAGAGACTTTCAAATTGTGTGTATGTAGATCTAGTAGGGCCTATAAGATTTAAATATTTAATTTTAGTCCTCTTATAAAGTGTAAGTTATTGAGTTTCTATACCTCCAAGTAGCTAACTTGAAATGTGGTTATTGTTTATAAATGTATTTTAAAATGTAACATTTCGCTGCTTTTCAACAAAAGCCTTGTAACTACAGTTGAACAAGCTGCAGTTACGATCTTATTTTTTTCCTTATCTTTTTTTTCAATTCTACAGTACCTGGTTGTTCAAACATCTTGGGCATAAACTGTCTGGTATCGGATGCCACTCCATTTCTTGTTTTAGTTGCCCGTTCTGTGAACATTATATATTTTCTCCCAGTGGCTGTCGCCCCTCGCTCAAAATCTCCCCAAAGCATGTCTGTGTGTTCCTGTCTTCCTCTTAAGCCGAAAAGGATAGTATTATAAAGCCACATCGTATTTATAAGTGACTGTGGGTTATCTGAAAACCAAGAAAAAATGTAACCTAAAAAAATAAAAAGAATTAAAAAAAAAAAATCAGCCGGAAGGCGGATTCGATCCTGGTACTTCTGGATTGTGAGACCAATGTCACATCCATTACGCCACTGACTATCCGATATTTAATGAAGTTATTATAAATATTTAAAGTTAGTCAATGTTCACATTAGGAAAAAATGTCTGAAAACATCACTTAAAGATATTTTTATTGTTTTAAATGACAAACAACATTTTTGTTTTATTTGAATATACCATATCTAAAGTATGATAATCTTTTATCACTATTGCATTGCATTTTAACCAATCGGTGATAAGAATTTAGTTCGCTGTAGGGTTATTCCCCTTTGTTTACATTGACAACGTAATATCGTACTTACCTTTCCCAAGCAATGTAGGAGTACCCTCGATTTCAAAGTTAACATTGATGGGTGGGGTATTTTTGACATTTCTTATTAGAATCACGAATGGGTAGAGAGTTGTGGCATTTTTCTAACTCCACAGGCGTTCTACCACTGATATCGGTACAAGGATACAAAGCGTTGATTAGATTTGCTTTTTTCAAATGTCGAAAAATTCAAAATTCTCTTAAAAATACCATTTTGTGACTTTTGAGTTAAGGGTACATGTATTTGATTACGTCTTTAGAACTTCCTGGTGCATGATTTTTAAAAACAATTTGACAAGTCGATGGCTGAATGGCCACTCTTTTGAAAGGCAAAGGTCACATTTCAAGAAGGAAGCGGAAAATATGTGAAAAATGGAGAAATGTATGGTGGCCGCCTAGAACTTTTGAGTAGTGTAAAAAAATATTCGTCATGAGCCGGCCTCGAACCCGCCTTGACAAGTAACATTCTAAATTTTGGTCCAATGCGCTAATCACTGAGCCAAAGAAGATCTTCCCTGTCACAGGTGTGAGACATTGTATTTAAACCTACGAAGCTATGCAAGACAGTGGTGAGAGTGGTCTCCCATAACACATATTAAAGACATTACAATTAATATGACTTTATTTTACAAATGGTGTCATAATTTACGCGAGAAGAATTTATCATTGAAATTAAAAAAAAATGTTTATTTCCGCCAAAAGTCTTGACAGAATATCAAACTCGGGTAATGAAAAACTAAAGTAACTACACTCATTATCTATAAATGATACAATCGGTTTTTATATTCTATTTTTTGCTTAGGCTTTGTAAGAATGGTAATTGATAGACATTAAGGGAGTTTTGACTTACCTTAAAAATTAAATGAAGGGTTTGCGATATCCTCTTATGTTAGATCATGTATTTTGATTGCATTCATTAGGTTATAATGTTCGTATTTTTCATGATTTAACAAGTCATTTAATGAACGGATTCTCCGTAGACGGTTATGAAGACAATCTTGATATAAAGCACCGAAAGTTATGATTTTTTTTCAGTAACAAGCGCCCGTACAACTACATTAACAACACAAACATCAAAATCAACATCTGGTAAGTCAAATTTAGGCCCAATAGTATCATGAAAAAAATAGCTGTAGACTAAAGGTTATCCATATAAAATTAATTGGGGAACCCATTTACCACTTGACTTTTTCAATTTTGCAATGCAATTTGAAACAAGAGCCGTCAGTGACGGGTTATGCTCCCCGAAAAAGTGCTTGATTATTATATTAAATAATCTGTCAAAATTTACTTAAAACAGTTTACCATAACATTTTTTGTATTGTGAAACATTGTTGACCTGTCACTCATTATTTTTCGTAAGCTTTCGTTAATATCCGCGAGGTTATTAAAAGAATTTTATTTTAAGATCAAGTAAAATACTTCAATTGTTATAATTGGTTCCGTAGCCCAGTGGTCTAAACCGTTAGCTATTTAAAGTCATTGATCTGATCAGACCTGGTTCGAATACGCACGCAGTCCGATACAGTATTCTTTGTCCCAAATTGTTTTAACTTTATTTTTATTATTAAATAAAGGAACAGTTCATTGTCTCTTAAATTTCTTGTTTGTAATATTCTATATTCTCAATTTTTTCCTAATTCAAATCTCTCATTACTTTATTTTCGTGGAATTAATAAGCTGTTGTAACCTATTCAAGCTGAGGTCACGAGGCTTTTGATTCTTAACTTAGTTTCTCTAACGCAGCACCAAAGCGACCGAATTGAATTATCTTCTTTCGTTCGTGATATTTGATGCATATATTATTACTAATTTTCTGATCGTGCAATACATTTCATTGCTTGTCGTTATTCTGTTTATTCCGTTTACGGTATTCTTTATTCGTTTTTTTAATTCTATTTTGAGGAGTGTGATAAATTTATCCTGTATTTTTTTTTTTTTTTTTTTTTTTTTTTTTTTTTAAATGTTGTGCGTAAGCTACTGAGCAATAGGAAATCATTTGATGCAGAATATCAAACGGATAACCCACACAGAACGATGAACAAAATTAAGTAAACTGTGCCTTGCTTTTTTATTTCAGAGATTTGAATTACAGCAATAAAAAACAACGTATTTTCAAAATTTAAAAATATATGAATAAAAAAAAGATAAGACGGGAATGAGATTCGATCTTTTGACCTCTGCTTTTCAAGTTCCTGACCGTTCACTTAAGCTGTGTACGGTTATTTATCACAACTGGGTATATTTTAGTATTTGAATGTACTCTTCGCGTATTTTTAATCTATATAAGGTAGTGGGTACCGAATATCAATGCAGGTCAACAGGAATATTAAATGAGTGACAGGTCAACAATGTTTCACAATATGTAGGTTATAATAGCGCATGCTAGGCTGATGACCCTGAACTTGGTACCAACAGAAAGGTCTTATCACAAGCATAGCACTTGTGCAATATGAAGACCTTATTCCATTCCAATTAAAAGCCTTTTGAGTTTTTATGATGGAAATTATTGGCTTTGATAAATTTGACCTTGACTTTAGGCGAGATCTTTGCCTTAGTTTACTAATTAATAGCCTTGTCACAAGTACTTTACATGTGAAATATGAAGGCTATATCACTTAACATTACAAAGTTATGGCCAATTTTAAAGGTTTAATTTTCTAAAATCTGACCTTGACACGTGACATTTACCTTGAAAGGGCTTGCAATGCACGGGTGAAATATGCAGACTACATCTGTAACAAATGAAAAGTTATGTCCAATATAAGTTTTTGCAGGGAAAAAAAAAGAGAGTTCGCGTAAAGCTTATAACATTAAGGGCATTTTTCTCATGACATGTGTTTAAACATATATTTTCGAGAGTTTAAGGAAAAGAGGATCTGATTCGTCTCTCAAATAGGAATTTTAATGGTATACTGACCATTAGACTCGGAAAAATGGTCAAAAAGTACTTTTTACATTAAGGCCCTTTTTCTGGGACACAGCCTTGAGTTGAGAAAGTTTAAAAAAAAGTTTCTAGGAAATTACTTAGGAAGATTATATATCAAGTTCCTGAGATATAACGTCGGACGAAAATTATTCGGGGAGCATAAAAATACTACTCTAGCATCCCAGTCTTTATTCATACCTTTTTCCTGTATTCGATTTATCTTTACTTGGTAAAACTCCACTTCTAATGATAAGTGTATTATATTCACATTCCTCATATTTCAAACATCGCATGAGTTAAATTTACCCGTTGAATGATTTTGATTTTATCCTGTTATTATTTTACTTTATTGTGCTGGTTTCATATTTAAGACGAATTGGACGTTTTTGTGATATCCATCTTTGTTAGATATACATGCATTTTTGATTGCAGACTGTAGGTTATAAAAAATTTTGCTATTGGCGTCTGTAATTTTTTCGCATTTATCTAATGTTTGTGAACGAATTATCCGTAGACGATAACGGAGATTATTCAAGTAAACGCAACGAGACTGCTATTGAGCTATGTGTCTCGCTATGAAGCGACGACAAAATTATCTACTTTTAGTAACCAGCAACCCTACAACTACATCAACTACACAGACACCAGTTTCAACGTCTGGTAAGTTAAACTAAGGCCCAATTGCATTTCAAACATTAAGGGGTAACCTTGGAATTAATCATATAAATATAATAACTAAGCCGAGGTAACCATTTGAAATTTTGAATGCAATTTGAAAAATTCTACTTCAGCATCAAATTCTTTAAATATAACACTGTAGATTGAATTCCACTTATTTTACCTCGTTTAGACAGCAATACTATCAATAAGTGTATTATATCCATATTTGAATTTTAATGAACAACGCGAGAGTAAAATTAACCATTGAATAATTTTGATATAAGATGGGTATTATTAGATTAATGGAATAGCTATGAAAAGAAGCTGACGTCGTTTAAAAACGCTTTCTCATAACTGTGAAAAGACGTCATAGGGATATGGCATCATTTTGCAAATGGCGTTATACCCGACCTGCAAAGATTTAATCAATGAAATTCAAAAATTCTGTCGATATTTTGAAAATCTTGTTATTTATAAATAGAATAACAAATTTGTTATAAATAAAGACTACGCTAGTGATCTAAAACTGGTAAAATCGAGTCAAAATCCTTTTTGCTGCTAAAGCTTTGTTAGAATTGGTAATTGAAATAAAAATATAGCGCGATGTTGTCATACTTTAAAAATGAAATGAAGGTTTTTGTAACATATAACTGTGAAAGATATATATTCATTGTTTTGTCTAGGATATAAAAACTTGAGTAAGTGATCTTTGTATTTAACTTCCTATCACAAGCCCTTAAAAGATTTTGAAGGAATAATCTGTAGTGGACAATGGAGATTGTGTAAGAAAACTCGACGAAACACCTTTTGAGCTCACTCTGTGTCTACTCTATGTAAAGCATCGGCGCAATTATCTTCTTTCAGTTCCAAGTTCCTCTACAGCAACACCAACGACACAGACATTAGTAGCAATATCTGGTTAGTCAAACTTAGGCCCAGTTGCATTACAAAAAATAGTGGTAACCTTAGGGTAAATTATATAACTATAAAGGTTATCTCGATGTTAACACCTGTCTTTTGTTTTGCTATTGGACAAGATCACGTTCATTATTTTATTTTCAAGATTTTATTTATCGAACGCCAATGGCGATATTCTGACCCATGCACTGATTTCTGCTTGGAATGTTGTAACATATATCAAACAGCATTCACGTTCTGAAACAAATATTTTTGGGGCTATGAAACAATCCATCCGTAAGTTGAAGACATTTAACTTGATTTTTGATACATAACAGTAAAAAAACGTCTTTACCAACAGTATAAAAATAAACAAGAAAAAATATAACATGTTATGCCATGTTATACATGGCGTTGACTAAATTTGATGAATGTAGGATAGGAGCCATCAGCATGAAAATAATATCGTATTAAGAAGAATTATTATTATTAGGAAACGTTACCATAGAAATTAGCTAAAACTATTAAAGGCTTGTCTTTTTCATTAGTTCAAGAAAGAGTGTCACCAAAGAGAATTTTTACCACCCAACGAGTTATGGTAGACACGTGACATTTGTCGGGAAATACGCCGTCTTTACTCTAATCAACAAAATAGCTCGCAAAAGTTCAGCAAATTCAAACGCAAGTAACATTTTTTTAATAAAAAACAGAGTAGGAATGTGTATCAATACAAGTTGGGGCTTCACGTTATATAATCCCCAAATAGCAGATTAATACTTAGAGATTATTACACGGCTGATGAGGGCCGGAGAGTGATATCGGCCCGCAACCGCGATATCTGCCCCGAGGCCTTTAGGCCGAGGGCAGATATCAAGGTCAGGGCCGATATCACTCTCCGGCACGAATCAGCCGTGTAATAATCTGTATATTACATTTAACGCACATACTTTTTTTGTATTCAAACGAATTTGTAAGTGGTATAAAGCGGTTATCCGTAATATCTATTACTCTTATATGACGTCATCATCGGACGTAAACAACGTTGTCTTTTCCCGCGAATAATTTTGTGCTGTAAAACGACGTCTTCTGAAAATTACATTGGAAAAAAGAAACAAATATCGATGGCTCAGCGCGAAACGGTTGTAACTGCCTATATATTAATAGGCAGTTACAAACGTTTCGCGCTGAGCCATCGATATGTAAAATTTACATTTTCCCAATACAATTGTCGTGCCTTTGTATTTCATTTTAAAATGGACTAGTTCAAACTTACCGTAATCGGCCTATAAAGTTTGATTTCAACTTTTCCTCGGACAAGACCTGGTTTTGATGTGAAATATTGATTTAGAATCAATTTGGGTACAATTTGGGTACAAAAGAAAACGCTAATTATCGGCATTTTGTCCTTTTCCCAAAACGATTCATATGCTGTGTAGGTTAGATTTTCAATTTTAAGAAGCATTTTATCTATTTAGACAGCTGCAAAAATTTTGAATTTTGGCAACCTGAAAATTTTGTCATTTGGGAAAGGGGTTTCTTTAACAAGACCTTGTTTCGATGTCCTTAGAAGAATATATGCATAGCAAAACATTGAAACGAGAGGAGAAAATGCTGTAAATTCACATTTTCTCCTTTTGTCTGGTTATATTGTACACAAGTTCTGTCTGAATTTATGTTTAATATTAGTTCATTTATTTTTGTCGTTTGTGAAAGGGATAAAAGATTGAAGTTGAAATAAAACAACAAACACCTCCGTTCATTCATTAGAATGTAAATAATTTTATCTTTTTTTACGAGAGAATCAGTTCCTAAAAACTATGTTTACCTGGTGATTAAATGTGCAGTTATGGAATAGAGATTCTGGTTTGACTGTTAGAGGTTTGGACAAGGATAATGATCCATCCTGGTTTTGTGTGATGGACAGATCAATTACCTGACCAGGGTTCTCATAATTGTCGATCCGCGTTAAGGTTGACTCTATCTCTTGTGACGCAATTATGAGATCCTGATCAGATAAATCATCTGTGTTGAAATCGTTATCTGCATTATTTACAGGTGCATGGACAGACGTGCTGGGACCATGTAAAATCTCTGACATTCTGACCTGCTTCTCTATGCTTACAGTGTTATATGAATTTAATGACATAACATTTTTATGGCCAGATATTTGAACCACTTCATTCGGGGGACAGTTTGCATCTAAAAGTCTTGATATGCATGTTTTCCTCCCAGAGTGATTAACATGTCTGGAACTGAATCCTGCACTCTCGCTCATCAGCTTCGCCAAGTTACCGATCGTATTTTTACCCATGGGCTTTGGTAAATACCACGAAGAGCTCCCTGATCCACCTTTCATGTATCGTTGGTTTAGACCCAGGTAAAATCTCGAATTCGGCGTTTTCATGTCGTCTGGCCTTTTAGACTCATAAAAGGTGAACATCTCGACGGGGCAGAAAGGATCTCCTGAAAAAGGATCAATAAAACTTGATGTGAATAAACAGGTTGGGCGGGATATGTGGGGAGATATTTATGTTGTTGAGTTACGTGAAAAATGCTATGTTGGGGTAAGAGACTTTCAAATTGTGTGTATGTAGATCTAGTAGGGCCTATAAGATTTAAATATTTAATTTTAGTCCTCTTATAAAGTGTAAGTTATTGAGTTTCTATACCTCCAAGTAGCTAACTTGAAATGTGGTTATTGTTTATAAATGTATTTTAAAATGTAACATTTCGCTGCTTTTCAACAAAAGCCTTGTAACTACAGTTGAACAAGCTGCAGTTACGATCTTATTTTTTTCCTTATCTTTTTTTTCAATTCTACAGTACCTGGTTGTTCAAACATCTTGGGCATAAACTGTCTGGTATCGGATGCCACTCCATTTCTTGTTTTAGTTGCCCGTTCTGTGAACATTATATATTTTCTCCCAGTGGCTGTCGCCCCTCGCTCAAAATCTCCCCAAAGCATGTCTGTGTGTTCCTGTCTTCCTCTTAAGCCGAAAAGGATAGTATTATAAAGCCACATCGTATTTATAAGTGACTGTGGGTTATCTGAAAACCAAGAAAAAATGTAACCTAAAAAAATAAGAAGAATTAAAAAAAAAAAAATCAGCCGGAAGGCGGATTCGATCCTGGTACTTCTGGATTGTGAGACCAATGTCACATCCATTACGCCACTGACTATCCGATATTTAATGAAGTTATTATAAATATTTAAAGTTAGTCAATGTTCACATTAGGAAAAAATGTCTGAAAACATCACTTAAAGATATTTTTATTGTTTTAAATGACAAACAACATTTTTGTTTTATTTGAATATACCATATCTAAAGTATGATAATCTTTTATCACTATTGCATTGCATTTTAACCAATCGGTGATAAGAATTTAGTTCGCTGTAGGGTTATTCCCCTTTGTTTACATTGACAACGTAATATCGTACTTACCTTTCCCAAGCAATTTTTTGTCTTTCAATATCTGTACTTCGTCATGGGTAAATGAATCTGCTCTTAATTTCTTGTTGCCGAGGTCCTGCTGTTTCAGACTCTTTTTCTTAGATGACAGGACATCTCGGGCATGTTTAAACTCTTGCGATGAGATGATGTTCTTCGGGTAGTCTTTGGATGTCAGGTACCGATGAAAGCTCGAGTACATCGACGATAAAGTTCCAGGTTCAAATTCATCTCCATTCCCCTTTCTAACATTTAAAAACATCCGAGCAATGTACAAGTTCAGCTCCTGTGGTGGAATGTCCTCGGGATCTCTTCCTTCCCCCGTTTTCAGCAACCACTGCCTCAGTTTCTTCATGTCATACGCCGTTTTCTTCACAGTGTTTGGGTTTTTCATACTTTCCACAAACTCAAAAGTGTCCATTTCATTCGTCCGATCCCTTAAAGCTTCAGCATTCCTCTCGATTAATCCGTCCAGCTCCAAAGACCTGTCCGCCAACGATTGTCTGACTGATCCGTCCATTTTTTCGAAGATATTTCAAGACGTTCTGTTGCTATAGTTTTTAGAATAAATTCCTTAGCAGCGGGCAGATAACGCATATCTGCCGGCTGCTAAGGATTCACGTGGATATAGCTTTTTCGGCACGCCCGATATCTGGCCGATTCTAGCCGAAAATGTTACTATTTATAGAAACAGAATGTAATATACGCGGATAATCCTCTATATAGCATATACGTACGAACTGTGTACTATGAGATTGATTTTTTAACATAATATTTATACTGAATAAAGAAGAAAAAAATCAGAAAAAAACTCTGAACTTACAACATTCTATCCAGCCCCCCCCCCCCCCCCCCAAAAAAAAAGGCACGGGATTCGAACCCTCCACCGCCTGCAATACAGCCGACCGCACTGTCCACTTGATTACCGAGGCTGACTAAAAATTGTTTATTTATTACTTTATATATCTTAAAATAAGATCCAATACTTTGACTGGGTTACTTCCCCTTATTCTATTAATACATCGGGCTACCTGTTTAACGGCGAACTATATCATTTGATTTTTACTTTATTTACACAAAAAGGGACAATGAAAAAAGTGTTAAATTAAATTTACTTTCTATGTATAGAAAAAACAATTCACATAAGCTAATAGTTTCTGAGACATGCAAAAAATGACGATAATATTTTCGAAGCGAGACCTACAAAGCCATTCCTGAGAACTCGAAAATTACCATCACGGTCCTAGACTCGCCCAAACATGGGTCAAATGATTTTCATTTTTGAAAAAAAGTATTCAAAAACAAGTTCGCTCATAAATAAATATCAAGAAAAAATAAAAATATCACGCTGAAAAGTGTCTATGAACACGAAATATCACTACCTTCTCCAACTGGCTCTAGAATCGGATTTCCCTACAACCTGTAACCCCTGATGTTGGAGGAATTCATTTAGATTTCAATTTAATAAAAGCTCTAAGAATAACTATTTGTACGAAGGGATTCATTGAATTCGCGTTTTTAGAATAAGTAACGGCATGAAAAAATATTTGTCATATGTTTGGGTATTGTAAGAAGAGGTTGGGAATTACGTTTTACTTGTATTTCGGCGTATTAACAGCGGAAAGACGCAGAATTGTGCATGTTGAATAAAGTTTTAACATAAAACTTTAGGCTTTTCCGCAATAGTTATCTTAAGATTGGTACAACATATATTGTAACGTGAGAATTGTTATTGCAAAAGGAAATTAGAAAAAAAATCCACAACTAGTAAAATGTAAACTTTCCGGGTGTTGCAACTAGCTTCTTTGATGCTACTGTAGTAGAAGGATAATCTGTCACTAAAACATTATCATTGGTTGATCTTTAACCAGACGATAAAATTAAGAACTGCTCATTAAGCATCAAGCTTTGACATAACACTTTGAGGCCAACCCAAATAGCTGTTTTTAAGATCGGTTCAAAATGTTTAACCATTTGAGAACTAGAATTTCACCACCACATCCTCCTTTTTGAATATCGTATATGTGACCCGTCACGCGAAAAAAATGCGTAAAAAGATTTGACAATGGTCACACTGCACGATCTGCGCAGACTCACTAGTGCCCAAACCTTTCGCAAATAACGAATTATATAATCTAGAATGCACATTCTACTTTTCCTTGTAACTATTTTCGAAATATTGTTATATAGATGTCATATGCTGTATCCATACCTTTTCGAAATATTCATTTAACGGAGTGCCGAGATGTTTCCACTTCGCGTTACGGTTCTAGGCTGCTATGTGCTTTCTGAACTAACCAAGTCGGCACAATACCGACATAAATGGCTCCATGGCCAATCCCGGACGAGCCCCCCATGTTATAAACAAAACGTTCTCAACCGAAGCATAACTAAAAAAATATCCGTCATTAGCCGGACTCGAACATACCCAGACAAGTAACATTCTAAGTTTTTGTTCACAAGTCCTATGCGCTAATCACTGAGCCAAAGAAGATCTTCCCTGACGCAGGTGTGAGACATTGTATTTAAACCTACGAAGCTATGCAGGACAGTGGTGAGAGTGGTCTCCAATAACACCTTTTAAAAAGAGTTGAAATCGTTTATCAAGGCTTTCTTATTACTGTGATAGACGTTACAATGACTTCATGTTACAAATGGTGTCAATATTTACACTGGAAGAATTTATCATTGAATTTAAAAAAAAAAAAAAAATGTCGATTTCCGCAAAAAGTCTTGACAAATTATAAACAGAATATCAAACTTGAGTTATGAAAAACTAAAGTGACTACACTCATTATCTATAAATGATAAAATTGGTGTTTTTATGCTATTTTTTGCTTAGGCTTTGTTAGAACGGTAATTGATAGACATTAAAGGAGTGTTGACTAACCTAAAAGATTAAATGAAGGATATGCGATATCCACTTATGGTAGATCATGTATCTTGGTTGCATTCTTTATAATAAATATCGGACTTTTGGTGTGCGTATTTTACTTGTTTTAACGAGTCACTCAATGATTTAAAACGGATATTTCGTAGACGGTTATGAAGACAGTGCAAGCAAACGCGCCAAGCCACCTTTTAAGCTCCTTCTTTGTCTTTCACGTTCTCGACATAAAGCACCGAAAGTCATGATTTATTTTCAGTTACAAGCGACCGTACAACATCAACAACACACACATCAGAAACAACATCTGGTAAGTCAAATTTAAGCCCAATTATATCATAAAAATAGCAATAGCCTAAAGGTTAACCATATAAAAATAATGAGAAAACCCATTTACCACTTGACTTTTGTAATGCAATTTAAAACAAGAGCCGTCAGTGACGGCTTATGCTCCCCAAAAAAGTGTTTGGTTATTAAGAATGCTTTAAATCAACAGGCAAAATTTACTTAAAACAGTTTACCATAACATCTGTTGTTTGTAGGTTTTAATAGCGCATGCTAGGCTGATGACCCTGAACTTGGTACCAACAGAAAGGTCTTATCACAAGCATAGCACATGTGCAATATGAAAACCTTATTTCATTCCAATCAATAAGTTTTATAATGGAAATTATTGACTTTGATAATTTGACATTGACTTTGGGCGAGATCTTTGCCTTAGTTTACTAAAGTAAATGTCTTGTCACGAGTACATAGAATTTGAAATATGAAGGCTATATTACTTAACATTACAAAGTTATTTTCTAAAATCTGACCTTGACACGTGACATTTACCTTGAAATGGCTTGCAATGCACATGTCAAATATGAAGACTACATCTGTAACTAATCAAAAGTTATGTCCAATATAAGTTTTAAGTTTTTGCAGGAAAAAAAGAGCTTACGTAAAGATAATAACATTAAGGGCCCTTTTCTCATGATATGTGTTTAAACATATATTTCGAGAGCTTAAGGAAAAGAGGATCTGATTTGCCACTCAAATAGGAATTTTTTTTTTTAAAAAAATGACCATTAGACTAGGAAAAATTTGTAAAAAACTACTTTTTTTATTAAGTCCCTTTTTCTGGGACACAGCCTTGAGTTGAGAAAGATTAAAAAAAAAGTTTCTAGGAAATTACTTAGGAAGATTATATATCAAGTTCCTGAGATATAACATCGGACGAAAATTATTCGGGGAGCATATAAATACTACTCTAGCATCCCAATCTTTTATTCATATCACTGTATTTGTATCCGATGTATCTTTAATTGTTAAAATCCACTTCTAATGATAAGTGTATTATATTCATATTCATCATATTTCAAACATCACATGAGTTAAATTTATTGTTGAATAATTTTGATTTTACACGAATGTTATAAATCTAATAGTAATGGTGTAAGATACAAATGAGCTGAGATCGTTTATCAACACTTTCTTGATTTCGTGAAAAGACGATATAGCGTCATTTTGCAAATGAAATTTATACAATTCGCGAAAAAATAACAATAAAGTTCAAGAATTTTGTCGATCTTCCGCATAATTTCATAAAAAGAGTTCTAATCCGTGTTAATATCATACCAATTTACTAGCCGCGTCTTTTAAAACTGAAAAAAGACCTTCGAGGCTTATCCTCTTATTATTTTACTTTATCGTGCTGGTTTCTTTAAAAAGACGAATTGGACGTTTTTGTGATATCCATCTTTGTTAAATATACATGCATTTTTGATTGCAGACTGTAGGTTATAAAAAATTTTGCTATTGGCGTCTGTAATTTTTTCGCATTTATCTAATGTTTGTGAACGAATTATCCGTAGACGATAACGGAGATTATTCAAGTAAACGCAACGAGACTGCTATTGAGCTATGTGTCTCGCTATGAAGCGACGACAAAATTATCTACTTTTAGTAACCAGCAACCCTACAACTACATCAACTACACAGACACCAGTTTCAACGTCTGGTAAGTTAAACTAAGGCCCAATTGCATTTCAAACATTAAGGGGTAACCTTGGAATTAATCATATAAATATAATAACTAAGCCGAGGTAACCATTTGAAATTTTGAATGCAATTTGAAAAATTCTACTTCAGCATCAAATTCTTTAAATATAACACTGTAGATTGAATTCCACTTATTTTACCTCGTTTAGACAGCAATACTATCAATAAGTGTATTATATCCATATTTGAATTTTAATGAACAACGCGAGAGTAAAATTAACAATTGAATAATTTTGAAATTACAAGGGTGTTATTTGATTAATGGAATAGCTATGAAAAGGAGCTGACATCGTTTATGAACGCTTTCTCATAATTGTGGATAAACGTCATAGGGACATGGCTTCATTTTGAAAACGGCGTTATACTTTAACTGCAAAGATTTAAACAGTGAAATTAAAAATTTCCGTCGATATTTTGATAATTCGTGTTATTTATACATAGAATAACACATTTGTTATAATTAAAGACTTTGTCTACTACGCTGGTGATCTTAAACTTGTAAAATCGAGTCAAAATCCTTTTTGTTGCTTAAGCATTGTTAGAATTGGTAATTGAAAACAAATTAGCGCGATGTTGTCATACTTTAAAAATGAAATAAATGTTTTTGTGACATATATCTGTAATGGATATACATTCATTGTTTTGTGAAGGATATACTAACTTGAGTAAGTGATGTTTGTATATAACTTGCTTTCACAAGTCCTTAAAAGATTTTGAACGAACGATCTGCAGAGGACTATGGAGATAGTGTAAGAAAACTCGACGAAACACCTTTTGAGCTCACTCTGTGTCTACTCTATGTAAAGCATCGGCGCAATTATCTACTTTTAGTTCCAAATGCATCTACAGCACCATCAACAAAACAGACATTAGTAGCAACAACTGGTTAGTCAATCTTAGGCCCAGGTGCATTACAAAAAAGATAGTGGTAACCTAGGGATAAATTATATAATTATAATGGTTATCTCGAGGTTAACACTTTTGTAGTGCTTTTGGGCAAGATCACGCTCATTATTTTGTTTTCAAGATCATATAAATCGAACGCTAATGGCGATATTCTTACTCATCCACTGATTTCTGCTTGGAATGTTGTAACATTTATCAAACAGCATTCACGTTTTGAAACAGATATTTTTGCGGATGTGAAACAATCCTTCCAAAGTGGAAGACATTTAGTTCAATTTTTGAGGCGTTACAGTAAAAAAAAAACGTCTATACCAACAGTACAACATCCACATCATTGATTTAGCCTTTCAAAAACATCGTTCTAGCGATTCTCAAGCCGTAGCCGTAGGCCGCCATATTATAAAAATTGACGCCCCAGATTTATACATGTAAATAAAAACGGTACCGCTTTGTATTTCACTTCCACACAAATATTCGTTCAATGTATTTGATGAATTAATTAGTGCGTGGGCAATTTATTTAAGAAAAAAATTCTGAAAGTGCTTGGGCCGAGGGCTTCCATTGTATTGACCTAATTTTATTCTGTAACCGCTTTTATGATTCTACGATTTTGATAATCCAGTACACAACTTTCAATTCTACACGATATCGGTTTACATTGAACCGGTCAAGTAAAGATATTGTTGATAAGAATTCAAGAGTGCTATTTGCGAACGGAATTAAATTCTGAACATCGATGTCAAATCAGTCAGCTAGTTTTTACTTTCGTTTTGAACTGAAGTGATAAGCTCCTTTTTAAAAAAAAAAAAAAAATACGATTATTCAGAGGTTGGTTTTTTTGTAGTGTTTATACTTTGCATATCTGTACAATTGCCTGGACCACTAACCGCTTATATTAATATGAATTTTCTTGATCATTGAAGTTTGAAACAAAAACTAGATCTACATGCACTAATGAACATTATCAGGAATTTGAACCTGGTTTTTGTTTTAATTTGATATTCTCTATGAATAACATTTGACAATTGATACATCTTGAACTGGCAATTCACTTTGGATTTTGATTTTCAGGAGTTTAAAATTGAAAGTGAAAAGGTGTTGTTGTTTGGGAAAGGGTTAATACAATATATTTTGTCGTCTGTAATTCTTTTCTAATTGTATAACCCCAAAATTTCGCCGTTTGGTTAATTGTTGATAATCATAAACCTAAGTGCAATAAAACACTAGATGCTCAGAGAGGATGTGGTAATAGTGGTGGGAAATCGATGTGTAGGTGTTGCATCCATCACAATATGACATACTGTTAAAAGTGCTGTAAAACTACATTCGATCAGTCAGATTCTGCTTAGAATCTGCCAAACAGAACCCCTGAATTGATAGAAAAGGCTAAGCATCTGAAATTGAACAGCAACCTGAACAAAAGGAGCTAGTAATTCAGCTGTTTTTAGATCAGTTAGTACTTGGTCTCAAAATCTGAGTTATTGATCAACCAGAACCTTCAGTCCTTTGATTTTTATTTTTAATTTCGTTGTTGATTCTATATTTTTCAATAAATTTGATCGAGATGAATTATAGATTAACAAATTCTTACCGCTGTTCATTTATGAATTCTACAATGGCACGTGATTATATGTCTATGCAAAGCATGTAGTCCCATCGTGGTTAGATGGGCACCAATCGTCGAAAAAAGTTTCGAGTGACTGTTCTATTCCGCCCGTGTACAAATTTTTGTTTATGCCACATATGGTAAAGAATGTTGGCAAGGCAACCTGATCCAAAAAAACACACCACGAAAATATTTAAACGCTGTCAAATAATTGTAGGGAAATTATACGTTGCAAGACTAAATAACTAGGATCAAGTCAATGTCATCTTGGTTACTTATCACAAGGTGAACATTGATTACGACTAGATACAAGTTCCTATCTGTAAAAAATATTCCTCAGTCGAGTAAAACTCAAATTTTAATCCGTCAATTCAATCCGGAAAAAGTAAACTTTTAACATACGTCATGAACTACGTCATCGATAAAATATAATTCGCCAAAGTTAATCTGAGAGTCTTGTAAATATATAATACATTCTTAGTGTTTTGTATGAGAAAAAAATATCTAACAATGTTGGAAGAATTGATCATTGTCGAGGCTCTGCCGAGGCAATTATCAATTCTCACAACCGAGTTAGATATTTTTTCATACAATACACTTAGTATGTATTATATTTATCTTATAACCTCTTTTTGTCTTCTTTTCGTCGATATTTCTAGCATAAATCCAAGTTTCTAAAGATAACCGCATTATATCCTTGTTCTAAAAATAACTATGTGATATCATTAAAAAATATCATACGGGATGTTATCACACGGATATTTGTACAGTTATAAGATTAGATATAATACCCCTTCACTTATTTGACAGACTTAAAATTGTTCGTAATATAGAAAAAATTGGTGTGTGTGTGTGTGTGTGTGTGTGTGTGGGGGGGGGGGGGTAATGTATCCAGTTGCCTTGCCTTCTTTTCCTAATGCGACACCAATAAAGATTTGTACATGGGCGGAATGGAACAGCCACTCGGAGCTTTTTTGGACGATTGACGCCCATGTAACCACAATGCGACTGCGTGCTTGGTAGAATGTCAATTTTACTATGTTGTTAACTGTACCCGGGTGGGGGTGTCATGACGGAGGTCAACAATCCTTCATTGACAGTGTGATTAAGTGTACAGAAATAATTAATGAGCCTGTGCGTAAGATTTCCAACGATTTGAAATGTGCATAACGGGCAAATATTATGCAGCGTAGACAGTCATATACTGTAAATATAAAGTTATCTAATGGTCTACATATACTTTGAGACCTTATCTACCTTCTAAATGCATAGTGAAGACTCTGGTCAGACCGTGCGGACGCACAGGCTGGTCAGAGTCTTTGATTTGCAGTGATTTGAAATGTTGGAAATCTCACGCACAGGCTCATTAATTAACGGGTCTTCTCAAGACCTACAACCATTGAAGATGGTAGATTTGGTAGATTTAAAACGTCGTCGTATTTCTCAGAAAATAAAGGTTTTCCGAAATTAAATCATTTGAAAAACTAAGACCAACCTTCAAAATCGGAAGTCTCTGAGCGTGACCGCTAACTCGAAAATGGGTCATCTTGGAACCCCGAAAAATATTTATATTTGGGGAAAACATTGGTTTCAGTATATTTCAATCGAATGTCACATTCCAGATATTATTCACTGGAAGGTCGATTAATCATTCTAGGTTCACAAATTTAGTAAAATGCTTGAACTGTTGATTCGTATGAAATTCCAGCACAATAACAAACCTCCTCTTCGTTTGAGAATGGTTTCCTTATAATTTAACTTATTCATGAATCTCGCTTGTGAAATTATGAGTTATTGGGATTGCTTTGAAAGCGAGAGTTTAGGCAAGCTAGTTTAATTATTAGTAAATGATAACCATAGGCCGATTTTTAACAGGCTTCTAAGGATACAGTTAACGTGATCGTGAAATTGACAAGGTGAATTGTTTTGAATGATTTTGGAGTGAAATTGAATTAGTGTGTGGAGTGAGTTTTGAGCGAAATTAAGGGAGGTAATCCAATGGTCAGAACGAACAAAATTATCGATATCTAATACCTCCCTTAAATAAAATGTGGGTAAAAATTCTGTAAATAGCTTCAAATTTCTCCAAAAATCTATCAGACGAGCACAATTTAAGTTATTTAAGACAAATTGCGATTTTTTTAGCGTTATTATTGATTGGCCCACACATGGGTGTGGCCTGACGGGGCATATGTTCACAAAAATGATAACATAAAATTTTCTCATGCTGTATTAAACCCCTTCAACACATATCTATTTAAAAAAAGAACTTTTCCTGTTAAGAATCAATACTAATATAGATTTTGAATTTCCATATAAGGTTTAGCCGGCACTTTCTGTCTATCCTTTGGCCTCTTCACAAATTTCCATGTAAACTCCCATATCTGAACGAGTTTCTCATTGATTGATATGTGAAAGCTAGTCGAGCGATACATGCCTCTTGGACCTTTTAATCTTTACGTTATATCGATTATCTAATTGTAGTTCCAAATGGCCTTTCCCAAGTGACAAAAACAGAAACGTCTACCCTAATAACAGTCAAAGGTAAGTTTGACAAAAGTCTGTCCCAGACGTTTAATAGATAACCCTTAGTGAAATATAGATATAGAGTTAATTTCAATAAATAAGAGACATCTTTCATGAAGAATAATCGCTGGATAAATATTATTTATAATATTACCTACGTTGCGGGAGTGAAATAAACCCGTTGAATATTTTTATTTTACACGGGTGTTATTACACTAGTGGAATAACTATGCAAATGAGTTCAGAGCGAATAGCAACGCTATTTTGTAACTGCGGAAATGAAGTCACAACGTATTTATTATGACTTCAATTTTAAACGGCGTCATAAGTTTCGCGGAAAATTGAAATGTTGAATGTCCATAATTTTCACGATTTTTCGATTTTTATTATGAATAGAATATAAAATTTGTGATAATCAAATACCGAATTTATAAAACTCGTTATCTATAAACCGATAAAAACTCGGCGTATCCTCGTTTTTATCGGTTTATAGATGACTCGTTTAATAAATTCGGTATTCCATGACCACTCATTCAATATCCTCTATAAATCCAATCGCTTTGAGGGTCCGGTGGGCTTGGTATTGAATTTTACAAATGTAAGAGTGAGATATTTTTGACGCCAGGTTATAATAAATTTTAGATTATGACCTACTTCGTCGGAGTGAAATAAACTCGTTGAATAATTTTGATGCGTTATTACACTAGTGGAAAAACTATGCAAATGAGATAAGAGTGTATACCAATGACTTCAAAATGCATCTGCTGACGTCATTTTACAAACGGCGTTATGTGTTTCGCGGAAGAACTTTATCGCCAAAAATCAAGTCATTTTTAGCTCCACTGGATTAAAGCCACTGGGGCTATTGTCATGGCGTTGTGTCCGTCGTGCGTGCGTGCGTCCGGTCGTAAACTTTTCTTTAAAAATCTTCTCCTCAGAAAGTACTGGATGGATTTCAACCAAACTTCACAGGAATGATCCTTGGGTGACCCTCTTTCAAAGTTGTTCAAGAAATTTTGATCCAATGAAAAACATGGATTTAATGGGCGTGGCTTATTTCCAAATATGGTAAAAAGTGAGTTTTCTCAGATTCTAATCAATGGATACCAATTAAATTTTACATGAATAATCCTTGGGTGACACTTGATCAGTCTACAAAAGATTATTGTGATCGGATGAAAAATTTGTATTTAATGGGCGGATGTCATTGCTCTATATGTTATATAGTGGAAACTTTGAAAATCATTTTCTCAGAATGTAACAGATGGATATCAACCAAATTTCACTGGAATGATCCTTGAGTAACACTTTATCAATTTACCAAAAATTATTTTGATTGGATGAAAAATATGCATTTTATGGGCAGAGGTCATTTCTCTATATGTTATATGGTGGAAACTTTGAAAATCATTTTCTCAGAATTTGACTTTTTGATATCAATTTAATTTCACTGGAATGATACTTGAGTGACCCTTTATCAGTGTACCAAAAATTATTTTGATTGGATGAAAAATATACATTTTATGGGTGGAGGTCAATTCTCAATATGTTAAATAGTGGAAACTATGAAAAACATTTTCTCAGAATGTAAATGATGGATATCAATCAAACATTTTTGGTATGATCTTTGGGTGACCCATTATCATGCAGTCAAAAATTATTTTGATTTGATGAAAAATATGTCTTTTAATAGCAGAGGTCATTTCTCTATCTGTTATATAGTTGAAACTTTGAAAATCATTTTCAACATCAGTAGAACCCCAAATATCTAAAAATCTAGTCAAAACATTTATTTGCTTTTACAAGAAATTCAAGCCTGTGGAGCGCCCCAAGCCATTCATGGCTTTCTAGTTTTTAAATAGAATATAAAATTTGTGATCATTTTAATACCGAATTTATCAAGGTCGTCATCTAAAACAGTTAAAATCTCGCCACGACCTCGTTTTTATCTGTTTTACAGATGAATAGTTTAATAAATTCGATATTCCATCACAACTCACTCAAATTCTCTATATATAATTCTGGACAATTTATAGATTGGTAAACTAGCATAATTATATCACTTCATTGAATTGGACCAACAAACAAGTTTTCACAAATAATAAACTTAAATGATATAAACACATCGGTTAAGAATAATTAGATTTGTACAAGACCCGAGCGAGATTTAGAAAATGTTACAGTATATCATTACGGTCCCTCGCTCAAAATATCTTTCAAGAGAAAAAAAGGCAGATTTTATTGTTTATGTATAGACTTTAAAAAAGCTTTTGATTGTATAGATCACACAAAATTATTCCTCGAAAACTCGATTTCCTTATTATTCCTAAAAATATGAAACAAAATTTCAATTTTCAAGAATAAATGACAATTTGATAGGGTAATTTATATGGTCCTGGCAGAATGGGGCATTTGATTTTCACTTTGTATTATTTGAAAAACATCTTCTTAAGTACTAAGCTGATTTTAATGAAAGTTTCTCAGAATGTTTCTTTGTTTATATACACTGGATACATCCTTTATTGCTGTTATTTTGTTTTTACTTCCAAATTGACACCCCCCTTTCTACCCATCTACATGAAAGGATGTGTTTCTATCCATGTTTTCCATGTCTTTCTTTTTTATTTCGTCTTTAACTCCGATTCGAACCCTTCCCATTATCGCTTGTCCGGTCAGTTCTCGAACATGTAAATAGTATGGATATCGAATGCACATGTGTTAAGAAATGTATTTATTTCCATTTTATTTATAATAAGCCAGGGTCAACGGGTATTTCAACCGCAGTCATAGCGCAGTTGGTAGCGCGTCAGATTGTCATTTTTAAGGCTCCGGGTCCAACGGTGGCAATTTTTCTTTCTGACAATTAGTGGCACTCGGAACATCGCTCTGACTTTTCCATAAAATGGTTAGTACCTCCGACGAATGTGTTGTAATCATGGGTCATTTTTAGCTCGGCTGTTTTCGGAGAAAATCCGTTGTATTGCTTCATTTGGAACATCGCTCGGACTTTTCCGTAAACTGGAAAGTACCTCGGACGTAAGTTTAGTAATTTTGGATCATTCTTTTAGGTAATTCGGCTCCTTGTGGTACTTCGGTTAATACGCTTGAATAAATCACATTTCGTTAATTCTTTTCGATCGTTTTTTTAAGATCTTTTGGTCATATTATAATTTGATGACAAAACGCAGTGCGTTTTGTTGTCAAATTATAATATGCCAAATTTTATTATTGCGTTGATTTTGTTTTATGCAACGTCATCCTTAGCGGCATCGTTGGTGTTTGTGTCGTCATATAAACCCACGTGCGAAAGACGCGCTTTTATGGCTGCCTCCGTATCATTCCCGAGGTCAATTCCGTAGAATCGCCGAGGGTTCCCGATTGGTATTGCTATAGCCTTGGTGTCGTTAACGTCGTCGTTGTCGGGAGGAAACTTTTCCATTTTGTGATAACATTTTAATGGTAAGTGAAAGGAACTTCAAATATCACATGATGATTGCCTAGGACAAGACCTTTCTGTCGGAGCTAAGTTCAAGGTCACAAATCAAGGTCAAGATCATTTTTCTAGGCCTAAATTGTGTAAAAAAACTTTAACATAAATCATAACTCTGAGGGGTTAGTGATAAGGCATTAATATTCCACACGATGATTGCCTGGGAAAAGGCCTTTCTGTTTGTACCAAGTTCAAGGTCAACAGTCAAGATCAAAGTCATTTTACAAGGTCAAATTGGGGACCAAAACTTGAGCATTGGCCATAAGTTTTATATTGTAAGTGATAAGGCCTTTCAATTTCAATTGATAATTGCCTTGGACAAGACCTTTCTGTTGGAGTCAAGTTCAAGATAATCAGTCAGGGTCAAGGTCATTTTTTTTTAGGTCAGATACTTTGGTAAAACCCCTAATAAACTTTTAATGGTAAGTGATAGGGCCTTCAAATTTCATATGAAGATTGCATTTGACAAGACCTTTATGTTTGTACTGAGTTCAAGGTCTTCAGTCAACGTCAATGTTTTTTTTTAGGTCACATTTCTTTTAGTTTAAATTATTATTAGCTGTAATTTTGGATTTGTAAGTCATTGAGCCTTCAAATTTCACACAGGCATTGCTTGTGACAAGAACGACACATGCATAACAATGTCAAGGTCATTAGTCAAGATCAAGGTCATTTAGTGAAAGTCACTCAATTATTACATAAATACTTCACAATTTGCTGAAACTTTTGATTGGTAAAGACACTAACTGTTGAAAAGTGATATTAAGCAGCATTTTTAGCCCTGCTATTTTGAAGCAAACCTGGGGTATGCTTGTCTTCGTTGCATTGACGTTGTCGTCTCCGTTGTTGTTGTCGTCTGCGTTCGAAAACCTTGACATTAGTGATATCTCTGGTTCTACAAGGGCATTCCCTAGAACTTTGGTACATATGTTCTCCATCAAAGGAGCTAAATTAACTTTCAAGAAGAAAAACTCTGGAAGCATTTCGTGCAAATTATGCCTCTTCGATTTAGTTTTATTCACAACCCAGCACTTAACAGCCGAGCTTAGGAACCCGGAGGCGGCGCTCTTGTTTGATAATTCGGCTTTTGGTGGTACTTCGGTACTTCGATTATTTATAGAGAAGTCATATAGACCCATGTGGGAAATGACGCGCTTTCGAAGTGGTCCCCTTATTGTTCCCGAGGTCTATTCCGGGGGTTCTCGATTGACACATAGGTTGATAATCGAAAACCTGTGTGTCCTGATGGAAGCTAGGAGTGGATAGTAGTACTGGTTTGAGAATTTGATTTGATTTGAATTTGGGTTTTACGTCGCTTTCAACAATCTTTCAGTTATATCGCGACGACTGGAGAACCTAACGATGGATTCCTGGTATTTCTCACATCAGTACTACCACCACATCCCTTTCCTAGCCTCCAGTTGCTATTCCACATAGGTTTACGAAGACAAATGTCGGAAAGGATAAGTGACGCGGCCGGGGATCGAACCCGTGCGAATATAGACCCCTGGATTAGAAGTCCGGTGCGCTACCAACTGCGCTATTGCCGCGGCTACTGGTTTGAGAAATACCAGGAAAATAATCTATAATGCAGTATTATCCAATCATTCAACGACAACTTATTAAATAGTGGCTACGGTTATCAGAGCATAGTTAGCATATTGAGATTATGTGACTTAAGGAAGTGGACCCGTAATAGTTCCGCAATGTTTCGGAGGAAATGAACTTTAACAGTGTTAACCGAGGTTTCCTAATGATTTTCATTTGGAAACCTCGTTCAACATTGCGAAAGTTCATAAGTTCCGAAATGCTGCGGAACTATTACGGGTCTACTACCTTAAATTGGGACTTTTAAAAATGTGAGAAGTTTGTTAAACGTAACAGATATTTAGACACTGATTTACCATGTTATTACAAATATGCTCTGTCCCGAATCAGGTGTTCTAATTCAAAAACAAAAAAAAACAAAAAAAACACACACAAAAAAAAAAACATTGAAATTGGCTGTCATTATAATGTTAATCAACTGGTAGAATGTTTTTTTTCTTCTGTTTATTACAAAAATCTTATGTTTTAGAAGTTCAGTATCACGTTTTCTTCATCTCTGAGAAATTTTGGGTCTTAAGATAAATTCACTCACTAAATTGGTTTACTGGGAAAGTAAAAAAAATCTTATCCATTTTCAATAACTGATAATATTGTTGTTATAAGGAGATTTGCAATATGTGTTTTTAAACTGAAACAAAAATTAATTGTGACCCGTCACGCGAAAAGGGACCACCTGGGTAGTGCGTAAAGTGTCGACCCTAGTCAGGCTGCGCGGACTTCGCAGACTGACTAGGGCGGAAACGTTTTGCACCGTACTTATTTTCTGAATCTAGAAAGATCAAACTGCCGTCCAATTAAAGATTTTTTGAAATGCGGCTTCTGGTTGACCTATGCTGGATCAAATCTCTTTTTCAATAATTCATTTTAAAGAATTCCCTAATGGTTCTTTTTTGCGCGACGGGTCACATATGAGCTCAAATTAAGACAGCGCATAACAAAGTAGGCCTACATTGCTTTTGTTGTATATTGGTTGTATTGTGGGCCGGTGGGCTCATATTCAGAAATGAAATATAATGTAATTGTAAAGCAATTTAGAAAAAAAATATTCAAGATCATTTGGGATACCTTTTCTTCCTAATCCGCATATTATGTATTTCTAGAACCAACGAAATATTTGTACGACTGTCTTGAGTACGTTCCGAGGGCGATGGATCGAGAAGACGGAATTTTCAGAATTGATCTTAACGGCTTTGGTACATTTGACGTCTATTGTCTGAATTCAATGCAGGAAGTAGGTCCAGGATGGACGGTAAGCAAAGATACCAATGGCGTGCCTTTCAAGTACGCACGTGCGATTTAAAATAAATATTGTCAAAAAATCTTGATTGAATTATTACAACACCGTAACTACAGCGGTGTTGTAATAATTCAATCAAGATTGAAACTACAATCAAATAAAGCTGTAGTTACGGTGTTATGATCACTCACCGACGATATATATATATATATATCTTGATATAAATTAAAAAAATCTTTGATACAAGCACAAACTTAAATCAATTATACAGTAAGTAACATTGCAAAATTGAATGCACTTCGATCAAAATCATTCTAAATCGCTCAACCAGCACTCTATTCATTCATTCCTAATACTCACTCAGACCATTCAAAAACGCTCCAAAATCACTGGAAAAATAAGATCAACAATAAAATTCAAATAAATATAACAAGGGCAAAAAACGGTATCACTGAAAAGGTGGAACTTATAACTTCTTCAAGAAATGAGAAGCTATTTATAGAACTTGTTAGAAAACGGCTATTTTCTATTAAAGGTAGGAAATAATCATCGATTTTTTTTTGTTCACCCTGAAAAAATAGCGATATTTCTAAGGCTCTTCGACCTCTTTCAAAACTTACCCATCGCTCACATTCAAATTTATTCAAAATAATTCCAAAACCATTCAACTGGTTAATTACACGATGTTGTCCACTATAATTTCAAAAACAAATCTTCTTAAATGCTTTTCGGTGGTTCATCGAGAAATAACGGTAGATTATCACTTGATAATCTCACCGCAAAAGCAGTGAAATTATCAAAAACTTATACCCTGCTTTTCTGCATTTCATCCTATCTGACGTCATCTGTGCGGGGCGAAATAAGTGACGTCACAATGAACGTTGCATAGCAATCACGCACAGTATGACGCGCTTTATGAAAATATGTCATATACATTTCACATTTTGTCTCATTTTTGCATTAAAGAAATAGAATAATCGTTTGTTTTTCGTGTAAGATCGATATATATTTCATTCGTGAACAACAGAAACTATATTTTCACTCGTTGCTCCGCCACTCGTGAAAAATATAGCCCTTGTTGTTCACTCAACGAAATATAAATCGATCTTACACTGAAACAAACGATTATCCTCTATATATTAACGTCTCTATTGTGATGTTGTGCTGCACTATACACAAAAAAGTCACCCAGAAAGTTTGACAAGTAGATTATTTTATATAATGAAAAAAAAAAAATACTTGCAAAAGTTAATTTTTAGTTGTAGTTTTTATACGGACGGTTGTAGTAGTAAGTCTGTATGCAAAGTAACATGCTAGTTTTTTCAATTAATCATTGAAATGTTGGTTATGAGAAAATGTATCCCTTTTTACAATGTTTTGGCTATTGGTAGGAGATGAAACTGCGTGTGCTCATCCAGATCTTTAATTTAGTTTTTTTTACGACGTCGAATGTGGATGAATATTGTATCATCTCATTCTGTCCGTCCGTCCATTCGTCCAAATGTCGCAACGTCCGTCCGTCCCTATACGAAAGTCCTTCATTTATTGTACAATTTTGATGAAACTTTCATACAATATTCTCAGTTATGTGATCCTGTACATAATGCCGCGGTTTGGTGAAATTCAGTCGTTTCATGGAAAAAGGAGCCTTCGTGTAAAAATTCTAGTAAATGCAAAGATTTATTTATTTATTGACCGAATTGGATGAAGCTCTCACTAATGTTCCTACTCACCTGACCTTAAGCACATTGTTGTGGTTTGGTAAATTTCAGCCACATCATGGAAAAAGTGGAATTATTGCCTAATTTCTTGTGAAAACAAATCTTCCATCTTTTATAGACCGATATAGACCGATATTGATGAAACTTTGAATTAATGTTTCTAGTCATTTGACCTTGAGCATTTTGTAGCGGTTTAGTGAAATTTCAGCCGCGTCTTGGAAAAAGGGGTCTTCATGTCAATTTCTTGTGAACACAGGCTTGATGCACAGGCTGGTCAGAGTCTTTGTTTTTTGCGTATTTGAAATTGTTGGAAATCTCACGCACAGGCCCATTTAAATTGGAATAATCTTTCTCAAATAACCTAAATCAGCCGTTTAAGTTCCGCTTGAAATTCATCAAAGCCAATGCTAGTTTTTGCCATTATATTTAAGGTATTTCTTCGAAGGATCAACGGAAGCGTACTATTCAATAGAACTTTTAAGGAATACGAGGAAGGCTTCGGCGATCTGGATGGAAATCACTGGGCAGGTAAAATGCACGAATACAGCCTATTACCACAGGCAATTATTTCGTCATCAGATTCGTAATATAACCCACATCTCAGAAAAATGACCTCGTATATTATGCAAATGGGCTTAGAGCGTAAAGTAAAGTTATTCTGTTACTTTAACGTGATAATGAATGAATTTTACTCACGCGGTTTTATGTTGCGCATAAAATTAAAGTCAACAAATTAAAGAAACTTAGTCGATTTATCAGACAAATTACCGTCATATTGTAAAAAGGATATTAAATTTGTGTCCATAAAATACCAAATTTATCAAATTCGTCATCTAAAACAGATAAAAAGCTCACCAAGGCATCGTTTTTTGCTTCATGACGTAAATCCATAAAAGATTATGATAGTGTCTGTTTATTTCACAGAGAATCCAAATTTCTAATAACACAGATTTTCTGAATCTATCGTAATGATTCTACCTATCCGTGTAAGTTTGGAAATGTGAATTCGGTGAACCGTATTTCCCCCCCCCCCCCCCCCCCAAAAAAAAAAAAAAAAAAAAAAAAAAAAAAAAAAAAAAAAACTCAACAAATAATAGATTCCAATAAAAAAAATATTTTACTCATGACGGGTCATAATTTATAAACCAGGATTAAAGTTTCTACATACGATGACAGCGACAAAGAATAAGAAAGGCATCGATGTCTTATTGGTAATAGAGGGCCAAGACAGATTCAGATTCAAAGTAATAAAGTTTGAAATAATGTCAAACTTCGAAGTCGGACCTGGACCAAATTACGTTATGACAGTTGGCAAATTACTTCAAATCATCCAACTGAATTCCAAAGGTACTATCAGACTCGAAAAAGAAGCGGCTAGACTAATTGGAGGTATGTCTCAGTTAATTTCAGTAATGAAAAGGGAACTAATCCGCGCAGTGTGATCAGATTTTAAGAAACTTCCATGAATTGAAAAAAACATCTATGATGATTAATAGGCATTAATCCAAAAATATTTTTTTCTCCAAAATGAGACAATTTTTATGGTACTACTTTAGCGAAAGCTAATAAATAGCTTTGTACTCTGAAATGATTTTTTTTATGGATTGACTTTTGGCGAGGCAGCAACCAAAAAGTAGTTCGGTCCATTTGTGCACGTGAAAATAATCTTAGTGCAATATCAAAGTATGCAATATAAAAAAAATGCATACTTTCCTGCCGTTCAAATACATAGAGACAATATCAAAGTAAATAATGATTTTTGATATTGCATACTTTGACATTTCACTTATATTATTTCACTTTCACTAGAACTAGTTGGATTTCCTAGGAATAGTCACAGAAATTCACAATGAAGCAATGAAATAATAAAAATAATATAAATAATGATAATAAAAATAATAATAATAATAATGATAATAATTATAATAAAAATAATAGTAATACTAATAATTAAACGAATTATACTAAAACACAACTCACAACACTAATCATGTATAAATATATATGCTGTATAATGGGCCGGTGGCCTGTATATATATGAACTAAAGTTCAGTTCAGTTCAGTTTCACAAATGGACTGGGCTTCTTCTTGTTGCTTCATCACCATAAGTCAACATAAAATTACATTATCAACACTTTCTATTCGCATTCAATATTCGAGAAATAGGTTTGTCAGAGTAAAGAAATAAGTTTTAAGTTCTTGAAATGTCTAAAGGGCAATAAAACACCGTCTATTTAATCACATTTTCCAAAAAAATCAACCACTTCACGCCCCCCCGTCTTTCCTCAGATCCACCCCCACCCAACTCAAATTCCTTCAAACTTATCCATGTTAATTCCTTTGCGTCTATTAACATTCTTGTATCTATCTCTTCCTCACTATCGTTCTCTTTTATCTCGTCTTCCACTCCGTCCCAAACTTCGTGACTATCGCTAGTCTGGTCCGGTATCAAGTACGCCGATTTAGTCAGTCCAGGAACATGTTAATGGTAAAAATAACAAATGAACACGTTTTCATAAATATACTCCTCACAAAAAGTTAAGCAACAAGGATTTTTTTCTTTCTCAAATACTTTTATTTTCACAACTCATGATAAAAATTTGAGCAATATAAAATTCACGTCTTTAAACACAAATTACGTGAACTGGTTTGGATAATCGTGAGATAGTAACAATGTCACAAAGGGTTGAAAAACCTGCCTTAGAAACAATTGTGCAAAATGTCACTTACCATCAGTTGTGATGGTGAAAAAGCGCTTTTTAGTCAATGATTGGGAGTCTAGTATTTGATATGACCCCCGTTAGCTTCAACACAAGCACGAACACGCCTAGGCATCGATCAGATAAGCTTATCCAATGTCCTCTGTTGAAAATTCCTCAATTCCGTTTTCAAGGCCTGTTCCAATTGATCCAGGGTCTGTGGGCGAACATGCTGACCGTAAACACGCCTTCCAAGCATGTCCCATGCATGTTCTAAAGGATTAAGGTCTAGGGACCTAGCGGGCCAGTCCATTTGTCTTATGTTGTTTGCCCGCAAAACCTCAGTCACAACTCCAGAACGATGGGGTCGAGCATTATCACCCATAAAGATAAGCTAGAACCTGTCTGCTGCGTCAAAGGGATGATTACAGGTGTGATTACCTCGTCTCTGTACCTTACACCAGTCATGGTACCTCGCCTGATGACAACCAGCTCTGTTCTGTGCCCGACACCTAATGCCTTCCTAGACCATCAAACTCCCCCCTCCATATTGGTCGTGTTCAGCAATGGTACAGTCGGCATATCGTTCATTATCAGTTCTCCACACACGTGCCCTACCATCGTTGAAGTGAAGCCAGAATCTTGACTCGTCCGTAAAGAGAACGTGATGCCAATTGTTGACCCTCCAGTTTTGGTGTTGATGTGCTCATATCGATCTTTGCCTTCGATGATGTTGTGGAAGTGGAATGCCCTTAAGTGGACCCCTGGACCTCGGACCTTCAACATGAAGCCTATTTCTCACTGTTTGAGTAGAAACTCTTTTTCCTGAAACCCTCTGAAGGTCATTTTGTAGCGATCTGGCTGTAGTGGACCTGTTTCTGCAAGCTATGGTGGCAACATAACGGCCTTAGCGAGGTGTTGTTACCCGTGGACGACCTCTGGCATCCTTCCAGTTTGACGGTACCCATTCATTGCGCTTGAGACAACGCTGTGATGAACATTAAAGTGATTTGCAGCAGCAGTTTGTGTAATTCCACCCTGTACCATTCCAGCAATTTGAGCCACTCCAGTTGGTGTCAAGTGACGTCTTGCCATGATTGAGATGATTATGACATCAAATTATCCATTCTGACAGATTTTAAGCAAATAAAGAGTACATGCAAAGTGTGGAATAAGTGTATGCTACACGTTTTGCATGGATGTTTTGAGGGCGTCTAGGTTCAAATCCCGAGATTAATGATTTTGGATACAATATCATTGAATATTATCAAATGTGTGTTAAGTACTAGATATGGCTGCAAGAATTTTATTTCGATGCAAACAAATTCTGTTATACAAAAGAAATATTGAAAAAAATATTATTGTTGCTTAACTTTTTGTGAGGAGTATATATTTATTTCCCTTTTTTCAAAGGAAGTCGAAATCAACGCGTATTTAAAAATCGAAAATGCGAATCGACACAAAATGTCCGTCGTCTTTTTAGCTCACCTGAGCACGAAGTGCTCAAGGTGAGCTTTTGTGGTTAGGTGGATGTCGGTCGTCCATCGTACGTCGTCCGTCGTGTGTCGTCCGTCGTGTGTCGTCAACATTTACCTTGTATGCACTCTAGAGGCCACATTTTTAGCCCGATCAACCTGAATTTTTGTCAGAATGATTGTCTTGATGAAATCTCGAACGAGTTCGAAATTTGGTCAACTGAGGTCAAAAACTAGGTCACACGGTCAAATCTTAGAAAAACCTTGTATGCACTCTGGAGGCCACATTTTTTGCCCGTTTAACCTAAGTTTTGGTCAGAATGGTTGTCTTGATGAAATCTCGGATGAGTTCGAAATTTGATTAACTGGGGTCAAAAAAAAGGTCACAGGGTCAAATCTTAGAAAAACCTTGTTTGCACTCTAGAGGCCGAATTTTTTGGCCAATCAACCTGAATTTTGGTCAGAATAATTGTCTTGATAAAATCTCGGACGAGTTCGAAATTGGGTCAACTAGGTTTAAAAACTAGGTCACAGGATCAAATCTTAGAAAAACCTTGTATGCACTCTAGAGGCCACATTTTTTTGCCCGTTAAACCTGAATTTTGGTCAGAATGACTGTTTTGACAAAATCTCGGACGAGTTCGAAATAGGGTCAACTGGGTTGAAAAGCTAGGTCACAGGGTCAAATCTAAGAAAAACCTTGTTTGCACTCTAGAGGCCACATTTTTTGGTCGATCAACCTGAAATTTGGTTAGAATAATTCTCTTGTTGAAATCTCGGACGACTTGGAAATTGGGTCAACTGGGGTCAAAAACAAGGTCACAGGATCAAATCTTAGAAAAACCTTGTAGGCACTCTAGAGGCCACATTTTTTGCTCGTTCAACCTGAATTTTGGTCAGAATAATTGTCTTGATGAAATCTCGAACGAGTTAAAAATTGGGTCATACGGGGTCAAAAACTAAGTCACAGGGTCAAATCTTAGAAAAACCTTGTAGGCACTCTAGTGGCAACGTTTACTGACCGATCAACCTGAATTTTGGTCAGAATGATTGTCTTGATGAAATCTCGGACGACTTCGAAATTGGGTCAACTGGGGTCAAAAACAAGGTCACAGGGTCAAATCTAAGAAAAACCTTGTATGCACTCTGGAGGCCACGTTTTTTACTCGATCAACATGAAATTTGGTCAGAATGATTGTCTTGATGAAATCTTGGACAAGTTTCAAATTGGGTCATCTGGAGTCAAAAATTAGGTCACAGGGTCAAATCTTAGAAAAACATTGTTTGCACTCTAGAGGCCACATTTTTTGGCCAATCAACCTGAAATTTGGTCAGAATGATTGTCCAGATGAAATCTCGGATTAGATCGAAATTGGGTCATCTGGGGTCAAAAACTAGGTCACGAAATCAATTATAAAAATGTTAGTCAACCTTAAAATTGTGAAAAAAGGATTCTCAAGTTGTATAGAAGCAACAGCTTTGTTAAGCTCAGTTATTCATCATTCTATTTCTCATACTTCTTTTGAAAATTTTAGACAGTTCATTCAGGTGAGCGATTTAGGGCCACTATGGCCCTCTTGTTTGTTTTCATTGTCACTTCATAGCAACGGATGTATTCATCCGAACGTAAAAATGTAACGGAAAGGATTTTTGCGGGAAAAAGTGTATGACATAGGTGTTTCAAAAAGCGGTCTACATTTAAACACACAAAAAAAATCGTTCCTTAAGTATGAAAAATTTATCAATAAGAAGTGAAAATCGTTTAACAATATCAAAGTATACAATAAAAAGGTGAAATATAAAACAAATTGGAAATATATTATGTCGGACTAATGCTTTTGGTGTAGTTGCTGTCGCAAGCTCAGGCCTGTTTGTTAAAGCTGGTTGAAATTATTTCAATGGTCCACAAAAATGTTACTAGTTCATGGTCGTACTTGATTTTTTTTTACTCGAGGATAACACGATAAAGGGTCGAATGACTCTTGTTTCCATCGTGGTCCTAACTCATTCTAGATCTTATCCTGCACGGAGAAAGAGAGGCAATGGTTTCTAACCACTGCTACCCACTTCTACAGCTGGTTGGACTGGGGCCTTGTCTGTAAAGTGTCCTGTCCAAGTACACTACCCGCCTCCGGTGGGGCTCGAACCCGCAACCACCAAGTTACGAGTCGAGCGCGCTAACCACTCGGCCACCGAGCCAGACAATTATTACTTTTCATTTAAATTACATTAATACAACAATTAATTTCAGTATAAAAAAACATGTCTTTTACTGCATGTTGTCACGTGTTTTTAACAAAATTGTCTATAGCGATTTTGGTATACTAATGAAGAGAAAAAATATTTAAACTGAGTTTGAAATTGGAGAAAGATTGCTTTCTGCCCTTCATTTACTTTCATTAAACCAATTTCCTCGTTCAAATTCAAGGTCGAAAGGTTTGTCTTGAAATATAAGAGATGTCTCAAAATGTTCCCAAAACAATGCTCGTATATGCAGTACTAACTTCAATCTGTTACATGTAGGTGAGCGATCCAATGTCTCTTGTTTTAAGCCATGCTCTTTAGGACTGGTTTGTGGAAAATCGGGAATATTGCAGGGAGATACTTATCAGACCTCTACAGTTAATAACATCGTTAAATTGACTTTCATCTCAATCAAAACCATTCTAAATCACTCAATCAGCGCTCTATTCACTCATGCCAAACATTCGCTCAAATCGATAAAAAAAACGCTCCAAATGACTAAAAAGTATAGAATCAACAGCTACATTCAAAATGAATATAAATGCAAAATATCGCGATTTCACTGACATATTTGATATTGTTAGCGTCTGATTGGTTCGTGAGGAAATATGAAGCCATTTATAGAACTTGTATGTTTTCCTCCTAAACGATTTGACCAGACAAGGGTTTTTGAACGGTTTTTGAGCATTTTTGAATGGTTATAGTGAGTTTTTTTAAATGAATGAATGGAGTTCTGAGCGAGAGCTATTTAGAATAGTTTTAATCGAATAGAAAATCATTTACACGATGTTACAAACTTTATCACACTTCCTGCAATTGCCATTGAAACATTTCTCCTCCTACACATTTTTACTAGACCAGACTTTCTAGGAAAGGTCTGTGAAATACCGTTTCAAAACTCGTTTACAAAAGATTTATAACCATATAAATTTGTGTTGGCTAAAGTTTCTTGTGTTTATAGCAATTATGAAAATGAAATTATCTATCAAAAGTGTAAAAGTGCGTTAGAAAATTTACATTCCAGTTATTTTTTTTTATATTTTCAAGAATAATTACTTGTTCATCTTAGCCCAATGTGCTCAAGGCTTGATATTGTGATAATCTTTATCCGTCGTGCGTCTTCCGTTTGAAGTTGTCAACATTTTTTTAAACATCACTAACTAATGTGTGAATTTCAACCAAATCTAGCAGAAATGCTTTATTGATGACCTTTTTTAATGTGTTTGTGTAATTATGAATGACACAAAAATAGGCGAGACATGGAATTAGTCGTTTGCTTTAACTTTGAACATGACGCTCCTCCATAACCTTAAGGCCAACGCCTTTCTGTTGTGATCGCAAGTATCTTCTGGTTAATCTTTTACCATTTAGGTGAGTGTTTTGAGCCATTCAGACCCTCTTGTTTTAACCACACTAAAATAATCATCATCAAATACTTCGTTAGGATATTCGGCTCCAACACGACAAGGTAACAATGTCGTCCAAAGACCAGACATAAAGGCGAGAGTTCTATGTCATGCTGCGTCACAGAAATACGGGACTTTATGTCTATTTTTCTTGCAACTTGATTTTAATTCACTTGAATGGAAAAAGGATGACAAAGTTCGCCTCTAAAAGATACAGTTAAACAACAACGTATGATTGAACAGGATGAATGATTTTTGAATGGTTTTTGAATGACATTGAACAAGTTTTTGGATCGTGTTTTGAACGAAATTAAATTTCGTCGGCTCCGTTCTATAGGGACGTATATGCAAAATTCCATTTTTTCTTTTATTGCGTTTTCGCACACAAATGATATTCCCGCGTCTTTTGCGAAGATGCTGGACCTGATAGCTAATCGTATCCCCCCAAAAAAGCTTCTTGAACTTGTAAGATACGTCATTTTCGCACCGGAAGTGGTCGAAAAGTGAAGTTCGAAAATGACGTATTGACAAATTTGATAATTGTTCATGTTTCCTTATGATAAAAGTTTATTTTTAAAGATCAGTTTGAAAAAGGAGACAACCTTTACCCAGGCCATATAATTCGTGTGTCTCAGTTACATACATAAAAATTGTTATATGCGTTTTTCACTTTTTTTGAGAAACGTCTCACTCAACGGATTTCGGGGTCTCGTATGCACCCGAAAAGAATTTTTTTACAAGCGATTTGTCCTATATCTCATATTACATCAAATTTAATTAGTTTTTTTCATGCATATATCTTTTATGCCTTTTTTTTTTGTCTATACGGCATTTTGTTCCGTAAAAATTAAGTGAAAAAATGACGTACTTGGCGATTTTTTTGTTGTTTTTCTTAAATAACTCATTATTGAGACAAAATTTAATATTTATGACGGCAGATAATATATATAGTGATTCGATTTAAAATGTTTTCGACCAAAATGGTTGTAATAGTGTTTAAAGGTAAAAAGATATTAAGTTTTTTCCTTCTCCTGAAAAGTAGGCTTTTCCCGGGTTCGTCCTTATAGAACGTAGCCGACGTAATATTAGGTAAAACACTATCGCTTATTTTATTCTTCGCGATGTTCATTATTCCCCTTTTATAAAATATACATATAGGTTTATAAGCTTCTTTCTATACTGCCGAACCAAAGTTAAGGGCCGGCCTTTGATTTTCATATCTTCAGTCGGAAGTTTTATGCTAAACCATAAAAAAGGTAAGGCAAATTGTGTTTTCTGATGCTTTACCATCTGCTGCAATAGACAACCATTGTTTTGCAAACAACGGAGTATAGCTACAGTGCTCACAGGGCTCTTAAAAAGATGACACAACTAGAAAAATATCCGTTGAAAGTTTTTCTGATTTAGCTGTAGAATCAGTACTGTTGGACATGTTTAGCATTTAGCCGTTTGAAGTTGTCAACATTTTTTTAAACATCACTAACTAATGTTTGAATTTCAACCAAATCTAGCAGAAATGCTTTATTGATGACCTTTTTAAATGTGTTTGTGTAATTATGAATGACACAAAAATAGGCGAGACATGGAATTAGTCGTTTGCTTTAACTTTGAACATGACGCTCCTCCATAACCTTAAGGCCAACGCCTTTCTGTTGTGATCGCAAGTATCTTCTGGTTAATCTTTTACCATTTAGGTGAGTGTTTTGAGCCATTCAGACCCTCTTGTTTTAACCACACTAAAATAATCATCATCAAATACTTCGTTAGGATATTCGGCTCCAACACGACAAGGTAACAATGTCGTCCAAAGACCAGACATAAAGGCGAGAGTTCTATGTCATGCTGCGTCACAGAAATACGGGACTTTATGTCTATTTTTCTTGCAACTTGATTTTAATTCACTTGAATGGAAATAGGATGACAAAGTTCGCCTCTAAAAGATACAGTTAAACAACAACGTATGATTGAACAGGATGAATGATTTTTGAATGGTTTCGGAATGACATTGAACAAGTTTTTGGATCGTGTTTTGAACGAAATTAATATTAGGTAAAACACTATCGCTTATTTTATTCTTCGCGATGTTCATTATTCCCCTTTTATAAAATATACATATAGGTTTATAAGCTTCTTTCTATACTGCCGAACCAAAGTTAAGGGCCGGCCTTTGATTTTCATATCTTCAGTCGGAAGTTTTATGCTAAACCATAAAAAAGGTAAGGCAAATTGTGTTTTCTGATGCTTTACCATCTGCTGCAATAGACAACCATTGTTTTGCAAACAACGGAGTATAGCTACAGTGCTCACAGGGCTCTTAAAAAGATGACACAACTAGAAAAATATCCGTTGAAAGTTTTTCTGATTTAGCTGTAGAATCAGTATTGTTGGACATGTTTAGCATTTTGCAGGAGCATTCGATGATTAAACCGAACCCATTTCGACAAGATGGTAACTTAAGGGGGTCTTTGTGGAGTCATTTGGGGCTTCTGTTCAACATGCTTCAAATGATCAAACTGGGAACATTGGATGTAGACTAGGCTCTCAGATGGCTTCAACATGTTTATCCAGACAGAAAACTGTCCAGGCAACTAACAATAAGCCACCCTGTTATTCAGTGGCAATTGAACATTTTCAAACTACCGGTTCACCTGATAAGCGATCCCGGTCGGGAGGTCTAGATGTTCAGATCGAAGGTTCCTTCTCTACAGCCAGCTCCGGGCTCTACGTTACCAATCAAACACCCGTATGTCATTGATAGACGGTGTAAGAAGTGCTTCCATCATTAACATAGGTTGCGTGACTGAGACGCGTTTCTGCGATAATAAGGCCTTCGTCGGAGGTCAACTGTTATTCAAGATCACATCGATCATCGTCAGGTCTTGCAAAAGTTGAAATTGTTGCAATGTATTTTCAAGAAATGACATGTGACTATTTTACTGACCCTTACCTTTAGTTAAGCAGTATATGTCTTCACGAATCAATAATCAGCTTCAAATTCAATAATAATTGATTAATAGTAATTGAAATCGAGGATTTTTTTCTTGGGACTATTATTCTAAATGTAGTTGTTGATCTTATTATTCTTAACAAATTGTGAATCGTTTTTGAATGGTTTGAGTAAGTAGTCAACAATTTCTAACACCTTCTCAGTAACCAATGGGTAGATTTCAACCAAATTTAGCAGAAATGCTCCATAAAGACTTGTTAACATTTGACATACGGGGCCCGTACGGAGCCTGTATCTCGCCGTAGCCGTAAAATCGTGCGGTGCCCTAGCGGTGACATACGGTGTCCGTTCGATCTTGCACGATCTTACGGGCACCGCAGCCACCTGCGAACTCGTTTAAAAAATTGTTATACACATTTCTAAAAATCGCAAGCCCGTAGCCATGTGCGGACACCACACGGTCGCCGCACGGACGTCGCACAGAAGCCTTGCGATGATCGTGCGGATATCGCACGACAACTTATCTATCAAACATCCAAAATAAAACGCATAGAATCGTGCAATGACCGTACGGTGACCTCACGGCATCCTCTCGATATCCGTTCGGTGTCCGTACGTTTGCTGCAGAACCGCAGAATCGCACGGGCATCTCACAGACATCGCACGGCTACTTTGCGGCACCCGTACGTAAAGGAAATAAAACGTTTAGAAGGTTGATGCCATATTGATGTTTATTACATGTACCATCTAATACAATTGCACATATGGGTGTATATGGGCGGCCTCAAAGTGTCCGAGAAGAAAATGATTTCATCTTACGGAACCCGTACGATCTCTGCACGGCAAACTACGATTACCGTGCGATATCGCACGGGACCCGCACGGTCTCATCAAGGTATATTCCCCCTCAAATATTGTTAAAAATCGCAGGGTCACCGTGCTACATTGTGAACACTTAGACCGTAGACCGTAGATGTCTGCGATGTACAAAAAATCGCAATAAAAATCGTAGGCTGCTATATCGTACGACGACAGTGGCAAATGTAAACTAGGCTTAAGGGACCGTCTCAAACCCTGTTTGTGAAAATAATAATGACATGAAAATATTTGTCTGAAAACGTAGTGTGGAGCGACTCTTGAATGAAATTAAACGGAGGTAAACCAATATCGCTAATTTGTTCGAGATGAATGGTGAATGTTCCTGAAATGAATGAATGGAGCACAGGGTGAGCGAATTAGAATTGCTATGATAGGAATGAGTGTCAATTTAACAATGTTACTAAGTGAAGTTGTTTGAATATCTGTCTATTCTATTGATCTTTTTGTAATCTCTTGTTTTTTATGTAAGAAACTTGTTCACTTCAACGTTGTTTTGTTGTCAAATAACTTAAAAATCATAGGTATTTTACAATGATTTAAAGACAAATTTATTGACTTGCACCTTTAGACTTTGTATAGAGACCACGAAGACGGCAGTACTTTCACAAATGAACATACTGAACTTGCGATAATCATGCGTAATGAGCTACCCGAAATTCATTTTGAATGCTTTTTATCTTATAACTACACAAATATCCGTGTGATAACATCCCATGTGATATTTTTGGACAATGATATAATGCAGTCATTTTAAGAGACACGTATTTCTATTAGAAACATCAACGAAAACAAGAACAGAACAGACCAGAACATTTTTTTTTATTTTTTAACGTGCACATGTGTAGTCACAATACATAAAGTTTTACATAATTAATTTCACGTGTATTTACAAACAAGTACAAAAACAAAAACAAAACAAAATTAAACAAGACAATATTAGTGTGGAAAACTCAGCTTTATAAGTAATTAGTTTTGGAAAATAATTAATAGAACTTTGAGATAATTTCAATTGAGTTAACTGAATAGTTGTTGAGGATGACCTTTAAGTGATTTAGTTTTGTAGGGTATTTAGTAGCGTATTTCTCTTCGTTAAAGATTCTTTGACATACTTACATATATTAATAATTTCTGTTTTATTTGATGCATTTAATAGTTTGTGAAATTTGAAAACGGAAGGGCGTTTATAATAGAATTCGTTAATATATTTTCTTCAAAATTCTTTGAAACTTGGACATATTAAAATAAAATGGTACTCATCTTCTATATCAAAACTATTACAACATTGGCAAATTCTCATATTTCTTGGTATTTTGTTTCTTCCCTGTTTGCCTGTTTGAATTCTAAGTGGGAGTGAAAAGACTCTAAGCTTTGTAAAATAAACTCTATAACTTTTTGGTGTTATATCTAAATAATCTTCATATTTCAGAGAGCTTTTGAAGTAGGTGTAGGACTGTAGCATGGTACTGTTTCTAATTGATGAATACCAATCATTTCGAAAAACATCAATCATTCTTCTTTCAAAATGGCGGTAAAAGTATTTTGGTTTAGATATGCATTGTCTGTAAAAAATTGAGAAAATCGTAACTATCAAAAATGTATTTGATATTTGTAACCCAATTCTTTAGTCCATTGTTGCTGTCTGAAAGAGGCTGTTTGTAAATTGTTTGTATAAGTACATTATTTGAGTTACTCACTTTAAACCAATATTTAATTTGTCGAATATATCTTTCAATAAAGAGAGGTAATCGTCCAAGTTCACCGTACACAGTTGCATTGCAAGAGTTGGGTCTTAAATGAAGCAAACGTTTACAGAATTTTAAATGAACGCGTTCAATTTCCTTTGATTTTGTAAACCCCCATAATTTTCACCCGTAGTGTAATATCGAGGCGACAAAAGAATCGAATAATTCACAAAGAAGGTTGGGACCTAAATCATACTTTTTACAATTATTTAATAAAAAATTCAAACTTTTTAGAGCTTTTCCTATAAGATAATCAAGGTTACTTGAAAAATTGCAAGTATAATGAAATAAAACTCCTAAGTAGTTAAAACTATCTACGACCTCAATATTTTTGCCATCGAAAACCCTCTTTTCATTTTCAAATATACCGCCTCTCTTTCTGAAAACCATGACTTTAGTTTTTTGAACATTTACTGTAAGACCCCAAGTATTACAGTAATTGTTCAAATGAACCAAATTTGTTTGAAGTTCTAACGGGCTTTTACCAAAAATTGCCATGTCATCGGCAAATAGTAATAAAATAAAAACTATTTCATCACTATTAATAATAATAATAATTAATAATAGTAAACAAGGCAAATTGAGGTTATAAGAAAATATTTTACGTAATTAGTGTATTATATGAAAAATATCTAACTCGGTTGTGGTAATTGATAATTGCTTCGGCAGAGCCTCGACAATTATCAATTCCCCTGACATCGCTAGATATTTTTTTCATACAAAACACTAAGTACGTATTACTCGTATAATGTTTTACCCAATCACGCGTTGCCGACGCCATAAAAAAAATCTTGGTATCTTGCGAACTGTTCTCATATTGGTATGAAGCAGCAATTTTAGACAATCAAAAGACTTAAATTTAGGATTTCCATATTCATGAATAAAACCAATGTAATGGCAGATATCAAATATTTTCAACATTTAATTATTTGGCTAGTATGGATTTTAAAGCGTCTGATGGTTTAAACCTCTTTATGTACATCAAAGGAAAACGAGTTCTTACAACTTATATAGATTAATCCCTCTCGATTCTGCTTCCTGGAAAATTCACTAGTACTCGCGCCAAACGCGCGGGCCAATGAAAGAACCAAGCTCGATAGCCGCTCCCGGGAATCGAACTCAGGACCTTTGGATCAAGAGGCCGACGCTCTACCTCTAGACCACGGTCTGTTTAGTTCGTGAAGACACATTGCTGGGAAAGTCCATAGATTAAATTTAAAGGGGGTAAATAAAACATCACTTATTCCGTCCAACTCTGGGTGAAATAAAGGATATGTATTATCTCCTTTCATTTTCATTCAAAACTCGCTCTACACGCTCATTCAATTTCATTCCGAAACCATTCCAAAATCACCCATCTGGTTAATTCCACATTGTTTATAATTACAACTGTTTAATTGTTTCAGAATATGAATCATGTATGGATGTCTCCAATAACACGTACTTTTCAACAAATGACAGAGATGTTACAACTGAAGGATGCCCTGCTAGATTAGGCAACGGAGGATGGTGGTGGGGCAAGGATTGTCAGTATTTCAATCCTACTGGACTTTATATGGATTGGCAGACTCTAGATGAAAGGTCTGTGCATTGCTTTTTCTTTGAAGGAAAACCTGCACCTAACGTGGCGATGACGATAGCTTTAAGAAGAAGTGATTAACTTTTAATCGAGAATTCATGAGTGCGTTTTTTGAACATGGTTATGGACGTTTGCTTCAACAACAACGACAAAAAAATCGAATGCATTGATCTACCATTCGAACTTTAAAATTGAGAGAAAAATCCTCAGCTTATATGTCAGCTATTTAAAACCTCAAACTCAACTTAACTCAAATTCTTTATTCAAAGCATATAACTGAAATGCGGTATTGTGACTTGTGATAACAATGCATTTGCATACAATCGACTAGTCAAGTTTGTGTATTTCCGTTTATTTATCGTCGCTACCGTAGCACGTGCCCATATTAGCGACGCCCCAAGAAGACGGTTAGTTGTTACGGGGCATAGTGCAAGGATACATGACGAAACTACTGCTGAGATCCGCCATGGTTCTTTAACGTGCTCGGTGTAAAGCGCCGTCTCACGGGCCTCGGTTTAACGTCTCATCCGAAAGCCAATTGTATTGTTAATTTACCAGCCCGAGAATCGACCTCACGCAGTCGAAATCAGTGGTCCTGAAGTTCTGTTCTCTACCAACTGAGCAAATCGGGCTGGTCGACTAGTCAAAATAGCGAAATCGATTAATATCGGCCATTGTTGTGCCTATGTCCAAACAAACATTTACATAATAAAAGAATCAAATACATGGTACAACATCAAGCGAAACATGCATATAGTTTATCACTTATCAAGATACCATGGAAACAAAAAAGTATTTTCATCTGAAAGAAAATAAAACCATCAAGTCAATTTTCATGTAGAAATATGTTTTAAACGTACAGTTAAAAACATTGTGAAATTGACAAGGTGAATGAATTTGGAATGATTAAGAAATGAAATTCACTGAGTGTGAGGAGCGGGTTTTGAGTGAATTTAATGAGAGGTAATCCTATATCGCAAATTTTGTTCAGGATGAACAAAATACGCGATATTGATTACCTCCCTTTAATAAAAAATAGTTACAAGTTCTATTCATAGCTTCCCTTTCTTCGAGAACCTATGAGCCGCTTACAATTTGAATTATGTCAGTGAAATCACGGTTTTTCTCTATCAAAATTAATTTTGAATGACGTTGCTGATTCTATATTTTTCAATGGGTTTGAGCGTTTTTGAATGGTTTGAGTGAGTGTTTCGAATGAATGATTGGAACGCTGACTGAGCGCTTTAGAATAGTTATTATTGAGGCGAATGTCAATCTCACGATGTTGTTAACTGTATAACTTTCTAAACTTCACTATTCAAAATTTGCCTTATTGTGTTCTTACGTTCTAAAATGAAACGAGATAAATTACAATGAACTTTTTTTAATCCTTAGGCTTAAGAACTTTCTTTCTTTCTTCAATTCGAAATCGTTCAATCTTCTAAGTCTTAAGAATTTGAAAAGCAATACCTGGTTATTACAGAAAATAAGCTCGGTATTAATCTCCAGTGAGCCTTTATCAAATATGATTTTCTTATGTGACCCTTCACGCTAAAAGGGACCATCTGGGAACTTTGTAAAATAAATATTTGAAAAAGAGATTGGGCCCAGCATTGGTCAACCACAGGTCGAATTACCAAAATTCTTTCGTTGGAAGGTAAATTGAGCATTCTAGATTCAGAAAATAAGCTGATTGCAAAAGGTTTCGGCCCTAGTCAGTCTGCGCAAACCGCGCAGTCTGACTAGGGTCGACACCTTACGCAATACCCAGATGGTCCCTTTTTGCGTGACGGGTCACATATGTATATTGTCATTAGGGCGGTAGACATATATTAAAAAAAAACAGTGGTTATGAAGTTTTCGTCTCCCTATGAGAGTATGTCTTACTTACATGCTTGATCTTTTGTCATTGCCCTCTCCCGTACTCCCACACATAAACACATCAAAACGCACGAAAAGAGAGATTTGAATAAATGAATATATAAAAAAATCCCAAGGAAAAGTGTTAACTATTGATACCTCTTTTGTATTTACTATTACTATCTGATTATGTTACATTGATGATATTGACCTATACTAACATTTTAATTGTGATAATTTGATTTTGATCACAAATTTTACATGTTCTTTCTGATCAAGCTTTTCATTAGATAAATACCTTCCCCTTTCTATGGCTAATTAATGATATATCTTTATTAATGAGTTATCCTTTGTTTATCATTTTATTATTCAGTGAATAAGATTCTAATTCGATATTCTTCTTGAACAATTTGTAATATTTCAACTTCGATGAAGTAGATATATCGGATGTCCATTTCTGAATGAATTGGTTTCTAATTCTGTTGTGTCAATCTAGAGGTCCCGGGTTCGATCCCCGACGGCGGCACTCATTCTTTCCGACTATTTGTCTCTCACCAATGGGTTGTTGATCATAGACCTATGTGAAATAGCAGCTGGTGGCTAGGAGAGAATGTGATGGTTGAACTGGTGAGAGAAATACCAGGAGTCTATCGTTAGGTGCTCCAGCCGCCGCGATATAACTGAAATAATGTTGAAGTTGAAAGCGGCGTTAATCTCTATTCAATCAATAAACCAATCTAATTCTATTATGAATTGTAGGGAAATAGGTCATATTTGATTCCGTGTTAGTCCAAGAGCCGCCCTCATAACGAAGGTGGTAGCGCATCCGACTGTCAATATAGAGATCCCGGGTTCGATCCCCGACGGCGGCACTCATTCTTTCGACAATTTGTCTCTCGTCAATGGATTGATAATCGTTGATCTATGTGAGATAGCAGCTGGAGGCTAGGAAAGGATGTGGATGCTGTACTGGTGCGAGAAATGCCAGGAATCCAAAGTTAGGTGCTCTAGCCGCCGCGATGTTATTGAAAAAAATGTTGAAAGCGGCGTAAAACTCCATTCAATAAATAAATGTGTTAGTCCAAATGTAATGCAATCGGAGAATATCTAGACATGACTTAATTTTGTAAACCCAACTTGCTGGAGAATTAGACATATTTTAGGCATTCCAAGTAAGTTTATTTTAATCTAATATCGCGTGTTCTACGAATTTTGAGCCATTATTTTAATGATATTCCTCGGGCTAATAAAGATGGAGGATATCATCCTAGGTCAGTAGGTCTCCTAGTACTTCGTCATTACAGCTTGTCTTTCATACACCAAGAATTAGTTTGCAACATTTGAGATGCATTCAAGGAACTCAAAGTGTCAAATGAAACGACCTGTCGAACCCCAAGGCCTATTTATGGATTAATCAAAATTTTGCGAACTGTTTTTTGAAAAGGCTTATCCAAGGAACATTCTGGGAAAGTTTCATTGAAATTGGTCCAGCGGTTTAGGGTAAGATGTCATTCAAACATGATTCACAGCGAAAAAAAGTAACGCACTGCCATGCCCATATTAATTGGCCTATCAGAATTTTGAAAACATTTTTAGATGGTCTCCAAAGGACATTTTGGCAAAGTTTGCCCGATTGTTTAGATCATGTCGGTTAAAGAATTCCAAATTTTGCGATCAATTTTGGGAAGGGGCCAAGAAAGTAATATATTTTGAAAAAAAAAATCATTGAAATTGGTCCAGCAATTTAGAAGATGTCTTGCAAAGATTTCTTGGTAAAATGTCACACCAATATTTACAGGGAAGTACAGATTTCGAAAAGGTCTCCCGATGAACATTCTGGCAAAGGTTCGTTTAAATAGGTCAATCGGTTTAGGAGATGTAATTCAAAGATTTCATGGTGAATAAATGCTATGCCATGCAAGCCCCGTATTTATGGGCAATCAGAATTTTTCCGGACAATTTTGAAGAGAGTCACCAAAGGAACATTGTCACAGACAAAGTTTCATTGAAATTTGCCCAGTGGTTCAGAAGAAATTTTGATATTGTTGTCGACGGACGACGGACGACGCTGGGTGACCCTAAAAGTAGGAAACTATCCTTGTATCATTTTAAAATTCGTAAGGTCTAAATTGGCCTTTGCTATGCACTACTAAGGGTAGTATCACCCGGGGTAACCCGATGCAGGGAAATGGGAGGATACCAGAATTTGGAGGTAAACAAAGAAAGACAGATGCAACACAGGTCTGTAATTCCGTATTGATTACTCAATTTAAACGCAAGATCGGGCGCATTTACTTCTTCGGGCGGTTGCCCTCTGTAACTAAGAAACAGTATGTAATAACTTTCTAGTCGTTCTTCAGCGAATAAACAGTGTGTCATATCTTGAAAGTTGAAATTGCGTATTTCTAGCAAGTCAATGTCAGTTTGCAGTCAAGTTTTGTCCAACTGTGGAACATTTCTATTACACCGACAGATCAGTTATAAAATTTGGTCAGTTTTCTTCAATTTGCGCTGTCTCTTTTCACTGGTGTGTGGATGTATTACTTGTTTTTGTGGGAAAAACGTCTCCAGGTATGATTATTTTTTTATACTAGGAATTGAGAGTAACTTCAATTAATGATACGGAGAGTTTAGAGGATTGATACTGGGAACTCTAATATTTTGTGAACTTGAATTGTTAATTTGGTGGAAGAGTCTGTGTAGATGACGATGTGATAAAGTTTGAAGTATCTTTTCACGTGCATTGGGTAAGAATAACTGTATTATTTCTATCACTTACAAAAAATAGGGGGTAATTCTATTAGCAAATCCTGGTTTTGGGTATATCAAGAAATATCATTTTGCAAAAGGTGCAATCAGATGAGATAAGTGGCTTCTTTTTGACATGAAATATCGCAAGTGCAGCCAAAAACTAGCGGTTTTGATATTTTGGCCGAACAATGTTGTGCTGTCTTATTGCTCGTTGTGCAGGCAGATATGGTGGATATGGTAGAGTAAAGTCTCTATTCTCGGTGGCCTAGTGGTAAATGCACTCGACCCGTGACCTGGAGGTCCGTGGTTTGAGCCCAACTATCGCCGGGGTGTGTTTATGGGCAAAATACTTAAAAGCCAGCCCCAGTTCACCCAGCTGTAAAAATGGGTAGCAGTGTGATTAAACCACTGCCTCTCTCTCGGGGACGTGAAAACATCAGGATTGAGTGTTCGAGAGCGATTCTATAAGCATATTAGCTTTCGTCGCAATCGAACTAAAATAAATTAGCATAAACTAAAGTCTCTATTACTATACATGCATGTATCTTTTAAAATCTAAAAGACAGTCTTTTCAATAATATGAGACATTGTAATATTTATACTAAAATAATAGTATTACTTAAAATTGTTTTCGTAACCAGCGCGCTCGGTTCTATTGAAATTACATTTTCCGCGTTACGATATTATAGCGGGAAAATGCTGTCTTTTTGTTAAGCCTCAGCTAAAAAATATGTTTTGATATTCATGTGTACGTGTGTACTGCATAGTTTTTTTTGTGCACGCGCGCTCACAAAAATAGGTCTAGTATACGTCATCAACTTTTGTGCGACACGAAATGCTTTGTGTGTTCAACGCAGTGTTTTCACTTTACTACGCCGTGTTAAAATTAAAGAACTGATAGTACTGGAGGCGCGGGACCTGAACAGTCGAAACAACACACGAGGTCATTTTTTGGAATATATTTTTGATTATTAACATTATCCTTATCATGTATACCAGATATATCTTACTTTTCACTGCTAAAATCACTATTGTGTCAAAGATACATAGCTTTAATATTTGATCTTGACGGAATACCTTGCTAATAGGGAAAAGAAGAAAATTCTGCCAACTAACACCTTCTCCTTTCTCCTTATTTTTTTCTTCTAAAATTTTACTAATTTGCCCACAAATTGTATAAAGTTTGCAATTCTTTACAATTTTGACCTGTCTAAACATTTGTTTTTTTGTGTGTGTAATTTGATATATATCTCGGGTAGAAATTAAAAAAAATGGGGTATGAGTATAGGGTGGACCATATTGCGGGAAAGGGAGAAATCGATCCTATCAATTTCTTGTGTTCCCACGGTAAAATACAACTTCTTTATGGAGTTCAGTTCAATGTAAAAGAATGAGCCGACGAGCTTGTGCCCCTTAAAAAAGCATTACTACGAGTGTTAGACGGAATGATCGAATGGATAAATTGACTGACTAGTAGCAAACCAATTTACTAAATTAAAATTATAAAAACGCGAGTTGCACCTGTCTTCAAAGCAGTATCGGGCATAGTAATCTAAACCTTGGGAATGAGTTGTGTTTTGCGGATTCAACGCTTTGTAGTGGGCTACCGTTCGACATGTTTCCTTTGAAGTGAGTTCGGAATGTTGCTTATGATCCCTAAAGGTTAATGGAACTTTTGGTTTCCCTTGCCTAAAAGAAGCCTTGCTAAAAAGATTAAAAACTGGAGTGCATGCCTTCAAATGTCACCTTGACTCTTTAAAAACCAGACCTTCAGCGCTTTTAGCGCTTTGATTACTTCATAATTTTTAACAAAATATTGCACCAACACCATGTCCTTATGAGTATCTATTCCGGTTTCTTATCAAAGAGAATTCGTCTTTTTCGTAATCGTCTTTATATGCCTTTAGTGTTAAGGAATGAGCAATTGCCCTTTCAGAATAGAGGATTAGTGTTTTGCCTAACCTTATGGGCAATTTGCATTGTTCAATTAGCAATAGATATGACGCTTCATGTTCCAGTCCTTGTGGTCAAAAACTGGTATTACCTCCGAATAAACATTTTTGAAGCTGGATAACTACTCTTCACCTTTACATTGAAAAGAAAATAGATCTTGCGTCTTTTGAACTGCAATGGATAAGTCGTCAATGTGATTAAATATTTTTAACGTGAAATTCTCCGATTGTAAATATTTTCTCTTTCTATATGACTAATGCGTTTTTTCTCCACGTCAAAACATTATCAAAGTGCAATAATACTTCATGGTCAAATAATCCGGAACATTCTGTGAAAGTTTCATTTAAATCCACCCAAAACTATTAGAGAGTGAAAACATCAATTAGCCAGTTTTCCATGACGCGGCATAATATAACAAAAGCTAAAATGTGCACATGGCCTTATGATAAGGAACATTCCGGTAAATCCATCCAGAAACAAGGGGTTGAACAAACAATTTTTTACATCTATATCCCCATTTACCATGACGTGATACAATGCCGCCAATCTGTGACAACATGCACCTAGCCAAACGATATCACACATTCTTTGACAGTTTTAATGCAAATCAATAAATAACTGTCGGATAAACAAGTATACTTGTATAAACAATGACATTCACATGAAGGCTCTCTTTTTTCTGACGGCACATCATCAGAAACATTCTGTGAAAGTTGCATGAAAATCCGTACATAAATGAATGGTGATGGTTAAAATGAATAGACGTACAGTTAATAACATCGTGAAATTGACATTCACCTCAATCTAAACCATTTTAAATCGATCACTCAGCGCTCCAATCATTCATTCCAAACACTCACTCAAACCATTCAAAAACGATCAAACCCATTGAAAAATATAGAATCAACAACATCATTCAAAATGAATTTTGACAGAGAAAAATCGCGATTTCACTGACATAATTCAAATAGTTAGCGCCTCATAGGTTCTTGAAGGAATATGAAGCTGTGCACAGAACTTGTATGCACTTTTTTATTAAAGTGAGGTAATCAATATCGCAAATTTTGTTCATCCCGAACAGTTTGCAGTTTGCAATATGGGATTACCTCCCATTAAATTCACTCAAAACTCGCTCCTCACACTCATTCAATTTCATTCCTAAATCATTCCAAAATCATTCACCTTGTCAAATTCACGATGTTATTAACTGTACAGACGGACCGACGCAAAATGATATACGTTTACCTTCAGTGGCGGATAGTAATTATCATTTTATGATGCCCCTTAACGCTCGGTTTCATTTGACATAACTATTGACAATAATTTTTAGATAGTCTTAAATAAAGTTTATTTACAAAAATACTGTCGAATTGATCATGTATTGACGACATTAAGCATTGATGAATATCGTGATTAAATTTTATTGTCAATTTCATTAAGGTGTATTTGTTGCTTTACACGGAGCATTCTTCTCTGGCAACACAAAGTCCCCTACCGGCCGAATAATATATTACATAAGTCCTACATCCGTATCCTACTCTAAATCCAATTGGCTGGACTAAAACTTGTTCTTTAACCAATTTAATTGCTAACTCGTGTATCAAATGTATGCTTAGTACATACAAGCGACTAAAAAAAAACCCTCAAATTGCCATATCCGAGTTTTCCTTCATGTCGAGCTTCCATGTCTTCCATAAAAAACCAACGGACCGGAACGAACTTGAAAAGACATATAAATGAAATATAACAAAATATCTTTTAGATATAAACGGACAGTTAACAGCATCGTCAAATTGACATGGTGTATGATTTTGGAAAAAAAATTGAAGCAGTAGGACGAAGGACTTTTAAGTGAAAGATAACGGAGATAATCCAATATCGCTTATTTTGTTCTGGATGTACAAAAAAGGCGATAGTTATTGACTTCCTTTAGTAAAACATTCATTCAAGTTCTATAAATAGCTTCCCATCATAAGAATCAACTAGACGCATATAATTTCAATTATGTCAGTGAAATAGCAATTTTTCTATAGCTTTATTTTTTTTCTTATAAAGTTGTTGATCTTTTCAATGATTTTGGAGCGTTTTTGAAGATTTCTGAGTGCATTTTCGAATGAATGACTGGAGCGCTGAGAGAGCAATTTAGAATGGATTTGGTTGAGATGAATGTCAATTTCACCTTGTTACTAAACTGTACAACCTTAAAAGATGTAAGATCAAACATGACTGCATTACAATTATCGTCTTAGTTCACCATTATCATTAAAGCGACTTACTCCCAATATCTTGCCTCAGAGTATCCTGTATCATAATATGCGACACTTCTAATTCTAATTTTCTCCAAAAATTGATATTTTTACATATTTTACAGTGAAAATCCATTTTTCCTTTTAGAATGTACCGTGTACTTTTAATGCAGTTCAATTCTTTGAAATTTATGCATGATTTGTCAATGATACTGAGCATATTGTGTAGTTTAAATCAAATTTATCACGACTCTGTAAATTAAATTCAATCTTCTCATTTAACCATAACTGACATCTTTCATCTCTTATCATTATTACATCTTTGGGTTGCTTGACTAAATGTTTAAACCTCAGGAACCTGATTATCTTATTTTATAGTGATAAATAGTGAAAAATACAGACCATTGTTGCAATTGTCTTTCTTTGTTTACCTCCAAATTCCGGTATCCTCCGAGTTCTCTGTATCGGGTTACCCCGGGTGAGTATAGATAAGGCGGAAACTATAGACGAAGAAACCAAACTTTTTAGCTGAACTTATAATTCGTCTTGAAAAAAAATACGCGTGTTCCTCGAGTTTTCATTGCTTCACTCGGGGAGATCAAATCAAGTTACTTTACAAAATAAAAATTGAAATTGAATATGTCAAGTAACTGTACAACGTGCTTTCAAATGATTGATCAAGAGCGTTTTCCGACCACTTATTTTAAACGATAGTTGACAAAGATCACACAGAGATTTATTATTGAGTATTGAATGTTTGACTCAAATAAGAGCAAAGATTCTATAACTTCCTTTTTCAAATGTGACCCGTCACGCGAAAAGGGACCATCCGGGAATTCTGTGAAATCATTTATTGAAAAAGAGATTTGATCCAGCATAGGTCAACCAAAAGTCGTATTTCAAAAATTCTTTCGGTGGAGGGTAGATTGATCATTCTAGATTCAGAAAATAAGCACGGTGTAAAAAGTTTCGACCATAGTCAGTCTGCGCAATCGGCGCAGTCTGACTAGGGTCGACACTTTACGCACTACCCAGATGGTCCCTTTTTGCTTGACGGGTCACAAATGATAAATCGTGCCATTTTTTCAAAATTAAATGAATAATACACCATTTTTGGCAAAAACGTCCGTATATCTTACCGGGTCAATATGTTTCAAGCATTTACAAGGGGCGAACACCAGTACATCCAAAATAACCTCGTGTTTCACCAAACAAGTTCCCTAAATGAAAAATAAAAAATCTAAAAATCAAAAAAGACTAGAAAAACTAGACAATGTCACATTAAGTCTTTGTATCAAAATCGAGTCTGCTTCAAGTGATCACACTGTCAAATGAATGTACACAAGTGTCATTTCCAATTAGCAGACTGTACACATCCGCTTCTACATTTAACAATATCGTGAAATTGACTAGATGAATGAGTTTGGAATGGTTTTGGTATGGAATTGAATTAGTGCGGTGAGTCTTGAGTGAAATTAAAGGGATGTATTCCATTGTCGCTAAATTTGTTCAGGGTGAAATAATTAATTAATTAATTCAATTATAGAATTAGAAAGGCGATTTTATAGCTATTTTTATTTTGAATGTAGTTGTTGATCTTTTTTCTTTTTAAGTGATGTTGGAGCGTTTTTGAATGGTTTGAGCGAGTGTTTTGAATGAGTGGGCGATTTAGAATGGTTCAGTCTATTTGGAGTAAAAGTCCTATGTTTTAGGATTCTATGGCATAAAAATCGAAAAGAATGTTTTCGAAACTCGTTGGTAATAGTTCGAGTGCGAAATCTGGATCAAAAAGCTTTTGAAGGAATCTTCAATCATTTTCAAACGAAATACCTTATTTTCTATCATTGCATGTTGACTATTAAAATAACCAATAAAACTCGTTTTTATGTTTGATAGACGCATGGCTCGGCATGCTCTTTTTGTAACGCATCTGGCTGATAGTACTATCCGGGTTTCAGGATGACAAACTGGTGCAAACTGCAAATTACACCATTGCTTTGCACTTGTGGTAAAGTGTGGTGTACATTGCAAACAGTTTTCACTGATTAGTAATTCAGACTGATAGATTGGGTTATCGAGTTCAAACCCCGTCTCGGCCAACTTTAAGCCAGCTTTTTACAAAATGTCAATGTGACACGTTTCATTAGTTCCACCAATCGGGGTTTGATAAGTAGTACGCCTAACTAGGATGAGTAACTGTTAGTTTGGATGAAATATTGTGTTTGTACTCATGTCGGGAACGACAGAACACAATGGGTACGGATACAGTTAACGACATCGTGAAAATGACAAGGTGAATAATTTTGGAACGATTTTGGAGTGTAATTGAATGAGTGTGTGGAGTGAGCTTTTAAGAGAGGTACCCCAACGTCGCTTACTTTGTTCAGGATGAACAAAATTAGCGATTTTGATTACCCCCTTTTTTATAAGGTATTGATACAAATTCTGTAAAAAGTTTCCTTTTTCTACAAGAACCTATCAGGCTAGCATTGTTTCAATTATTTTTTTTAAAATTGCGATTTTTTAAGCTTTATTTATTTTGAATGTAGTTGTTGATTTTATCTTCTTAGTGATTTTGGAGCAATTTTAGATGGTTTGAATGGAGCGCTGAGCGAGAAATTTAGAATGGTTTTGATTGAATTGAATGTCAATTTCACGATATTTCTAACTGTAGGTGCACCAGCCACCCATTCGGAACATCACTCGGCCGTTTCCGTAAACTACAACATACCTCGGATGTCATTCGGAACGACACTCGGCTATTTCCGTAACCTGCAACAGACCTCGGATGTATTAGGTGTACGAATATGTATGAAATTTCATACATTTTGTTCGCCGGAAGATAATTCGCAAAGAAATAGTTCCTCCGAACAATCTTCGTCTGCGGTCGGAAATTCACGACTTGAAGATAAACAGAAATGGCCGACTTTGACAGATGTGTCGAAGCGGCTAAAATTAAATTGGGGTGTAGAGATGTTATATTAAAGAAAGAACAAATTGATATTCTTCAGTCACTTTTCGATGGTAATGATACAATCGGTGTCTTACCAACTGGATTTGGAAAAACCCTGATTTTTCAGTTGTTACCATTTATGTTGGAAGTAAGTTTTAGCGTAAGTCAACCCGTTGGCCTATCTGTACCTGATTTCGAGATCCTGATCTTTAAGCATGTGCACTGTGACCTGGCAGTCACTGTTTACATTTTACCAATAACATGTAGTGTATTGTAAAATATTCACTTTTTCAAAATTTTACAAAATGCACCAAGAACAAAATAGCAATTGTTCATCTTTTATTTGTGGAATTTTTTATGGACTTTTTTGTAAACAAGTTTTAATGGATTCACAGAAATCGAAAAAATATCCAATAATGACCTAAAAGAAAACTTATTATCTGAGAAGAGGACAGGCGTATTTGATTTTCTTGTCCCATGTTTACTTTTTTGCCAGAAAATACTAAAGGATCACTAAAATAGGTCAATTTTACAAACAGTTATCTATTTCACCCGGTGTGAAAAAGCTTTTAGAGCTCTTTTGATCAAAATCGACTAATATAAGATTTTTAAAGATAGAAAAGAATAGAATTCAGAGTTTCTCCTCGATTTCTATATCTCAGTTCTTTTTTTACTTTTCCGTCCAGACCATTTGAGTACTAATTGCAGGGTGTGAAACTTTGATACGTACTCTAACAAAAGTTTAACAGCATGTTTACATTCTCACTAGTGTATCAGCCTTGAAAAGTGGAAAATTATGTCATTTTGAAGGTACAATATTGGTGTTTCTGTCAACTACAAGAATTTTCTGCAAATCTATGCACTCATGGCTTATATTTTTTGGGATGGTGTCTTTCAAAATGGTAAATATTACTAATATTCAAAAATATTTTTGTGTTGAAGTTATCTTAGATATGTCTTACACATAGCTATGTTGCTGCAGTGAAGATGTGACCAAAGAAGCTGCTCATGGCTAGCTCAAATGATTGATGACGTCACAGAGAATGGATTTATGGAAAAATGGCAGCCATAGATTTTTGAGTAGGGGGAGTTTAAAAGGTTTAGGGTCAAAAAGGCCCAATGACAAAAAGGCCCACTGTACAAAAAGGCCCAGTGACAAAAAGGCCCGGGTCAAAAAGGCCCAGTCCAAAAAGGCCCACTATGAAAAATAACCAAAAAGGCCCACTGTCAGAATCGAAAATAGAGGGTTTTTCCGGTTAAAATGTGATGTCATAGAGAGTCAACTTTTGGTTATTGCTTGAAACGAAACAGAAAAACAGATGACAGAGCATGGGAGTTATTCTTTTAATAAATTACAATGTATATATCGACTGTTGAGCGCAATACTGTTCTAAGTCACTTTTTTTCAAAAATCAGTTTCTACCATTTTTAATAATGTCTTTAACCAATACATATTCTGGCAAAATTACAGATTCAAATTCAAAATAATTATTGAGTTATTCTCTATTTCTATATTATTCTATCTCAGAATTTCATTTTATTTTTCTGCAATACTATTCCAAGGTGACTTGAGATAGTATTGCGGAAATAAAATTGAGAAAGATAATAGATTTTCTACTGCAATACTATTCCATAATAAAGTGTACTCATGACCTGTATCTCTTTATTGATTTTTTAGATTCTTTACTTGTTTACTTTCTATCTATAAGTTATGTCCTTGATAATGACATCTTAAGATCATAACTTGATGACATCATTTACCACTACTTGGTGATCAGAACTACAGCAAGTTTTTATTTCCAAATATTATTATTAAAGGTAAGGCTTTAATAAAATTAATGAGAATATATTCTTAATCATGTTAGAAAATAATTAAAGATCTCAGCAACCTTCATAAAATACATATTATTTATCTCACAATTTCTTTGAGCAAGTTATTTTTCGCCACTAAATTAATTGTCTAAATCTTTTATACTTGAGGAAAACAGTATGGGAAAAGATAATTTACTTAAAAAAAAATAATTTCTTGTATGAATGGGTGAATTCAATATACTTTTTCCCCAATATAATATAGAACTCTAAATGAATTTAATATATATGAATAATTAACTTTTATAAACAAAATACAATTTTGGTTTATAGGGTTTACACAGAGTATGAGGTTTCTTCAAGCTACCCATCATCAGGGCTACAAGAAGTTCTGGGGTAGAGGCAAGCAGTGTCTGGCAAATGCAGTCACTGCAGCTGTGTTAAGCCTTAGTATAAAGCCATGTACATGGGTCACTGAAACATTGGACAATATTCTAATAGAAGGTGACCACCTGTATAAAAGAGTTGTTACTCTTAATGATTCTATAAATTACCTGACGCCAGAAGACATTCCTAAAGATGTTGCTCTTTTTTCCCATTCCCTACATGGAGTATTGTTCAAAAGTACTGAATTGGCCTCATCTTTAGAAGAAGTGGTTGATATAGTATTCTCAAAGGATAAGGAAACTGTTGGTAGCATCTTTACCATGGGTTGTACAAACCCTTGCTACACAAGTGCAATAATAAAGTCACAAAATGTGTTCTACTTCTTCGATTCTCATAGCCGGGATGAGCATGGTATGTGTACTTCAGATGGAAAGGCTGTGATGACTTCCCACAATGATAAAAAGTCATTGTGCGAGTTTATTCAAAAGTTGGCACTGTCTCTAAATCTGACAGAAGGTGTTCTATTTGAAATTAATGAGCTCTGTATGGATGACAAGTCTTGTATGGAGGATGATGCTAAGTCAGACAGCAGTTTTTCAGGTTTTAGTAATATGAGTGACGGAGAGTATGACTGTAGGCTTGTATGGGCTCACAATAAAACAGATAATGATACAAATAGCAGTGTTAGTTCTTGCTCTAGTATAACATGGCAAGATTCTGATTTGGATCACAAAACTGACACTGACATTGAAATTGTAGATAGTATTCTTGATAGTGCCCTTAACAACTTAAATGACAGTGCTAGTTACCTTGACTCAATTGACATAGATACTTTAACAAATGAGCCTTTTGAGAAGGAAAGCAATACAGATATTTGTAGTGGTCATGATAGCAGTCTATCTGACAATGATGACATTACGAAAGATCCTGATTATAATTATGATGGAGACGGAGATGAAGATGATGAGGATGATTTGCCATTGATAAAACTAAGGAATCAATTACAAAGGACAAAAAATAAAACTAGAAAAGGGTTTAGATATTCACGAAATAATCATGGGTCAAAAAATAGCATTAATATGGGGAATGATAAAAGAAGGGTTGATGAAGACAAGAGTAATGTAGGAGGCCAAGGTAGGGGCATTGGTACAGATGAGAGTTGTGCAAGAGGTGGGATTAGAAAGGATGTTGTAGATGAGAGTAATGTAGCAGGCGATGATAGAGGTGTTGGTAAAGATGAGAGTTGTGCAAGAGGCTGGGGGAGACAGGAGGTTGTAGATGAGAGAAATGTAGGAGGGGATGAAAGAGGTGTTGGTACAGATGAGAATTGTGCAAGAGGTGAAGATGGACTGGATGATGAAGAAGAGAGTAATGAAGGAGTTGGGGGTAGAGGCGTTGGTACAGATGAGAGTAGTGGAAGAGGTGGGGGTAGAAGGGTTGATGTAGAAAAGAGTAATGAAGGAGGTGGAGGTGTTGGTACAGATGAGAGTAATGCAAGAGTTATGTTGGAGGAGAGGGTAGAGGTGTAGCTACAGATGAGAATAGTGCAAGGGTTGAGGGTAGAAGGGTTGATGTAGAAGAGAGTCATGTAGGGGGCGAAGATAGAGGCATTGGTACAGATGAGAATAGTGCAAGAGGTGAAGATACACGGGATGATGTAGAACTAGCAAACAATGAGAGTGGAGATATTTTGAATGATTCTATAAATGGATTGAATACTGGTAATGAAGAAAATGATAATAGTGTGAGAGAGAGAGTTTCAAGAGGAAGAAAAAGGTATAGAGAACCGGAAGAGTGGAATAGGAATGTAAGAAAACGAAATAGAAATAGTGGTTTGCCTTATATATCAGGTTTTACAAAGAAACTAGTGGATGCTAGAGAATTAAAACCAGGATGTGGTTTGAATTGTAGATTTAAATGTAATTCTTATTTTTCAGAGAATGACAGAAAAAGCATATTCCATTCTTTTTGGAAACAGGGCAGTATTGAAAAACATAGGCAATTTTTGCAAAAGTTTGTACAAAAAAAAGAAAAAAAAAGTCACAAGATCAAATGTAGTGATAGACGCAAGAACACATTTTCATGGACTCTTCCTCTACCAAACAAGGAAGAGTCTGTTGAAGTTTGCAAAAACTTTTTCCTGGCAACCTTATCAATTTCTGCCCCAATGGTGTATACATCATTCAAAAAGCTCAACAATTTAGGCATTATTGAATATGATAAGAGAGGCTGTCATTCAAACAGACCAAATAGAATATCTGATGAACAGTTTTGTGCTGTGGTTAATCACATTGGTTCTTTTGATACAGTTGAAAGCCACTATTGCAGAAAAAATTCAGCTAAGAAATATCTGCCAAGTGATTTAAACATTGCTAAAATGTACAAAATGTTCTCATCCATTTGTTCACAGAAGGGTATTGAATGTGTTTCAGAGAAAACATACAGGGATATTTTCAATAAAAAGTTCAATTTAGCTTTCCAGAGACCTTTGAAGGATCGTTGTGACTTCTGCACAAGTTATTCTTTTTCTTCTGAAGGAGAAAAAGAAAAACTGAGAGATAGTTTCAATAGACACTTATCAAATAAAGAAGCATCTAGAACTAAAAAAAATGAGGATAAATTAAAGGCTCAAACTAATGAGGATAAAACTTTTCTTGCAGCATGTTTTGACCTTGAGCAAATTTTATTGACCCCCCATAGTAATGAATCATGTCTCTATTATAAAAGGAGACTCAGCACCTACAATTTTACCATTTATGACCTTGGCAATAAAGATGGTTTCTGCTTCATATGGAATGAAGCTATATCAGGGCGTGGCAGCTGTGAGGTAGCATCATGTTTATATTGGTTTATAAAGAACCAGTCATCTAAAGGCAAAAAGAATTTTGTATTTTATTCTGACAACTGTTGTGGTCAGAATAAAAACAAGTTCATTTTAACTATGTACTGGTATTGCATTAATGCTTTCAATCTTCAAAGTATTTCTCACAAATTTCTTGAGAAAGGCCACACCCAGAATGAAAATGATAGTATCCATGCCACTATTGAAAAAGCTTCTCGAAATATTAGCATCTACACAACATTACAATGGTCCGCAACTGTTAGGACAGCAAGAAGAGCAAATCCATATTTTGTTAAAGAAATGAGTTTGAGGGATTTTTATGATTTTAAAACTGTGTCTGACCATTTAAAAAACTTTACTGTGAACCAAGAAAATGAAAAGGTGAATTGGAATGGGATTAAACTATTAAAACTGGCATGTGATAAGCCAAATACTTTCCAGTACAAAAATGATTATGGGGGTATTTGGTATGAGGTGGATCTTCTAAAAAGGTGTAGGTCACTTGTTAATGTGAGCAATATCAACCTTGAAAATATGAACAATGATCTAATTCCAATCTCTAAAGATAAATTCACTGATCTTATCAGTATGTGCAGAACAAACATAATACCAAGTGTTCATCATCCTTTTTTTTGTTGCTGCCCCATGAGCAGGACTGAAAAGTAAAATTATGGATGTTAAGTTTGATTATCAAACACCAAGCGTTTTGTGTTAATTTTTTCATGTTACTTTTTCTGATTGTTAACAGTTATGTCTTTTTTTCTTAGCCCTTTTTCCAAGTTCTTTAAACCCCTTTTCACAATTAGAAACTTATTTTTAAAAGTCCTAAGAGAAGAAGATAGCATAATTGAATTGAATATCAGAATAGTTCATCATATTTTAGTGACTTAAACCTCACAACTACAGCAAAATTAAGCTGTAGTTACATTGTTTTGGTCCATCATAGACAATTATTTAATATTGAAAAGCTTGTTTTTTAAAACATTTTAATAACTGGAAGCTTTATGAAAACAAACATATAATTTAACAGTACTGTAAAAAAGCTGTAATCATTATACATGTATTAAACATCCCTGTTGATTCAAATTTGTCTATAATTGTGTCAGGACATTTACTACTAAGTTCTTGATTTATTTTGAATTGTGAATGCTTTTCAGTACTTGACAAAATTAATGATGTATTCTATGGACCAATGTATACATGTATTTCAAATTAAATAAACTTGATTATGAGAATAAATTGTTCATCTATAAAAAATTAAGTTTTGCCCTCTTTGTTGTTTAATTGTCTCTTTGTTTAGATTTTCCCATTGGTTACATTCCTATCTTATTGCATGAGAAGCAAAACTTATAAAAGCACAAATTAATTATCTTTTTACACCCAAAAGAAGAAAATGCAATAGTATTGCAGTAAGTATTGATTAAATTTTTCAATGCCATATTGTTCTATTTCTACTTGGAATAGTATTGCGTGCATTTTTTTCTTCAAAAATGAAAGAATTTTTTCCGCAATACTGTTCTAAGTTGAAAATTGCAAATAATTCTTTCAAAATCATGTTTTCTTGGAAAGTTAAATTTTTAGCTAACTTAAATTGTATTGGATAAAATGATATCAAAAATACAAGTCATTTTTACTATTATAGAAAAAATGAAACAGTTTTTTCTTCCTCCTGAAAAATTGTGAAAAATGACATAGAATAGTATTGCGCTCAGCAGTCGATATTATATGTCTTCTGCTTCGTAACATCATTCCTAATCCACACACTTGTTAAACTTCATTTCACTCATGGATGATAATACATATGTACCTGGCAAACAGATTAATATGAAACCGTTGTTTCATAATTGACATTTGTAAAATTATTTCTATCCATTTAGTGTTCAAAGTGATATCAAAAGGATAATCAATAGGATGTTTTTATATTAAAATTATTCAAAATGATATAAAAATAAGATGTAATTATCATCAACATATATTTATATCTAACAGGTATTTGAAGCATTGTAGGTCAGTATTTGTGGGCATATCTGTCACTTTCAAGAGTGGGCCTTTTTGGACTGGGCCTTTTTGGTCAACTTTGATAGTGGGCCTTTTTGATCCGGGCCTTTCTGACCCGGACCTTTCTGTCACTGGGCCTTTTTGACCCGACACTGTTTAAAAAAAACCTTGGATTCTTAATAATTTGATTTGTTTTCTCAAGCTAAATGATACACACTGGTGAAATAAAGATTTTTCTTCACACACATGTTAAGAAATAGTAAGTAAAAGCTGAATTTTAACTGATTTGATGTAGATGACTTGATATGAAGAACGGAAATACAGTTAAAGGGTATATGTCTGATATTGTAGGTCCATCGCTTTATTTTACCACTAATTACTCCCATCCGTTTGAGTATTGAAAACTAGATCAAACACCAAAAACTAAGTCATGTTTTTTTGTCTGTTATCTTCTAGTGTAGCTGCAATTATGTATCTATAATCACTCTCTCTGATATGTTGACTCCCATATCATTTTACCGCAGGAGGATGTGTTAGATTGCATCTATCCTGTTGTACCCTGTTTCAATGAGTGACCATAATTCCGTTAATTGTCAATTAGGGTTGTATACAGTAATTTCAGTAATGTTTTCACTATATTTTGATAATATCTATGAAAGAAATTATTTTTTATTTACCATAAATCTCATAAATTTGGTAAAACTCTAAATCATCTGAAATTCTTTATTTTTAAGTACCGGTACTTTTATTTTGTTTGGATACTGTAAATCTGTACAATATAAAGACCCATTGTAGTCATTATTTTCATACCCTCATGTGAAATGATTATGTGTTGTGACTTATTAAAATATTTTGAGGCTGTACAACTCCAGTAGTCTTTAAGGGATTGCTTAATTTAGGATTCAAGGAAATATGAGTACTGTGATTTTTGATAGGTGTTTTATGAATGTCCAAATTACTTTGTTCAAAATTGTGACAGTTGAGGCTAATTAACTTGCATGGAAATATGGTACACCAGGATACTTCTAGTGTATTGCTAGGTCTAGGTATTGTTACGGGGGACTGCTCTCACCACTGCCCTGCATAGCTTCTGCAGTTTGAATACAATGTCTGACACCTGCTTCAGGGAAGATCTTCTTTAGCTCAGTGGTTAGCATTAAACTTTTAAACCAATAATTTGAATATTACTTGTCGGCATGGGTTAGACACTGGCTCACGTCAGATATTTTGAGCTATGCTTCGGTTGAGGACACTTTTATGTAATTTTATATGTTTGGCAAACTGATTATCAAATGAGAAGCATTAAGGAATGTAAACACATTTGGGCTCAATATCAGAAAAGAATTAAATACTCTTTAAACAGTTTTTAATTTTTTCCTTTATTTTATCCCTAAAGTGTCCTTTTGATTTGCATTAGGTATTTTTAAAATTCTTAAATAGAATCAAAAATTCTTAAATAGAAATCACGCAATGTTCAACTCCATATAAATGTAGGTTGATTTTAGTCTGTACAGTAGGAAAATGTCGTAAACAGCAGGTTATTAGTATCAAGGAAGTGAATGTAGGGATTAGGAAAGGGTAGAAATGGGGAAAGTTGCTGTCTCATTTTCAATCACTAGAAAAGTATTTTGTACCATTATACTTGTGTTAAAAATTTTCAAGTTTATAACAGAATTTTTCTTAATGAGAAAAAAATGCAGACCTGAAGGGTAAACAAAGTGGAAGGTCAGGGATTAATACTAACTTTTTTTACCTCAGGCCCTCAGAAGCAGTTGGTTCAAACTTTCACTGGTCCTCCTCTCCAAGTACAGGTCCTCCAAATCGTTCTTAGCGATTGATCATTTTGAACTCAATACATTACTCAAGTAATATGGATAGTGTTGTACGTGAGCTAAATTCAGGCAAGAGGAAAACAGTGTGGAAAAAGAAAAAAATGCTTGATACAAGCAATTTCTTCTTTCCCTACATAGTTTTCACAACATCTTATGAGGTTTATACTCAAATCTTAGGGTGCAATTTACATGTTTTTCAAGAACTGAAGTCACTGAAAGATTAAAAATTAAAGGCCAGAATGACCTGCATCATAGAATGAAGAGAATGTCTTACGAGAATATTACAAGCCTGAGGACTGGTGTTAGTGTCTATCCATGCAGGTTCTTTTGTACCTACCATGTATTATAAACAACTTCAGACTTGAAAAGAATTTCATATTTTAATTCATAATGATATTAACAAAACAAAACAACCACAAAGTAGATTCATACTTCTAAAGATGCCCTGCGCAAAACAGTTGTAACTGCGTATGAACATATATGCAGTTACAACTGTTTTGCACTAAGCCCTCCAATTGTCTTGAGATAAGATTTTTTCTTTCCTGCATTTCATTGAAAACAAAAATGACAAAAAAAAAATTCATTGAAGGAACATTATAATTAAAAAAGGAGAATTTTGACTACTTTTGACAGTATTTAAATGATTAGAAAGAAGACTGTAGCAGGGGAAATCTGCAGTATAAGTTGTTTTTTTAAAATTTTCTTCTACTGCCACCTGCCTGATGATACCCATGGAGGGGTTGAAACAGCCTTTCTTTTTAATTTGTTTTAAAGGAGAAAGATGAAAAGATGGTTATATTATTTAGTCAAATAACCAGGCTTATTTATTATTCTTATCAGCATACATTTAGCGTATATTGAATGAGTGATCATTGAATATCGAATTTATTAAACGAGTCATCCATACACATAAAAACGAGGCTACGGCGTGCTTTATCTGTTTATAGATGACAAGTTTCGGTGTTTGATGAGCACAAATTTGATATTCTATACATAATATGACCTGAATTCTGTTGATTAAACGAAAAAATTACGATATTTATCGCTTCATGTTATTCAGCAAAACATATAACGCCGTTTACAAAATGACGTCAGCCTATTCATAATGACGTCATTTTCCTAACAAAAATATAACTTTATTCATTTGCATAGTTATTCTACTAGTGTAATAACACCTGTGTAATATTAAAAATATTCAATGGGGTTATTTCACTCCGGCAATATAGGTCATATTATAATCTTAATAATTAATGGAGAAAAGGAAAAAAAAAAAGAATGTAGGAGGGAATATCTGCAGTATTAACCTGTCTCATGCTATTCCTGGATTATTCCTCTTGTACAAAAGGTTTACCGATCTAGGCAGACAGTATAGCATAACACCAGATTGCACATAATATTATCATGTGCATCTAGTCAAAGCGTACAATTTCTTCTTTCCACTAAAAATTATAGGGATTACTTTGGCCAGACTTGTTTTACTGCCCAAAAAGTTTTAACCAGATTTCCCGCAAAATATTGAAGATCATGATCCAAGCAGTAAAAGAAATATCAAAATTCATTAGATAATTAGCATTTCAACCAATACATACTTATTTATCCTTTGTAGGCACAATTTAACAAACGCAAGATTGTAATAGTAGTGGCGCCTATAACTGCCATAATGGAGGAACAGGTAAATGCTCTAATTTTCTTGGTTAAAGAACAAGTACTTGTGGTTATATTTTGCCAGTTGTGCATTAAATGTTGAATTATTTTGTTGTGTGCGTTTTTATTTCAATTGGAATAAATTTATTTAGTTAAATCAAGGAAAAAAATAACAAAAAAAAAAAACCCACTTGGTTTAGAAATAACTTTATCTATATCATTTTCTTCATAATTAGGTATGCAGTTATTTATCGTTCAGTAGTCAAGACCTTAGCTCAAGGTCTATAAATCAAAATGAGCTCATATAGTGTATAGCACAACTTAAATTTGATGTATGTTACAAAATAGTATTTTTGTACATTTGTTCATTTTACATGTGATATGGATGATTGTTTTTTTAATCAAATGTTTTGATATCCACACTTATCCAGTTCAAAAATTGAACTAAAATTGACTGTGACCTTGACCTTTGACCTATGTGACCCCAAAACAATGAGGCACTTCCTTGGGTCATAAGCAATATTTGCATAAAGTTTCATGATTGTTAGAGTTAGAGTCCGGAAAAGAAAATTGAACAAAGGCTGACTGTGACCTTGACCTTTGGCCTATGTGACCCAAAAGCTATAGGTCACTTCTTTGGGACATAAGGAACATTTGTTTCAAGTATCAGGATTGTAGGTCACTTGGTTCTTGAGTTAGAATCAGGAAACGAAAAGGTCTATGGACGGATGGACAGACAAACGGATGGACATACAGACAGACAGACATGATGAAACCGATATACCCCCCCCCCCTCTACTTCGTAGGAGGGGTGTATAATTATTTGATAAAGATGTCGTATAATGTGTACAGTAATGTATTGAATGAATTGGGAGATTTATCACATTACCCCTACCCATTATGATAAAGATTTAAACAGTTTGTTTATCAATAGGGTCCAGGATAAAAAATATCACTTCAACTAGATAATTAAAGGATTAAGAAGGGAAAAATAAAAAAAATGAAACCCAACTACACAGAGGTACTTAAAAGGAAAAAAAAAGATCTGTTGGACAATTAGCTTACCACTTTATGCAAGGAAATTAATATTTTGTTAACAAGCTTGTTCAAAAATGAATCACCCAAAAAATTAATCATGGAGCTTTTAATTACCAGTACAGGTTTCATCATTTAGTGAAGTTCTCTCTTTGTCCTGTGTATTGGTAAATATCCCAGTGTCTTCTTTGTCTGAAATAATAATACACACTATCTTTTATGCACATTTCTTATAGCAAAATGTTATGAGCACATGATTAATAAGAAAGTGAGAAAAATTTCATAGCAAAGTCATGGTTTATGAGTATTACATTTGACATTTATGCATTCATGCAAAACAACAGTTCGTAGTTTCAAGTCAATCTGAAATATTTCAATTTCAGATTTGTCTGTCAATATCAATGCATTTTCTTTTGCCTAAATAATTAGTTTTGTATCTTATTAAAACAATTTTGAGTAAGCAGCCATTTCTCAAGATTGCGCTCAAAGAAGTAGTAATAAATATCAAGTTCATACCTCAGTAACTTTCAGTTTTTTTTATCCATAATATTAGATAATATGAAATGAAGAAAATATTTGAATATTTAAATATGAATGTTTCAAATTCAGGACAAAAATATTATTGCATATGCTGAAACGTGACAGTCACAATTTATTCAAGAGGAATTATCATTAAATGTCTCTATATCAGTAATTTAATTCAATAAAAAATTGTTTGTTTGAATGAAGATTTACCCTTCTTTCAACAATCTTTCAGTTATATTGAGGTGGCTGGAGCACCTGAAAATGGATTCCTAATATTTCTCACAAAATTAGTACTAATACATCATTTCCTAGCCTCCAGCATGATATCCAACATAGGTCTAAGATTGTCAACCCATTGGTTGGAGACAAATAGTCGGTAACAATGAGTTCCTCTGTCGGATATCCAACCTGGGACCTCAAGATTGACGGTCTGAGGCGTTACCAACTGCACACTGATGGCGGGTGAAAGAAATGACACTGGAAAAAATGCTTGATGTCTGACGACACACAACAAACAACAATAAATCAAATATAACAAAAGCTCACCCTGAGCAAGCATGCTCAGGTAAGCTAATAAGAGATGCAGAAAAAGTATTGTCATTTTTAATCATTGATAGATGAAAGAAATTAAGATAAATAAGGATAGATTGAAGGAAAACCATCAGTTTACCCAATTCAAAATTTTAAAGAGTAGTCAGGCGGCCATATGGGAATTAGTGCGTTAGAAATCTAGTTTGTGGGCACTTTCGCGGCATGAAGGGCAACAGGGCTTAAGTTGAAGAGTTACATCTGCTCTTTCAGAATCTGCCTGTTGCCCAACTGAAAAATCATTTTTAGGGTCAATAAATGAGGTCAAAGGTCATTGGGTGCAAAAGGGTGAAAAATTCAATAATTAAGGCACATAGACGATGAATGACGGGCATTTGTAAGCTGTACGTATCAGAATCAAATAAAAATGCCTTTAATCTATAGACCTATTGTTTTCTCAACATCATACAGAGTTTTCTTGATATATTCTTCCATCTGTCTGTTATTTTATAAGTTTTTTAAGGAGCCAAATGAAGAACTGTGTTCCCTTTTTCATTTAATCTATAGAAATCTTACTTGTCGTAAGCTTTTCTTGTGCGATTTTTGTGATATTAATCTGTTTTTGGTGAATATAACTTTTTCACATTCAAAAGCAATATCTATAATTGCAAGCACTTATCCTCTGACTATCCGGGTTATGGTAAAATACGTTACTTTAAAAACAAACTCCATATGGAAAACTTTATTGTGGCTAGTGATTTGTATTCTTTAATATCATTTTTGTGCTTTCTTTTATTTTGATCAAATATAACCTTTTCGCAACCCAATATTATGTTTATAATTGTTTCCAGTGACACGATGACTACCAGAGTAATTGTAAAATACGTTACTTTAAAATACTCAATATAGGAAATATCATTCGGGCCTTTCACCCGAACACTCTGGCAATACTCTTGATAATAACCGTACTGATAAATTAAGCAGTAGCTAAGAAAGATTTGATTAATATCGAAATGGCCGATCACAAATAAAAGATGTAACGCAAATACAGGTAAAATACGTTATATCCAAGAATATTGGTCTGTATCGCCTGTATTTTTAATCTTTAAATTTCATTTGATTGTGCTTTTTGTTCTGTTTTAGTGTTTAATATCTCATAGAACTGTTGTTCCAAAACACGACAAATCGTGAAATAATATATAATACCTTTGTAATCGACAGATCTGCGTTACCGCGACAAAAAAACGTAACGAATGTGATTATCTATGTAACTACATATGATCCAACCATTTTGTAAAATCGATTTAAATCTTTCTTCTATATTTACAATCTATTGTGCTATTGCTAATTAAGTGGGAATGAATTTCTAAAAGGATAGAAGAGTAAAAATGCATCTTATGGTACATCATTTCATACATCTATAATACTATATGAATGCAACCTACATGTATTGCTTTGTTTCGTGTAAATGAAATTGATAAATGTAGACGAGAACAATTAAAATTTATATCAATGCGTATCATTGAAAACTGCCAATATTTGCATTTAGAAAATTATCACTGGTGATAAATCGATCACTTTCTGCCGAAAGAATATATCTAACGGCGAAATCTTGGTAGAAAAATACGTTGATCCTTTAGAGAATAACGATATTTGAATTCCGCATTAAACAAAAACATGGTCTTTTTGGTCAAACGTTGCCCTTTCGGCCAAAAAAAGGAATTTTAGAGCAATATGTATCGATATAAGCTACATCGATACAAAATAAAATGGTCTTTTGAAAAAAATTCAAGTGTTACATCCTCGTTTTTATACACGAATAAGGGTTATAAAATATGCGCCTCGATATTACAGGTTGTGTTGAAAATAACAATACTCATAATATAATGAGAAACAATTCCGTCAAATACAACTTTACAAAGCACTTACAATTTAAAAAACTTAAAAAATTGTAACTACCTATGGTTAGATTCTGATTTCTGAATGTAACTTACGTTCAACAATAATTTGTCTAAGCACTCATCTTGATCAAGTCAAACTAAGTAACACTTTTTTGTAGGAAAAGAGGGAACTTGAAACTCGCATCGTTGAAATTAACACCATAGTAATATATAATTCTAACCAAATTTGTTTTCAAATTATACATTTTTTCGTGGAAACAGATCAGTTTCATTACTCAGATATATTCATATGTCCCTTTCAAAAAGCCGTTTTACCACATAGAACAACAGCCGATCAATAATTTAGAAAAAAGTATGTTGGTTAACGGCTGAACCAACAGCCGTCGTGGAAAGACAATGCCCCGAATTTGGTTCTTTTCGACGAATATAGCAACGTAAAAAATCATATATATATTTCTTTCAATCAAGTCCAATTGCGTTTCTGACGTGGTAGAAATTTGATCGACACACAAGCACGATCGTAGCACTGTGCGTTATTAGTGTAACTATACAGACGTAAGCTTGCGGTAAAAATACATTTAAGGTTATAGTTCCGTTCGTTTCCGGACTTCTGTCAAGAAGCCGTTCGTCGTAATCACATCTAGCTCTTCATATACTTGAAAAAGTTAGATGATACACGTACAGAACAATGTTTGTCAAAACAACACATTATAACAGATATTCATTTTAACAGAAAGAAAGGTTGCTGTACATTATTCTAAATGAAATAAGTAACCTTCTAAAGCTTTGCTGATTTAATTATTATAATTTACAAGTAATCTATGGGGTATGTTACTTTTTCGTCTGTTTGTTCAGATAAATATAAAGTTACGTCTATGCGATTGCCTTTTGCAGTCTTGAAATTTTTATTATTGCATACCGCTGTATGCTGCAAACTCATACAATTTTAAAACCGTTATACATTTTCGTAACATGGAATCTAGTAGCAATGAATATTTGATAAATGCGAAAAAAGTTTTCGAGTCAAAGTACCTTCGTAACATGGAATCTAGTAGCAATGAATATTTGATAAATGCAAAAAAAGTTTTGGAGTCAAAGTATCTCAAATTTATCTTTACTGTCTCGACTTCCTGGTTCGCATTGTGCACTTAGTATGGGCGCTCGACTTGTGACCTAAAGATACGTGGTTTGAGCCCAATATCACAGGGGCTGTTTATGGGCAAAAAACTTAATAACCAAGGCCAGTGAGCCAAAGTGTAGAATTGGACAGCATTTCGGTTCAACCCACTGAATCTCTCTCTGGGCGGCGAAAAGACATTGTTTGAGTTTTAATAGGTATGTTAAGGTGAATAAAGTTTGGCAGGATTTTTATGCTTTCAAAAAAAAAATGATAATTATAAAGCGTATATTACAAATAAATGGTTCACAGCAATATAAATTGTGGCGTGGTACCCCACATGATATAGATTTTGAAATAAATAAGAGAAACTGTGATGATATGCATTCCGTGAAATACAATACGTATCTTCTAATTATCAAATTTTTATTAGATATTATGGGTAACGTATGTTACACATATTTGACCTCCCAAAGAAAGATTCTTGTGTAGTTGTTTCATCCAATGCATTACATGTACTTTAATACGTTAATCAATTCCTTTGATATTTCACTTAAATGTAACATACTTAATAAATGAGCTGAGAGTCATTTTGGAGATGCCAAATCTTGATAACTAGGGTTTCAACAGCCTAAAAAGTAGTTACTTACACTTATATTTTAATGATATTCGAGTGTTACACAATTTTTTATGTTCGAGACATTTTGAAAATGAAATAAATGAATGGATTTTTACGCCGCTTTCAACATTATTTCAGTTATATCGCGGCGGCTGGAACACCTAACAATGGTTTCCTGGCATTTCTCTCACCAGTACAACCACCACATCCTTTCCCTGCCTCCAGCTGCTATCTCACATAGGTCTACGATTATGAACCCATTGGTGAGAGACACTTAGTCGGAAATAATGAGTGCCGCCGTCGGGTTGAAAATGAAAAGAAATACTAAAATTAGAAAATGAAAGAAGTTCTAATCTTTGATAACTCCATATATTGTATCTTCTTTTGAATATATTCTAAATGGGTAACGTATTTTTCATATATTTGAAAAAATAGAAACATCCAAGAATAATTATCTTATTCTACCAGAGTCTTCAAATCACAACTTGTCACAATGTCTTTGTTTTACTAATTTACTTAATTTATTACACAATCTCATATTGTCGTTTGTCCAAATGTGTACTTAAACTTAAGGCCCATTTATCCCTTTTATAGGCCGAAAAGTATAACGACATTGACAAACCAACGTTTAGAAATTTTTTGAGACAGGATTGTTAATATATTAATGAATCCAGGACATACGAAATAAGTGTTGTCTTAGGTTAACGTATGGTTAAACAACGCTTTCTGTCTAAAATCATAAAGCAGTAGTCTGTTTAGCAAGGTAATTCATCCTTTTAAGTCGAGTAAAGGGTTAAAAATATGACCTAACATAATATGAATAAACACCAAATACGACAAAAATTAAGAAAAAATGCTCCTATGTTATTTACTGATGCTTTTAGAGATTATTTTCTATTAAAGACGAATATTATATCATAAACAAGTATACCCATAGAATTCGCTTACGTGAAATGTACTTGGTGACCTTTGACCCCGATTGTGACCTCATATATGATTTTATTTTTGGGCAACAGGGCAAAATCTGTTCAGGGGTGGTTGCCGAAGCTATTTAGCCTAGTCAGACCTTATGCCGCAAAAGTGCCCACACTTCGAAAATTTTCGGTCTAAACCACCAGTCTAGAGTGTACACATTAGAATTCATCAGTTTATCATTTTTTTATTTCTACCTGTAAAACATGAAGAAATCCATATCATGTTTATCAGATTAAATTAAATGGCATTTTTATATATTTCAATATTACCTTAATTTCAAAGAAAAGATTGTTGTATCTTTATCTGGAAATCTGAAAATGAAAATCTACAGAGAAAAATTAACAGTAATTTTTGTTCTGTAATTTGATCAGAATGATAGCAAAAGCTATATTCACAGAGCAGATAGTAACTATCGGTAGAAGACATGACATAGCTTTGATGTTTTCCATCAAAACTCGAGTTTTTTTAATATGCATTGTGAACAGAAATTTTGATTTGAGCCTATTTGTATTACACTCTTAGAAATATACGTGTACATGTACTTTCATACATTTGACATATTGGAGAATTAGATTTTTTTCAATTGATAAGAGAGGTCTCATGTCAAATATTCACAATAATGCAAAATTTGACTCTGCTGGGATTTGAACCCAGGCCCTTATAGAGTGTTTCCCATTGAACAACCGAGTTTATTGGTGTACATTGTGAACAGTGACTTTGACAGAGCCTATTTGTACTGTACTGTGATCAGAATGATAGCAAAGAGCTATATTCACAGAGCTGACAGTCATATTAACTTTTTTGATTTACAGCAATTTTCATATCAAGAAATACATGTTTATTTGATAATACAATTCATGAGTCTTCAAATCATTTGAAAAGAATTATTTCATAATCATTCTGGTAAAAACTGAAAGTCTTACATCAAGAAGGTACCTTTTCCCATGATGCTCTAACATACTGCCAAATTAGAAGAAACCCAAGAGAGAACTATGCAATGACATTTCTGCAAAAAGCATTCATACACAATCATTCTATGAAAATTTTTTCAAAATGTTACTATAGAAGCATATATTTTGCTGTTTAGACAACCTGTATCACTTGTGGTTTTTGGACCAAATAGGAATTTGCTCCACAGGCCTGAATTGATTGATGTGATGAGAACTTCAGTCAAGGAATGAATTAATCAATTGCTAAATTTTATTTCAAGTAAATAAGTGTTATCAAGTGTCACTTGCTGAAATATTTCTACAAAGAAAATTGCAAGATTGGTGAATATAGCTACAATTTGGGTGAAGGGACAATGTGTCAGACTAAATAAAACAGTTTTAGGCAAAATGATTGGGAGTAGGTTCATTATTTTTCTCTGAAATCATAAGATAGAAGAAATATTTTGTGAGGCTGCTTAAACTAATATTTGCAAATTAATTTCTAAATTATGCATTAGTATAAAATCAAACCTTTTAGTCTTTTATGAAATGGTGATGTTCCAGGTGTGAGTAACCTCTTTTTGTTGTACATCATCTTGCTATAAAACACATACAGTAAACATGGAAAACCATTTCCTACAACATAATTCAACAGGTCAGTAATATCTTTAATAATTTTTCTACAATCAATCTTGTGAATGATACCACTGGAAAGCCTGCATTTTAATAACTACAATTCCCAGAACAACTTAAACAGAGAAATTAAACAATGAATAGTTATAAGATCTGTCATGATATTTTATTTCAGATAAGCTAATCTTCTTCGAGTCTAAAATTGAAATGTTATTGACGAACATAATAACTTTTCTATTCTAGACAACTTCAAGGTTAAGATGAGTCTGTCTCTAATAAAACTGAGTGAAAGATTATTTTTCTCATCTCAACATATATACATATAGGAAACATATGAATTCTTAAACTTTGAAACACTCTGTCTGATGACAGAAATACTACAAAAACATGGGTTAAATATGTTTTAAAGATTTTTTAGGACTTCCAAAGACAAACTAGAGCTGCTTGAGCAGCTGATTTGCTCCACAGACCTGAATATACTGATATGATTAGAAGTGAATTTATGTACATAAATTAATGAATTATTTAATGTATTGTAACTGTTACATGCTGAAATATTTCTTCAAAGAAAAAATCATGATTGATGAATAACATATAGACAATTGACCTCTGCCTGCTTAATACATATTTTTCATCCGCTCACAAAAACTTTGGGCAACCTGATAATAGGTCACCAAAGGAACATTCAAGCGAAATTTGGTTGATATCCATCAGTTAAGTTCCAAAAAAATGATTTTCAAAATTTCCACTATAAAACAAATGGTGAAATGACCCCTGCCAACAAATGAAATATTTTTAATCCAATCATATTCAGTTTTTTGTAGACTGATAAAGGGTAACTAAAGAATCACTCCATTGAAATTTGGTTGATATCCATAAGTTGGATTCTGAGGAAATGATTTTCAAAGTTTCAACTACATAACATATAAAGAATTTATTTCCACCCATTAAAGAATTCATCTGATCACAATAATTCTTTGTAGACTGATAATGGGTCACTCAAGAATCATTCCAGTAAAAATTTGGTTGATATCCATCAATTAGATTCTGATAAAATGATTTTCACGGACACAACACCATGACGATAGCCCCAGTGGCCTTCGGCCAGTGGAGTTAAAAATTGAAACCAAAAGCTTACTTTCAGCATGTTGTGCTCAAGTGAGCTACTAAAAACAATAATTAATTGCAGAGTAACAAAAAGGTACTTACAAAGCAATTCAAACATAGTGGTGTATCATCCAACCCACACACCTGTACATGATGCAGCCATAGTAATTCACTCAAGACTATAAGATAAAGTACAAATTGACCCTTGATTTCTAATTAAAATCATGGATTGTCCAAAATCAAGAAAGTTGCAGATGTCAAAAATAGCAATATACCTCCTCTTTTTCAAAGGGGGGCAAAATTATCACATTCTTTTTATGTTTGTACCATACTGCATTGTTGTAATCTTGGGTCAACTTGATCACATGCTATCAACATTTTTAACAGTTATCTGAAAAAGGTATGATTTGAACAAAAGTTGAGTTTTTTTGCTTTGAAGATATGTATGACCTTTAAAAGGAAATTTGAATAACAAGAAAATTAAGTCTATGTGTGTTCAACAATTTGATGTAAAATTCAAAGGGGGGCAAAATTATCACATTCTTTTTATGTTTGAACCATACTGTATTGTTGTAAACAAGAAAAACAAGAGTGCCTGAGATGCTCTACTGACAAAATTTTTTCTTCATTAACATTATCGCCTTAAGTAGAATGAGTAAAGTGAAAATAAATAAGCACACTAAGTGTCTTTCTCTCCTTCCATTAATTTGTAGTGAAATTCCATAAGTCCTCTTTTCTGCTGTTTAGAGACCGATCCAACCAATCATTAATAGTCAAAATATCTATGACACTTCAATCAACCTGTGAAAGTTCAAAAGAATCAGACAATAATTGTGTACTTTATTGTAAAACAAGAGCACCGCCTACGGGTGCCTACGCTCGGCTGTTGAGTGCTTGATGGTGGCTAAAAATCTAAGTCGAAAAAGGGGCAAAATTTGTTCAAAATGCATCTAGAGTTATCCCCCTTGATAGTATAGGTTGCTCTTTTGATGGTGAACATGACTTTGTGTGCCAAGTTTCAAGTAAATGCTTTGAGTAGAACCAGAGATAGCACAAAATGTCAAAGTTTTTGCATTACCACGACAACACGACAACGACGACACGAAGGCTATAGCAATACCTCAGGTTTTCTCCCAAAAACAGACAAGCTAGAAAGGTGTTACTGTGAATTTCCAGGAAGTACCTGCTGAAATTTTTGGATAGATCTTCCTGATTTTCAATAGTCATGATCCTCATTAGCACTCAAATCATCCTGTAAAATTTTAAAGAGAATAGATTATTATTGTGTACTTGACCACAAAGACAGGATTTCACTAAGTGAAATTCCAAAAAGGCCCCATTTTTTTATGTATCAATACGATTTTCAAAAGCAACAATCCTTATGACACTACAATCATCCTGTGAAAGTTTCAAAAGAATCTGATAATATTGGTGGACTTTACTGCATAAATAAGAAAAAATAACTATCAGACACACAGATAGGCCAAAAAAAATCCAAAGAAATAGCTCTTTTGACCCTTGATCAAAATATGGTCATTAGATCTAATAAGTGCTTGTGCATAAACAAAAAAAAAAAAAAAAATAAAACATATACATTTGATTATTAATCATTCTTTCAGTTATTTTTGTGAATTCCTTGTTTTGTTCAAAAAGCCAAAATTCGAGTATGAAATTCCCAAGTTTTAGGATTTGACCAAATTTTTGTGATACTTACCATTTCATAATAAAAAATGCACACAAATGTGCTTGAATTACCTTTTATCCCTAGCAAATACAAAAAATCTCACTGTCGCCATCAAGTACATGTTACATGTAGTAAAATAAGAAGAAAATGGCTCAAAACATCTTGGATTCGCTCTTAGCCATATGTCCTGTAAACAAAAGCATACAGAAAACATATCAAACAAATAACTCCCAGTGCATTATTTAAAAAAAAAGTAAAAACACCAGCAAAAGAAAATCAAGAGGACAATGATGGTCCTGGATCGCTCACCTAAGTCTCTTTGATTACTGGGACATCACATCATTTAAATAGGCAGAAGTCATAAAGAAGATGATATAAAAGCAAGTTTCATGGGGTTCATCCTTGTGACTTGGCCAACTAAATGATCAAGTTTAATGAAGATTGGGCTATATTTGTGGCCCCTAGAGTGTAAACAAGAATATTGTCAATAAGGCCCCTTTTCCCATGATATGACAAGGATCCTTCTCATTTTCAATAGGTTTCATCCTTGTGACCTGGCAAACATTCTGACCAAGTTTAATTAAGATTGGGTCATATTTGTGGCCTCTAGACGGTAACGAGAATATTGTCAATAAGACCCCTTTTCACATGATATGGTATGGATCCATCCAATTTTCAATAAGGCTAATCCTTGTGACCTGGCTAAGATTCTGACCAAGTTTCATGAAGAGTGTCAACAAGAAAATTGTCAATTAGGCCCGTGTTTCGGCACGGATCCTTCCCAATTTCAATTGGGTTCATCCTTGTGACCTGACCAACATTCTGAATAAGTTTCATGAAGATTGGATCATATTCGTGACCTCTAGAGTGCAAACACTTATTAAATAGTTGACGCTAGACAACCGACATTCGATGATCACAAAAGCTCACCTTGAGCATGATGTGCTCTAGTGAGCTAATAAAAGAAACTGCAAATACTGCAGAAAATCTAAAACAGCCCCATGCTGTAACATAACCCACGCCTCTCAATGAACGTCAAATTCAACCATATTTTGAATGATTGTTAAAAAAATGAAGCCTTTATTTAAACCAAATCCCACAAAATCAATGTTACAATGATTTCAATGGAATGTTTATGTAACTTTGCCAGACTAAATCTGCTAATCTATTGCTTTTACTCAATGCTTAAATTAAAGATTTGCTTTGATTTTCTGAAAGCAATGTACCTGAGATTATTCAAAACAGCACAGTTGAACCTTTAAACCACACTCCTATGCTATGGTAAAATGCATTCATCCATATATCAACATTGTAATCTGGATAAGAATGTCAGCAGTATAATGTAGCTCTAGGTAGAAGTAGAAAACTGAAAATAAGAAACCCATAAAAAATTTACATTTAAAAAATGAATCAGACATTCATGGCTAACTGACAACTTGGCATTTGAAGAACATGTCCTGTCAAATTAGCCTGTCAGCTTAGCCTGTAGATTGGAAGAATAGGTACATGTATGAAGATGTATTGAAAATATATTTATGTGCATGTGAGTCTATTTTGTAGACAATTGTTACACTTGTTAAGGTATTCTCATGTTTTAAAAAATATACTAGTTAGGAATACATGATTTTTTGAAGACTTACAACACAAATTCACTTTTATTATTTGTGTAAATATAGATAAAAAAATATGCTATTGAATACTTAGTTCATCTATAAAATTAGTCTTTTCTGAGCAAGAAATAAGATGGCAAATGCTAAACAAAATATCCCACCTGTATAAAAAAGATCAGATATCAATGAAATTGGTTTTCATTGGAGGAAAAGGTGAAAACCCAATAACTGGTTATAATGTGGAAGGTTTTCACATCAAATGTCAACTTCACAACTCCTTTAAGTAAACTTAACACATTAATTTTGAAAGTATCCAATATTTGTGCCAATACACTCATTTATCATCTACAATATAACCTATATACAAGCTGAGTTTTACATAGGCTGAGTTTTTAACAGGTAGAGTTGACATGACACAGACATTCAATGGAAGAGTGCTCCAATGAAAATAGAAAATATATTAATGTAACATTTAAGGCCAGAATACTTTGTAAAGAAAAGAGAATTAGATGTAAACAAATCTTGTTTTCACTAAATAAAATTAATCAAATAAGATTTATTTTCAAATTCAGCAAAGATGTACAGATAATTGAAATAAAAATGCAAAATATTCCCTTTGTCCATAAACAGTTTTAAATCAAAAAGTGTTAAACTTAAAAACTTACAAAATAAATCTATTTCACAAAATCATAATTAAAATTGGCCCGTAAGTAAAGAAAGAGAAAACAATGAGCACTTAAACTTTTAGTCAACGACTAAAAATTTAACTGTACTGGTTGGAGACCAATTCTTACTGTGTACCAGTTCTCTCAACCTTACCATTTTCACAGTGAAGATGCAATATCTATTTACAATAAAATTATTTACTGAATAAAGAAATTTTTATCAACACCAATTACAATTTAGATGTGATTCCTTTCTGTTTTTACTGTAGACTGGGTCAATTGGCGAGAACTGGTACTTGGCGAGAATTGGTCTCCAACCAGTAAGGTAAATAGGATAAATAAAGTTGTGATGTTCTGTCATTGAATTTTGGTTGGAGGCTTTGCACAAATATTGTTAAAGTTTTTTTTATTTATTTTCTTTAATTAATATAATCTTAATAAAAAAATAATTGTGGAAAGAACTCAATGCATTTCCCCTTACCCCCACCCAAACCTTTATAAAAAAACTTATTAAATAAAACGGTGGTCTATAAAAAGGACCCATTTTCAGGGCGAAAAGACATTGGACGAAAGTGTGCTTGCAGGGAAAACGAACGCAATAATTGCCAATCATATAGATCTAGCATAAGAATAAAAAAGTTATAAGGAACTTCTATAAACACATTAAAAGCCTAGGCCATACGTACGAATTTTTTAACAATAATTCGTCAACAGGTACCCGATAACTTTGCCAATCCGACTATAATGACAAATCCACATTCGTCCCATTTTAAGGTTTTCGTGTTTTTTGTATGCATGAGAAAAATAAAATACGGTCAAACAAATTTGATTTGATGACAAAGGAGTACTACCTAAAAATGAGTTACAAACCGTCTTTAAATAATGCTGAGTTGTTTTGAAGTTGACAGAAAATCTAAATTTCGTGAACATTCGGCTCATTCCGGATTCCGACAGTAAAAATAGTCCGTCCTGTTACATCCGAGGTTGATCGTAGATTGACCGAGAGGTGTTCCGATTACTCGGATGTATGTAAGGCGCATGGGTATGTAACGAAATCGTGCATTTTGTTAGGCGGGAACAGTGTAATAAAAAACTAGCACTGTTGATTTAAATTTTTTACAGTATATAACGGCTGAAAAATCTTAATCTTTGAGAATGACGAATCATTCTCAAAAATTAAGGTTTTTTTAGCCGTTATTTAAGAATCTAAAGATATCAATATAAGGATTCGATGAATTCACGTCAGTGACTTAAACGAGTAGCGTTGGCGACGTCGAATGTTTTCATTCACAGTTTCGAGGGCTAACGTCATTTTAATTGACGTCATCGAGTTTTTCCAATGTTTTCCCGTATTTTTTTTAAAAAATAGTCCGTCTATATACATCCGAGATTGATCGTGAGATTGGCCGAGTGGTGTTCAAAATGGCCACCGCCATTACTAACTGAAAGTGCACCAGCCGCCGCGATATAACTCCTTTGATACCTTAACTAAAGTCTACAATAAGCCTATTTACCGCTACAAAGACAATGTGTTGCAGGTACCAGAAAAAAAAGAAGTTCATAAATAGTAAAGCTAGCCTTAGGAATATTAATACCTTATCATTTGATCAAAGTGTGTGTAGTTTCGTTTTAGATACATTTAACATAACTTGTGAAGAAAAAATCTATTTGTTTATTCATTCATTTTTCGGCAGAAAAAGTTTAACTCTTATCCAAAATTTTCTTCTTGTTAACATAACAAATAATCAAAAGGCGAGCTGAACAAATGTTGCGTTGACATTTCGATTGAATGAGATATGCAAGACATCTGAACTGCACTACTGTAAATGGGCCTGTGCGTAATATGTCCATAGAACAACTCGGATAACACACACAATTAGAAAATGTGTTGATGATTTAATTTTAACGTGTCCATCCATCAAAATTCATGCATTCAGATTGGCTGAAACGTTGGCATTATTTCCGAATGAAAACAATTTGAGTACGCAGTTGTTTTGTAAGCTTTCGCAAAAAGTTGTCCCTTAGGAAATCTGTTTCTTAACTGAAAAATCTTTTTTTTCTGCTTCACGACAAATCTTTGCTTAACTACATTAGATTATAAGCTACGAAGATATTATTTTGTTGATTTCATAGAGGTATGAAACTAAAAACCTAATCGCAATCATGAATGAATCCGTTGCGCTTATTCATACAGAGTGATTAGGTTTTCAGTTTCATATCTCAATGAAATTAACAAATAATCCTGTCATCTCTTTACCCTTTGCTGTTTAATCCCTGCTTTTTACGTGTCTGTGATGTTATGATTGAGAAAACATTGTGAAAAAAGAAGAAATTGCTTCTGACAAGCAATTTCATCCTTTTCCACACTATTTTCTACCCTGCCGAATGGTTATTTTTCAAATTAAATCCACTTTAAATTTTCGTCTGCAAAACCTTTGAATTTGGACAGGTCCAAATTTTGTAAAACGGGAAAGGGTTAAATCAACTGAAAATGGTACAGAAATGCTATCGTTACTAAAATGTCTGCGACGTCGACGCATCAGCGATTCCTATTCTTCATCGACAGATAAATATATAATAAATACTTAATGTTTTGTATGAGAAAAAATGTCTAACGAGGTTGGGAGAATTGATCATTGTCGAGGCCCTGCCGAGACAATTATCAATTTCCACAACCGAGTTAGATATTATTTCATACAATACACTAAGTATGTATTATATTTATCTTATAACTTCTATTTGCCTTATTTTTCATCGATGTTTCTAACTGAAATGAAACTTTCTAAAAATAACCGCATTATATCATTGTTCTAAAAATAACTATGTGATAACATAAAAAATATCACACGGGATGATATCATACGGATATTTGTATAGTTATAAGATAAATATATCTTACACGTGAAGTGTAAATGTTTTCTTCCGTCAAATATTTTCGTACTATTTCAATGTTTATTTCGTATGAATGTGTTTTTTTTGTAAATCCTTTAATGTGTCAAAATTTAGTGTGAAATCATAGCTATTAGACCCAAGTTACAAAACATGTTAAAGATAAATCCAAATAGCCTATAGTCCAGTCAAAAAAAAAGATAAGATGGCCTTTGCCTAAATCAAATTGCAATAAAAGAGTTCTTAGCTTTTTTGAGTAGCTTGACCCTCACAAGATGCCATACTATAAGTAGGACAAAAAAGAAAAATACGCATTTTGATTTTTCATACATTTACATACCCTTTAGTAATGCCTGTGATACAACCATTTACTGGGAGTATTAAGTACTATACACTGGAATTTTACTTAATTGTGCAAGTAAAACTTATCAAATGCAATTTTAATTACTTCTAGAAATATAGCAACAACTACACTTTAGAGTTTAAGTAAATAGCCCGGCATTTTAAGCATGAACAGACAAGTTCAAATTAATCTTACCCAACCCACTTGATTTAAGATGAGAATGAATGTTTCTTTTGTAAGCAAAATCGCCCCTGGTATTGTAACATCTCCGTATACACACTTATCAATAAGTTCGAAGCAATATCATATAATTGGATTTATGTTTTTGTAAACTGAAACCAACTTTTAATCGGTTACCGCATGTTTCTCTCTTTTCTATACGTTAACAAGAAAATAATTGAATAGAACTTTCTTTCCTGCAAAGACAAATAAATCTCAATCATTTTGGTAAAAGAATTGTGTAAAAAGGACAATCAGAGCGATTGTACCAGACAAAAGAAGACACAAACCCTACTTTGAAAAAGTTACAAAACTCGCAAAAGGTAGTGCTTTTTCAAAATTCAGTCGAAGAAATACCGTTATGTTGCTGAAAAATCACTTTGCTTTCGATGCCTTAAAGGTAGCTGACTTAGAAATAAGTACACGTAAGAACACATTTTATAAGACGTTCATTTGCGTAAATGAGGTGAATTTGTTAAATTTAACCCACCCACCAATGTTAATTTTGAAATAAGGCCTACCCATGTTTTCATGCAAGTTAAATTGCTTAAATTTTTCGATGAATTTTGGTTTTGACATCAAACAAACTGACGGGCTATCTGAACTCATCAAACACCCGCAACTTTAACATTATTTAGCAATACTTTTCGTGCTTTATTTAAGTGACCGATTAAAGGTTGGTTAAAGTTTATGTATGTCTATCCCTCAGACAATTGTTTCTTGACAAGACAATTATTGCAATCCAATAGAATAACTAATTCTGATTGGCTTAAATCGCATCACGTGGGGAAATCCATTGCACTTTATTTCTGTATAAAATGCAATAGGTCTGTTGGGAAACCCCCGCCCTTCGATCTGCAAGTCCTGTATTATAGGAGCTCGAATTAACCTAGTACCCGATCATCTACGGAACATTGCTATCTTATCTATTATAGATAAAGGTATATTCGAAGGAATTTACAAAAACAAGCATACAGTTCTGATTCTGAGCCGACGTAAACTTAGAAAACAGCGTGTCGACGAAGACCATCAAGCAACCCTCTAAACCAAGACTGACCACGTACTTTTTGTTGAAATGGCAGAAGCAAATACTTTGTCAAAAGTACCTCTTCGAATTTCAAAGTTGTCGTTCATTTGTGTATCATATGTTTTACTTTATGACATTTCACTTCGATAGCGAGATAAAAAACAATACACGATCTAAAAATAAATTGTGTAATCTATAAGCGCAGAAAGTAGACTTGAAGCTTTATTGTTTGTCCGAGTATTCAAATAATAGTTTCTTCGATCTAGAGGATTGCAATTATAAGGGACGAGTGTCTTTTTACTGCGTTTATTGGGGTATAAAGTGCAATTGCTTACGGGCGTTATTTGCCATGTGCTTAGGCACTTGAACTTTATACCCCAATAAACGTAATGAAAAAGACATTCATCCCTATAATGTACATGCATACAGCTTCTGCTTGACTTCAAAAGAAACTTACACATAATATAGATAGAAATAAATTCAAACCCTTTTAATTTTAATCTTTCTTCACAACTTTTGGTAGAACAATCATATAACCATATGTTCGGGAGAAAATAATGATGATACTCGAGACCGTAATTAAAGAGATGCGCCTTGCTTTACACCACTATAAAAAAAGGTTCACAAGCGTATACTTGGTATTTCCACCATGAATTAGAGTACCCATTTCGCAAGTGAACTCTACTATGATGCCCACACAATAAATCAGTGTCAAAAAGCTTTGCATTTTGTATGAGAGATCTTTCGTTGCTCAATCACATTGCATGGTTGAAAAGTGGGTGGGGTAAGCCTTAATCCTGTGATCAGTGTGAAAAATTGCCTTCCGAGGATAAAATCTGGAAATTATTGCTTAAGGACGCTTGACGAGTTTCAGTTGATTTGACAATTTTTAAGCAGACCTTCAAATCGCCTATTCCCTATAGAAAATTGGTACATAAAAGGCTATACTGAGCGTTTTATATGAGCAATCATTTCAACCAGATTTGTTAATTGTTAGTGTGCTAATGGTTAACAGACCGTCCGCTTTAGTCAAACAACAATACGACTTGATGTTGCTACCTTGTCGGTACAGTTACGAGTAAAGACTAAAACACATGGTTAGTTGCACCAGTACTTGAAAATCAATTGAAAAATTGTTAAAGGCAGTTTAAACGTTCTTAAAACCATCATTCGTGTTTCAGGAACAATTTCAAGTTTGCATTGATAGTACAACGCCTACTTGTAGTGACCTGCCTCTGTAGACCCAATTTGGCTGATAAAGTTCTGACGTAACTTTTGACGTCAGCGAAAATTTAAAGATTTTGAAATGGTTTATTGCCAGGTGCAATAATGTCATTTAATGCACTTTAAAGATTTTCACCAAACCTTTGTGCATCAAACCAGCAAGGCAAGGGGGCACGTTCACGTAGAAAACGTTTCTACGGAAAGAATGGAACCCAACAGTCTAAAGCCCGGTCTATAAAAAGGTAGTCAGTTTAAACAGTAATTTAAGTAATAAATGCAATGAAGTCCTAAACGGTTAAGGTTTTGAGAGAATATGTATTTGAGGACATAACTTTTGGAGTTAAGTATATTTTGTGAGTTATTGTCCTTTGTTGATTGGCAAAGAGTATGGCATTGATCTCCTCAAATTGGGGACATTACTGTTTTACAAACATCTCTTATTTTATATAATAACGTTTTTGACAAAAATTGGATATAAATCATTTGGCGATTGTCTGTACGTCTTAGAACATTTTTCCGCGACTTCAATTTAAAACAATTCGAAATTATATGTCATAAATGTAGTGCTACATGTCTTTTAAATTCAGTATAATATTGAGACAATTTTTATACGTTTAGATTTCTCAAGTTACCTAAAACTTCAAAGTTCCACTAAAGAGGATTTTCAAAAGGAAACACACGACGCTGAAAACCCTGGTCATTCAGTATTCGTAAAAGGGGTTACTAAAGAAGAATTGTGATAAAATTTTATAGAAACTTAGTTGTAATTTCAAATAATCGCAAAATCAAAAGCTTACAGATGTAGAAACTAGTCGAATTTTCATAATTTCATAGGTCTTTTATCTTTAAGCTAGTGAAACAAAAATGGAGTATGACTAAATCATGTGTCTTGAATGCCATTCTGATAATTTCTAACCCAAAATATTCTTCATTCCAAATACAAAATTATTTATGGGTACACTTTTTAAAAAATCCTAATTATCCCTCGCTTTCTCTTAATAAAAATAAAATTAAGGACTTACATGGAAACTTGCAATGGTGTCTTAAAACACCGAGTTAACATCATTCATTCGTATCATGACAGGTTATTTCTGGGAAACAATATGAAAACTCGATTTCTTAAAACATCTTCCTCTCAGTAACTTATGGGCGGATTTCAACAAAACTTGGCAGGAATGACCCTTGGGTGACCCTTCTCAAAACCTGTTCGTGAAATGATTGACCCCCAAATATGGGCGTCGCAGGGCTTGCAGGTTTTGAACCCGAAAACTTTAAATACCTCCTTCTAAGTAACCAATTGATGGATTTCATCAAAATTCGGCAGAAATGTTCTTTAAGTGACATTCTTAAAATTTGTTTGGAAAATTCGATTGACCCCAAAACAGGGGTGTGGCAGGGCGGGACAGTTTTTGTCCCTGAAAACATTAGACATCTTTTCCTCAGAAACCATTGGGTCGATTTCAACCAAATTTGGTAGGAACGTCTTTGGATGACCCTTCTCAGAACTTGTTCGTGAAATTTTGATTGACGCCCAAATATGGGAAAAGTGTTTTTTAGCTCTCAAAACTTTAAGCATCGTCTCCTCAGTAACCAACAATCTCATTAAAATCATCTCTACGAAACAACTACGCTATCTCTCCGTTACGGTATATCAATTATCATGATCATCATGTAGGATATCTCAGTTTGTTTTTATTATTAATAAGAAATGCATTAAGATGTGATTATAATCCCATAAAACAATAAAAGACAAAAGGATATTCTTCACATTTTTGATTTAGCATACTCAGGTGATTTTTATAGGACCACCACATGTGGTCCTCTTGTTGTAAGCTTTCAGCGTTTATTATCTCCCTTGGTGACAGTTATGATGGCATTTACCTAGTGGCATCATTCAGTCTTACATCACAAATATATACATGCATCTCAGTGGGAGTAATTTATTATATATACGTAAATGATGGAATTAAGTTTTATTTTTATGTTTTCGAATATGTTTTTAAGTTGATGCTTTTGAAATTTATCAGAAAATCCCAGGTAAGGTCTCGGTAAGTTTTACTTTCTAATTTTAGATTTTAATCAGAAAATCCCAGGCACGTCCTCGGCCACAGCTGTCCTATCCAATAAATCAACTAATCCTACTCCCGAAAGAAAAAAATAGCAGATAAACAAATCTTTACATGTCTATTCATCTGTTTATGGCAATTAAATTGACTTTAAAAAATAAGCTATTCACGAAATGAATCAAACTAGAAAAAAGTCGTCGTAAGCCTAACTTTCGTATACAAACAAATATTTCAAAACCTAAGACCTGTAATTTCATCAAATATTGGACAACATTTTACGTGAAAATGAAAAAATAATCACAAAAAATGACACATCAATATGCCTTTATTTCAAGAAAATATCTAGAATTTATTATTTTCAAGGTAAAAGCGTATCTTGAGTTTTTATAAGACGCTCTTCCCGGCGCGCTTGTTCTATTTTTATTCGTCTACGGAAAGAATTACTTTACTTACACAATGAGGTCACATCCCCCCCCCCCCCCCCCCTAAAAAAATGGAGGCAAATTTTGTTTCCGGGGACCCGAGATTTCGTTACCCGCGGATACTAGATTGCGCGATGATTACTATCTTCAATTTTTTTTTGATATTTATCCCAAAAGGCACATTGTGCCTTTACGTAAGTCGGGTAACAGGTAATGATTCAGACCCGGGTAGGACCGTTACCCCCCTACCTGATAACCGGTCACCCGGGTTCCCAGCTCTACAAACGCTACTATAGTTAACAAAATCATGAAAATCATGAAATTGGTAAGGTGAATGATTTTGATATGATTTTGGATTGAAATTGAATGAGTGGGAAGAATGATCTTTATGTAAAATTAGAGGGAGGTTCAGGATGAACAAAAATTAGCGACATTTATTACCTCCCTTCAATTAAATGTGTATACAATATCTATAGATAGCTTCCTTTTTCTTCATGAAATAATCAGACGCTTTCAATTTCAATTATTATATACTGAAATTGTTACGATATTGTTTTTTACCCTTGTTCTATTTTGAATGTAGTTGTTGATTTTATCTTTTTGAGTGACTTTGGAGCGGTTTTTTAAAGGTTAAAGTGAGTGTTTTGAATGAATGAATGAATGGAGCCATGAGTGAGCAATTAAGAACGGTTTTGATTGAGATGATAGTCAACTTTACGATGTAACTAACTGTACATAGTATCCTATGGAACCGATAGAAAATCAAATGCACAATTGATTAAAATACGACTGACACGAGTTATGACGTCATTTAGCAAATTTTACATGCAAGATCATTAATTTTACACAAACTCGACCGTCTGACACTTTTCATTTTCGTGACGTCTGGCATGGACTAAAACTTTTTTTTTTATTTTCCTTTCACTTTTAACCTCTATGAACTTACAATATAGATTGATTGATTGATTGATTGAATGGAGTTTAACGCCACTTTCAACATTTTTTCAGTTATATCGCGCCGCTGGTGCACCTTACAATGGATTACTGGTATTTCTCTCACCAGTACAACCATCACATCCTTTCCTAGCCTCCAGCTATTAGCCCACATAGGTCTATGATTATAAACCCATTGGCGAGAGACAAATAGTCGGAAATGATGAGTGCCGCCGTCTGGGATCGAACCCGGGACCTCTAGAACTTACGAAATAGAAAACGTCATTTAGACTTGACAGGGATTTTAATCAGTTTGAAGCCTGGATCGAACACAATTTAATTTCTTGCTTCGTCTATAAAAACAACAACAACAAAAAAAAAAGAAAAACAAAAACAAATGTGCGCCTGGGGTTTTAAAACTCTCCAAGGCCCAACTGAGAATTTTGTCAAATTTAACTTAAATTTTGTTTGTAATACTATAACAAATTGTATATTCATCTTTTAAGTTCTCACATTTTATCTCAATTCTGAAATTGAGAAAATTCCGAGTTCAGAATAAAAAATGTTTTTAATCTCAGGCCCCGATAAGCCTAAATCTGTTAATACCATAGAGAACAAAATTACCATATTTAAAGTATGTATAAAGAGGATTTTAGACAAGTTATCTATGAACAGATAAAAACGAGGCTGTGTCGAGTTTTTATCTGTTTATAGATCACAAGTTAAATAAATTCGGTGTTTGTAGATCACAAATTTTATATTCTTTTATATTCTATTTCTTTTCTATCTATAATATGACCCGAATATTTGGGATAAAACGAGAAAAATTATGATTGTTATCGATTCATATTTTTCCGCGAAACATATAACGCCGTTTACGAAATGACGTAAGCAAACGCATTAGGACGTCATTTTCATTACGAAAATATAATGTTGCTATCCGTTCTTAGCTCATTCGCATAGTTAGTTCACTAGTTTAATAACACCCTTGCAACAAATATCCAACTGTTTAATTTCACTCCGGCGACGTAGGTCATAGCATAAAAAGTATTAAAAAGATGGCTTCTGCCAATCAAATAATCGACTGATTAAATAACCACTGGCATACATTTAGTAACATCGTGAAATGGACATTTACCACGATCATAACCATTCTTAATCGAATCGCTTGTTTTAGCGCTCCAAACACTCGCACCATTCAAAAACTTCCCAAGAACGACAAAAAACACTTCGATTTCGTCTAGAAGGAATAATGTTTCATTCAAATCGATCAAATATTTCCATGATTTTACTGGCTAGTGTTGGTTCTAAAGAATCAAATTGGTCAGTGAAGACATCCAAACGTACATAGAATTTAATAAATGGAGATAAAATACCTCTTATATCTTTATTTAAATTTAATTAAAATGCGCCCCTCCAACTCATTCATTAGGAAACCATTCCAAAATAATTTAGCTTGTCAATAGCACGACGTTGTTAACTGTAAACCGGGATCAATCTAAACTTATGTCATCTGTCGTCATTTGCTTCATACATTTACGTTGATATGCGAACGTTGTAATATAGGGTTAATTCAAGGTTTTGACATCTTGTCGAACCAAGGGTTACGAACGTTTTACTTATCTAAGGTATTCGAGAAGAAGCTATCGATTCGATACCCCTTGACTCGTGAAGATGTGTTTTTGAGTGTTACGTGTCAACGTAACAAGAACAAAGAAGCCAGCAACAAACTTGACAATCAACAATATTTATTGACAATATTAACAGAATTATTGACAATATGAAATTAATACAAAAACAAATTACAATACCTTGAATGTTTAATCCTAAAGTTTTTAATTTCAGATCCAATTGAATTTAGTTCCTGGTCCACAAATAAAAAGTCCGATAATATCCGATTTTAAAATTTAACACACGTTTGAACACACTTTTAAGATAACGAGAAATCCCCTTTTGGTTTAACACAGTACAAATACATGAAACCATTAGTCTAAACCAAGAGAACCAAGAAAGCTGTAGGAATCCCTTTATTTAATACCATAAAACAATCTAGAATAGCATAGAACATTAGAAGATCCTAGAGTTTGAATCACTTTCTAAAAGTCCTTTCCAGAAAGATCTAAAATATTCTACATGCATGTTAACCTAATAATTAAGGGATCGGAAATTTCCAAGACTAATTCTAAAAAAGACACGGGAAAAACCATGATTATATATAACACTTTCCCCCTTGAAAGAAAAAAGAAAGGTTTATGAAATAAATCTTTCATTTTGCATTATCTTTAGCATATACATTGATAATATACTCCACACAATTAATAAGAGCGTATCATGATTCACTGAATCATTTCAGCACACGTAGCATGAAAATACAAACAATTTTCATCAAGAATTTGGACTCTGTATTTCTATAATTTGACGTTTATAGGTAAACCATGCTATCTGAGTGTTTACAAACAAACTTTCGACGAGTTTAATTTAGAGAAATTGGGACCAACGATATTTTTACTGTCACGGTCTTTTCGCTATACTGAAGGATCACAGAAACACAAAACTACTGGAATTTCTACAACTGCGTGCAATCCTTTGAACTACATCTGTAAACGTAATGTGTCATAGCGTAAAAGTAACATGCTTTCCGACTTAATCATGAAGAAACAAAAAATGGAACGACAAAAAGCATGGAACATCGGTTGGGAGAAACAAGTGTTTTATTTGATGAGTTTCTTTACTGTATCAGTTTACAGGTGATACCACATTTTCCCGCGTTTTAGAATACCCCGGTTGGACTATACCTAGTCATTACATAAATTTTGTTGACAAAGATATCACGGAAACACACATTCTGATTCGTTCTAGTATTGGGGAAATGCGAACTAATACGAATCCAGATACAAACCGAATACGCAACGAAAAATAAAATCAACAGAAGCTTTGGTTACTCGGCGATGATTTAAGGTTTGTTGTATACACTACTCAAAATTTCTAAGCGGCCACCTTACCTTTTTCTATTTTTAACACATTTTTAGCTTTTATTGTGAAATGTCAACTTTGTCTTTCGAAAGAGTTTCAATTCAGGCATCGTCCTATCCGATTGTTTCGTAAAATCATGCATCAGTAAGCTCATAAGACGGAATTAAATGCATGTACCCTCAAATTCAAAAGTCACAAAAATGACAAATTTTAGAGAAATTTGAATTTTTCGGCACATGAAAAACGCAAATCCTATCAATTTTTTGTACTGATATCAGTGGTACAACATCTGAGGAGATAATAAGAAATGCCACAACTTTGTCCTTAATTTAACAACAAATGTCAAAAATACCCCACCCACCAATGTTAACTTTGAAATCGAGGGAACTCCTACTTTCGTTTAATTTTTAAACATTTCTTGTTGAATTATTTGACTGCTTTTTCTCTTATTGACTTCATAAATGATTTGGCTGCATAATATTAGCAAAAACGGGATGAAACCATCCGTCATTTATAACATATGACCAAAAAGGCAAAAGTGTATATAGCGAATCTCTATAAAGCTAAGTGAGAACCCATGAAAGCTTAATTTACCTCGACCGCCCTGCCAGGTAAAGATGAATGCCGTTGACACAAGATACGCCGCCAAAAGGGTAATCATTTAAATGAAAGCCCCCTTACTGTGATGGTAAATCGGTGAAATTATGCTCCTGCTCACAAGAAGAAAAACCTTTGTAAGTATAAACCAAATCAATCCTTAATTGAAGATATGATGACTTTCATATCAAATATACGTATTATTAGAAAATAAACAATAAGGCCACTTTTTCTATGAAGGAGGAGTTTCCTTCACTAGAATTTTTACGAGAAGGCCAAAATGGAACATTTTATGAAAAATTAATCGAAATCAGTCCATACTTTGAGGAGGAGCGGCGTCCACAAAAACTTTTACAAGAATAAACCTTTCTCAGTGACACAGCTGAAGTTCGCCAAACCGCTACAATATTCCCAAAGTCAGGGAATATTTGGTATTTGGTAAACGTTTTATCAAATCGGTCAATAAATGGATGAGGAGTTGCCTTCACAAGAACTTTACAAGAATTCCCCCTTTTCCATGACGCGGATGAATTACATCAAACCGTGGCAGGATGCACAAGGGCAGGCGACAAGGAATATTTTTTAGAAAGTTTCATCCAAATTGGTCCATACATGGAGGAGGAGGAGTAGCGTTCCCAAGAATATTTATGAGATGGCCTCTTTCTCCATGACACAGCTGAAATTCACCAAACCGCGACAATATGCGCAAAGTCAAGCGATTAGAATCATTTTGTGAAAGTTTCATCCAAATTGGTCCATAAATGGAGGAGTTGCATTCACAATGATTTTAATAAAAAGTCCGTTTTTCCATAACGCGGCTGAAATTCACCAAAACCGCGACATGATGCGCAAGGTCAGGTGACTAGATACATTAAATGAGAGTTGAATCAAAAAGGGTTCATGGATGTGAAGGATTTGCGTTCACAAGATTTTTTATATGAAGGCACATTTTTCCGTCACGCGGCTAAATGTCATCAAACCGCGACAACATGCGCTTGGTAAAGTGACTGAGATCATTTTGTGAAGTTTCAATCAAATCTGTCCATAAATGGAAGAGGAGTTACGTTCACAAGAAGTTAACTAAGAAATTTCCATTTTCCATGACGCTGTGTAATTTAATCAAACCCCGACAATCTGCGCTAGGTTAAGTGGTTAGGAACATTTTGTGAAAAGTTTCTTCCAAATCGGTCCATAAATGACGGAGGAGTTGTGTTCACTAGATTGTAACGTAAGGGCGTACATAAGTTCTGACATCGAGACAGACGGACGGACGGATGGACAAACTGAGAAGATGATACCAATATACGGCCACCTTCGGCGGCGTATAGAAATCAATCATATTGAAGAAAACAACGTGTCACAACAGTCTCAAAAATGATTTTTAAACCATCAAATATTCATCTATTCTCGGGACTTAAATGCACATAAAAATGTGTGGTTATGCAAGTGCGTATGATTCCCCGGTAACAATTAGTTTTGTTTGCATTCTGGAACCTAAAGGACCTATGTACAAATTTTTAGGCAAGTATTTAACAATTATTTTAGCCTTTCTTCAAAGTGAAATAAAATAATGGAAATAATGATACAATCACGTGTTAGATAAAAATGCGTTTCACGATGAATTATCATTTAAAATCTGACCAAATCCGATCTTTATGGATAGTGATGATGATAAAAATAAGTATATGAAAGGTTTAGTATAGAAATTAAAAAAAGAATCCCAAACAAACCAAAACGAACATACGACAACAACAACAACAAACAAAAAAATCAACAACGAAATGACGCACGTACAGTCAACATCGTTAATATGTCATGGTAAATGAATTTACATGTAGAATGATTTCTGAATGAAATAAGAAGGAGGAGCGCGGCCTTTTAAAGAAATGAAAGAGAGGTGGTCCAATTAGACAAAATTACAGGTTATTCATCACGTTCATTTATTAAGATGTACATGTTTTTGTGTTCGAGTGTCTTCAATGACCAATGAAAAAGACTAAAACCAACATCAGCCAATTGAACCATGGAAAGATTTTATCAATTTGAATGAAATATCGACCATTTAAACGATATTGAATTGTTTTTGAACTACTTTTCAGCGTTTTTGAATAGTTTGAGTAAGGTGAATGTCAATATCTCGATGTCACTAAATTCCGATAGGTTATATTAGATTTTCCCTGTTTTGATTTATATTCCTAAGACAGTCTCCTTTTTCTCAACCACTGATCGCTAACTCCGCCAACACCAGTGAAGTTTCTTGGTTCTCGGGCTGATGTTTCTTCCTCAACTGGCCAGAAGGTAATTTCCTTGTAATATTTCAATTCTTAAACACGTTTTTTTGTATTATTTTAATTTCTAAACATGCTTTATATGCGAATCTTCTCCTCTTTATATAAAAAATATTACTATTCTCTGTCAATCACTATTAGGAGATTAAGGCGTGTAGAGCGAATCAGGTGCTCAAGCGCCTCTAGTTCCTAATTTCCCTTTTAAGGATCGAAATAGGCAAAACCTCTCCTTTTTTATCAAAAGCATTATTTATTATTCTCTGTCAATCACTATTAGGATATTAAGCCTTGTAGAGCGAATCAGGTGCTCCAACGCCTCTAGGTCCTTATTCCCCTTTGAATTATTTTCTTTTCAGGATCGAAATTGATTAGAAATGCCGTATATGTACCACCTACACGTAGGTCAGATACTTTTCCTAGCATGGTGTTGTTTGGATATATCAACATCGCGATTCACCAGGTACACTAGGAAAGGTAAGGGAGGAAACTGTGATGACACAGCTGTAACATTCAGGATAACAACATCTAGTGCATCTTTCTGTGCTTTTAAGTGTAAAACGAGAATAGAGTGCAAGAATTTCGACTATCATGAAGAGAGCAATACCTGTGTTGGATGCCGAGATCCTTGTGACGATACAACAACTACAGACAACGATATGAATGGGCAGTGTTGGGAAGGTAGGCGAATCCCCAACCCTCTCTCTCTCTCTCTCATTCTCATTGTTTGTCTGTGTATTTATGAGTGAATTACTCTCTCTCTCTCTCTCCCTCTCTCTCCCTCTCTCTCTCTCTCTCTCTCTCTCTCTCTCTCTCTCTCTCTCTCTCTCTCTCTCTCTCTCTCTCTCTCTCTCTCTCTCTCTCTCTCTCTCTCTCTCTCTGTCCCTCATGTACATACACTCGCTCTTTGTCTAAGGGCCATAATATGTAAATTATGATTTTCTGACATTCTTATTCTTCATAATTAGGATTGGATGACCAAAAACTCTAGTATAGTTAACAACATCGTAAAATTGACATTCATCTCGATCAAAACCATTCCGAAACACTTACTCAGCGCTCGATTCATTCATTCCAAACACTCCCCCAAACCATTCAAAAACGCCCTAAACTCATTGAAAAAAATAGTTCAACAATGACATTCAAAATAGATAAGCTGAAAAAATATCGCGATTTCACTGACATAAATAAAAAAATTGTAAGCGTCTGAAATATAAAGCTATTCATTGAACCTATGTGCATTTGCATAAAGGAAGGGTTCATCCTGAACAAAATTAGCGATATTGGATTACCTCCCTTTAATTTCACTCAAAACTTGCTTCTCACACTCATTCAATTTCATTCAAAAATCATTCATTTTGTTAGTTTCACGATGTTCTTAACTGTATTTGCACTGAAAAACGTGTTACTCTGACTGAGGCTTTTCATGCAATAGTGGAACATTTGTTAAAGCTGCATGCATTTATTTTATACTCCAGGGGTCCGTTTAACTAAACATCTTACGATCATTTTTTGCGTAATTCAAAAATTAAAGTTGCAGTTACAGTAGTGGCTAAATATGGAATTCTGCCATGCATCATATCATTGGAATCGTCTTACAAAGACGATTCCAATGAGATATTGCAAGACAGAATCTAATAATAAATGAAAATACAAGACACGATTTGTGATTTTTTATGAAGTTTAGTAAAACGGGCCCCAGAGGCGATAAGAACTTCAGATTTTAAATATGTTTTTCTCGATAATTTGTATCTCTTTGAGATGGTCGCTTTTCCAGAAATTCTTCACCTTGAACGCATCCGTAAATTGAGAGCGAGTATAATACATCCGTTGTTGGGAGTCATAAACATCGTAACTACAGATAGTTATCACGGGTTACGAAATTTGTATTACTCACATTTGACATTAAAATTCTCGACGAAGTAAATTACAATTCTCACGAATGTCAAAAAATTTCGCAGATAATATCTGTTTTTTCTCGACTCGCTAGCCTCAACGATATATTTAAAGATGCTTATGGTAATGGGTCCGTTATAGTTCTGCAACATTTAAGAAGTAATGAACTTTAACAGGATAAAACGAGGTTTCCATATGATTTCGTTGGGAAACCTCGGTTAAAAGTGTGAACGGTCATGAGTTTCGAAATGTTGCGGAACTATTACGGGTACACATCCTTAAATCGCTCTGATGCTGATCCCAGCGCCGACTTTGTCAAGTCGTTGCTCGGAAAGAGCCTCAGCTCTGAATTGTCCGAATTATAGGAACTACAATTAAGAACATACTGAAAATGGCAAGTTGAAAGATATTGGAATGATTCTAGAATGAAATTGATTGAGTACATTGGTCAGTTTTGAAAGAAATTAAAGAGAGAAAATATATCGATAGTTTTGTACTGAACACTGTTAGCGATATCTATTGCCTCCCTATGCATAAAAATAGCTTTCGATGTCTTAACGAACCAACCAGGCGTTTACAGAATTAAACCAAGTCAGTGAAACCGATGATCTTTTATATCGATTTTCATTTTGAATGAAGTTCTAAATCTCATCTTTTGAAGTGATTTTGAGCGTTTTTGAATGGTGCTAGTCACGTGAACTTTCAAGTGGGTGTTTGGAATAAATTTATGGTGCGCTGAGTTAGCGATTTAGAATGATTCTGATCTGAATGAGAACCAATTTCGCGATATAATCATGATCCTTATTCATTCTATTCAATATATTCATTATATTCTTACTGAAAATATTTTGTTCTTGTATAATTGCAATCCAATAAAATAAAGAAATTTGATTGGTTTAAATCGCATCACGTGGGGAAATCCATTGCACTTTATTCGGCTGTATAAAATGCAATAGGTCTTTCGGGAAACCCCCGAAATTCGATCTGCAAGTCCTGTGTTGTTGAAATATACACACTAGGATACAGTTGAAAAGGATGTCAGTTAATAATGTGCAAATAAAAAATGATATAGATGTCAATAAATACCTTAAATTTGTACAAATATGTCCATTTAAAGTGCCAAATTTCTCGCTGTTTCAGCCAGCAAACGCTTTCATATCACAATAGCGCAGAGTGTAGTTGTGTGACGTCACAACTATATATGACGTCACTTTGTACATGTTTACTTTTCATAGGGGCGCATTAAGGGATATTGGTGGTTTAAAAGAAATCGGTTTATACGAACGCCTAAAATAGGCAAAAGACAGATATTTGGCCCTAAAACTTTGAAGTATAATAAATTCGTAATACGGTTTCTTGCCTGGGTATATGACGATTTATTCCCGGCAGTAAAAATGATGTCAACCCTCGCCTACGGCTCGGGTGACATCATTTTTCCAGCCGGGAATAAATCGTCATATACCCCGGCAAGAAACCGTATAACTAATAATATCGTCGGTGAGTGATCTTTACATCGTAAGTTAAGCTCTACTAAGCTGTAGTTACGATGTTATGATCATTCACAAACAATATCTCGATATTTTTTTATTATGCACGTGCGTACTTTGTGTAATTGAAAGGCACGCCAATTGTATCTTTACTAACCGTCCATCCTGGACCTACTTCCTGCATTGAATTCAGACAATAGACGTCAAATGTACCAGAGCCGTTAAGATCAATTCTGAAAATTCCGTCATCTCTACCCATCGCCCTCGGAACGTATTCCATGCAATCGTACATATATTTAGATGGTGCTTGAAATAGATTATATGCAGATAAGAAAAGAAAATTCCGAAACGATCCAAAATAGTTTTGTTAATTGCCCAGATAACTGTAACCACTGTGAGTCGTCGTTGAATGAGTCAACAATACAAAATTATAGAGTATTGATTTCATATATTGGAATTAATTGTGTCTGACGCATTCTTTTGGCAGATTTGCCCTAGCTACAGCTACGCCAAAAGAACGAGTCCAGCACAAAATAGTATCTAAAATTAATTACCTTTTTATTGTATACTTAAATAACGTTTAACTTTTTCCATATCTTTATCTATTTTTTTACTTGAAAAATGGCGTTTTGTTTTGTAGTGACCACTTTCTCGATAACAGCAATGTCATAAAGTTTACAACATTATAAAATGATTTTGGAGTGACTTTTGAACGAAAATGAATGAATCTGTGGAGCGAGTTTTTAAGTGAAATTAAAGGGGTAACCCCAAATCGCAAATTTTGTTCAGGACGAACAGAATTAGCAATATTAATTACCCCCCCCCCCCTTTATAATTATAGATATGCATAAAAGATTATAAGTATCTTCCTTTTTTCAAAAAACGAATCAAACGCTTGTAATTTACATTATGTCAGTGAAATCGCTTTTTTTCTTGCTACACTCATTTTGAATGTAGTTAATGGTCTCATATTTTATGTCATGTTGGATCGCTTTTAAATGGTTTGAATGAGTGTTTGGAATGAATGAATGGAGCGCTGAGTAAGCGAGTGAGAATGATTTTGATCAGAATGAAAGTCAATTACATGATGTTTTTAACTGTAATTATAATTTTACCACAAAGATTACTTTTCCATTATATTTAGCGTTCGGAATAATACATCTCCGTTGCTATGAATGACAATGATAACAATGGGAAGGCGGGCAGTTTTATGTCGGGACATTTTCGATTTTGAAATACGCTTTGATTTGTTTTGTTTGAATGGGGTTTTACGCCGCTTAAAAATCTTTGTCATATCGCGTCGGCTGGAGAAACTTACAATGTATTCCTTGTATCTCTCACACTAGTTCTTATACTACATCCTTTCCCAGCCTCTACAGCTATATCACATAGGTCTTTGATTATCGACCCATTGTTGGGAGACAAATGGTCGGAAAGAACGACTGCCGCGTCGCACCCGGTTGCTCAAGAATGTCAGTCTGGCGCACTACCAACTGCGCTATGACTGCGGTTGAAATACACAGTCCTTAATATTTTTTTTCTAAAAACAAGTGCATTTGACTGAATCGGTATTCTTGATACCCGACCAAACATGCGATAATAGGAAGGGTCAGAGCCGGAGTGAAAGACGGAATAAAAGAGAAAGGCAGGATAAAATTGAAGGGAAACTGTTTCTTTTATGCAGCTTGAAAGGGGCGGTCAATATGAGAAAGGAACAAAAAAACATCAATAAAGAATGCATCATAGAATGTCACACAGAAAACATTCTGACAAAGTTTCACCCAAATCAGCCAAGTAGTCTAGAAACTTTTTTTCAAAGAATTTAAAGGGAAAACAAATGCCCTACCCTGCTAAGCCCGTCTAAATGAGCCAATCAAATTTTCGCATAGAATATTTGGCAACGGACATCCAACGAACATTTTTGCAATGTTTTATTTAAAACGTTTCAATGACTTAGGAAAAGATATAAAGAATTCAAAGCGATAAAAAGCCAAAGCCCACAACGCTTATATTCATCTGTCGATCAAAATTTCTTCGATACTTTTTTGGAAAAGGTCATCCCAGGAACAGACGGGTAATGTTCCATTGGAATTGTCCAGTGATTTAGGAGGATATGTCCTTCAAGTAATTAAAAATGCAAACGAAAATGCCACGGTCGTATAAATGGGCTAATAACACTATCGAAAACAAATTTTGGAAAGGGTTTCCCAACAAACATTTTGACAATTTTTTAAAGTAGTCAAGTAGTATATGCATTGTCAATCGAAAGAATTACGTTTTATGAAAAAGAAACAACCTGCCATATTAATTTACCTGTCAAATTTTTGTAAAGCAATCTATAGTTAAGAAAATCAAAAATTTTACAAAGTGAGTGATTTTTGGAATGATTTTCAAAAGAAATTGAATGAGTGTGTGGGGCGAATTCATCGGGGGGTATTACAATACCGCAAATTTTGTTCAGGATGAACAAAATTAGCGATGTTTATTTCCTCCCTTTATTAAAATGCATACAATTTCTATAAATAGCTTCCAATTTCCTCAGGAACAAATTAGACGCTTGCAATTTCAATTTTGTGAGTGAAATCGCGATAATTTTCTACCTATTTTTCAAGTTTGGCCTCGGTTAAGATCAGTTTGTCTCAAACAAAGTTTTATGATACATCATATATGTCTTTATTACATTTCTAGCAGTCTTATCTTTGGATTTCCCAGTGTAATACATTTTGATAGTGACGAAATCACGTTTCAGTTTCAATGGAGGACTACTTTTTCAAGAAGCTTGGCCCCTGCTCAGACTACCGAGAGAATAAATTGAAGCTCAATCACAGGTTCAGGATATCTGCATATAGGGGTTCAAACTCACAAATTTGGAGTCAATTATGCCATTTTTGTTAAAAATTGAAGCGAAAAAGCTAAAAAGGGTTGTTGATTGACACTCTCCGCTTTCAAGATCTGCCACCGAAGCTTCTGAATCACAGATTATCAAAACATACGTTAATCAACATGAACAAGCAAAACAAACTAAACGAAACAATCAGGAACAATTATATGAATGAGGGAACATCCCGATTCTTAAATTATAACTATTTTAATCCGATAGTTTCTGTCTTTTTTGACATAGAGGCGTTTTCCGAATGCTCGAAATCTGATGACATTGAAGTTTTAGCGACAAACACTCAATCCAGCCCGAGCCTAAGTTAGTTTTAAATGCTAATGTCAGGGGATTGGGTTCACAGACCTCACAATTCTTCCAATATGTCCATCTCAGTACCGAGTCGATTTCCTGAAATCCCGTTTAATGTTCACGTCATTGACAAAGTTGTCATTCCTAAATCTATTCAGTGTAAGATTTGCCCTAACAATTTTCGTTCTTCGTCTTAAAATTATTACTTGTCCAAAGAAAGGATTATTTGATTCAAAGAATCTTTATATGTCTTGCAAGTTCTAAAGCCAAATCCAAGCTTGCAACAAGAATATATTCTTTATCAATATGCGAAATTCGCAAGGGTCGAGTACGATAAAAAAATGACAAAATAGAAAACACATTCTCGTGTAAAAATCACATCAGACATAATCAGAACTTTTGATTATCCTCTATATATTTAACTCCTTAATATTAGAGAACCTCCACAAATGCTCAACTTCTTGCACAGAAGATGCAGTCTTAAAACAATAAGAATATTCCATATTGATTTACCATTAGTTGGTCAGGCAGATTAGTCTTGACATTTAATTTCAGACCCTTAATGTACTTTATGATTTTGTCTCCGTTGTTTCCCTATGCCATTTGAGAATGTTTGTATTCTCTAGAGATCCCCGGTTCGATCAAATACGGGACCTTCAACCTTTCCGACAATTTGTCTCTCACCAATAGGTTGATAATTATAGAACTATCTAAAATAGGTCAATGTCGCTCGGAAAGTATGTAATGGTTGTACTGGTGAGAGATATACTAGGAATCCATTGTAAGGTGCTCCAATCGCCGCGGTATAACAAAAAATCGACTTTGAAAGCGGCGTTAAACTCCATTCAAACAAACTAACGAATGTTTATATTCTAACACAAGTAAATATCTTACTCAATATAAGTTAATATCTTACTAATACAAGGGCCGTCAGTGACGGGGTATGCTTCACGAAAAAGTGCATGATAATTAATTAAGCTTGAAATCAACAGTCAAAATTTACGTTGAACGGTTTACCATGACATCATTTGTATGTAGGCGATAATAGCATATGCTTGACTGATGACCTTGAACTTGGTACCATCAGAAAAGACTTATCACAAGCAACACACATGTGAAATATGAAGACCCTATCTCATTCCAATTAAAAGTTATGGCCAACTTTGAGTTTTAATGATGGAAATTATTGACCTTGACAATTTGACCTTGACGATGGGTGAGATCCTTGCATTTGTTTTTTAATAAAAGGTCTTTCACAAGTAATAAACATTTGAAATATGAAGGCTATAATACTTACCGTAGCAAATTTATGGCCAATTTTAAGGTTTTTGTTTTCTAAATTCTGACATCGGCACATGACCTTGACTAATGACATTGAACATAGAACCAACAAAAATTGTTTGTCACAAGCAATGCGCATCTTAAATATGAAGACTATGTCTGTAACAAATCAAAAGTGATGGCCAATATAAGTTTTTGCGGGACTAGTTTTTTTCAAACAAAAATATTTGATATTTTAAGGTCAAAGGGTCCAATTCGCTTATCATATATGAAATTTCATTAAATTCTGACTATAAGACAAGAAGAAATTGGGAAAAAAATACATTGAGGACCCTTTTCCATTACGCAGCCTTGAAGTGAGAAAACTCAAAAATGTGTCTTGAAATTTCCTGGGAAGATTATATGTGAAGTTCATCCAATAGGGCCTAGGGGTTCCGGAGATGTGACGTCGGATGGACGGCCGGACGGAGGGACGGACCCGCGCAGAAGCCGGCGACAAAATGCTGCCCCGAATTTTTTTCGGGAGGCATAAAAGCCAACAACAATAATAATGAAATGAAATAATCATATTAGAATTGTGAGAAGTTAAGACCTTGAATCTTTTACCGAAAACAAGTAACATGTTATCATGAGCTAGAACTTCACATACCACAAGCGTTGTACTCTGTGGCATTATTCAACTGACAGGGCGTGGCTTAGCCATGTCGTAATAAGGGCGCGTTTAATTTTCAATATTTCGTGTTCTTTCTACAGTTAGTCCGCAATTATGCGAGTACCTTTACACCAAAAACCAAACGAGAGAGAGTAAAACATTTGTATAAGCTGAAGTTACGAGGGTTTGGAAACAAACGTACGAGTTAAGGTCTTAAGTATTTTACGTCGTCAATCTATAGAAATAAGTTATTGTAAATAAAAACTTATTTACCTTAATCTTAGATACAACGACCCGTTATTTAGGCCCTGTCAGGGAAATAACCATGGATTATATTTTTCATTGGAATAAACATAGATCTATTTTGCGATAACTGGTTGTCCAAGATTTTACAATATATTTTTGTGAAAATACTTTACGGTGATCTTAAATATAATCGCACGATGATTATAAGATGAATCGTGCGATTATTCTTCTTGAAAGAGGCCCACCAGACTTTAATAAATAACTTAATGTCTAGAGTCCACCAATTGTAACCTATTAAATGACTGGGCAGATTTTTTTTTCAAACTTACCTTTGACTGTTATTTGCTTTGGCATTTCTGTTTTGGTCAATTGGGAAAGGCCATTTGAAACTACAAGAAGATAATCAATAATACGTTATTTTAAATTCATAAGGAAAAATAATAATAATTTTCCTTTATTTTCGTCACTACCGTGGCATATGCTCATAAGAGCGTCGTCCATAGAAAAGTTAAGTTGGTTCGGGGGATAGAATTTACTTCCGGAGGTCGTTGTATGATAAAAGCAGCTGTTTCAGGAAAATTAGCGCGGAAATCAATTAGGCAATAAGAAGTGAACATAATGCTCCACGTGTATATCTATTCAATTTTTCATTAGATTTGTATCTCTATTTTGATTTCACGCTGAGTTCGGTCGTCATCGCGCACGAATAAGGGACGGGGCACGTACCCAATTTTATTGACCTCTTCTTTGTTTGAATTGGATGTGTGGTATTCTCATTCAACAAGTTTTGTATGTTCATGTATACCACACAAAGACCCAGTTGGTTTAATTATTTTCAACAATTAAGTGTTGTTATTGCAATAATTGGATTGAAACAACAAACCTAGGTGGCTGAATTTTTTTTTTGTTCGATATTACGAATTTTTCTGTTTCTGTTTTGTAAAACATGCAAATTGTAAGAAGGTGTTGTTCTTTTATGTAATTAAAGTGAAAGAATTTTGTGAATGGGAAGAAAGGCGTGGTTACCAGCACTTTCTCTCTTCCTAAAGATATGTCAAAAAATTTTAATATTTGGTCATGAAATCAGATTGGTACAACTGTTTACAAAACTGTTACATCTGAAAACGCTTCCAAATTACTAGTATTGTGCCAACTCTTCACATAAAACAGCTTTTCTTAGTTGTGTCAAAAGAATGATAAGATTGATTAAAATGACTCATTGGTTGTAAACTCTACGATTAAAGGCCTTAAAGGCTTGAATTGGTAATAAGATTGAGTAATAACAAACATGTGCATTTTATTAATAACAAAAATATGTCAAAAGAACGATCCTTATGATGGTATAAGCCACCGTCATAGAGCAGTTGGTAGCGCTTCGGACTGTCTACCTAGAGGTCTCGGGTTCGATCCCCGACGGCGGCACTCATTCTCTCCGAATATTTGTCTCTCACCAATGGGTTGATAATCGTAGACCTATGTGAGATTGCAGCTTGGGGCTAGGAAAGGATGTGATGGTAGTACTGGTGTGAGATACCAGGTATCCATTGTTAGGTGCTCCAGCCGCCGAGATATTTATGAAAAAATGGTGAAAGTGGCGTAAAACTTCATTCAATCCATCAATCTTATGATGGTATAATCTTTATGTGTAATTCTAAATAAAATGTGATGACAAAATAGCAATATCGAGGATATTGTGAGCCCATTTTCATAAGGTACTTTTTCGAGTGATACTTAAAAGACCTAGCCCTTTTTCACAAGGTATTATCTCTATGATAGTACAATCATTCTATTCAAGTTTTAGGTAAATCGGATGACTGTTAAGGGATAATTCTTTCAAAGTCATCAGAGAATTACCCAGGTTATTATATCCTTGAGAATGCAGTTGAAATTCATTACCTAATAAAAAATGGAAATCACAGGACCCATCTATTTCAATTTTAAATAATGAAAACATCCCGTTAAATGTATAACAATTACCAATCTAGAAGGGCTAAAAAATGAAAATAAGCATCGGTTTTATCAGTTTGAGATGACGAGTATAGATAATGTAGTAAATCATTTACTCAAAATTGTTATTCCATTCAAAATTTGACAAGAATTTTGCGGAAATCGCTTTTTTTCTTCTTTTTTTTTACATTGATAAAATTTCTCCCTGCAATTGATGACACCGTTATGAAAATGACATATTCATTATGATATCTTTTCATGGTTATTTGAAAGGTTGATAAACGATCTCAACTAATTTTCATAGATATTGCATTAGAAATATAATTTCAAAATATCCAACAGGTCTATTTCACACGCGAGATAATAGAAGTATATAAAATATGTGAATAATACACTTATAAATAGTATTTTGTTTTTCCAAGAAATAGTAGTAGAGATTTAACAATTTAATGTAGCAATGGAAACATGGCGTCATTTTTTCTTGGTCACATATGTCGTAGATTAATATTGTATAGACATTATATCAAAATTTAAAGGTACCTTTCTGTGCTCGCTTTCATGCTAGAGTTATCTGCCATTGTGTGGTATTAGTCATTTTTTAGTAAAACATTAATATTCGTTTTAGGTCTACTATAAACTCAGTACCAGCTAATAGCCATAAAACACGTACATTTTGATAGACCATAGACATGTACACAATGGCTGTTGTCAAGAAAAATCTTTGATCAAATGCATTTGCACATGTGCCATCAAAAGTTAAAAATGCACTCCTTTTTGTAATTTTCCTGGATAAAAATGCTTCAAAAACCTATTTTTTGAAGAAGTTACCAAATGAATTTTTCTCATTTTCCGATATGTTTCAAGACCATATTTTTCCTTTAACTGGTAAAATATTAAGCATACCTTTCCACGCAAATAAGAAAGATTTTGGTAATTCTATAGTGACCCCTCCTAATTACATGACGCTAATAACGCATTTTAATGTTAAATGTAATGATCCAGTCATTCAAATGATATCAAATATTGAATAGAATCTAGATAATGAAATTTTACCATCATTTTTCTACGTAATTTCCATAAGCAGAATCTTATAAAAACGGTCTTTTTTAAACAACGCACAAAAAGAGCCGTAAAAGAATCGAGAACCCACTTCCGGTTTACAGAGTCGGGATGCCGCTGTCCATTGTCAGCTTACAATAATTGGAATTCATTCTACAATTAAAATGACTTTTATTATTTAGAAGGATTTTCTTTTAAATTACATTACAAGGTTTAAGTGGTAACCAAAGATTTATCATTATATTTGTATGGTTAGCCCTAAGGCACCCCATAATTTTTATAATGTAATTTAGCCTTAGTTTGACTTACCAGATGTTGATACTGGTGTCAATGTTGTTGTTGTAGTTGAAGGCTCGCTTTTTACTGAAAATTGACAATTATGCCGATTCTAAACATCGAGAACAAGGAAGACGAAGAAGAAGCTCATGTCAGTTTCTTCACGTTTGCTTGTACTATCTCCGAAACCCTCTACGGGTATTCGTTCAGAAAAAAATTGTGAGATTTGTGAAAACAAGCAAAAATACAAACATCAGCAACCCAAGTCATTATAGCCTACAGAATGTGGTAAAAAAATTCCTAAAGGTAACACAACATCTCACTTTATATCTATAAATTTATTTTTACGCGTATTGTTTCACGCAGTTTGCAGAACGACGCCATTATCTTATGACGGCTGCTCAAACTAGCAATAAACGATCTCTTATCGCTCATTTGTATCGTTATTCCATTAGTTTTGTAACACCAATGTAATATGAAAAATATTCAACGGGTTACTTTCACTCTCGCGGCATGGGTTATACATGAATTATAAATATGGATATAGTAAGCTTATAAAAACAAAGGTGGTGGAGCTTTTTACTAGTTAAAATAAATGGAATTCAAGTAATAATAAAATGAATAAAGACTTGGATGCTAAAGTAGGATTATTTTTTTTTATAAGGTAAACAAGGATTTACCATTATATTTATATAGTTAACCCTAAAGTTGCCATTTATTTTGGTAATGTACTTGAGCCTCAATATGACTTACCAGGTGTTGATTCTGATGTCTGTATAGTTGATGTAGTTGTAAGGTCACTTGTAACTGAAAGTTGACAGGTGTGTCGATTCTTAACATCGAGAACGAGAAAGGCGTTAGATGAGCTCAATAGCAGTTTTGTCGCGATTGCTAGCACATATCCTTATCAGCTTAAGGATATTTCGTTCAATATAATCAAAGAATAACCCAGGTTATTATAACCTCAAGAGTGCAGTTGAAATTCATTATCTAATACAAATGAATATCACAAAACCTCTCTGTCTCATCTTTAAAGAATGACAACATTTCCTTTATTGGATATCAAAACCATTCTATCAATGCTTCAACTAAAACTGAAAATAAGCATCGGTTCTATTAGTTTGAAATAACGAGTGTTGATCATTAGTTAATCATAATCACAAATTTGATATTCAATTACAATTTGATAAGAATTTTGGCGTAAATCGCCTTTTTTTTCCTTGACATTTTTCCGATTAATTAATGACACCGTTTTAAAATGACGTCATGTCCATTTTTACGTCTTTTCAAGGTAATAAGATAGCGTTGATAAACGATCGTACCTCATTTGCATAGTAATTCATTAGAATTTTAACACCCATGTATTATCAAAACATATTCAACTGTTCTATTTCTACCGCGAGGTGTTTGCTGTATAATAGATATGGATATAATACACTAATAAATAGGAGTGAGTACTTTAAAAGTTAAAATAATTGGAATTCAATCTAAAATTTTATTAAAACAAGGTTTGGATGCTCTAGAAGGATTTTCTTGTGAATGCATTACAAAAGTCAAGTGATAACCAAGAGTTTATCATTAAAATTATATGGTTACCCCTTAATTTTTGTAACGCAATTGGGCCTATGTTTGACTTACCTGATGTTGAAACTGATGCCTGTGTTGATGATGTAGTTGTAGGGTCACTTATTACTGAAGTATACCATATTGTCGGTGCTTTATATCATGAGCGTTAAAGACACAGAAGGATGTCAATAGCAGCAAAAGTCGCGTTTGCTCACACATTCTCCCTCCATGTCTACGGATAATTGTTTTCAAATCATTAAAAGAATTATTAAACCAAGTAAAATACAAACATCAATTACCCAAAATATTATAACCTACAAAGTGCAGTTAAATACATTTTCTAACACAATTGGATTTTAAAAATAATCCAAATAATCTTTAAAGTATGATAACATCTCGCTTAATGTCTGTCAATTACCAATCTAACAAAGCTTAACAATACAGTGAATAAATAAGCATCGATCCTTCAGTTTTGATGACGCGTGCGGTAAATTTGGTATTACATTTACAAAAGCCTTATATTCTCTTATCAGATGGGGGGGATTTGATAAAATGTTTCCGTTCCGTGTAATGTATGACACTGTTTGTAAAGCATGCTATGTTCATTATGAGAAAGCATCGATAAAAGATCTCCACTTATTCTCATTGTAGTTTTATTAGTTTGTATTACCATGAAATATCTGAAATATACAACGGGTCTATTTCACTCGAGAAATTTTGGCTATATATGATAATGGATATAATACATATGAGTTAATAAAAGTGGAGTTTAAACAAGTAGAAAAATTGGAATTCAATCTACAATAAATGAATGAAGACTTCGATGCTCTCGTAGGATTTTCGTTTAAATTTCATTACAAAAGTTAAGTGGTAAATCATGTATACGCGGGTTTATCATTATATTTGTGTGGTTAACCCATATCTTACCGCTTTATTAGTCCCCTACCGGTGTTCACACCGGAGGGGACTATAGGTTTGCCCTCCGTCTGTCCGTCCGTCTGTCTGTCCGTCCGTCCGTCCGTCCGTCCGTCCGTCCGTCTGTCCGCTCAAATCTGGATCCCGCGATAACTTAATAACTAAGCAAGCGTTTTTGATGAAAGTTGGTATATGACTAGATGGCAATGTGTAGATTATACACATCATTTTATTTTTGTTTTTCGACTTAAATTGAGGTTGCTATGGTTACAGAAATAGTGAAAATATGGCCAAAAATGGGATCCTGCGATAAGTTAATAACTAAGCAAGCTAGTTTGACGAGACTTGGTATATGACTAGATGGCAATGTGTAGATTATGCACATCAGTTTATTTTTGTTTTTAGACTAAAATTGTTGTTGCTATGGTTACGGAAATAGTGAAAATATGGCAAAAAATATTGGATCCTGCGATAAGTTAATAAGTAAGCAAGCTAATTTGATGAGACTTGGTATATGACTAGATGGCAATGTGTAGATTATGCACATCATTTTATCTTTGTTCTTTGACAAAAAGTGCGGTTGCTATGGTAACGGAAATAGTGAAAATATGGCAACAAATGGATCCTGCAATAACTTAATAACTAAGCTAGCTAACTTGATGAAACCTGTTTTAAAATGTAAAAAAAATTATAAGCCATGTTAGTCAGGATGGTGATGCAGCAGTTCTCATTTCTTACCAACAAGACTGAAGAAAAACATCTTGGATCAGACAAGGTAACTGTTATTGATACTATTTCTTGCATCTGTCTATTGCTTGCATGAATTGTATAGTGGGCACAGCAGAGACAACAACTCATGTAAGTCTTGTTTAACCCTTTCCAAAACAAGACCTGGTTTTGACGTCCCTGATAGAATTGGCGTGGGAAAACATTGAGACAAACGAAGCCGGTAGGGGACTTTATGTGTTGCATACAACACCAGATACTTGTTTTTTGTAGATCTAGTGCAAATTGGCCTAAGCTTAACTTATTACTACTTGTGACTACCTATATATTCTCTCACTTATAAATATATATTCTGTTACACAAATATACAGTTTCTGTGTATCTATTGTGTACTTTCTGCAACAACTTCGTTTTCACTTACATTTCGTTAAATTTTATGCTTTACAAATTATTTCTGAATAGAGACGCGTGAAATTAAAATTATGCCGTGAAATGTCATTACTGTAAATCTAATTCAAGTCAAGGCCTAATTAGTATCCAAATACTTGTACGTATTCTAGAACTGCATTTTTTCGAAGGACCTGGTAATTTCAATGTTAAGTCCAATTGTAATGAATTTTTCTATTCAGTATAGCATTTTCAATAAACTTTTATGTCCAATGCAGTTAGAATAATTCGTATTTCATGCTTATACCTGAATCCGAACCAGCAATTAGCATTTCCTGAAATATCTATGACTAGGCATTTCGCAAAGAGGATTAATACCCTCATAAGCGCTTGTACCAAATAAACAACCATAAGTGCATAATGAATATTTCTTAGCCAGAAACGGTTCTCGATTGGGACCCCTTCGACCTGCATGTTCCAAAAACAGGAGGACACTTCCTTGGGTCATGGTCAACATTTGTATAAAGCTTCATGATTCTACGTCAATTCGTTCTGAATTGAGTCTGGAGACGTAATTTTACACTAAGTTCAAATTTGACCTTGACCTTTAACATTTATTACCCAAAACAATTAAAGACACTTTCTTTGGCCATTGACAATAATTGTTTAAAGAGTGTTATATGTCAGCTTGTTCTTCTGTAAGAGTCAAGAAACGGTTCTAAGACAAAGTTCAACTGTGACCTTGATCTTTGGCCTTTGGTACCCACAACAACGATGACTTCCTTAGGTCATTGGGTATAGTTGTGTTATGTTTCATGTTTCTAGGCCAAATGCTTCTTAATTCAATAAACTCTCTCTACTTTGAAGGTGGGGGTATTATAAACGGTTCGGAAAATAAACAAAGATATGAGAAATAGTTCGTGAAATTTTGATTGGCCCATAGATTTGGGCTTGACAGGGTTAGGCTTTTTTTTGATCCCGAAAGCTTTAAACATCTTCTCCTCAGTAACCAATGGGTAGGCGGGGTCTATTTTGACTTTCAATTCTTGAAATAACAACTCCTTCTAAACACTACACTACTCAAAAGTTCTAAGCGGTCACCTTACCTTTCTCCATTATTCACACATTTTCCTTTTTTATCTTGAAATGTGAACTTAGTCTTTCGAAAGAGTGGTCATTCAGTCATCATCCTATCCAATTGTTTTGTAAAATCATGCATCAGCAAGTCCTAAAGGCGGAATTAAATGCATGTACCCTCAATTTCAAAAGTCACAAATTTGACACTTTTAAGAGAAATTTGAATTTTTCGATACTTGAAAAATGCAAAGCCTATCAATCTTTTGTACTTATATCAGTGGTACAATGCCTTTGGACTTCTAAAATTAATAAGAAATGCCAAAACGTTCTACACTATCCTTATCCTAACAAGAAATGTCAAAAATAACCCACCTACCAATGTTAACTTTGAAATCGAGGGTACTCCTACTTTCGTTTAATTTTAAAACATTTCTTGTTGAATTATTTCACTGAGTTTTCTCTTGTTGACTTCATAAATGCTTTTGCTACATCATTCAAGCAAAAAAGAGTTGAAACCATGCGGCGTTCTTTTACATATGACCAAATAGGCAAGTGGCCGCTTAGGAGTTTTGAGGAGTGTAGTCAAATGTGAATAAAACATTTTTTTTTTTGGGGGGGGGGGGGGGGAGATCCACTCGACCAAAAGAGAAGGAGGGGGGGGGGGGGGGGTAGATATACGCTTCCGTACGATGTACGAGTTAAGAAAGTTCTCTTGGCCTTTTCTTTTTCTTACTATTAAACTTTTTTCTTTAAACCTGATATTTTAGAAAGATCTAAAAGTTTGATTTCGATTTTTGAAAAGAAAAAATGTGGTCACCGTGCTTAATTTTTTCTCAGAGTCGTATGAAAATAAGTACCTAAATCATTTAGTGCCCTTTAGGTTTTGCCTTTGAATTTCTTTGAAAATAACCCCTTTGATTTGAAAGTATTATTTTTGGACAATTAAATATTCTGAAAGCAATAGATTTATATTTTATCTTAAAACGACAACCCATTCCACTAAATTATTACAAAAATTTGGAATTTTGATCAAGCAAAAGAAAAAATATGACATCTTTATTCGGTCCATAATAGAGGTATTTTTCCTTTAATATGAAGGGCTACTAATACTCGTTTTACAGTAAATTAAATATAGTTCTACTATTAAACCTTTTCTTATACTTTCAATAAAAAATTGTGACATAATGAAGAACATTTTGATATGAAAAAAAACTGGGGTAACATTCCTACTTTTTTAGATATTTTAATTCATTTGTTAAAATAAAAAGAGGTAATTCACGAAAAATAATAAAATTTAAAAACATATTTTTCAATATTAGAAATTACAGATTCATTGGTATTTTGGTTCAGGGGTATGAGGAAGGGGTTCTTTTTAGCATTTTCATAAGTTTTATTTACCTTCTCTCCGAAATATAGGCAAGGAGTAATACTGAATACTTGCTTGATTTTTTTCTCCGAATACTCTAAATTCGGAAAAAATGCCCCAAAATTGGCGAAAGATTTTTTTTTTCTTTTTTGAATTTATACAAATATTTGCATGTTTTGTCAGCCTTTCATGCATCTCTATACAAAAGCGTAGTTTAAATTTCGATTATAAGGATCACAGAAATGCAAATGGTTTTTATACGACGCCGGAGGCGGACGTATATTGGCGTAATCTTCTCCGTCTGTCCGTCCGTCCGTCGATCCGTCTGTCCGTCCGTCCATCCGTCCCTCAGTCCGTCCGTACGTCCGTCCACTTTTCTTGTCAACGCAACTCCTCCTAAGTTTCTGGCTGGATCTTCTTGAAACTTGGTCAATGTTATCACCTCAATTGGTAGATGTGCATGAAGGAAGGATTTTATGGTTCGTTGATTTTTGCCAGAGTTATGCCCCTTAAAAACTTAACTCTGGGTCCACTTTTCTTATCAACGCAACTCCTCCTAAGTTTCTGGATGGATCGTCTTGAAACTTGGTCAATGTTATCACCTCAACTGGTAGATGTGCATGAAGTAAGAATTTTATGGTTCGTTGATTTTTGCTAGAGTTATGCTCCTTAAAACTTAGTCTCTGGGTCCACTTTTCTTGTCAACGCAACTCTTTCTAAGTTTCTGGCTGGATCTTCTTGAAACTTGGTCAATGTTATCACCTCAATTGGTAGATGTGCATGAAGGAAGGATTTTAATGGTTCGTTGATTTTTGCCTGAGTTATGCCCCTTAAAAACTTAATCTCTGGGGCTTATTTACTCAGTTATGCTCCCTTAAAATTTAGTATCTATGGTTTATTGAAATTGCAGCCTTGTGAATGCAACTCTTTCTAAGTTTCTGGCTGGATCTAAATGAAACTTGGTGGATGTTATAACCGAAATTGGTAGATGAGCATGAAATAAGGATTTTATGGTTTATTGATTTTACCCTAAGTTATGCCCCCTTAAAACTTAGTATCCAGGGCTTATTGAAATTGCAGCCTTTTGAACGCAACTCCTCCTTACTTTTTGTCTTAATTTAAATGAAACTTGGTCAATGTCATCACCATAATTTGTAGATGTACATGGATCAAGGATTTTATGGCTCATTTATTTTTATATGCTTACCCATCTCTGTGCTTGTCGTTTGGTTTGGTGAATTAGTTGTAGAATCTTCAGAGCCTGTAGTAAATAATATTTTTTGGTCTTTTCTAGTGATAAAAATAACGAAACTTACACCCAATTCATAACCAAAAGTTAATTTAGTTCCATGAAAAGCCTAAATCTAAGATAAAAATGTAAATACATGGTTAAAGATAACACCATCGTGAAATAGACTAGATGAATGACTTTGGAATGATAAAGGAATGAAATTTACTGATTATGTTGACCGCGTTTAGAGTGAAATTCGAGGGAGGTAATCCAATATCGCTAATTTTGTTCAAGATTGACATAATAATCGACATTTATTACCTCCCTTTAATACATTACGCATACTGGTTCCGTGAAAAGTTCTCTATGTTAAACGAATCCATCATACGCTTATAAAATTCATTTATGTCAGTGAAACCGTGGAATTTATCGCCAAATATCTATTTTAAATATGTGATTTTTGAGCGTTTTAGAATGGTTTAAGTGCGTGTCATGGTTTGCAGAAATATTTCTTAACCATGAGGCTAATACTAGCTTACGCTGTGTTAACTAACCCAAAGGTGAGATTAGATGCGCTAGAAAAATCCTACTGCACACCGATGATAAACAATTGCTATATAAAGCAAAAAAAAAAAGAAATTTCTTTGAAAAATTTAAGTAAACACTGCAATGAATCTTAATAAACCCGATTTTATTATTCCATTTATTAAGATTTTTTAACTTGTTGATATTTAAACAATAACGATTCAAACAGAGAAAAATATAAAAATGATAATCATAGCAATAATATTCATAATAATAATACTTTTAACTATTATTCTGTCCGTCATCTTATTCATTTATTATTCATTTTGTCATTACGGGGATAAATTGCACCTTTACACATCAAATTATTACACCAAATTATAATATAGGGATGAGTGTCTTTTTCACTGCGTTTATTGGGGTATAAAGTGCAATTGCCTTAGCACATGGCAAATAACGCCCGTAGGGCGTTATGATTAAGCAATGTGCTAAGGCAATTGTACTTTATACCCCAATAAACGCAGTGAAAAAGACACTCGTCCCTTATAATTGCAATCATCTAGATCGAAGAAACTATTGAAATACTCAGCCAAACATTTAAGCTTCAAGTCTACTTTCGCATATAAATTACACGATCTATTTTTAGATCATGTATTGTTTATCTCGCTATCGAAGTGAAATGTCATATAATAAAACAAGTGATACACAAATAAAAGACAACCTTGAAATTCGTAGAGGTACTTATGACAAAAAAGCTTGTTTCTGCCAAGAAAGTCTGTATTTTTAAACGAAAACGGTGTGGTCGGTCTTAGTTGAGAGGGTTGCTTGAAAGTCTTCGTCGACTCGCTGTTTTCTAAGTTTAGGTCGGCTCAGAATCAGAATTGCATGCTTGTAATCGTAAATTCTTTCGAAAATATATTAATTTATATTAACAGTTTGAATAGCAATGTTGCGTTGATGATCTGGATATAGGTTAATTCGAGTTCCTATTTGGGTCGTGTTATCAGCGAAGCGAGAGAAACATGGCTGCCATTACCGTTTCGATTTTTTGTCTATATTCACGTCGAGGCGCCTTAAGGAAACATTAGAGGTAATACCGGAGCGGCCGTAGCTATCAATGTTTGTCAGGTCAGCATTAACCAATAAAAATGCTAGAATTTTCTTTGCAGTATAATAAATATATATATATATATAGTGTGGTAGAAATGCGAACGACTTCGTATGCCTGTTGAATTTTTTAATATCTTTTTATAAATATAATGTATAAAACCATTCAAGTTTAGTCTTTCGGTTCATCAGTGTATCATTTTTATTACGTACGTGCGTACTGTGAGTAATTGGTAGCAACACCATTGACGATTAGCGTAAAATGTAAGTGTATACAAATATCCTTGATTGATATCACATGAATATTTTTAGAACAATGACATTATGCGGTTTTTTTTAGATACTAGCATTACTGTGCAAAACATCGACGAAAACAAGGCAAATAGAGGTTATAAGATCATTTTAATACTAGCTTAGTATACTGTATGAACAATCATTTAACTCGGTTGTGGGAATTGATAATTGTCTCGACAGAGCCTCGGCAGTTATCAATTCCCACAACCTCTTTCGATATCTTATTCATAAAAAAAAAAACATTAAGTACTTATTATATACTGCTCTAAATAAACTCTGGCGGTTACAGTCAACAACATCGTGAAATTGACAAGGTGAATGTTTATGGAATGATTAAGGAATGAATGTGTGGAGCAAGTTTTGAGTGAATTTAATGGGAGGTAATCCAATATTGCAAATTTTGTTCAGGATGATTACCTCCCTTTAATAAAATATGCATACAAGTTCCATAGATATCTCCCTATTTCTTCAAGAACCTACCAGACGCTTATAATTTGAATTATGTCAGTGAAAACTCGACTTTTCATTTTCCAAATTTATCTTAAATGACATTGTTGATTCTATATTTTTCAATGGGTTAGATCGTTTTTGAACGGTTTGAATGAATGTTTGGAATGAATGAATAGAGCGCTGAATGAGCGATTTAGAATGGTTTTGATCGGGGTGAATGTCAATATCACGATGTTTCTAACTGTATCCAAAATAAGATACCGCATCTTATACAGATAACGCCAAAACATTCTGGAAAGGGTCAATATGTTAAAATCAAAATGAATTACTGCATAGCCTATGCCCCACTTTGAACAGAATAATTCTTATATACCTACCAGTAACTAGTACCAGATACTAGTACAAATATAGCTAAAACATTCTGACTCGATATGAATTTTTTGATAGCCTTAGCATGAATTGGTCAGTGAGGCCTTTTTTAGCTCACCTGAGCACGAAGTGCTCATGTGAGCTATTGTGATCACCTTTCATCCGGCGTCCGTCCGTCGGTCGTCGGTCGTCGGTCGTCGTCCGTCGTCCGTCAACAATTTCTTTAAACGACATCTCCTCCTAAACTACTTGGCCAATTTACACCAAATTTAACAGATGTTGCTTAGGTTGTCCCCTTCAAAAATAGCTAAAAGAATTGAAATCCATGAAAAACTCTGGTTGCTATGGCAACAAACAGTGAAATTTTAAGAAAATCTTTAAAATTCTTCTTCTTCTCAACCAGTAGTCCTACAGACTTAAAACTTTGCATGGATGATCAGTTCATAGACCTGAATTAAAATAGCTAAAATCATATCTTTTGGGCCACCAGGTGCGGAGCACCAGGGGGGAGGGGGTAGTACTTTGGGTAAATTTTGTAATCTTTAATCTTCTTCTTCTTTGGAACCAGGAGCCCTACAGACTTGAAAATTGGCATGGATGATAAGCTCATAGACCTGAATAAAAATAGCTAAAACCATATCTGTTGGGCTGCCAGGTGCGGAGCACCAGGGGGGAGGGGGTAGTACTTTTGTGAAAATTTTGTAATCTTTAACCTTCTTCTTCTGATGAACTAGGAGCCTGACAGATTTGAAAATTGGCATGGATGATAAGCATATGGACCTTTATAAAAATAGCTAGAACCATGACTGTAGATTCACCAGGTGCGGAGCACCAGGGGGTAGAGGGTAGTACTTTTGTGAAAATTTTGTAATCTTTAACCTTCTTCTTCTTCTGAACCACAAGCCCTACAGACTTGAAAATTGGCATGGAGGATCAGCTCATAGACGTTGATAAAAATAGCTAAAATCATGACTGTAATGCCACCAGGGGCGGAGCACCAGGGGGGAGAGGGTAGTACTTTTGTGAAAATTTTGTAACTTTAACCGTCATCTTCTAATGAACCAGGAGCCCTACAGACTTCAATATTGGCATGGATGATAAGCATATGGATCTTAAATAAAATAGCTAAAAGCATGAATGTAGGGCCACCAGATGCGGAGCATTAGGGGGGGGAGGGGATAGTACTTTGGATCAATTTTGAAATCTTTAACCTTATTCTTCTCCTGGATCAGGAACCCTACAGACTTGAAAATTGTAATGGGTGATCAATATATTGACATTAATAAAAATAGCTAAAATCATGACTGTAGGGTCACCAGGTGCTGAGTGTCTTGGGGAGGGGGTAGTACTTTGGATCATTTTTGAAATCTTTAAACTTCTTCTAATGAACCAGGAGTCCTACAGACTTGAATATTGGTATGAATGATCAGCATATGGACATTAATTGAATTAGCTAAAATCAAGACTGTAGATTCACCAGGTGCAGAGCATCTTGGGGGAGGGGGAGTGCTTTGTTGAGAATTTTGAATCCCTACAGCCTTTATATTTGACATGGATTGATCAACTCATTAAAGAAAACTTTGAAAGTCTCAGACTCAGCCTGTATATCTGGCATAGATTAGCTGATCACAGACCTTTTATGAAAAAAGCTTAAATAAATAATGACCAGGGGAGGAGCAGAGGGGGGGAGGATTATTTCAAATGTTATCTGATTGAATAAGTGAAAATCTCTTTTTCTGTGGTTGCATGGACATACCTAGGTAATGAAGCTTTTTTCTCAGGTGAGCGACCCAGGGCCAACGGCCCTCTTGTTTTGGTTATATGATCAGATACACTATAAGGGCCACATTTTTTGTACGATCAAACCTAAAATTTGTCAGAATGATTGTGCTGATGTATCCTCGGACAACTTTGAAATTAGCAAAAAGCAGTTAACGAGGTCAGATCATAGTAAAAATCTTATATGCACAACCTGAAACTTATGGAAATGAATGTCTTCATAGAATCTTGAAAAAAATGAAATTGGTTCCAATTGACCAAAAGCGAGACCACGAGATCATTTTTTTTGCACGCACCTCGTATGGAATGTAGTGGAAACAATTTTATTTTCAATCAACGTGACTTGTATACGTCACGATTAGAATTATCAGGCCGAGTAAGTAATCTGCTGTTTGATTTTCAATGGTCTACGGGAGATCAATCATTAAAATTTGATGTATGAATGAATACTTGACTGGTTATCTCCCCTTTAAAGACTAAAATAAATTTTTAAGAAATCTACTCTTTCTAAACCATCTAAACCGATTTTAATGAAACTGAAGACCTCTAAAGAGCCAAAATCGTCACTGTTGGACAATCATTGGCAGAGCATATGTGAAAAGGGGAAAGGATCAAGTTGCTATTCAAAATACCCCCCCCCCCTTATTCCTCTAATCAAGGAGGCTAACTGCGATTATATTTAGTTAAAGCACCAGTTCGTATACCTTTATGAAAATAAATGAAACCATTGCTTTTAAAAGCTACCAGAGGCAGAGCACGAAAGGGAGGGTGTAGGCCTTGGGCTAAATAAAAGTCCTAATATATCTTAATCAAAACCACAGGCTGATAGCCTTTATATTTGCCATGGATTATCAATTAATATATGCCTTTTATAAAAGTACATCAATCAATTAAAGTCGGAAATCCAAGGACCTGGGGAAGGGGGTAAATCTCAGAACCATAGAGAAATCTTAAAAAGTAGTGAAACCATATTTCTAATCTCCACCGTATTAGGTTGGAAGAGTTTCAGTGAACAAACTTGAAATGATAAAAATATATGAAAATCTCTTTTTCTGGGGTAATAAGACAGATCTAGGTTAAAGAGCTTTTTTAATAAGGTGGGCGACCCAGGACCAATTTCCCTCTTATTTCTACGTTATTTAGCACTCTTCTATATAGTCTGCTGCGATTTATTTGAATTTAGACCAATTAAAGTCAAGTTTGTCTGGTTATGGGTGAAATGAAATTTAGTTAAAAGGTTTGATTCAAATAAGTGTTTTTCATGTAAAATAGTTTCATTCCGTGTAGTTTTAATATATATTAGTTATACATATTCACTTCTGATAGCTTGTAAAAATGTCTCAATTCGGAAAAAGTCAGAATTTCGTCTTAAAGCATGTGACTTTCATTACTTTATATTTTGAAAACCTCTTTTCATGCCCCACCTCGATAGTTCAGGGGCATATTGTTTTTGTCTTGTCTGTTTGTCTGTTTACACGTTTGTCCAAAGGAACTTTTACAATTTGTGGTAGCTTTTGATATGATAGTGGAAGAGTCTTCATTTTTCACATGTTATTCTGCGTAATTAATGAACTGGCAGGGAGGGGCTTAACCGTGACATAATTAGTCTGGGTTATTTAAATTTTTAGTTGGTTATCATCGTGAATGCATGCAAATAACTGTATCCTAAAACCTAAAGGATTCACGTGCTTTGAGAGATTGAACACATTTCATCGTTTGGTTACCAAGGCCGCGTAACTTCAGCTTGATTACGAGGATTTGGTACCAATCTACGATTCAAGGTCTCGAGTTATTTATGTCGACTCTCTTTAGAAGTAGGTTATTTAAGACAAAAGCTGATTTCCCTTTACCTTAAGTGCAACGACCCGTTACTTAGGCTCCGCCCTGCAAGGGCATAAATCATGGATAATAATTGTGTATTTCTGTTGGTACACGTAGCATCTTTAAGGTTCATGTAGAGTGTTTAAGACCCAATTTAAGGGTATTCATTTGCCAAGAAAAAGCAGTATGTCCAGGTATATTATATATCAAAATGAAGCTATTTTTGAGCACAAGCAGTTGAAAAACATAAGACTGTTATAGCTATAGCGGTATAGCCAAAACATTGTAGAAAAGGGTCATTTTGTACAGAACAAGCAACTGCATGACTGTTGGATAAAATTGGCTAATATTTTAACAAAGTACAGCCTAAAGTACAACCCAGGTACCACTACAACCATTGGTATAAAACTCGGCCCCAAAACATAGTTATGCAAGCAATTTATTTTGACTTATTTTATAAACACATATGTCATATATGTCATTCTAATTTTGTAAACGTGTAGATCTTTTTAGGGTATAGTGTGTAATCACAACATAAATAGACATTAATTGTTTATATACCTGTAAGGTTGTTTAGCAATATATCAATTTCTATTTCACAGAATGATAAATATATAGTAATATTGTAGATCATTGAATTAAAAAAAACTATAATTTGAAATAAATCGCAGAAAATATTTCACAATATTATGGTGTGATGTTGCACCATACCTAGCATCTATTTTGAAATAGACCAAACAGGTTTGACAAGTATGTTGACAAAATAAATGGAATTGATTGTTTCAAAAGAGCCTTTTGAGACTGAGTTTTATATCTAAGGTTGTAGCACTACCTGGATGGTACTTCAGACTGTACTTTGTTAAAATATGGGGCAATTTCATGCAACCGTCATGCAGTTGCTTGTTCTGTACAAAATGACCCTTTTCCACAATGTTTTGGCTATACGGCTATAGCTATGGCGGTCTTATGTTGCTTAACTGCTTGTGCTCACAAATAGCTTCATTTTGATATATAATATACCTGGACATACTGTTTTTTTCTCGGCTGATGAAGTGCCCTAAATATTGGGTCTCAAACACTTTACATGAACCTTAAGGTAATAAGCCATGGTCAATGTAAATTTTTCAAGGTCAAATTCATGGAAATTTAAGACTTTAAGTTTGGTATTGCCATTGATTATTGAATAATATTAAGATTAGCTGTTATTTACTTTATTGTATCGAAATACTGTATCGGAAGTATGGCAATGACGGGGGCAATGTTGTTTCACAAACACATCTAATTGAAATCTAGAGAAATTAAAGCCAGTGGAGGGATACAGCCCCCTTTGGACCTAATGTTCATTTAGCTGGCCATACTTTTTTTATTAGCAATTTAAATGTGTCTAGAACCAGTTCAATAAGTCCGTACATGAACCCTTATTTTCTTCATTTTCGTTTACCCTTAAAAATAATTTTATCTTTTTTTCTTTAATGCTTATCGGTGGTTTATCGAGAAATAACGTAGATTATCATTTGATAATCTCACAGCAAAAGAAGTGAACTCTAAAACATACCCTGCTTTTGTGCATTTCATCCTATCTAATGCCATCTATGCGGGGAGAAATAAGTGACGTCACAATGAACGTTGCATATCAATCACGCGCAAAATGACGCGCTTTACGAAAATATGTCCTAGAAATTCTCAATTTGTCTCATCTTTGCAATAAAGAAATAGAATAATCGTTTATTTTTCGAGTAGGATCGATTAAATTTTCATTTCGTGAACAGCAAAAGCTATATTTCAACTCGTGGCTCCGCTACTCGTGAAAATATAGCTTTTGTTGTTCACTTAATGAATATAAATCGATCTTACACTGAACCAAACGATTATCCCCTATTCATTTAACCTTAATCACGCGTTTAAGTTCTCCTTGGAAGGTAATATTTTGTGATTGTATTTTAGGTATTTCTTCGAAGGACCAACGGAAGCGTACAATTCAATCGAACTTTTAAGGAATACGAAGAAGGTTTCGGCGATGTAAATGGAAATCACTGGACAGGTAAAACGCACGAATATAGCCCCAAAACACAGGCATCTGTTTCATAATACGAATTCTAATTTGACCTACTTTGCCAGGTAAAAAAGGACGTTCAATATATTTGATATATTCGATATTACACGTGTGTTTGAACACCTTTGAAATAATTATGCACATGATCAATGACCGTACGCTAATTTGTTGTCATGTAAACCACGACACAATGGACGTCATGACATGAATTTGTTTGCACAGAAAAGTTTATTCAACGCATGTACCTGTCAAACCTCATCTATATTCTAAAAATGTTTTCATTCATAAATAATACAAATTTAAGTTTGACTATCAGATTTACATACACTCCTCAAAACTCCTAAGCGGCCACTTGCTATTTTGTTCATATGTTGTAAATGTCGCATAATTTCAGCCCGTTTTCACTTGCATAATATAGCAAAGTCATTAATGAAGTCAACAAGAAAAAGTCAGCAAAGAATTTCGACACGAAAATGTTTTAAAATTAAGCGAGGTTAGGAGTACCCTCGATTTCAAAGTTAACATTGGTGGGTGGGGTATTTTTGACATTTCTTGTTGGGGTAAGAAAAGTGCGGGGGGTTGTGACATTTCTTTTAATTTTTTTAGTTTCACATGCGTTCTACCACTGATATCGGTACTTAAAATTGATATGATTTGCGTTTTTCAAGTGTTGAAAAATTCAAATTTCTCTGAAAATTGTCATTTTTGTGACTTTTGAATTTGAGGGTACAGTCACTTGATTCCGTTTTAGGGATTTCCTGGTGCACGATTTTACAAAAGAATTAGACAGGATCATGTCTAAATGGCTACTCTTTCAAAAGGCAAAGTTTACATTTCGAAATAAAAGCGAAAAATATGTGAAAAGTCGAGAAATGTAAGGTGGCCGCTTAGAACTTTTGAGTAGTGTAAACCGTCTTTCATGATTGACCACTTAAATTATGTTTTAAAAGTAGTGTTCAAGTGAAAACTAAACGTAAAACACTTCAATTTTAAGAGTCAAATTATATGGAATGATTTAAAAAATAAAACATTATACTTATTAACAAATATAGCAGGTATTTGGAGCGTTGCAGGTTATTTTAAGTTAGCCTCTTTGTCAGTTTCCAGAGCGGGCCTTTTTATCAGCTCTGATAGTTGGCCTTTTTTGACCCTGGTTTTCTGACCCGGGCTTTTGTGACCCGACACCGTTTCAAACAGTTTTCATTTCTTTTCTGAAGTTCATTTCTAGAGGAATTTACTAAGTGCAGTCTCATTTATGCGAAGAGTACACAAAATGCCCGAATTATCTTTAAACTTTCACAGGATGATTGATTAAGGTCATAAGGCTCGTCGCTTTTGAAAATAGGGAACATTCGTCGGAAACCACGGGAAAAGTCAATGACATAACAACCATTACGCTGGTGCGTCATACAAATAAATTTTCTTTCGAAATAAATCGCTGATAGATGATAAGGCATGGTAACTACAGGGTGTAAGCTTTAGTTACCATGTTTTGATTACCCACCAACACTCAAATCTTATTAAGGGGGAGTGAGTGGATTATCCTTTGTCAAAGACCACATTCGCCTTTATCCTGTATAATCTTTGGTGACGCCTTCGGACTGCGTCAAAATTTCAAAATCCTAGCTACGCCCATGAAGGTTGCTTTGAGGAAATAATTCAGTACAACTCTATATACGCGATAAGTCGAACCCCGAGAACTGTGACAACGACAATAGGTTTTTCTTTACGAAAACAATTTAAGGTTTCTTACTGAAACATCTTTAGGCGTCTGCTAATTTGTATAGATACAGTTAACAAAAATCGTGAAATTGATAAGGTGAATGATTTTGGAATGATTATGGAATGAAATTGAATGAGTGTGTGGAGCGAATTTTGAGTGATTTTAATGGGAGGCAATCCATTATCGAAAATTTTGTTCATGATGAACTAAATTTGCGATATGTATTACCTCCCTTTAATAAAATATGCATAGAAGTTCTTTTAATAGGTTCCTATTTCTCAAAGAACCAATCAGACTTATTTGATTTTTATTATATCAGTGAAATCGCGATTTTGTTCTTGTTTTATTAATTTTGAAGGTAGTTGTATGTCTTATATTTTTTAGTCATTTTGAGCGTTTTTGAATGGTTTGAGTGAGCGTTTGGATTGATTGAATGGAGCGCTGAGTGAGCGATTTAGAATGATTTTGATCGAGATAAATGTCAATTTCACGATGTAACTAATTGTATATGTTGCAATCTAAATGTTTTATAACAGCCAGTATACACATTAAGTTGTTTATATATTCCAATTTCCTCTCTTAAATAATAAATATTCCCGATACATATATTATTTTCTCAAGATGTCGATTAAAAAGAATTTGAGGTGAATTTTATCCATAAACAGTGTTTTTCTATTTCTTTTTGGATTTTTAAAACAGAAAGAGGAAATATTTGAAAACTCTTACAGTTATTTACATCGTGAAATTGATATTCACTTCAATCTAAACCATTCTAAATCGATCACTCAGCGCTCCAATCATTCATTCCAAACACTCACTCAAACCATTCAAAAACGATCAAACCTATTGAAAATTATAGAATCAACAACATCATTCAAAATAAATTTTGACAGAGAAAAATCGCGATTTCACTGACATAATTCAAATAGTTAGCGCCTATTAGTTTCTTGAAGAAATGTGAAGCTGTGCACAGAACTTGTATGCACTTTTTATTAAAGGGAGGTAATCAATATCGCAAATTTTGTTCATCCCGAACAAAATTTGCAATATAGGATTACCTCCCATTAAATTCACTCAAAACTCGCTCCTCACACTCATTCAATTTCATTCCTAAATCATTCCAAAATCAATCACCTTGTCAATTTCACAATGTTATTAACTGTATCTGCATGGCGTTACATAAAACTCCAGCCTGCTTAATTATTAGTTATCTGAAAGGAATACCTTTTTTGAAATTATGTGCACCTTTTCAATTCGTTATGTTATTACAGATTCTGCCTAATTCTTTTGAAGCTATACCGTTTCTTCATTACATTGTTACAACGTCTGCCATTGATATTGCATTAAACAATCCCAGATTTCTTGACGTCAGGTTGCTCAAAAACACACAAGAAACGAAACGTGCAAAGGTTCTAACTGAAAACTTAAAAGGCGTCTGCAAATTTCTATAAATGTGTTAGATTTCACGTGTTATGTAACAGCCAGAATACACATTATATCTTTTTTTTTTTTCAAAAAAAAATATTCCAATTCCCTTCCTCAAATAATGAATATTTCCGCTATGAATATTATCAATCTTGAGTTTACTATTAAAAAAGAGTTTTAGGTGAATTTTATCTAAAACTGTTTTTTTTTTTCTATTTCTTTTTGGATTTTTAGAACAGAAAGAGGAGATGCTTGAAACCTCTTATCTGCCTGGCGTTAAAAACCTCCAGTCTGCTTAATTATACCCGTTATATGAAAAGAATAACTTCTGTTTTGAAAATGTTATGCACTATTTCAATTTTATGTAGCCGCCATCATAACGCAGTTGGTAGCGCGTCGGACTGTCAATCTAGAGGTCCAGAGTTCGATCCCCAACGGCGGCACCCATTCTTTCCGACTATTTGTCTCTCACCATAGGTTGATTATCGTAGACCTATGTGAGATAGCAGCTGGAGGCTAGGACAGAATGTGATGGTTGTTCTGGTGAGAAAAATACCAGGAATACATTGTTAGGTGCTCCAGCCGCCGCGATATAACTGCGAAAATGTTGAAAGCGGCGTTAAACTTCATTCAATAAATCAATTCAATTTTATTTGTATGTTACAGATTCTGCCGAATTCTTTTGATATGTTAAAGTTTCTTCACTTAAGTGTTACAACGTCTGACATTTATATCGCATTCAACAATCTCTGATTTCTTGACATCAGGTTACCCCAAAACACAAAAAAGAAAAAAAAGGAAAAGAAAAGAAAAACACCGAGTTATCTTATACGTATTACCTTTCCTGCGAAATTCGAGGTAGATTGGGAGAAATTCCTCACACTTCATTTAATGCGATATTTCTAAAAAATAATATCTTCGTTTTGTTTTATCAAAGACACATTTCCTTTTTTTTTCTTTTCAATTGTATCTGCCTTGCGTTCAGGAAAAGAAAGCACTCAGCTACCAAGCGTTTAAAGTAAACGGTGTGCTTGCTAGGGACAGGACAAGTAGACTTGTACATAGAAAAAAATGTAGAGTATAACAGTTCCAATCGATAGTGAGAAAAAATGATTTTCTTTTCCATTTTGAAATATTTTTACCACTTGGGATCAATAAAACGCAAAAAAAAAAAAAACCGCATGAGCAGGTACTTAAGTTTATACATACGACTTCCAATATCAAATTAAACAAGTCAATCAAACGAATGCATTTTCATGGTAGGGTAATCAACATCGCAAAAGTCTCACCTACTTTAAATGAATTTGTTCCTGCCAATAAAGAAGGCTTGAAATCACAAAATCGCAATGAAATAAAAAAAAAAAAGAAGAACATAAATCGTCGGTTATTATCATACAAATGAGGGAGTTTCGTTGGTTAGCTCAATATTTATTAAATATGAAACTTTTGTTTAAACAGATATAAATTTGATTGTTTTATTTAAAAGAAAAAAAATGGGGTCGTGGTGCTTATTTTTTCCACGGAGCTGTTAAAAATTGGGTAACATCAGCTATGAGTGCAGTTGAAGTTGCTTATGAAATTCTTCAGAAAATACATGCTATTGTGCAATTGTCAATAAATCTAAGCACAGTATTCCCTGTTTCGCATTTTGTTTGGAAATGAACAATCCTTTCAATTGAAATAAACACAAAATATGATAATCGAGAAGAACAATCTTTAATCGGTCAATATAATTGCTTTTCATCAAGATCAGAGTTTCAAACATTTATATCATACTATTTAACTTTTTTCTTATACTCTCAATGTTGGTATAGTTAATATGTCAAACTTTGAATGAAATTGGATGAAAGTTTTGGACTCTTTTTCGAAGAAAAAAAAATAAGTTAACAGACGAACGGACGGACGGGAAAAGGGTCATAGCTAAAAATACTGATAAGCTCCATTCAAATAAATTAAACAAAACAAATGTATTCCATAAGAAACTGTAACCTCTTTCAGTAATGTAGATACTAAGCCGTAACACTCTCCGTCATGTGCCGTAACACATTTCATCTCTATTTTTTTAGTTTAACTTGTGATAATAGAAAAGATAACTAGTACCGTTTTATTCTATTGTAATTAGTGTTTAAGCTTGCATATTTTTTTTCAATTTTAAACGCTATCTTAAAGTTATAAATGCATTTACTGTGAACTATGTCACACAGTACTTCTAATTTGCTTTTAATTTGCGAAATTCTAGGGATATGTGATAGGAATAGATATAAAAGAAAATGAATATGCGCATTATACACATTAAGCTACATGATTTATCTTTTTACGTTTTATAGATGAAGGATAACATTTTCTTTTGAAAGCTTAGTTTTTTCCCGTAAGTACAGAAACCGTGATAGTCTTCGTACAAAGGTACTTGTCCGTTGTAATAGTTCTCGGGGGTGAGTAAACGAAAACTATCATATTCTCTTGCACTTTTCGTAAGTTGATTTTCGGATCACAAGGTCGTTATCAAAAACGGGGATGTTCTCTCGGAAAACACAGCAAAACGGGTCATTCTTAGGATTCGCTGAGTGCAATCCTGTTTACTTGATTAAGTCCACAAAATTTATATCAAAGTACTGAAAGTACTGAAAGCTAGAAAAGCATAGATATTTTAGTAAATTTCCTTTTAAAAAATATTGTTACGGGACCGCTGACCGAGGGTATTTAAATAGTCAGTAAATATGGGTTCTTGGTTCGAGTCCTCGCATGGACTGCTTTAACTGCTGCTCTGTCTTGATGAATGGAATTGTTCGCCGGATTTCTGATTCGGTCCCGAAAGTGAGCTCAGCCTCTAGGGAAATTGGTTGGAATTTGAAAGAAGAGTCGAGGGGTAATTAAGATTAATAATCTAATAATAAATAATCATCTTCAGGCATAAATAAATCTGGGTTGTCAAATTACAAAATGGTTTCTATTAACAATTATTCGTTTCGGAATGGCGACGAGCAGCGGCTAGGTTTCTTACCCTCGAGATCGGACTGGACTGAGCTTCCGACCAAGATTTCCAGGAGTTTATATAGTGCTACGGGGCCGAATGGCCAAAAGATGGGTCGGAGCGCGGCCGCGACCAAGTTGCTGCCAAGAAACCGGGTCGCGGTCGCGGCAAACCGGTCAGTGGGTCGGAGAAAACGGTAGCACTACCCAAAATAACGAATCAGTAACGTTCTCTAAGTAAGAAACTTCGCCACAATTAAACTAAGTTAAATATCGTGGAAAAAGGGGGAAAGAACTGTCAAACCCTTACAAGGATCAAAGAGACTAAAAATAGTGCAGACGTTGACCTTGTGTCACGTGACATAAACAAATCTCTCGAAAAAGCGTTACGGTCACCTAAGACTCGGGTAGAAAACACCGGGTTAAAAATAGATAACATGCTGCATTTCAAAGATGATCTTCGAAGACGAAAATGCATCAAACTGCGAATAACAGACGATGACAGTTCTATCCCTTGTTAGGTATTCATAAAATAGTTAAAATGCAATCAAGTTCTAAATTGTAGCTTGCTCGGAAACGTTTAAAGTTGCAGTCAAAATATGGCGAGTTTACGGAAGGAAACTTGCCTGCCGATCAGAAAAATGCAGAAAAATAAAAGAACTAATTGCCCACATGCCCTACGAAGACACGGAGAGCTGGCTGCACGGGGTGTTTTCATGTGCATGTGGCCTCAAAATTCTGATCCGGGTCGACAGCGCATAATCTGTTTCGTGTATGCTAGTACCTACAACTAAGGGCTTGAGCAGACAGCTTTACAGTATGGGAAAGGATTACACAGAGCAAGTACTATGCAATCTCTACACAGACTGACCCCAATAAAAGGAGTGAATTATTATACACAGTAGGAACTAGAATACAGGAATATCCTAATTGAGCAAGTACAAACAACATAGGAGTCTGACTTGAACTGAGTTAAATACAGCTGATCAGAAATTGCTTCTTTACCGGTTATCAGCATGTGGAACACATCATTACCCCCCTCTAAATTTGGCAAAACTCCGATTGCCAAACTTATACAGGATTAATGAAAGACTTTTAACTGTGAAAATGAACTTTCACAGACCAGACTTATTTTCTGAGTAACAAGAAATTAATAATAAAACTCTGAACTCAATTCTAACCAGGACATAACATTAATTAAAGTCTAACGACTACACTGACTGACTTAAAAAGTAACGATTTGGTAATTGAATTAATAAAAAAAACTAGAGTCTGAAAATTTCAATGGAAGGAAACCATTGAAATAACCTTAAAATATTTCACTGAAATTTCACCGATAGTCACTGTCAAAAGATTTGAAATTTTTCACTTAAACAGAATGTCCTAAAAGTTCTTGTTAGATTCTAAGCACTAATTAATTGATTTACTGATTGCTAATAAATAACACTTGATTGTCAAATGTCTCTCAAAATTAACATGAATTTTTTTTAAATCACAGTCTTTTATAAATAAACACTGTAGAAATTTGACATCTCTGTGGTACTTCAGATAATTGGCGTTAGTGGAAACTTTTACCCTACCCAAGCAGTGTGTTCCTACGTGGTCCCTAACACTAGTTGGACTTGTCGTCATCTCGACAAGCGACTGACCCCCCCAAAGCCCACTTCCATGGCCGGGCTATGCGGGGACTTGTTCAAGAACAAGCGTACCATTACACAGACATACCAAAATAAAGTGGTTGAAAATCAGGACACATGGATTTGATTACTCTCTTTTGTGTTTTTTAGACTTTGAGTTAGATTGTGACTTTGGCTTTGGACTTGGTGCCCTGGCATGGGATGGGATGAATGACCGCTGTTGAAACTGGTGCGATTGTGGCCTTGTGTTCCTGGCTACCGCCTGGATGCCATTGCCCACACTATGGATTTCATCAAGTACACACCTCAGTGTCCTGTCAAGGGCCTCTATCTTTCTGGTCTGCTGCCTTAAGGCGTCTGCCACTACCCTGTTTCCTTCGTTAATGGCGTTCACAATGGCTAAAATAGACTCCTTGTCCAGGCTTACACTACTCCCCTCAACCCTTGGCTTCTTTGCTGTTGGCTGGTCAGGATCCTCTGCTTCCTGAAGGAGCTTGTCATTTGGGTCCACATTCATCAAAGATGGAAGAATGTCAACATTTTCGTCTCGGAGAGGGGTGTTGGATCTGGTTGAGTTTGGTGCCTGGACTATTGGGTTTCCTTTTACTGGAGCCTGCAGCTGAGGTGTTGTCTTTGTCGGTACCGAGGCTGGTAGTTGATTTGACGTCATAGCAGGGGTGGTGACACTCTTTTCTGTGGTAACTGTCGCCCTGGGACACTGGGGGGTGTTTAGGGCATTCACTGGCAGCTGAGCAGGCAAGGGTTGTCCCAAACTGGTGGAGGCGGAGAAAAGAGGGCTATTGAAATTTAGATCTGCAGGGAGCTCAGGATTCATTAATGTAGAAAAATCAATTGTCTGATAGGAAAATGCAGACTGGCATGGCATAGTGGCTGTTGCACTGGCAGAAGGGTATGGCAAGGGGGCTATCATCTGGTTAACTTGCTGCAGAGGTGTCCTCTTAGGTGAGGGTATATGTATTACCCTGGTTGGGGTTGGCACCTTCTGACTGGTAATATCTGAGAGCCAATCAGGCAGGACCGGATCCAAATTTTCCTGGCTCTCAAATATGCTGGAATCCTCAGAAATGGCAGAGGCTGTCTTTCCGGCATCCAGGTCAACCATTAACTCCTCAACTCGGACTGGGTTGGCAGACTGGTTTAGCACCTGTGTGAGATCTGTAATCCCGGTTCTGGACATTTCCTCCACGTGACGGGCATAACACCGTAGATGCCCGTGAAGGTCCTTCTTCTCAGTGCATCGGAAGTTGCACAGGCTGCAAGAATAGGGAACTCTGTCAAGGCTGACATGTTTCTAAAGGATATGCGCCACAGTGCGCCCTCGTCTGTCCACCTTCCCACAAACAGTACATCGGTATCGATGGTGGCTTGGGGTTTTCTGTTTGCTAGCCATGTTTAGCCTTCTGAAAATATAAAATGAACGGCTCCTGTACTACCGCACACTTTCTGGCTGAATTAGAGGAAACTAACTTTTGCTTAAATTTGATTTGCTGCTTTACTTTAAGTAAATCTTGGAATCTGATCACCCTTAAATTTTTGTACTGAGCCACTTTCGGTACCATTATATAGGATCCGGCTTGATCATAGGGGTTTTTAAGCATGCATAGCAACAGTAGACACCCATTTTGGTCTGCTAGCCGCGGGCAAAATTTCGACAAAAATCTCGAACAGGCTTTTGCTTTCATTACTGTTGAAAATTTAGGAACAACTCTAATTTTCTTCTAATGTTTACTTTTCAAGTACCAAACATAATAGACTATGAGCCAGTATACACCCCCCCTCCCCCCCCCAGGGGGAATTTTCGGGACTATGTTTTTTTGAAAGCCCAATGTCTAACGAGTATATTCTGAAAGTCTGCAACTTGGCTGTTGGGGCTTTTCGGAGTTATTGAGGTCAAAGGTCAACAAGTGCACTTTTTCTATGAAAGAATAAATGAGCTGGACTTGAAATGGTATATTCAACTATCTTTTCATGAAATTGAGCAGGAAATGGTTCTAGATGAATCACTAAATATTTTTCTGCTGGGAAATTTCATTTTAGGGTAATTTTATGATAATTTTTAATGAAATCAAAGTACTGAAAGTACTGAAATCGGTTCATATATAAGAGATTAAACCATAGACAATAGGCCATTTCAGACCAAAGGAGGATTTTTTCCTTATATTTTCCCATCAACTTAAACAATAATTTGCCTGAAGGTAATTTGTATCATTTGTCATTTGATTTCTATTGTATTTGTTGGTTTTAAAGCTTAAGTCAGCCAGTGCATTTAAATGAATATTATATATTTACGTAGATGAATTGAAAGGAAAACTTGTTTTTTTTTAAGTTTCTACGAATGAAAAACATTTTGAGGCAACTTTAACAACTCAAAATTATTGAAAGTATCAACTGTGGCAGCTTTGAGAGTAAACTGCATCTTCATAGATTTAATCAAAGAACTGAAATGACTGTATATCTTTGCTTATATACATGTTCAAACATAGGGAATACGCTTTTTCATTCTTAAAAGTGGAACATCCCTTTTGCTGTCTTTTATATATTGTGTTCCTTATAAAAGTTCATGTTGGTGTCAGATTGTGTCCACTGTAGTTGTGCTTTATATTAGTTTAGGTATAGATATAAAAGCATTATAGATTTACTTGTATGTATAATGAAAGTATAGATAAAATGGGACAAAAGCTAGTTTTTGCGGGTCTTTTTTGTTTGCATAAGCACTTAATCACAGTTTCTAATAATTAAAACAGTTACTCACTGTCATTTAAATATTGAATGGTTTAAGCTTTAAAGCACATAACTATTACTTTTTTATAGATCAAAGTACTGAAAGCACTGAGTGTCAAAGATAAAAGAGACCAAATTTTTATCTCTTATGAGTCAATTCCATTTTTCTTTAGTCTATCAACAGTTATCACAATTGTGTGAGTATAGAAGGGGCCATGGGCTTTCTTGAATGTCAAATGGTATTCTTTCTAACCAACTCTTTGCCCATTAAGTGGACTTGATTATTTACAATATTCAAACCTTAATGGAAAAGTTATGTTTCCAATGGATATTCACATTGTTACATATGCAAACTTGTTTCTGATGTACTGAATGCTATTTTGTTTCTCAAAATTTGTTTTTGTAAAAACATTTCATCAGAAAATTCATATTTTGTTTCTGTGTCTTAAGGCATATAGCCAATATTTTTGGAAGATAACCACCCTTTCCGGCAGATAAAAAGTAAGGGGCCTGGTAGGTCCAGTAAATTGCATAGCTAGACTGAATATCAGTATTCAAATTTAAGTTTATATGAATCCTTTTGTGAAACTTTTTCATGAAAAATTATCATTTATATAGAAGCTGATCAAAATGATGACTACATCAGCTATAAATTAATACTATTGATACTTATTAAAGAGCTCACAAACATCACAAACAAAAAGTCACACGTTTTCTTAAAATGTATGTACAGAAATCATTTTTTATCAATGGCTCTTTGAAGATTTTTTAGTTTACAATCCTTTTAATATGCTTTGTGTGTGGACATAAGCACCGTTCGCATAAAGATTTTTCTTTTTTTTTAGATTTATTTATTTTTTTTTTTTTGCTTACATTGCACACTAATCACCACAATTTACTCTTCAATCTAACAAAGATATGTTTATTTAATTTCTGATATAAATTATCTTGTAAGATGAGTATAAATATTTTCAGTTTGGTAAGTGTGAATGAGATATATAATTGGGGCTTTTTGTTCATTCAAAAATTCTATAGTGAAATCTAAAACTCCAAATATAATTTTTTGTGGCCTCCCCACACTCTTTTCTTGCCAGATTTTGAATGCAAAATACTGTAAAAAGGTCTATTAAAATACGATAAAGCTCTCTTCCAGGATGTCCACCATGACTTTAATTTAACATAAGTGTTTGTTTCTGTTTCTTACCAATTTTGATAATTTCATTAATGTATATATAAATAAAGTTCATACTCAGTGCAAATAAGTAATTACTTAAATTTTGATGAAATTCTCAGGTTATGTTGCAATACTGTTGATATTTTGAAACTGATGAAACGAAATCCTTGTTAAAATAGAATTCTTGTTTTTTTACCTGCTTGACTCATTGTTCTCACACAAGTTTTTTTTGTTTTTTTATTTTCAAATCCCCTGTCCTTTTCCATCAAAATGTTAATTCTCATGACTTAATATTTGATTTAACTTAAATTTCATTTCATTTGTAATTCTAATGCAATTTTTACGATGTTGCAGGCTTAAAAGAAAACATGAAGTTTAATGGAAACAAAGAGAAGTTTTGGAAAAAGAGATGTTTACAGAAACTCTAGATGTATCTTTTCTCTAAGACGAAGGAAAATTCATTGAACATATTCCTATTTCATTTAACAAACCACTCTTATAAAAGAGTATGTGATGACCATCAGTTTGAATTAGCATTAAGCTATGTCAACTGGTATCGTTATAAGGTTATAATGTTAAGAGATTGAATGGTTTACTATTTAGCACCCATTTTTATATCAATTTAGATATGATGCCCTTTTTTGTGTATGAAAACCAGTCATAAAATGCTAATTGTATTATGTCAATCCTCTTAGATCTGTTTCACTAATTGATGTAGGATACTTTCATAGTGGAAAAAAATCCTTGGTAGAAGACTTTTTTGTCAGATTTTAAGCTTTCGGTACATTGCTTTGTACAAAATGAATCCAACAAATATACACAAATCAGTTCAAATCTGAATAACTTTTTAACTAGATTTAATCATGATGTTCAGAATATTGAACAAACCACAGAACTAACATTACTGACAAAGGGATGAGATATGCAATTAGGGTAATTTATATAAGGAAATAAAAGTAAATTGAAAAAGAAATTCAAGATTTTAATGTGCAAATCATATTTTGGTACTTTCAGTGCTTTGAATTTCAAAATATAAACCTGTTCTCTTCAAAAATGTCTAGAAACTTTTATAGATTGATTCACCTGTTCATTGAATTGAATCATAACGTTCAGAATATTGTACAAACCAAATAACAAATATTGCTGGCAAAAGAGTGAGACATTACTTAACAAATGGAGTGAATTTGTCACAAGTGCTCCCCTTTACCAGATTTTTCTTATCAATTATGGAGAAAAGCTAAAGTAAGCAAAACTAAAAATTGCACATATGATAGTTTCAAATTATTCAATTGTATAACAATTATAAGTAAATTTGGATTGATTGGAAAAAAAATCCTGTTTAAATTGTGTTAAAAACTTTTAAATAAAATAGTCATATTTTGGTACTTTCAGTGCTTTAATTAGCTAAAATTAACCAATATGTTTACAGTTGGCTTGAACCTTTTTTGTAACTGTGTATTTTATCGAATGATTACATGCTGAACATGATCATTCCAAATTATAAGCATCTAATGACAATAAGTTGTACTAATATATATTAGTATAGTTATGACACTGGCATACTCAGGCCATTATAGTAATCACATATTGGGCACATTTAAGCAAGAAATATTAAAAAAAAAAATTTCATATGCTTAAAGGTATCCTCCAGCATGTCTAGACTAATATAATTATTGGAAAAGGAAGCAGAAAAACCTTTTAAATCATGTAAAATCTATATAAGCAAAAAACTTCGGTTTTCAGTACTTTCAGTGCTTTGATTTGCTAAGAATAAACCTGATATGTGCTCAAATGCCCTGAAACTTTTCTTTTTATATTTACCTTTAAGAATTATGTAATTTAAAATATAATTAACATCAAATAAAAACATGTATTGATAAATGGTGAAATATGAATAATAGTATAGTTATAGCTTTGGCTTGATCATGCCATGGCTTTAATCAGTTTTTGAACAAAATTCAAGCAGGAAATGTCTAATAAACTTTGCTTGTAGGCTTCAAGGTATCCTCTAGCATGCTTAGAATAAAAGAAAATATTGTTAAAGACAGAAAAAATCTTTTTAAATCTTGATAAAATCTTTATTAGCAAAGAAAATTGTTGATTTTTGGTACTTTCAGTGCTTTGATTTGCACAAAGCCTCTCTGAAAATCACACAAATGTGTTTAATCTTTGAAATAATGTTTTGGGTATTGAATTATGTTGAAAAAGGTCCAAAGAAATTATCAAATCAACAAAATAAATATAATTTTCTGACTAAAGGTATAGATTTGAATTAGTGTGCACTGGGTGACCTTTGACCTCAATAATTCCTAAAAGCCCCAACCGCCAAGTTGCAGACTTTCAGAATATACTTGGTAGACATTGGGCTTTCAAAAAATCATAGTCCCGAAAATTCCCCCTGAGGGGGGAGGAATCACCCTACTGGCCCATAGCCTATAAATTTGAACAGGTTTAACTCGTAACTATAAAACAAAATATCACTGGTATTCACTGTTGATTCAGTACACTTCTGGACTGGACTGACACCTGTTCAAATACTGATGGGTAACTATCTTCCCAAGAATGGCTTAGTCTTCATTTAGCCTGGTACACCATATGCATGGTTTTATACCATATAACATTCCAATGTTCTGCTATTCCCAGTGGGACAGCTGAGATAAAGCTCCCACCGATCTGATGTCTGGAAAAGATAGGCTCTGATCTGTCTAACCAAGGTGTTCACACAACCCTGTACAATTGAAGGCTGAAATGGATGGTGTCTGAGGAATCGGGAGCCTAACTTTGTCTCATATTTTTCTCCCCTTTCAGGATTTGCAGATTCAAGTACCCTGAGTACTTTGATTCCGGTTTTCTTCACAACTGGTGTCACACCATTATAATTTTGGTTCCCCTTGAGAACTGGTAGTCCAAATTCACAACAACCACTTGTCAAATCTAAAGTATATTCTGTCACCTTATTTGGCTCTGCTTCTTGGTAACATCCCAAACACTCATCTGTGTCTATTGAATTTTGTTGTGAACAATCTAGTGAACTCCCAGGTGAACAAGATTTCAGACGGTCTGAATAGACTCTCTCAGATTTTGGTTTCGAAACTGATTCTGTCCTTTCCGCTAAACAATTGCTTGTTTCGCAAACCCCTGATTTGAGCAACGGCTCAAATTCTGTCTTTACGGAATTACAAACTTGTGCGCGCTCAGCGCCAGATGAACGAATGTCATCGTTCTCAGGTGTAGGGCCTAGGCTAACTACCCTTTCTATTCTAGAAGCTGTCCCTATCTCGGATTCTTGCAAGAGTCTGATTTCATCTGGGTAAGGGTTCAAAACCCTAACCATACATGTAGGTCCTTGATTGACATCAACTAATGTTGAAGCTAACCGGAGGGAGTATCTCTCCTGGAATGAATCGTTAGCCTCAACCAGAAAATGACCTTTCTCAAGGTCATCATTTAATAGTCTCTCTAAATAAACAGGCACAATGGCCTCTGTTTGACCCGGAATGGAAACATCATCAGCTACAATCACGCGCCTTGGGTGCTGCATTCTGTTTCTCTGAATACATGGAATGTCCTTTCCACCCAGCTTGATGATATTCCTGCTAAGAAGAATATCTGCAGGCCCCTCACTTTCATCTCCTAAAATGTCGTATCCCAGCAATACTTCGTCGGATATATCAGCCACTATGGCTTCTCTGATGATCTCTAATGGTCCCAGAATCAGACGAAAGGCAGCCTTTCCCCTTTCTCTAATTGGGGCTCCACCGGCTCCTCTCAGGGCGGATGACCTACTCAATTTAGGTCGAGTCTCCTGGTCCATTTGATAGTAAATCTGACTGGATACTATGGTTCGGGATGCCCCAGTATCTGCGGTAAAGGTCACTGGCTGGCTTCCTACATAGCCTTCTATGTATAAGCCATCTGCTAATTCTCGACCCCCACCCTTTCTAAACTTGGCATCAGCTGAAGTGTGCATGTGGTTTTCCTGGCCTACTGGTATTTCTTCTCTTACTGGGACCTCCCTTTGGCCACAAGGGTTGGTCCTTGGCAGTTTAAAGGCTGGTTATTGTTTTCAGGTTTATTAGCCAATTTAGAATTGGCCTTCTTCCTTTTTAGACAGTCCTTGATGAAATGTCCTTCCTCGTGACAATAAAAACACTCTGTCTTTCTCTGTGGTTGCTCTTTGTTTTGGCAGCTAGATCCTTTATCCTCCAGGTTCTGTATCCTTTTGGCAAGCAGCTTGATTGATTCCAGAACTTCTACATCGGAAGGCTGGCTTTGTCCTGTATGTAAGTCGGGATTATGGGCTACTGGCTCATCAGGATTTGGACTGACTGCCCTACGGGTTTCATAACTGTTATGTTTAGTGTGCTTCCCAGCATTCCTACATTGTATCATACTGACGGCATGATACACAGCTTCATTAATATTCCTGGGGTCCTTGTGGTATTCTACTTCAAAGCGGACCTGGTCATCATGCAAGCCATCGAGGAATCTGCGAACAAGATCTTCATCACGTGTTCTGCGGTCTCGGTACCCATGAGCCTTGTCATAGAGCTTCTTTAGGTCTGCCGCGAAGTCCTCCACGGTTTCGTTCGATCTTTGTGAACGCCTACTAAATTTTGCGGCAAAGGATCTAGAAGTTTCAATTAATCTGAACCTACAATTCATTTCATGGATTAACTCTCCGTAGTCATTTAAAATGCCTGGGGTTAGTTGCGTAAAAGCAAATTCAGCTGCTGTACCTTCAAGTTTGGGCAATAGCTGGTCCAGTCTTTCTTCTTCAGACCATTGGTACCTGTTTGCCATTACCTCAAAACGTGCTATCCATATAGACCAATCTTCCCTCCCATCAAAAGTAGGTAGTTTCACACTCTCAAACCTTTGGAAGTGATTACCATTTCTCCTGAATCTACTCCTACTGGAATGGTAAGGTAGATTAAGATATTTAGGCTGATCATGGTCTGCACCAGAACAAGCAGGCTGATCTGGATCTTCACTGTTTCTTGAGTCTTCAGCTCTACTCCATGTAGGTCTGCTCATAGGGTCTCCTCTGTCTCCAAAATGGCCATTCCCATGCATGTTATCAGGTCTGTGCTGATTCCGGTCAGTACTATTATTCCGGTTCTCATCCGAATGCTGATCACAATCTGCATTTTGCCTTGGTTCACTCAGAAGTATTCTCAGCTCACTTGTTACATCTCTCAGTGCCTAGGTCACCTCGCTCATAAATTTCTTCACGGAACTATCAGGTGAAGAATCGTCGACACTCCGCTCCCCTGCATGCTGATCTGGCCTGGATTTAAAGCTTACTTCACTATCGACCCGAACTGGACTGCTCATGATTCCTGGTCAACTAAATGGAGAGGTTAGACTTTTATAACAAGCAGCTATGATAATAATTACAAATGGGTCTTGAACAGTACACTAGGCCAGAGCAATACCCAGTACACTAAATTACAGGGACTGTCGATACTCCAAGTCTATCTCAAAATAGGTTAAAGTTTATCAACACTGGTTTAAATTTCACCCAAGGCTGTAGTTACAAAGTTTCGGATTTCGTTACTCGATCTCTGGATTGGCTAACTAGATCAACTGGACGTGTGATTCGTATCACTGGATCCGTCTGTTAAAAGAGGATCCCACTTCTGACACCATAAAAATGTTACGGGACCGCTGACCGAGGGTATTTAAATAGTCAGTAAATATGGGTTCTTGGTTCGAGTCCTCGCATGGACTGCTTTAACTGCTGCTCAGTCTTGATGATTGGAATTGTTCGCCGGATTTCTGATTCGGTCCCGAAAGTGAGCTCAGCCTCTAGGGAAATTGGTTGGAATTTGAAAGAAGAGTCGAGGGATAATTAAGATTAATAATCTAATAATAAATAATCATCTTCAGGCATAAATAAATCTGGGTTGTCAAATTACAAAATGGTTTCTATTAACAATTATTCGTTTCGGAATGGCGACGAGCAGCGGCTAGGTTTCTTACCCTCGAGATCGGACTGGACTGAGCTCCCGACCAAGATTTCCAGGAGTTTATATAGTGCTACGGGGCCGAATGGCCAAAAGATGGGTCGGAGCGCGGCCGCGACCAAGTTGCTGCCAAGAAACCGGGTCGCGGTCGCGGCAAACCGGTCAGTGGGTCGGAGAAAACGGTAGCACTACCCAAAATAACGAATCAGTAACGGTCTCTAAGTCAGAAACTTCGCCACAATTAAACTAAGTTAAATATCGTGGAAAAGGGGGGAAAGAACTGTCAAACCCTTACAAGGATCAAAGAGACTAAAAATAGTGCAGACGTTGACCTTGTGTCACGTGACATAAACAAATCTCTCGAAAAAGCTTTACGGTCACCTAAGACTCGGGTAAAACAACTCCGGGTTAAAAATAGATAACATGCTGCATTTCAAAGATGATCTTCGAAGACGAAAATGCATCAAACTGCGAATAACAGACGATGACAGCTCTATCCCTAGTTAGGTATTCATAAAATAGTTAAAATGCAATCAAGTTCTAAATTGTAGCTTGCTCGGAAACGTTTAAAGTTGCAGTCAAAATATGGCGAGTTTACGGAAGGAAACTTGCCTGCCGATCAGAAAAATGCAGAAAAATAAAAGAACTAATTGCCCACATGCCCTACGAAGACACGGAGAGCTGGCTCCACGGGGTGTTTTCATGTGCATGTGGCCTCAAAATTCTGATCCGGGTCGACAGCGCATAATCTGTTTCGTGTATGCTAGTACCTACAACTAAGGGCTTGAACAGACAGCTTTACAGTATGGGAAAGGATTACACAGAGCAAGTGCTATGCAATCTCTACACAGACTGACCCCAATAAAAGGAGTGAATTATTATACACAGTAGGAACTAGAATACAGGAATATCCTAATTGAGCAAGTACAAACAACATAGGAGTCTGACTTGAACTGAGTTAAATACAGCTGATCAGAAATTGCTTCTTTACCGGTTATCAGCATGTGGAACACATCACAATTATGGTTCAAAATGAGGGTTTAAATAATGCGAGAAGTCAAAAAGCATACTTTCGAATGATTTCTTATTTGAATAAAGTCCATACAAGTGACCTTACAATGTAGTGTGCATAGTGAAAAAAACTGGTCAAGCTAAGTCATTACTTTGCACACATGTGATATTCTTGGAAATCTACATTCCAATACGCTGTCTAACCGTAAATAAATATTTCTCATTATAACTCGAATACGGTGTTGTGACTTGTGATTACAGTACATTTGTATACAATCGACAAGTCAGAATAGCGAATTTTACTTATAATCTCGATTTTTGTTTCTTTTTTTCTGTTCAAATGTTCTCATTATCTAATTGAGTCCCCTTTCTGACATAAAAAGTTTTTTGATCATTGTTCATCACGGGTGAGCCAAATTTTCATGTCCCTACCTTTATATTTTCAGATGAATTTTGCTCTTTCAGAAGGTTTTATAATTTTGACTATCAAACCGAACAAGTTTCATCATAAATACTCTAAATGTATGGCCCTTAGAATGTAAACAAAGTGTCAACAGGTATCCTTTCCTCGTGTTTTCATATGGAATATTCCAAATATTAATTCATACGGTTCATCTTAATGACTTCGCACACATTACTATCAAATATTCACGAATTGTCGCCCCTATGATATAAACACTAAAGAGAGTTGATGACGATTGACGAACGAGGGATATCTAATTATAAAACAGCTCACCATACAGAAACCCGATTTGCCCTTACACACACACTTTCCTTTTTCTGCACACTTTGTAAATGCTTCTTTCCTTATTAACAATAAGTTCAAATTTTGCTCCCAAAGTACATCATTCTGGGTAGCCCTTTAAGAATAAACGACTCCAAAGCGTTAAACTTCTAGCTTTAACTTTAAGCTGTAGGTATGAGCTTTAGTTGCAAAATCAACTTTTATTACTTTCATTATATAAATTATGGAAACTGATATGAGAAACTGTAGAGTTTCTATTTGGAATCGGTCCCTACATGTATCTTGCGCGTAGGGCCTAGGAGATGCGGCTTATTCAAATCTTAGTTACGGTGTTTTGGCATCCGGCGGTATTACGGAAACTGATGATTAAGGTTCATGTAAAGTGTTTGAGACACGATTTTAAGGGCACTTCATTAGACAAGAAAAAGCAGTATGTCCAGGTATATCATATATCAAAATGAAGGTATTCATGAGCACAAGCAGTTAAGCAACATAAGACCGCCATAGCTATGGCGGTATAACCAAAACATTGTGGAAAAGGGTCATTTTGTAGGGAACAAGCAACTGCATGACGGTTGGATAAAATTGTCCCATATTTTGACAAAGTACTGTCTAAAGTACTATCCAGGTAGTACTACAAACGTTGATATAAAACTCAGTCTCAAAAGGCTCTTTTGAAACAATCAATTTCCATTTATTTTGTCAACATACATGTCAAACCGGTTTGGTCTGTTTTCAAAATAGATGTTAGGCATGGTGCAGCATCACACAATGATATTGTGAATTAATTTATGCGATTTATTTCTAATTATAGCTTTTTAATTCAATAATTTATAATAAATTACTAAATATTCATCACTCTGTGCAATAGAAATTGATATATTGCTAAACAACCTTACAGGTATATAAACTATTTATGTCCATTTATGTTGTGATAACACACCATACCTTACAGAAAACTACACATTTACAAAATTAGAACGAAATATATGACATATGTGTTTATAAAATAAGTCAAAATTAATTGCTTGCATAACTACGTTTTGGGCCCGAATTTCATACCAACGGTTGTAGTACTACCTGGATAGAACTACAGACTGTACTTTGTAAAATATGAGCCATTTTTTACAACAGTCATGCAGTTGCTTGTTCTCTACAAAATGACCCTTTTCCACAATGTTGTGGCTATACCGCTATAGCTATGACAGTCTTATGTTGCTTAACTGCTTGTGCTCATAAATAGCTTCATTTTTAATATATAATATACCTGAACATACTTCTTTTTCTTGGCAAATGAAGAGCCCTTAAAATTTGGTCTCAAACACTTTACATGAACCTTAATGCAGCTTTACTGTTATCGCACTGTCGTTCCAAAGGTGAGGAGCGTACTAGGTAGTGTGCAAATAAATGTTCTAAACTTATTTAAAATTACGCAGAATTATCCGAATAACAGAAGACAAAAAAAAAAAAAAATCATTTCAATCCCCTCGTCAGACATGTTGCTGCAGACACTTTATATGACGTCATTGGGATTTCCCCGTGTTCTCTGTAAATGCCCTTTATAGATTGACCTTTCGGAAATAATTTCAGTTAGCGTCTATTTTCACTTTGGATAAAATACCCGTAGATCTATTTTAAGACTTTTTGAAAGGGATATTTCGAAATTTTATCGGTCAGAGCTGTATAAATTACTTTTGCTCTTAAGAATAATTCCCTGATTTGAATTTCGTTTGTTTCAATAGGCCAATCAAAGGTATTCCTCGCCATCTGCATCCGACAAAGAAAGGTAATGACAGAAGCGGTAATGACGCGTCGCTAAACCGACAAGATTGCGTAATCATTTGTACTCAAAATCTTCTCATAAATGCATTTTTTCCTCATTTTATCCAAATGTTGTTTTTGAGTAAAATCTCATTTGGGTAACAAAAAAAAAAAAAATGAATGCGACAGTTATGACTAAACAGGAAGTGAACTGTTATCATTTGTGATCGGTCACGCGTAAAAGGACCTAATGGATGCTCCGCACACTAGATATTTTAAAAAGATATTTGTTCATGTGGATACATTATGGCAGAATAATTATTGTTCACTGCATCTCAAACAAAACCAATCTAAATCGCCCCTAAGCGCCCAATTAATTCATTCCAAACGCTCACTCGAACCATTCAAAATCGCTCCAAAATGACTTAAAATGATGATATAAACATCTGCGTTCAAAAGAAACTTAGCTAAAAAAACAAAAACAAACAAACAAACAAAACCTAAAAAAACGCGATTTCACTGACATCATTTAGATTGTACGCGCCTCATTGGTTCTTGAATAAAGATGATGGATGCTTTTGTAGCGCTTGTTTGGTTATTTAGTAAAGGGAGGTGTTATGTATATTTATATAATCATGGTATTTTTAGAATTAGTCTGGGAAATTTCCAATCCCTTGACTACTAGGTAAACATGTGTGTAAGACATTATGGATCTTTCTAGAAAGGACTTTTAGAAAGTGATTGAAACTCTAGAATCTTCTAATGTTCTATGCTATTCTAGATTGTTCATGGTACTATATAAAGGGATTCCTACAGCATTCATGGTTCACTTGGTTTAGACTAATGGTTTCATTTAGTAGTACTGTGTTAAACTTAAAGGGGACTTCTCCTTATCTAAAATGTGTGATTTAAAGTGTGTTTAATTTTAAATTCGCCGCCACCATAGCGCAGTGGGTTAGGCACAAGACTTCCAATCTGGAAGTCGTGGGTTCGATCCCCGATGTCGGCAAGTATCCTTTCCGACGTTTGTCTCTCACCAATGGGTATATAATCGTAAACCTATGTGAGATAGTAGTCGGAGGCTAGGAAAGGGTGTAATCGTAGTACAGGTAAAAGAAATACTAGGAATCCATTGTTAGGTGCTCCGACCGCCGCGATATAACTGCGAAATTGTTGAAAGCGGCGTAAAACCACATTTAAACAAACAAATTAATTTCAAATTCGGATATTATTCGACCTATTATTTATGGACCAAGAACTTAATTCGATTGGATCTAAAAATTAAAACCTTGGGGTAAAATATTCAAGGTATTGTGATTTGTTTTTGTATTAATTTTATATTGCCAATAATACTGTAATTATTGTCAATAAAAATTTTTAATTGTAAAGTTTGTTGCTGGCTTCTTTGTTCTTGTTACATTGGCACGAAACAGAGGTTATAAGAAGAGGTTATCCTAAACAAATAAAGCGATATTTGATTACCTCCCATAAATATCACTCAAAACTCACCGAATTCTAAAATAATTCCTTAAATCACCCACATTTTCAATTTCACGATGTTCTTAACTGTATAAAGAAAATCAACCAAGTGTAAAAAAGGTTTTTACCTTATTCAGCCTGCGCATCCTGACTTAGGCAAACACTTTACTCAGTACCCAGATGATTCTTTTCACCTGATGGATCATGTTTTTTTTTCAACCAGGATTAAATTTTCTACATACGATAACCAAGACAAACAGTGGGACGGGTATCGATGTTTTATTGGTTATGAAGGGCTATAACAGGGAAATATTGGAGAAGACAAAATTTGATATTATTTCAAACTTCAAAGTGGGACCTCCACCAAATTTCAAAATTACAGTGCAGTGCTTCAAAAGATCCAAAAGAAGGCCACATCTCCAGCTCGAGAAGGTACGTCTTTTTTTCGATTACCTCATAATGTCTTATTACATTAGTTGTATCAAAGGGCTATCTTATTTCTGGCTCCTATTGATATTGTTACCAGTTGTCTCTCGGACAGCGGGCTATCAATTTATACTCCGATTAGACTGGTCTCCAATTCCATAAGTTTTTCTTATATTGAGGGATATCGGTAGGTTATCTCGCATGAAAAACTCGCACTGAGGAAGGGTTTTATCACTGGTTACCTTCGATTTTATCCTTGTTTCCTTTGCTCTAAAAAAATTAAGATAAGCTCTGAATCAAATATTGCGCAATTTATAAGATACATTTGTGGTAAGAAAAATATTTAATGTCTACTTCAATATGGAAAATGTTATCACATATCAAATTGCACAAATAAGTACATAGTACATCGTATTAAAAAATAGAATTCGCAACTTTCCCGAAGACACCACGAATAATATCCAAGGGAAATTTCCAAAAGGCCCGCTTACGATTTTGGACCACCTCTTGTTTAATGCACATTTTATAGTAATATTATAACACATCGAGTTTTATTCTTTTTCCTTTCTAGCGGTTCGGTTAAAAAATACCGACAGTGTTCGAAAAGCGTGGTCGAAGTCGGATAGAAAAATCTCGTGCCGCGTTGTATGGGAAATAGACACTTTCTGACGCTCGTGCCTATTTTCCATATACAATGGCACTCGTTTTCTATCCTACACGTTAACACAAAAAAGTCATTTAGGTTAGATTTGTCTAGTCTGACAATTTAACGAAATGATATAAGATAATAAAATAATTACATTTGTGGATGTTCATTACAATACAATACCTCGTTTAATTTTAGAAAGAAAATCCGGGACCCGTTTCGACCCAGTGAGATTTACTGGTTTATAATGCTGGTCACGACATATTCCTACTTTTGCAGACAGTATAGACCAAAGGCAGGCTGCACAGGCGTTCAGACTCACTTTAGGCTACATTTTTAGCATTTTTCTCAATTCTTGATGAAACCAGACCAATTAAAATGTCAAATCGTTGAAAACAAGATTAAAATTCAGCAGGTAATCGTAAAGTATTTGAATTGTTTAAGATGCAGAAACGTGCTTCGAAGTCTCGAATAACACCTACTTCTCGACAAGAGACAGAGATGTGTCAGGCAAAGACTGTCCTGCTAGACTAGGCGACGGAGGATGGTGGTGGGGTTAGGGGTTGCGAGCGTTTCAATCCCACCGGAATATACATGGATACGCCTGATGTGGATGAACGGGCTATGAATTGTTACTTCATTTTCGGTGACTCTTATTCTCGTGTGACGTTGACGATAGCTTTGAGGAGAAATAATTAACTTTAATAGAAAATTCGTGTTTTTTTGTTTTTGTTTTTTTTGCGAAAATTGGAATAGGACCTTGCACCTTTAAGAAATTTGTAATCATCCCATTGTAATTTGTAAATATTATCTCTTAAACTTTCGGCTTATATTCTGCGTTATTATTTAACTGACAGGGCGTGACCTAGGCGTGACGTTATTTGGCCAGTTTACTTTTCAATATTTTGGATTCTTTCAAAGGAAAGTCCGCAATTATCGTTGATTAGCCGAAATATCTGTACCCTAAAACCAAAAGGATATACGTGCTCAAACAAAATGAACGCATTCATCGTTTGGTTACCAAGCCTCGTAACTTCAGTTTTTAAGAGCTGAAGTTACGAGGCTTTAGTAAAAAACCTATGTTTAAAGAAAACGACTAAAAGAGGGACGTAATTAAAAGCTGATTTAACCTTAAGTGCCACGTCCCGGTATTTAGGCTCCGTCCTGTCAATGTGTCTTTTGACATGTTGACACGTTGAATATAGCGAACAGTGATAAACATAGTGAAATATACACCCATTCTGCTAAAACCCTATCGAAACGCTCAGTCATTATTCCATATATACAGTAAATCAACCACGAACATTCGGTGATTCTACGGTATAGACTTCGGGAATAATAAGGGCGAAGCCATAAAAGCGCGTCATATCGCACGCTGGTTAATGCGACGTCACACACTTTATATTACAATTGATGACGTTGCGGACAGGAAAATCAACGAAAGATTGCAACTGGACATTTTATGATTCCCGGTATTTCTCTCACCAGTACTACCTTCACATCCTTTCCTAGCCCCCAGCTGCTATCTCGCACAGGTCTACGATTATCATCCCATTGGTGAGAGACAAATAGTCGGAAAGAATGCGTGCCGCCGTTGGGTATAATTTTATAACGCAACGCGGTGATTTATGTGTTTTGTTATAAAATTATACTATGCCCAAAAATTCTGCATATACGATCGAAAATCATTGAAGAAATTTGTCTTTTTTTTTTCTCCGAGCCTATTGACCGAAGTAACACTAGAAGCCGAATCTCCTTTGAAATGCCGCCACCAAAGCGCAGTTGGTTAGGCATAAGACTTCCAATCTAGAAGTCGTGGGTTCGATCCCCGGTGGCGGCAAATATCCTTTCCGACGTTTGTCTCTCACCAATGGGTATATAATCGTAAACCTATGTGAGATAGCAGTCGGAAGCTAGGAAAGGGTGTAATGGTAGAACAGGTGAAAGAAATACCAGGAATCCAATGTTACGTGCTCCGGCCGCCGCGATATAACTGCGAAATTGTTGAAAGCGGCGTAAAACCCAATCAAACAAACAAACATATTCCTTTGAAGTCACCGAAAATCACTACATTTACGTCCAAGGTACTTTTTAGTTCATGGAAAAGTCCGATCGACTTCTGGATGGCTAGTAATAAAATCGTGAAATCAACATTCGCTCCGTTCAGAACCTTTCTAATTCGCTCTATTAATAGCATTCTTACCTTTTCTCGATTCGTTCCAAACCTTTTAGAAATTGTGCGAAAAATCTCATTATCATATGCAATATTTTCAAAACTTCATTCAAATAGAACAAATAATTCCTCGTTTTAATTTGCTTGTGTTGATTCGAAGGATCTATTTTAAACATGCTACTCCTACTCATTCCCACATATCTGAAATAATTACCACATTCACCCTGTCATTTACACAGAGCAGTTAATTGTAGATATAGCAGTCGATACTCAATTAAAACATTGAAAATGTCTCTTAAAAAGCATCAAATCTCATTCAATTTCAGTCAGTAACATCTTGAAATTGACAAGTTGGATGGTCTTTAAAAGTTTTGGAATGAAATTTAATATGCGGTGCGAGTTTTGAGTGAAATTGAAAGGAGGTAATCCATTTTCGCTAATTTAGTTCAAGATGAACAAAATTTGCGATATATTTTTCACCCCTTTAATAAATTATGCATACATGTTCTATAACTAGTTCTATTTCTTCAAGGACCAATCAGTCGTTTGAAATATCAACTATGTCGTTGAAATTTCGATTTTTTCTAGCTTTAATTATTTTGAATGAGGTTGTTGATTCCATCTTTTTCAGTTATTTCGGAGCGTTTTCGAGTGGTCAGAGGGAGTGTTTAGAATGAATGAATGAATGAATGAATGAATGAATGGAGCACCGAACGAGTGATTCGGAATGGTTTTGATCGAGATGAATGTCAATTTCACGATGTTGTTGACAGTAGTTCTAAACATCTCATTATCTCATCGCTTGATATGAACTTGAAGCTTGTGGTTGGTCTCTTAATGCAATCAATTCATTTAAAAGAACAATACTTTCATGTTATTAAATGTAATGAAATTGACGATGATTTTTAGCTCAATTATCCCACTCATTCAATTTTCCTTCCGAAATTACAATCGTGAATCCTCGGCGATTTTGAAGACTTCGACTTCGAGAATAAAAAATGATTGGTGAATGATTTTCGAATGAAATTGAATGAGTGGGAGCATAGGCATTTGGATTCAGGTTTTTAAAAGAACTTACATATCTGCATATATCACTATAATAAATATACACAAGGTAGTGCAGTCGCCATTTTCTAAGGGAACGGATGTTTTTACAAGCAATTTGGTACTCCATTTTCACGAGTAAACACGTCCTGTGACGGAAGCCAAACATGCTTGTAAAACATCCGTTCTCTTAAACATGGCATCTGCACTACCTTGTGTATTATTTATTATAGATAAGTGATATTGGTAAGTTGTTATTCAATCCAGCATCAACGCGCCTTTGAGTGGGAGGAGTGTTACTTAATTGTATTGAAATCGCTCTTTATTTTATCTTTCAAACAGGAAGTAGCGTGTGGATATTTAAAAAAAAAAACTCTATTTATATCTTGTAGTGTTCAACAAACATTTATACCTGGTCCCTCTTATTTCTGATACATCTGAATGGTTTGTCCACACTTTTAAGAAGATATCCTCTTCTTTGACTATCCTAGTTATACTCCAACAACGAAGTTGGGAGGGGTACTGGAATCAGGTTGTCCGTCTGTCCGTCTGTGGACATGATTTTTGTGTCCTCATCTCCTCAGAGACTATTATAGCTATAGCTATACATCATGTATATTTCTACATGAATTTGTGCACCCGCAATCAATAGTTGCTGAATTATCTCCCCTTGAACATATAATTTTCAATTTATTATTGTTGTATGAAACATTTCTCCTATACTTTTGCATGCGTTGACTTGAAATTTAAACAAAATGTGTATTTGCTTATTGTGCACCTTTAATTTTTGAGCCCCTGCTCTCAATGGTTGCTGAATTATCTTCTATTGATCATGCCAATTTCACTAAATTATTATTGTCCAGGGCATTTACCCTACACTTTTGCATGTACTTACTTGCAATTAATACATTATGTGTATCTGCAATGGAATTGTGCACCTGCAATATTGAAGACCCTACCATCATTTTGCTGAATTATACCCATTGAATTTGTCATTTTCACATTTTTTTTAGTTTTCTTGAGCTTTTCTCCTGAACTAGTGCATTTACTGAGGTGAAAATTTTACACAATGAAATTTCTTTGGTAAAATTGTGCAAAACATTGCATTAATATTCCTTAGACGACCCTTGACATTAATTGTTGAAGAAATTTTGATCCATCTTAAATAAAGGCGTGGCATGGCGAGGCTTTTTTCACATTTAAATCTTTAATATTATTCTCCCCCTCTCTGTAAGTCAATTTTGATAAATTCAGTGAATCTTGGTATACATGAATGATTCTTAATTTAAATTGTTCTATTAATGATTTTTTTACTTATTGCAATCACCTTAACTTTTATAATAAGATGAGTAAATTGTATATTTTTTTACTCGAGGATAAAACAATAAAGGGTCGAATGACTCCTATTTCCATCGTGGTCCTAACTCCTTCCAGATCTTTTCCTACACATTGAGAGAGAGGCAATAGGTTCAACCACTGCTACCCACATTTACAGCTGGGTGGTCTGGGCCTTGTCTGTTAAGTGTCAAGCCCAAATACATTTCTCGCCTCAGGTGGGGCTCGAACCCGAACCACCAGATTACGAGTCGAGCGCGCTAACCACTCGGCCAACGAGCCAGACAATATTATGAATATGGTGATTCAGTATTTTGGTGCAATGTGGGCCAGACCCAGTGAATCATTATAAAAAAGTTCTAAAGAGATTCAAAAGTGTTGTTTTCAGTTTCAGTCAAAGTAAGCTTTGTTCAATGAAAGTCTAGAAATGTTGAAGCCAATGGAGCGATACAGGCCCTCCTGGTTCTCTCGTTTGTTATCATATTGGAATAAGATCATAAACTGAAAGCACCTATACTAGGAAATAGCCCTGGTAGAACATTGTCCTGGTCGTTGGTATAAGTCCGCTTTGCGACAGTTCAAGTTTCAAAACGACTGTTGAAAGGGCGTCTGGTGACCTTAATACAGTGAGACCTGGTTCATCGAAAACGTATCATCATTAGACAAAGGAAAAATTGAATCCTTTTTTGTGGAGGAGGGGGTGGGGTGGGGGTTAAAGCAAAAGTTGAAGTCTAATATTAAAATAAATGTTGTAGGTGATGGAAACTATCAATTCTAACTCTTTTGTGAAATACATTGCGTCATTCCTCACCAAAGTCTATCTGGAGGAAATAAGGCAGTGCTTGGCGGAAGTTGCTCTTTCGAAAGAACAAGTTAAAACGCTACATACTAGAAAATAACAAAATTCTTCCTTATTCAGTGTTGTTTTGACTTTAACGTGTATTTTAGTATTTTGGTATTTTAGTATAAACAGAAAGGAATTGTACTGACAAACTTCATGCTCTCAGATTTGTACCACCATTCACGTAACCTAGATACACATTATAAATCTTTTTAGTTAGCTTCCAGTAAGAATTGAAGAAATAGCCCTATTGAATGTTTCTAAGAACATTTCCATACATAAGATAGCTCAAAACGTTTTCCTGAACAACAAAAGAAGCAACCAAGTCCCATTCATAGGGAACTTAATTTAGCTGAAATAGTTGTTTTACTGGGTCAGAGCCCATGGGAAAAAACAATTTTCTTACATAGGTTGCTCCTAATGAAATCGCTTACTACCAATGACAATTAAAACTGAAAATTATAAAGCAATGTTTAAAAAAAGTGTGTATAAATTTCTTCTAGAGTCTTTTTAATAACGATTTTGTGTAATATTCTAATCTATGATATGTTGCTGTTTTCAAATGTGATAATGTATTTAGTAAATTGTGCATTATGCCTCTCTCTCTATGCATCGTTGCTCGCAACAGCTTTGTTTTATATGATACATATATCAACCACCAAACACTGATTGACCATATCATTATATCGGGTGATTTCTTAAATTTGATTACTTAATGCAAAATTTTAGACAACGAAGGCATAATTGCGACTGCTGCGTCCAAGCAGAGGTCCGCAATGGAAATAAAAGATCGTGGACCCCTTTTTGAATTTACCAAGAATTGCTTGTTTCAGACACGTTAAATGTAACTGTGGTATATTTTAATCGTTATATATTATTACATTTATCATATGTTGTCAACATCTTTTAGCGAATAAACTATATCTTTATCTAAATCTGTATGTATAACCTTTTTAGTTTGTTTCTATAAAGTTCATTGACTTGGTGATCGAGGGTGTAACTTATAACATCCTATTTAGAAATCTTAAACTTATCTTTAATTTTCTCGCTGTGACTATATATGATGAATATTTCCATAAACTTTTACTATTATAGTATATTAACAATATTTAAATAATTAATCTATGTTGTATCTTTAATTATTATGGCATCGTCCTTGACCTTTTAATAATTTTAAAGTGAGACTTGTTCTTGAATACAATATATTACATAGTCATATCTTATTCGGCACTTTCAGGTCATTGAATTTTCAAAGTGTCAGAACAGCGATTAAGTCTCTGAAGGGTCTCTTGTTTGTAGTCGAAGAATTGATCAGCACTTAACGATGTCATTTTGCAATCTTAGTAACACCGGTCTGACAAGGAATCAGAAGCATCAAGATTAAAATGTAAGAAATTACGTATGCCGTATCGAAAACGTTTATTTGAGAATAGGGTAAACTAAGATCGATGCCGAGTTCAATATGATTTTACCATATGCGTGAATCTCACAACGGATTGTAATTGGTTTTACATCCAACATATGTCCCCATTACGTAACAACAAGATAACCCAAACGGATCTGCTAATAGATGAGATGACATGTCATTCCGATCAAAACCATTCTGAATCAATCATCAGCGCTCCATTCATTCATTCATTCAAGTCAATTCTATGATGTTCTTAACTGTATCTGTGTATGTTCAATGTAAAAGGAATAACAATTCCACTAAAGAGTAAATTGAAACAATAGACTGCTTAAATGAAATACTTGTGAAATATATGAGGTAATACTCGGTTTTAGTTGGGGGTAATTTCGCTAACGATCTAACGTTTTTTAATCCTCTGACTGGTAGAAAAAAGGGTGTTCGTGAACTAATCACTGAATTGGATTTACAATCAAAGTCAGTGGTAAAACTTAAATAAATGAAGTGAAGATTGCAGCGAGATGACATTTGTCACAAAAGCTTGATAAAAAATGAAATTCGAAAAGACAAGTGTATTCTTAATACGTTTAATACATCTGACCATCACCCTTTCAGAATAGTATTAGCATGCATAGTGAATAAAACAAATAGCATTAATGAATTACAGCCGCCTGTATCAGAAATTAATTGGAGAAAATAAGAAGATTATAAGAATAAGAATAAGATTATGAGAAATTAAGTGCAATTATGACCTGGTTATTTTCAGCGGAAAAAAAGCTTAAATGTAAATCGGGATCTTTTCAGTTATACTACAACATATGCAAGTAGAACTTGAACATGCAGTTATTAAAGACATTACAAGTCAAACACAAATCGTTAAAGTTACAATGCAAGACCTAGACTCTGTCATTAAATTGTTAAATAAAGGTAAATCTGTTGAATGTTATGGACTCACAATTGAGTTTGTAATCCATGGAGGAAGAGGATTATTCGAACATCTTCTTATAATAATAAACACGATTTTCACAGAAAGAGAAATCCCTGTTTGTCTTTCGATCCCAGTGTATAAGAACAAGGGTGTAACCAATGAAGCTACAATCTACGGAGGGATAGTGGTACTCAAAGTTCTGGGAAAACTAATAGAGACTATTCTTAAAAATCGAATAGCACAAATAATGCCATGCAATCAAAACTACCATCAGAGGGTATTTTCATCGAAAACCTCACCAATTGACGCTGATTACAGGATGAACACTAGGCTTTTATACATAGCATACATAAAGACTCAGTTAGTGTCATAAAATGGGAGGACGAGCACTCAAAGCTATTTAACGGGGTTTTGGGGTCCGTCAACGCGGGATTCTTAGTACAGACTTGTATAAAGTTTATGGAAATCACATGCTGAACCGTATCGAGGAGGCGAACATTGATCTTAAAAAAGGTAACATAAACTGTAATCTGAGTGCATGAGCAGACGAAATTACAATCAGTGCTAATAAAATGCAGGACGCAGAGGTCCTCTCATCAATTGCTGAAGACTTCGCCTGCATAGAACGATATATACAACAGCCAAGCAAAAGAGAACTCTTGAAGGTTAAACCAAACAAGCGTAAAATTGACCATTTAGCTGAGGATAGGCTTACGTTGTAAGGAAATTCTGTCACACAACCCACAGTTAGCACCCATCTTATGCCTAAAAGATCTTCAAATCAGCAAGACTCGTGTATTGAAACAGTTGAAAATAACACCAGAAAAGCCCACAGGACAGCGTAAAGTTTATATATATATATATATATATAAGGAGAGAAAAAAGGAGATACTGTTGTTGATGCCTTATATGGTGTTTATTTTGTAGTATACATCAATAAACATTGTAAACGAAGTAAATAATTGTTCAACCGGTTTCACCACTAAATGGATCTTCAGGAATGTAATGACGTTAGTAACGGCGTTTTGACGTTGTCGCGGTTGAGTTGACGTAATTTTGACGTCGCTTTAATGTTCCATTTAATAAAACTTGTCTGGGGGTAAAATAAAGTCTATATTTCGGTTTATCTGCTGGAATTCAGTGATGGTGAATACTTCTTTATGAAAAATTCTTCTTTAGCCTTTCTGCTAAACGGATCATTTCCATTCATCTTGTAGAACGGATAAATTTTGAATCTTGGTTCGTTTGTTGGACATGAATATAGGTGATGGCTCACTCTTAAAAAACGCAAGTTTTCGTCTCGAATCTGTTGGTTATGGACAGTCACTCTATTTCTTAGAGCTATGCCCGTCTCTCCGATATATTCTTCATTGCATCCACTGCATTTTATGACATATATTACATTCTGAATGTCACATGATCCGTTCTGTTTTATAAAGAATTCGTCCCCAGTTTTGAATTTGTAGGACGGACCTTCTATTAAGTATTTGCACAGTCCACAGTTTGATCTTCCACATTTCTTTATAGTTGGTATAAATTCGGTATCTTCAAATTTAGCTTTTGTAAGAATTTTCTTCAGATTTGCAGGTTGACGTTTGCTTTTGATTATTTTGAAGTTGGAGAATATTTCCTGTAGTTGAGGGTCTGTGTATAAGATTGGTAGATGTTGTATAATTATATTGAAGAACTCTGATTGCTTTGGATTGAAAGTTGATACGAAGGCTATGATATTTTCATTTGCACGACTTCTTGGATTTCTCAAATCTTGTGTTGGTATTGAGGCTGCTCTTCTGATGCCTTCTTTTATCACCGTGGCAGGGTACTGAAGTTTTATGAGGCAATCTTCAAGTTCAATGAGTCTTGCTTTTCTGTTTTCTTCATTTGAAACAATACTACAGATACGGCGCGCTAGTGAAAACGGAATGTTAAGTCGGGTGTGTTTGGGATGGCATGAAGAAAACAATAAGTATTGTTTACTGTCTGTTGGTTTTGAATAAATGTCAGTTTCGATTTTCCCATCATTTATCTTAACTAAAACATCTAAAAATGGAATTTGTTTCGTATGGAACTCTTGAGTGAATTTTATATCTTGGTGTAAGTTGTTCAACATTCTATTCAGCATATTCAAGGCATGTTGCGATTTAGGCCATAGAAGGAAAACGTCGTCTAAAAATCTATTCCAATTTTCAATAAATTCTGTGCAGAATTGTGGCCCGAATTCTTCTTTAATACGGTTGTATAATTTTGTTTCCAGGTACCCTAGTACAAGGGTAGCGTACGTTGGGGCAAATTTAGTCCCCATTGCAGTTCCCTTTCTTTGTTTGAAATATGTTCCGTTAAAGTAAAATGTGTTGTTCTCAAGGATGAATTTTATTGCCTCAAGGACAAATACAGTTGAAAACCGCGGGTGAAGTTCTTCCGGGTGACTGTTGATCCAGTAATTCATTGCCTCTAAGCCTAATTCGTGTGGAATATTCGAGTATAATGATTCAACGTCAAAGGTTACTAATAATGTATTTCTAGAGACAGTCTTTGGTAAATGGTTTAGAAAATCAGGTGTATCGCGAATATGACTTTTAATGTGTTTGGTGAATGGTTTCAAAAGAATATCTATTAGATTGCTCAGTCGATGTGTTTGACAGGATGGACCAGCAACTATAGGTCGAATTTTCAAATCATCAACATCTGCTACTCTGACATATGTTGATTTAATCTGTTGGCACTTTGTAGTTATCGTTTGACTCTTGTGTACTTTAGGCAAACCGTAGAAATTTCGTTCTTTCACTTCAAACTGTGTTAGATAATCATATTCCTTTTCAGTAAAACACATTATGTGTTTTTTCAGTAATTTATTGTATCTCTGCTTATCGTCTTGTTTTGGATTTTTGCGCAGCTCTTCATAATATTCTGCTCCGGTAAGTGTTTGACTTACTACAGTTTTGTAATAATTACGCTCCATGATAATAACAGCACCACCTTTGTCTGCTTCTTTAATTATGAGTGATTTATCATTTTTCAAGTCATTCAATGCCCTTCTCTCTTGTTCACTAAGGTTTTTTCGGATGCGCTTTGTTTCGGTTTGCAACGGGTAGTTTTCAATATAACTGATGAATTTTTCTAGTGTTTCATTTCTATCTTTTGGAGGAATAAAATCACTATTATTTCGTACTATAGATGCATCTTTGTCTTCGGTTCCTCTGAAATATTCAACTAGTCTAACTTTCCTTATGAACTCATTGATGTCTTTCTTTAATTCAATAAAATTCGTTTTGGTAGGTGTTGGTGTAAATTTCAGGCCTTTGCTTAGAACTGAAATTTCGCCTTTAGTCAATTCTCTGTGTGAAAGGTTTATTACTTTAATTTGATTTATTCCAGTTATGTCATTCGGCTGTTCTGAATCTCGAATTCTAAAAAAGGATTTGTGCTTTGTTCATTGAGATTATTTGATTGGTTATTGTTCATGCCGTGTGCATTTGTTTGGTTATATCGTTGAAACTTTCCATTTGGTACATACTCATTGTTATTTATCCTTGGAAATTGGCGGTTTCTATTTCGATATGGTTGATTTCGTTGAACAGCATCTGCGTAGGTCTTGGGGGCTCTTTCATATGGCTGTGTTGTTTGCAATTCAGTGGACGCTTTGGTGTAATTTGATTTTTTATTTAAAGGCTTGTCTGTCCAACCATAATGGCTCTGTTGATAAGTATTTGGCTTGTATTGCGCTCTCTGTTGGTTCCTAGAAATTAGTGGTCTTGAATTTTGATATATATATGAGAAATATATTTGTTCAAACAGTGTTACAATTTACGGATTATTAAATATAACCCAAGCGCTTTCGAAACATAATGTTTCTTCTTCAGGGGTTTTAAATAAACTGAATCATAGCTAATTTGACCTACGTACTTACGCTAGCCAATAAACCTTAAAATTAACAATTAGTTGACCCAAAATGGTCTTCGTGACCTAATTAATCGTTATTTTGACCTAAATTGGCCTGAATTATATAAAGTAACGCGGATTTGACCTGAGCGATACCGCTAGTCAACCAAAGTAAAGTATAGCAAATACCTGAGCTGATTGATATGCATGACATTGTTTGACCCAAATTATCTACTTGACCTGTTAAAACTGAAATTTGACCTGAATTTAACCTGTCTATCTACGTTAGTCAACCATCGTGAGGTGTTGCTTATATATAACACGAATTATCGTTGTGGCCTAATTAAGCGTCACTTTTGTTGATTCCGAATGGTTGGATAGTATTCAAGCGTCTAATCCAATAGGTCTCCCGTGACTTTCGTTCTTTGTCTGTCCATTCAGTGTTAGCCTCAATACAGCACAAGACAACGTCGTTGAATGAATGACCGTTTCCATGAAAATGCTCAGCTACAGGAGATCTATTGAAACGGCGTGTTTTCCAATCGGATCTATGCAAATTCATTATGCAAATACTTACACCTGCAAAACTGCAAACGCTGTCTATCTCCTTACATGTTCAAAATGCCACAAACAATATGTGGGCGGAACAAAACTACAGATAAACAAACGCATGAATTTGCACCTCAAAGTGGTCAATACCGGTCAATAGTGGTCGATTGCAAAAGACCAGGTGGTCAATACTAGTTAATTTGAACATTTTACTTGGCTGAGTGAGATTAAGTTGTCAAATTAGTGTTTATTACTGTATGAAATATAGAACATGTTTTATAGATGTATGCTGTATGCATATATGGATATATACTGATTTATCAATATGCTGGCTATGGTCATGGTAAATGCTATTTATAATGTCACCTTAATGAAAACCCTGAACTGGCAAAGGAAATTTAATTGACCAGATTATCAAATTGGATGAACACTTTCACACATTTCAAATTGCAATCAGATGTCAAGCACAATTTGTATCATCTCCATGACCAGTTATTGGATATTGATAAAACTAACAGCCTGAAACACAGTAAATTTGTGTTATAGCTCACCTTCTCAATAGATCTTTAAACAGTCATTCAGTTTTTACAGTCAAATATTTAGGCCTGTAAATGACTACATATCAAAATTTACCTATCACTCTTATTAATAATTTATTATGAGATTATATAGTTGTTCAAATATGAAATACAGCAACTACTTTTTTTGTAAGGAAATAAAATGACTCCTTGAAAAAACCAATTGACCACCAATCAACCACTGTATTGACCAGATTGCCTTTTAGCCTTTCAAAATGGAAGAACTTGTTGCCTTCTATTACTATGTCACTTATTTTGGTTGCCTTAGTTATTAAGTCTATTTTATAATACTCTAATACAAGAATAAGGTACATTATGGTATGCTAGTAGGGTATTGTTATTTGAATTGCCCAATCGACCACCAATCGACCAGTTTTGACCGGTATTGACCAGTATTGACCGGTTAAAACCAGTATTGACCACTGGTCTGGTCAATACTCCAATCGACCGGTCGATTGCAAACCCTGCCATATTTTAGGTGATTCAATTCAATGGCATACACCAAAATGAAGTTGAATTATTTGGGAACATTGGCGTGTAATTAGAACATTGTTATAATTAAAGATATATACACGAGATTGAATTAAAGATAAATTTTCAATTTTTGGCGGCCCGAAAAAATAGCTTTAAACTTAATGATTTGTTTCTTAATTTTGATATATTTTTGTCCAGCTTCCTTTTCATATTCTCGCATCTTTTTGTGACGGTTTACCGTACGGAATTTCTACAATTGGGGATCGAAGTTTATTACCCTAACGTCGAAAGTTGGAAAAAGACAAACGCGGTACGTCGAAAAATTGGCTAAATTCTTTTGACAGACTTCACAAAAAGAATTTATTTGGTTTCTGTATATAGAAAATCAAATGTGAAGAAGATTTTTTGTTTTTCATGAACATGCATAGAGGTTTTCCCATTTTATTTGAAATCTTATCACTGCACCCTCAAATAGTCTGTGAACGTGCTAATTAATGGTAACGGCGAGTATGTGAAATAAACTTACAAAATTCAATTTTCATTTATAGCGACGTCGACGTTAAACTTATTGAAGTCACCGATCGGCAACAGTTGTGCTAGATGAATTGATGTGTACCGCGAAGTTCTCGGTGTATTGGAATAAAATTTTGAGGGCCCTTTCCTCAAAGACCTTTCAACCTGTCTGTGAATTTTTATCTTTTTATTCCAATAGAGCGCAAAAGCATTCAAATAAACATAGGAAAATACTAGGTGTAAATCGAACTTCAAAGTCATAGTTTTAAGGCCAAAATGACAAACTTTAAATCCGGATTATAAAAAAAAAAAAAAAAAAAAAAAACAGCACGGTGAAAGCTTTTCAAACTTTTCCTGTTTATTGAACTAGAATTGTAGAAAATAATATAGAGAATTGAACAAATTTCATCGGGCCTATTTTATAAAATTTTGTTAAAAGTGAGATTTTTGGAACAGTAAAAAATATGAATATTGATTTCAAGCAACTAATTTGTCTATATATTTAGTTACAAAAGTTTTAATATAGCATTTGCGTTTTTCCAATTCATTAAGCTTCATTTTGGTACAATTTTCGGAACATAAACGTCTTCAATCGCACAGCGCATTTAAATGGGGCTAGGGTAGTTTGTAGAAAGCGAGCCAAATCGTCATTTATACGACGTCATGGTAACGTAATTTTCAAATTAAAAATGCAAAAATATACTTCGTTGAGATCACACTAACTTGGAGTATATTTATATATACCAAAATTAAATCACTTATCTCAAAAACGCTATTGTCCTCTTCCACCTTAAATGATTAGAGTTATACCAAAAGAAACTGTTGAAACAAGTCCTGTTTGTCGCTCAAATATGCCCTGGCGTCACGGTATACATATTGAGCGAAAACCTACCAATAGAGGCCCAAATAGGCTGTAAAATACGTACTTTATTTGACAATATTGTCACCAATATAACAAAAGTGTTGAAAAAGATTTGCTTTAGACAACTAACCTTAAAAAACGTTAAAAGTAATAGCTGGTTCGCAAGCGTCAAGAAAATATTCTGGAATCACAGCTTTGGCTTTCCATAAGAAAACCTTAATCAACCGATGTCCGCGAATAAATGGAAATAAAAAACACAATGTGGCGTAAGAAAAAAACAGGAGGAATGTGGTTACTATAAGTGACTGATTTTTTCAACACTCATTTATACAAACCAGGGAAAGTGCACACATTGCTGAGAATTCCAATAAAGTCTTCTAGAGAGTCAATACCATACTCAATTAAATTGAAATTAATGTCTGGAACTTATATTCTTCAATCCAAGAGAAGTACCTAATCTTAAACTTCGGCTTGACCTTACCCAGCTTATCCTCTGGCAGATATTAAACCAGAAGGCATTGTTTAAATTTTCAAACTTGAAATTCCACTGAAAAGACTAATTTATTTCCTACATTGTGATAGGTTTCGCAAATTGAATAAGCAATGCTCAAAGTAAAATCTTTGACTCTGAACAAGACTCATTATTGTTAACACTTGCTCTCCACTCGCCGAAAGTCTAAAATTGTATGTATTAGATAATTTCAGTTGTCTTTATTTACAACAAGCATTAGTGGTTTGTTCAATGTGCTTTTAATCCTTGATTTTTTTATCAAAACATCTTATAAAGGAAAAATCTAGTCAATTTTCCCTGTGTCAATGTGTTTTAAGTGTTTAAGGAAGTTTGCTCGGCTTTTTCTTACTATTAAACTTTTTTAAACCTGATTTTTTAGAAAGATCAAAATGTTTTATTTCAATTTTTGAAAAAAAAGGTCACCGTGCTTATTTTTTCCCAGAGTCGTATAAAAATAGGTACTAAAAATGTTTAAATTTAGTTCTTGCCTTTGAATTTCTTTAAATTACACACTTAATTTGAAGTTATTATTCTTTTAAAAATAAATATTCTGAGAACAATTGATTTATGTATTATTTAAAAAGACAACACATTCCACTAATTCCTTAAGAAAATCGAATTTTAATGAAGCAAAAGAAAAATATGACATCTTTATTCGGTCCTTAAAAGAAGTATTTGTCTTTAAATATTAAGGGCTACTAATATATGCTTCACATTAAAATAAATAAAGTTCTACTATTACTTTTTTCTTATACTCTCAATACAAATTTGTGACATAATGAAGAATATTTTGACAACAAAATAAGTTTGGGTCACAGTCTTACTTTTTTAGATATTTTGACTCATTTGTTAAAATAAAGGGAGGTAATTCACAAAAAATAAATAATTTCCAAAAAGCATTTTTTTATATTGGAATTAAGAAATTTGTTTGTTATTTGGTTCAGGGATATGAGATAAGGGTCCTTTTTACCATATTCATAAGTTTTATTTGCTTTCTATCCGATAAATAGGCAAGGAGTAACCGTTAAATACTTGCTTGTCGTTTTCTTTGAATACTCTGAAATCGGTAAAAAACCTCTAAAAATGGAGAGAAAAAAAAATAAATTTTTGAATTTATACAAATTTTTACATGTTTTGTCAACATCTACCCAAAGGAATTTCGATTCATAGTTTTATAAGGATTTCAGAAACGAAAATGTTTCTTTTTAATGGCGGAAAATCCAAAACCGGATATGCGGAAGTCCCTAAGAATCAAACTCTGTATATATATTGCGTATACAAATAAGTTTGTGCTAATTGGATATTAAGAAGAATAATATAAAAGACGCAGAACAGCGGCTCTGGGGGGATAAAGGCATACAGTTCGCAACATCGTGAAATTGACAAGGTGAATGATTTTGGAATGATTTTGAAGTGAAATTGAATGAGTGTGTGTAGAGAGTTTTGAGTGAAATTAAAGGGAGGTAATCCAACGTCGCTAATCTTGTTCATCCTGAAAAAATAGCTATATTCACTTCCTCCCTTTCATAAAATATGGATACAAATTCTGTAAAAAGCTTCCTATTTCTTCAAGAACCTATCAGACGAGCATAATTTTAATTATTTAAGTGAAATTGTGATTTTTCTAGCTTTATTTATTTTGAATGTAGTTATTTATCTTATCCTTTTTGGTGACCTCGAACGTTTTTGAATGGTGTGAGTGATCGTTATGAATGAATGTTTGGAGCGCCGAGAGAATGGTTTTGAATGATTGAGATGAATATCAATTTCCCGATGTTACTCACTTTAAGCTACGACAAGATGGCTGTTCGTTATAGAAGACAATGCTGACTATGTTAGAAAATTGTATCTTAAATATTTTGAAGTATTAAGAAAGCATTAAGTTTGCACCTTAGTTTTTCTATCAAGCAAATAGACAGACAGCAAATAGACAACATGTCCCCGATCTTTCGACGAGGGTTATTAAGATTCCACGGTAAACTCTATCTTAAGCTATGGTCACATTTACGGCAGTTGTCGTCGTCAGTCGTAATTCATATTTATCTTAGATAGCCGTGTCACTAATACGATCAACTAAATTGAGGTAAGTCAAAGTACCATTAACTAAGGCAATTCCGAGAAGTTTTCGTAGACAAAAGTACGTGCGAAAGGGATAAACTACAATGAACAACGTAAAAATTGGTAGTCTAATTAGAGTAATTAACATATAAAGTTAACGGAAAATCGCAATTCATTTGTTGCCTAAGTACTGCTATCTCTTTTTTGTCGCTCTATAGAGAAGAAACACAATCCAAAAAAAATCTGGAAAACACACGGGTTTCAAACCATTGATTTCACGTGTACTTTATGGTTAGAATTTATCAATCTATTCGTACTCCGAACCTATTCCGACCCTACTGTTTCCTTACCTGTGGCGTCTTTCAAGAAAACATCGTACGATTTATCTTATAATTATCGAACGATTATATTTAAGATGGTCGTAAACGGCTTTCACAAAAATATAGTTGAAAATCGCAGACTACACGACATCATAAGACTATCGTAAAGTTGATATTTCACATCTGCACGTACTGACCATAATGATATAAACTTCCGCGTAAATGGGTAAATTGTCTGCTTTTTAAAATACCAAAAAGGGTAAATCAGCAAACTGACCGTGGAATAGCCATTAACTTGCGCATTGATGCATATTTATCGAGTAAAGTTTAATTCATCGAACTACACATTTCTCGTCGATATCTAAATATATATGTCAATATATGCAAGTGCTCATAATTGCATAGTTAATTTAGCTCAAACTGTCGATTCCCTTTCCAATGAGAGTACACCGGCTGTCACGTCGAATGTGGAGCAATCGAACATTGGACCGCATGGTAAAAATGCACATGCTCTATTTAAAAATAACCTTAACCAAGTTTTCGGTGTATTACTTTATTTTCATTATATCTTATTATCATTGCTGTTTGATTGGTTGGTTGCTTTCTGGTGGAGTATTTGCATGCATTGTTAAAAAGGCAAGATGAAATAAAAAGGCTCACCCATTTTTCTTACATGTATTTTTTATGTTATTCTACAAATCTGTATAGTTTTTGCCCATATGGAAGGTATTGAAACGAACTATAGAAGGGTGGTTTGGTTCTAGTACTTCAGTTCTAGTACAGTGCTCGTTGTCGTATCCTTGTAAATACAACAGTAACATGTAGCTTAGACATGCATCATCTGGCTTAGTATCGCCGTTCAATTATTGTATTTGCTTGATTTTTTGCTCAGTTCATCTTTTACGAAATTTGACATGTGCATAGCTAAATAATCGTCCTGACATCCACGAGAACTAGAAAGAAATTTTAGGCTGATAGGGATAAAATCGTAAAATTTACGACTGGTCTAAAAGTGTCGCAGCTTATATCGTAGATTTTACGATACGACGCCGTTCTTGAAAGCCAAAAAGTTTCTTGAAAGCCAATATTTATCATACAATTGCGATACAACCTAATTTCAATCGTAGGACTTTTCTTGAAAGGGGCCCCTAGTCGTAGTATCAACTGGGAATGATGTTTTTGTAGAAGGTATAGAGAGCGCATATTCACTTCAACCTGCCCTTTATACAGAATAAATAATTAGGCTCATGAATACAATTCCGAAGATACTTCGGCACGTGGCGATCAAGCATGGGCATTCCATTATACTGCACCAATTTCAGGTATGCGTGGACTCAGTAGTATACCTGTATAGTCATGGAGCAGACGAACAATTTCAAAATAAAAAGTTCCTTCTTGTGTGCGACTGTGAGGGGAGGGGGGTTTTATTTATTTTTTTTTTTCAGTCAAAAACCATAAATTGAATTTAAAGAAATTTGACAATTTGTATTATTTTAACCCGCGTCTAAAGATTCACTAGTTCATGAGGTTAATCTAACATTTCTATTACAGTGAAAATCATGGGCTATAACGGGTGAACAGAGCAAACACGTGCTCTCCAACTTTACGATTTAATGCCGCTGGAAAGTCGTGTTTTGCCGAAGGGAAACGACCGATATTTGATTTATTAAAATCACAATGGCCAGGTTTAGGTCAATTTGCTTCCACTATATGTACGACAAACTAGGATAAACGATACGTTTTAATTAGGAAAGAGTTCGCTTTCACAGTATCTTACTAGGTTAAATTACATTAAGACTATAATACGGTAGGAAGTTGTTTTTCGCCGTAGAAATTTGAACATACACAAGTTAAGTGCCGCCAATACGATAGAATTATACGGTAGAATAACGCTAACAACACGAAAGAGTAAGCATAACTACGTGGTTAACGGTAGAGTACGGCAAACTATCAAAACGTTGAAATCAAGTTTACAACGTGACATGTGACAGCGATTTTTGTACATTTCCCTACCTAACCGTGCACTAAAATCAGTCACATGTATTGCAACAAAAGTGAATCGTTAGTTCAACCTTAGGTATCCGTAGCATCGGAGACTAACGCTAACGATATTATAACGTGTTACTACGGTTAATTAAGATCTGATTAAAGGATCAAAACGGAGAATACGGTCAATTTAAGGACACAAATAATGTACATAACTGTGAATAGACTTTTGCACATGTTTTGCTATACCCAAGTCAGTACAGTCAAACTCACGAGTTCGCACTACGTTATTCGCCGCGTGTTAGCACGACTTCCTTCGACTAACTACGCGGTAAACGCTCGGCTACGTCAATTGTACGGCTGACTACGCTTATGCATAACTACGACCAACTACGTAATTAACGCTGTAATGTGACCAAGGCCTTATTCAGTACACTATTTTAAACGGGTAAAATAAAGATAACAATATTCATTTTTCTTTAAAGATTTATTCTTTCAGATATGGCTAGCTTTCATATATCTCAAAACTTTGAACCCCATTTATTAAAGTAATTCACCTTCATTTTGTTGACACTATTTTTGCATATGTATTTATGAACATAAAATTGTAAGGAAAAGAAAGACAATTCTTTAATGCTTTTCGGTGGTTTATCGAGAAATAACGGTAAATTATCACTTAATAATCTCACCGCAAAATCAGTGAAATTATCAAAAACTTAAACCCTGCTTTTGTGCATTTCACCCTATCTGACGTCATCTATGCGGGGCGAAATAAGTGACGTCACAATGAACGTTGCATAGCAATCACGCGCAAAATGACGCGCTTTACGAAAATATGTCCTAGAAATTTCACATTCTGTCTCCTTTTTGTAATAAAGAAACAGAATAATCGTTTGTTTTTCGAGTAAGATCGATTAATATTTCATTTCGTGAACATCAAAAGCAAAATTTTAACTCGTGGGTCAGCCACTCGTGAAAATATATCTTTTGTTGTAGATGCAAAATTAGTAAAAAAAGAAATTATCTACAGACAAGTGTCCACTATTTTTGAATTGGCAAGGCTTTTCTTGGCCCATACGTTATTTCGGAAAGTTTACTTTTCAATATTTTATTTTTTTGTATGTGGTGTTTTCGTAAATTATCACCGACGCGTGTAAAATAACGTTGTGTTAATTTTAAAATAATTAACCTCAAATGTATCAATTAATTACTTTAGCTCTGCCCTCCAACGTCAAAAGTTATTGGTATTATCCATATTTTTCCCCTGACACGGCGGATTCTGATAACGGGGCATTTCATTTTAAGGCTAAGGTAAAACAGCTTTTCCATTCTTTTCTAGATAGACGACAAAATAAACTTGAAACATAAAATCGTCGGTTGGTAACCTAACCATCATATCTTAAGCTTTGACATACTAACGCGGAATAACGCCACACATTCCCATATTTTGACGCTTTCAGAATATTTGCCAGCAAGCAACTATCTATATCAAAAAACAAATGGCCAATTTTAACAATTGAAGTTATATAATGACATCCCTAATTTTGAACAATAAATGTTAAACATTTTTGATGAAGGGTGACTTGAACGTTGAATCTACGGCAAAGTAACACTGGTAAATTCAATGAAATCTCGATCCTTTAAACAATTTCGAAGTAATTTTGAACGATTTCGGGGAGTTTTTGAATTATTTTAGCGAGCATTTAGAATCAATGAATGTGGCACTAGGCGATCGATTAAGAATGTTTTTAATCGAAGTGAGTGTCGATTTCACAATTTCACTTAGTTCTATGATTAACATCTTGACATTGTGGCGACCAAAGACGCGAAACTACAGCTGATCACATCTTACAAGGCCGCCCATTGATTATTTGTGCTTCCATCCTTCTGGTCGAAAGATGAATTTCAATTTCAATGGGGTTTTTTTTAAAATTGAGATTCCGTTCTCATAAAAATGAGAATATAACAAGCATTTGAACAAGCATGAACAATGGTGAAAAATGAACATATATAAATTCATATTGAAATGAACCGTTTATATATGCGGTTGACCTATGACCCTTTAAAGTGCTATATGTGTATTCTCATAACTGAGTTTTGACTAAGCGCTCAGTCTGTTCTCGTAGGTATATCAGGTATTTTCAAAAAATGTGATATTACATTTAATTGAACCTGATCCCTTCACTCGAATTATGAAGGTAAATGTACGAGTAAATCTTACCTTGCAAGATGGGCAATAATTTTCGTTTGAACTTATAGTTTACGCATGGTTTTAACACAATTTATATATTTCGAAAAATGCCACAAAAACTCTACTTATATCATCGCTTATTTCCATTTTACCGTATTTTAAATAAATTGATCGACATCAACCATATAGGTGTAATACTAAACATACGCCCAATGATAAGAGACAAATGATTCATGTCAAATTGACTTTGTCGAATTTCCAATGAAATTAAGCTGTACAGGGGCTCGAAACTTCGTCCCCAGGATTAACAGCCTATTGCCTTTTCGACCAAGCTAGCAGTACTCGGTTGCATAAACATGAGAATCGTACCCGAATCAAAGTAAAGGTACCAAAAATGACTTTGGCGTCTCTCCCCAATGAGTTGATAATCGTAGAACTATGTGGGATTGCCTCCGGAGGTTAGGAAAGGGTTCAATGGGAGTACTGGTTTGAGAAATACAAGGAAACTATTGTTCGGTGCACCGGCCGCCGCGATATGCCTTTAAATTGTTAAAAGCGAGGCATAGTAATTTCAAATAAACAAAACAAACATACAAACTCTACGCACGGCAAGTTGAAAGCACAATATTGTCATCTTTCGATAGCTTAACACGGATATAGACGCGTAAGTTCTAGTGAGTTATCAAAGGCAACCTTTGTCTATACCTGTATTAACAAAATCGACCTTTGTTCACTCTCTGAACGTGTGCGTCCATTCTTAAAGACTGATCTGCAAAACATCTGAAATTTTTGCACGATGGCTACTTGGTTAAGATCGGTTTTTGCTAGATAGGTTCGCGTTCGTATCTTAATTAATCATTTATTCAGTACTTTTTCGTTTAGTTTTTTTAAAGATCTACACGTAATAACTAAATATAACAAATAAACAAGGAAAAATTAAGCAACCGCTATTGTGCTTAACAAAACAATATGCTTTATGTACCCTATCATTTACATGTACGTATGTGAAATAAATAAATAAGTTAATAATTAATGAATTTAACGGAATGTAAACATAATATACACATATAATGACAAGAAAAGTATACAAGTCCTATCTGGGGCCTACAGTTAGAATCATCGTAAACTTGACAAGGTGGATGATTTTTGAAATTTATTTTGGAAAGAAATTGAATGGGTGTGTGGGCCGAGTTTGAATTATTTTCATAGGAAGTAATTCATAATCGAAAATTTCGGCCCATTGAGCGAAATTAGCATTTTTTTCACCTCCATTTAGTAGAATCTACGTACATTACTGATTTTGTGTCTACCTGGTTATATTAGACACTTATAAATCAACACCAGTCAGTAAAATCGTGCAATTATTTGATCGATTTGATTGAAATATTGATCCTTTTGAACGATTTTAAAGTCTTAACGAACTATTTCGGAGCGGGTTGGGGTAAGTTAGAGAAAGTTATTGGAATGAATTATTAGAACGCTGAGAGGGTGATTTTGAATGGTCTTGAGTGTAAATTTCACGATGTTGTTAACCGTGGCTTGCTGAAAATAGAGATTAAAGACTACATCGGATGCCAAGGCATCGACGGTCTACGGTCATGGCAGTGACCTAGTTTCCCTCTATCAGCTCAGACTGATGACCGCGTTACAGTTTAGAACAACATGTTTAGGAATGATGCCGGAATAAAATTGAATAGTGAGAGGCTGAAATTGAGAGGAAGTCACATAACATCGCTTATGCTGTCCAAAATGAACAAAGTTAGGGATGCTTATTACCTTCCTTTAATTGAATATACAAACAAGTTCTGTTCTACGAATAGCTTTCTGTCTTCAAGAACCGAGGAGGTTCAATTAAGCTAGCGACAACATTTATTTTTTTTTTTTTTTTGGAGATTTGTATTTTGAAAGAAAGTTATTGATCTTATTTGTAGTGATTTTCGAGCATTTTTGAATGGTTTGAGTGAGTGTTTGAAAAGAATGAATGGAGCGCTCAAGTGAGCGATTTAGAATGGTTTTGATTTGAATTGAGAATCAATTTCGAGAGGTAATTAACTGTTCAATAGCAAAGGTTAACCCTAGCTACATGTAGGTTATATGGTCTACCCTCAGAAAATTTCTGTTTTTCTACTTAAAAGTCCAGGTAAATAATTACTCAGAATAACATCGTGAAATTAACAGTAACCTGGAGCACTCAGCGCGTAGTTCATTCATTCCAAAACTCTCGTTCAAATCACACAAAAACGCTCCAGAATCGTTGAAAACAATTCGAAATGCTTCCAAAAGATCAGCATTTTATTGAAACTTAACAAATTATTCCACTTTTTTATTCACTACTACCGACTTTTAAGCGTTGGTTTGGTCCGTGAACACAAACAGAAATGAAAGTACATAGATTCTTTTAGCGGGAGGGAATAAAACGTGGCTTAGTTCGTCCAATCGGACGAACTTAGCGATGTTGAATTACCTGTATTTAATTTCATTGAATACTTGCTCATGCCACTCATTTCAATGCATTTGAAAATCATTCGAATATCATTCACTTGTCAATTTCATAAATCCACGACGTTCTTAACTTTATCCATGATTTTCTCTTTATTTTTGACTCATCACACGATAAGGAAACATTTGGAAATAGCAGAAGTATCGACACTGGCTGTGCTTATTTAGCAGGTTGACCTTGATTGAATATTTTCGTTTTTTTTCTTATTATTTCTTAATCAAGAAAGAAATATTTAATACCTGCTTAGTGTTTTGTATGAAAAAAATTCTAACGAGGTTGGGAGAATTGATAATTGGTGAGGCTCTGCCGAGACAATTATCAATTCTCACAACCGATTTAGATATTTTTTTCATACAATACACTAAGTACGTATGATTATTTATCTTATAACCTCTATTTGTCTTGTTTTCGTCATTATTTCTAACTGAAATCCAAGTTTTTAAAAATAACTGCATTGTATCATTGTTCTAAAAATAACTATATAGATATCATAAAAATTCCATACGGGATGTTATCCCACGTATATCTGTATGGTTATAAGAAAACATTTTTTTTATCATTTAATATATACATTTGCAAAATTTGCCAACTATTTGTTCAACATCCTTTTCAAATAATTATTTTCTGCAGTTACCGAATTCCCCATTTCGAATGACGAGTTAAAATTGTTTCACCGTTTATTATGTATTTGTCTTCAGTTATGAATGTTTTAATCTTGATTGACTTTGTATGCCTAGAAAGAACTAAGAATCTCGTTACGCTAACGTCTTTTTAACGTTGTTCTACCAATGACGTCTTCTGTGTCTTCTATGACGACGTCTTGGTCTCTGTGTGACGGTGTCGGCGTCGTGTGACGGTTCAACTAGAATAACTGCTACATCATCGTGATCTTTGTAAATTCTGTGAAAAATATAAAGTCTTAAGTCTTAAGATAGAGGACACGTTATAACTCATGACCTTTCATAATGTTGATCGAGGTTTCCAAATGAAATCATTAGGAAACCTCGATCAACATTGTTAAAGGTCATTAATTCCAAAATGCTGCGGAACAATTACGGATAAACTTCTTTAAAAGATATCAAAACTCAAATAATATTTTCTGGTAGGTACATTTATCATGGCCTGTCGCACAGCCTCTGCAAAATATCGACAGCAACTAGTTTTTATCGGGTTCCACCTAAACATTTTTGCAGAGGTACACATATACAGCAAAGCTTATTTACAAATCCGATTAATAAGTGGTTTATGCAATTTCATTGTTGCCAAATATCGTATTTTTCAAAATGGACCAAAGAAACGCTGGTATCTACTGAATTTTTGCAATGCCTTTTCGTTGAATTTAATAGCAGTTGATGATTTAATTTGCTTTTTACGATGTTAGATGTATCAATAAACGAAGTAATCCGTATATATCTTTACAAAAACTTACACTAAAACTAATATTTGTTTCTGTCATTCCCCTTGTGTTTTGATTATTCTATTATAGAAATGTGACATTTCTTTCAACTGTCTTGGGGATTGTTTTCTGCGTTCAATTTGTAATACAAGGCACAAAAACTTACTTTCTTATTAAACTTGGCAAGGATTCTTCTAACATTTCTTCAGGAACTGTCTCTGTTTCTATATTTAGCGAGTCCTCCCATGAATCACTTTGAGTGTCGTCATAGGACCTATCACGTGACACTAACTCTCGTAGGGAACGCGAATTAAACATTCCATATCTTTTATGACGTCGTCTATCTCCATTTTCTGATCTAGCTAAAATGTCTGGGAGAGTTAGAGACCCTCGTTTTCTGTTGTTATGATAATTATCCGTTGATCTTTTGAAATATCCAGTATGGAGCATGCGCATACATTCATTATATTCTCTATATTCAGCCATAAAACTTGTGTAATCCCTGGGGTAGTTACTTTCTAAAAGTTGTAAAGTTGTCCCTGGTGCGATACCTGGTAAATAAGAAAACAACAAACATTTACTTCGACTTAACTGAACAGAATATAGATTCAATTAAAATTCATTTTTAAAATCGGGAGATATATATTTTTTTCACAGTTTTAAAGAATAAGAATAATTTATGTTATTTTTTCATAAAAATAATCATTCATTTGTCTGAATGTCGATCTTTAAGCACAAAGATTTTGTTTTTTATTTGATTTGATTTCACGTGATTTAATATTCTAACCTATTGAGGGCGATGAATATCTGCTTTACATGCACATTTGAAATTATATAGATATTAATCATATTGCTTATAATCAAACTTAAAGACCCCATTGTTTAACAAAAGTTTAGTGGTAACCTCGGGGTTAAGCATATAATATGGCCAAAATGTATAACAAAAGTTAAGTGGAAAGGTCGGGTTAAACATATAGGAATAATGGTTACCCCGAGGTTACTGATATATTTTGCAATTAGACATTAAAGGACTCGCGGAGGAGTTACGTGTGATAAAAAGAAGATGCACCTACCACTTTGTACTGCAAAGTTCTGTAGTCGACTCATTGGGTTGTTACCACAGGGATGGGCGGGACACACGTGACACACGTACACACAGACAAACAGGATCTTTATAAAGTCTGTTCTTCGCATGATCTTTCGATACTTTAAACCTGAAAAAAGACGGAAAAAGAAACTCTTAAGGTAGTGGACCCGTAATAGTTACGCAACATTTTGGACCACAAATTCTTTCACAATATTAACCAAGGTTTCCTAATGAAAATCATTAGGAAACCTCGGTTAACATCGTTAAAGTTCATTACCTCTGAGACATTGCAAAACTATTACGGTTCCACTACCTTAAATTTCGTTCACGCAAAAAACTTGTCTCAACACTAGAAAAATTAAATATGTTGAATGCACAAAAAATGTCCAAAGAAGCCAATCCCTACGTTCAGGATGACAAAATTGTGTAAACTGTTTGCGAATTAAACCCCGTTTTGCATGTGCACTTGCATGCAAAGCGGGTATAATTTGCAAAGCGTTTGTACCTTTTTGTAATCCCGAAAGCAGAGATGCATGGCTGTAAAGTTTAAGGGGATAATTTAGTAAGGGGCGTAAAAATTCTTTTTTTTGCGGAGCGATAGCACTTAATATGCTCGTAAACTTATGAGGACCTCTATCATTACTTTGTAGCTGACCTTTGTTGTTGTTTTTGGCTGGTTTTATCATAGCAAAACCCAAACAATACAAAATTATCAGATTCTAAAGCAATATACAAAAACAAATTTAAGAACAATTGCAAAGGTCAAACAATCAAACGGTCTCTGAAAGAAAAAGAATCAATGAATCAAATGTATTTTGCATAATCTGATGAGGGGTGTCACCTATCTCACTATAAATAAGGTGTTACGTGGAATTTTGACTCACATTCATTTCCAGTATGACGGTTACGAAAAATTGTTTTACAGTGACACTGGAGTTAAGGAAATCTGTCTTAATTTAAACATTTTTATTCGAAATAAAGTTAATACCAGAATTTCTTTAAATTCGCAAATCCATCTTAACAAATGTATAACCAAACTTTAGCAAAATTTTGTATTTTAGTTAAATATGTGCCATATGAATTACGTATCGTGTATTTTGGCAAACGAAACTTGATTGAAGCTTGTATTTTTCTTTTTCTGGTTTTAAGTTAAACAAAATGATTAAGAAATACGAATGAAAAATATTAATACAAATCGCTTGAACATACATGTATGTCAAACACCCGTTTAAAAAGACAAAGGTCACATTTCGATGGCTCAGCGCGAAACAGTTGTAACTCCCTATTTGTTTATAGGGAGTTACAACTGTTTCGCGCTAAGCCATCGGTATTCTATAATATTGTCAGTCGTATTACCAGTATGTCCTTTAACTTGTAATCCACACCATGTTTAATTTGAAATTTCCTCACAAAACACTTATTTATACGACCATAATGTTGTTATATACAAGCAGTTGAAGCCTCTCCCCTTATATTTAAAATCTCGTGATATTACACGATATTAACGAATGTATTCATTAACAGACTAATTCATCATTTAAGTAAAGGAGTGATGCCTCGAGAGAGAGTAAGTGATACAAATAGATTTCCCGGCAAATATACGCGACAAATCAGTGACGTCGGAGAATTTGTTCACATCCGCCAGGTGGAGCCAGGTAAAGAACACGTAAACATGCACTGGTCAAGATTATTTGATAGGCTTATTTGCAAAATAGTTGCACAAAAATAATTAGAATAAAAAAGTACAGCACTTATGAAGTCGTATGATTAAAGAAATGGCTTGCCTCATATTAAGGTAAACATAGAATATAATAATCGAAAAGAGATATTTCAGTAAGTCATCCAATTTCACAAAAGCGCACATAAGTAGGCTTTCTTAACGACAGAACCCAGAAATATGAAAAAAAACTCCATCATTTTTTTCCTTCTTTAATTATTCATTTATTTGATTTTTTTAACATACATGTACAATGATAATTGACGTATGCTGTTTTTGTTTGTTTTATTATAATTAGAAATTTTTAAAGAAAAAATAAGGCATAAAAGTAGCCTTTAACAGTATTACTATTTTCGAAACATTTTCATCCATCGCAAACCTGCTAATCTGGGATTATTCCTTTTTCAATATGCTACGTTTTTAATACGACTTTTTTGTATAACCGTAAATGCGTTGAAAATAAGAACGCGATAACGTTATTTATATAATCCATTTTTAACACACATATTTAAAACATGAAATAAAATAGCATCTAACGCTTTGTCAACGTGGAGAATAGAGCTTTAGAATGTAGGCGGTATTAAATATTCTTAACATTTCACCACATCATTTATGAACTTTGTAGTGCTTATTTGATTATGAAATGCTTGTGGCAAGAAATAGGGAAGTTCATTTCAGGACAAACGACCATGTCCTCACGAATCATTTCTCCTGGGGTTGACCAATTTACGGACATGGTACATGGAGTCGGTTGAACACTTTAGACATAAATATATATAAAAAGAAATATATATATATATATATATATATACCGATATAGAAAAAATACATTAGAAATATTACATTAAAAGCTGCTGGATACAAAAACTTACTTAAAATATTTGCATAGTCGTAGAACTTCAATGAATATTGGCACAGATGACAGATATAACAAAATGATAATGAAATGTTACATAATGTCGTTATTTGGAAAGATAGTGTGTTTTCACGAATATAGAAAGAATGATACGAAAATGATGGACATCAATTTTAGTTTAAAATCCAAGTCCTGCTGTAATCATATCATGGCGCCAAAAGAAGAAAAATCAAAATATAATAATCGATAAAAAAAGAAAAAGAAATCTTATCGACGTCGTCATTTCTAGCATGTATTTGATAATAAAATTCCTAAGATGGGATTTTTTTGTTGAATATTCTTCAAGACTAAATCGCTTCCGACGTCGTCGAACAATTTTGAGTTTACTTGGCAAGGTTCGTCTCATGAAAACCATTTTGTCCTCGAAAACTAGTGTTTGAATTGCTTTTGGAAAATATTGGCATTCATGTAGGTATCAGAGGTTTGCTAGTGCGAACATCACAGATATATCGCAGATCATTATCATATGTACCTTTTACTAATAATGAAAAGACACCTTTTACATTTAACCATGGTGACTGTATTCACGTCAAACGCAATGTTTTATGAAAGTGAAATATACCAGAGTGATCGAAGAACCCTTACATCAGGTCGACATCTTGAATTTTCAATTCTATTGTTCTTCCATAAACTGGTTAGATTGTATTTGTCATAATAATTGTAGCATTGCGTTTGGCAATAGGTAAGGAACTGTTTACTCACTAACCTAGTCTTGTGACCTACTTTTGACCCGTGTAATAAACAACAAGGAAATGCATGTCAAAGAGAAATTAACATCATGTTGCAGTCTGACCTATAGTTCTTGTTGTTATTAAAGAGACATGGCACTAAACGGTATGTTTACTTTATGCACTTTTACGATAACATTACTCATTTTAGTCATCTAAGTGCACAATTTTTAGCTTAGGCCTTCTGTTTAAAAAAAAATCTTCTTTGGAAGCTGATTATTAATTAAAAGAAAAAGAAAACATATTTAATTTTTAACTAGAATAAATGAATATGACTTATACATAATAATTTGAATGGTGTTAAACAATTATACACTTAATTAAGCAAAATAATATGTAATGGTCTTTTTTTCTATATCCAAATCGATTTTTATAAAAAATATTAAGCCTGTGCAAGAGATTTCCAACAATTTCAATTATGCGCAAAGCAAAGACTCTGACCAGCCTGTGCATCCGCACAGTCTGACCAGAGTCTTTACTTTTGCTTTTGTAGATGGATAAGGTGTCAAAGTATATGTAGACAATAAGGTAACTATAATATTTACAGTATGTTGTCGTCTATGCTGCTCAATGTTTACGCCTCACGCACATGTCAAATTGTTGGAAATGTCACGCGCAGGCTCAAATGATCACATACTTTAACTACTGGTGTTTTCATGGGTACTTACCGATATATCTTTATCTTCTTTCAATTAATTTTTATTATAATTTTATTCTCTGATTTTAAAATGCCAATTTGTATTTGTAACAGGCTATTCGTTCAGTTTATTTATTCTGTAGTCCACTATGCATAAACCATAATTACAGAAATAAACGTATCCGTATATTTTTTTTTAATTTTATTTTATTAACTTAGATATAGTTAAATATTAGAATCACATAATCATACACATCTCCACAAATTTTCTGTCTTCGAGGTATTATACACATTAATCAAAACTACTACAATGATAACTTTCAAGGAAATATCAAAATATCTTACTTATTATTATTATTATTAACAAACATTACAACTCCACTCATTTTAATTACTGAATGTTCACTTTCATTCATTCTTATATATTCTAAATTGAAACCGTTCCCTGATTACTCACACGTAAGAATTTTCACGAGCAGAGTGAATAATAAACGTACTAAATATTTTATCATCAATGATGACTATTGCCCCTAAAATATGTGGTGATGAGGCGGGAATATATTAATTTTATTGTGTATGAAATTATCTTTTCATAGTGGTTAGCCATCGAGTCCGCTTTCAAAATTACAAAAGGTGTCCTTACAGTGATATTTCGATCTAGATTTGGGTAATGAATATGTAAAAAATAAAGCAACAATATCTTTTAGTAAATTCTGATAATTAATAAAAATGAATAGACATTTCGCGAAATGTGGATTTTATAAAACACAAAGTTCACGAAACATTATAATATTGATATCTGTGTAAATTGAAATAGTCATGAGTTCATTATTTCCAAATTCAAATCAATCCAGCATTTCAGTAAAAAACATGTACCTTTACTGGGTTAAAACAGTGTTTGTATTGTTCACTATGGACCCATAATTTGGGAATAGATACTTTCGATGATTAGATTCACTCTTGTCCTATTTAGGGTAAAAGAATCTACATTCATCAGGCAAATCGAAACAAGGACGCAAGTAAATACATTTATTAGTATTCATTCAGTTATATATATATATATATATATATATATATATATATATATATATATATATATATATATATATATATATATATATATATATATATATATATATATATATATATATATATATATATATATATATATATATATATATATATATATATATATATATATATATATATATATATATATATATATATATATATATATATATATATATATATATATATATATATATATATATATGTGTGTGTGTGTGTGTGTGTGTGTGTATAAAAAATTAAACAGAACGTTTTCAAACATAGACAATGATTTATAACCCAACATGCATTTTTCACCGTGCGATTTTCATTTACGAGAGACTGCATTAAGAGTAATTGTTTTTATTTTTTATATGAGCCAATGGATAGAATAACATGCGATAGCCGCCATTTTGGTTTCAATATTGAGCGGAAGACTCTCCCTGTGCGGAAATAAAAATGGAAGCTTTTTCCTAGATAAAGCGGCCATTATGATATTAACATGTATTTTTAATTGTCCGGCTGGACTTAGTGCATGATTGGCAATGAATGAACATCCGGTTGTAGAATGACATTTGTTTCTTTTTGCATCATTATTCAATAGCATTCTTGTTTCATTTCAATAATCTTCTTTTGAGTTACTTCAAGTTAAATTATTTTTATTTTCTAAATTGGCACTTTCGTTGGTTTCGCAATTTACATTTTATGAAAGTACATATATAAAAACATTGGATACTTGAAAAACTTAAGTGCTAAATGGTCATGGTGCAATTCATTAGTCGAGTGATAAACGTGGTACAGGAAAATTCATTCCAAAATCATTCCAAAATCATTCACCATGTCAATATCACGATGTCCCTAACTGTAACACAAAAAATGCTGCATAAACATGATGATGCTGTTCCAAATTAGAAAATATACATATAAGTACCCTCTCGCATGTTCATGCATGTTTGTATGAATGTGGTTTTACACCGCTTTCAATATTCTTTTAGTTATATCGTGGCGATTGGACCACCTGACAATGAATTCCTGGTATCTCTAACACATGTACTATCATTACATCCTTTCTTAGCCTCCAGCTGCTATCCCACATACGATTTCCAAATCATTGGTGAAGGACAAATAGTTGGGAAGAATTAGTGGTGGGTGCACATATATGTGTAACCGGAAAATAAATGTCAAGTTTTCTGTCTGTAAGCTCCTTAAATTAGAATGGTTGTCAGTTCTCTATTTAATTGATAAGTGGTCTAAAGCCCACAAAAGGGTTACGCGCTTTCTCGAAATGATTACTTGCATTCATGCACAATTGCAAAGTCATTTGAATGCATATCTGCACCATACAACCCCCAAACCACTTTCATTAAATCCTTAGTTCGAAGTAATAAAATTTGAAATGAGGAAGAATGAGTATGGAAAATATGGGAAGAGCAAATATGAATGTAGAATGAGTAAAAGTCGTATTAAATCTCTCATTCGTAACCACCGTGAGTATATCTTATTTTTTGTCAAATAGACGAAACTTGATACCATATTACGATAAAAAACTTTCAAAGCAATTTCACCGTTGACCCGCATGTGGCATGCCCTCACATCTTCTTATTGGCGAGACTTTCTAAAACACAGTACTTACAAAATCATTGTAACAAATAAACTCCCTGCATTTATATCACTTTTTCAAAAACATTCGGATATATCTTTTTGAAATTTATAATTTTTATACATTTTTTATATGAGCCTGTGCATGACATTTCCAACAATTTCAAAGAAGTGCAAAGCAAAGCCTTTAGCCAGCTTTTGCATCCGCACATGCAGACCAGAGTCTTCACTATCCGCTGTGTTGATAATTTAAGGTCTCAAAGTCAAATTGTTGGAATTGTCACTCACAGGCTCATATTTCTTATAAGTTATAGAAATTACAAGCCCTGGGAAAAAGGGAGTTTACACGTATAAAGAAAATCGACAAACTTGAATAATGTTGTTACATGTGACTACGTGCACTTGAAGTGACTGTTAAGTAAAATAAGATATTCTATAAAAGATGTAACGTTTTTTCCCGAATGTGACCTATCCGAACTAAGACTACGAGTACTCAGATATTCATGAATTAGATTTACTACTTTACTTTTAGTCCACAGACCTTTGATATAAAGGGAAAGTTACGAGTATTCCCGTGCAAGTGCAAAGCAGGGCAACATTTTTGAAAGTGTTTTCAAAAGTTTACATGTTGAACGTAAGTCTGACGGCCATCTTACTAATGGCCGATAAGCAGGGCAACAATTTTGAAAGTTTTCAAAAGTTTACATGTTGAACGTAAGGCTGACGGCCATCATACTAATATAGGGATGAGTGTCTTTTTCACTGCGTTTATTGGGGTATAAAGTGCAATTGCCTTAGCACATGGCAAATAACGCCCGTAGCGTTATGTTTAAGCCATGTGCTAAGGCAATTGCACTTTATACCCCAATAAACGCAGTGAAAAAGACACTCATCCCTTATAATTGCAATCCTATAGATCGAAGAAACTATTAAAATACTCGGCCAAACATTAAAGCTTCAAGTCTACTTTCTCCGCGTAAAAAATTACACGATCTATTTTTAGATCGTGTATTGTTTATCTCGCTATCGAAGTGAAATGTCATAAAGTAAAACAAATGATACACAAATAAACGACAACATTAAAATTAGTAGAGGTACTTATGACAAAAAAGCTTGTTTCTGCCAGGTAATTCTGTGTTTTTAAACGAAAACGGCGTGGTCGGTCTTAGCTGAGAGGGTTGCTTGACGGTCTTCGTCGACTTGCTGTTTTCTAAGTTTACGTCGGCACAGAATCAGAACTGCATGTTTGTTATCGTAAATTCTTTCGAAAATAACTTAATTTATAATAGATTGAATAGAAATGTTGCGTTGATAATCGGGAACTAGGTTAATTCGAGTTCCTACAACACAGGACTTGCAGATCGAAGCTCGGGGGTTTTCCGAAAGACCTATTGCATTTTATACAGAAATAAAGTGCAATGGATTTCCCCACGTGATGCGATTTAAACCAATCAGAATTCTTTATTTTATTGGATTGCAATTATTGACCGATAATATTATCATGGGAACAATCTAATGACCAACAATTTTGACATGGGTTTTAGCATTGTATCTATCTACTCGACATGGTTGTGCTAGTCTAATCTATTACTATATCTCTATGAGTCAGTCTTATAACGCTAGTCTCTGTTGTAGTAAACAAATAACAATGTTACTACAACATGTGAACATGCTGCACTTGACCTATTGTTATTGTACGGGAGGTCATGAAAGTAAACTGCTAATTTACCGAAATATTTAAAGCTAGCAAAGGTCTGTCTGTTGCCACACGTATCATTTTAACAGTTCTTAGGAAATGTCTAACAAATTTAATTGGTCTTTCTATTGATAAAGAATCCTTCGGTATTATGATTAATTGAAGTGTTTTAATTGTCGGAAACGCAACCTTTGTATAATATTTCAGGTATATTACATGTATAAATTTGACATTGCTATAAACGTTCAAAGTCATTGGTCAAAGTAGTTTCTTCGTTTCTTTTTTATTTAGCAAGAATGATTCTTTTCAAATCTTCCATTTCGTTTCGATATGTAATAAGAATAAAACTACTTTGATAAGGAAGGCGATGTAATGAAAACATGTTAATCTCTTTTTATAAAGCTTACTCTTGTATGAACATTAGTAAGAAAACGGCACACGCCTTTTCAGGATAAGTTTACCATTAAAGAAATCGTAAGATTTATGATTACTAAAATATTTCAAGTATAGGATATGGAGTTTTTGTATTTCAAAAATAAGTTGTGACAAGGCTCTCTGGTGGTATCATAGTTCGAAGTTATCATTCAATCTTGCTTCTTCAAATTAGTTTTTCTTTTTATTTGATATTTAAAATGATTATTTCAACACCATCCATTATGTTTCGATTTTTAAGTAGAAGAAAACTATTTTGATAAGGAAGACGTATAGTGAAGATATATGGGTAGACCTATTTTTTAAAGATTAATCGTGCTGAATATCGGTCGATTTAAAATACTGTCGTATTCAAAGTTATCAAGTTTGTTTTCTTTGATGTGGTTTGATGTAATCTATTGCTTATAAAAATGTATTAATACAGTAATATTAATTAAAGATGATATCAATGTTGCCTATTAATAAAGACGTCCTCATTCTATCTTTGCCTTGAGTGAACTTTTGAAATAATTCCGAGAAATATACTTGAGACAGTATCCCTTTTTAATATGTTGTTTTGCTTTAGCATTTTTCTTTCCTTAAATCATTGTTGTAGTTATTATATTTATGAGTATATTGCAGTTCTCATATCGAGGGGTAAGCGCAATACTATTGTAAGTGCCTTCATATTTATAGGCACTAACAATAGTATTGTACTGACCCCTCGATATATATGTTTTGATAGTTTTAAATTTGGGTTTCATTCTATGCATTTCTTTTTGGGTTATATACAAAATGTACCTGTCTGGAAATGTCTGCTATAGCACCACGCGTATGTGCAAGAAAGAACAAAAAAGATTGAATAATAACGAACCAGTTTTTTGTTCAGAAAGCGTTCGGTTATCAAAAATTCTTGCGGTTAACCAAAAGATATAAAACGAAGAGCGATGTACCAGTACGTGAGATACTATCCATCAGTATTGTTGCACAGACAGCAATAAAATAGTTCGAGCATGGAACTAATTTTAGGCTTATCATATTTCTTCGCTTTATTGTCTAATGAACTTCCGATTTATCAATGTAATAGTTGTTGGGTAACCCGTCTTTTCAGCCACCTGTGCATTCATATGAATGCGATTTACCATATCATGCGGCTTAAGTTCTATGTAACATTATTTTTTTTTTCACCTAACTTTTATTTGCTTGGTTTGGCAAGTTTTAGAGACTTTTAAAATGTTTTTTTTTTTTTTTAAATCATTCGACTACGCTTACACATACAAACATGAACAGCTCTGCGTTCAGGATGAAAACGTTAGCGAAGCGCTTTTGAAATGGTACCTCGCTTTGCACGTATGTGCACGTTCAAAGCAGGATATCATCTCAAAGCGCTCGCGAAACGCTTTTACAACCTGAACACAGGGCAGATATCTCGGTGTGATCTGTGTCGAGTGAATCATTATGGAAGCGAATAGTTTCTGTTTCGTTTACCATATAGGTATTAATACACTTTATTACATCGAGAAATTGATACTCATTTCGACCAAATCCATTGTACATTGTAAATCTCTCAGTTATCCATTCATATATTCCAAACACTCACTTCCATCATTAAAAAACGCTAAGAAATCGATCAACAACACTTCGGAATCGCTGGAAACGACCACCTTTTTTATATTTAAATCAAATAATCATCCTACGATTTAAATGGGCGGTAGCCATTTTCAAGCATCTGATTGGACCGTAAAAACAAAAAAAGGAAAGTACAATTAACAACATCGTGAAATTACAATGTGAATGATTTTCGAAAGAAATTGAAGGAGTGCGCTGAGTGCGTTTTGAGTGAAATAAAAGGGAGGTAATCCAATATCGCTGATTTTGTTCAGGATGAACCTATCATTTTAAGTGATTTTGGGACGTTTCTGATTGGTTGGAGCGTGTTGTTGGAATGAATGAATGGAGCGCTGAGTGAGAGTTTTAGAAAGTTTTTGATTGCGATGAATGTCAATTACATGACGTAACTAAGTATTTTATCACACACTTTTAGGAGTTATGCACATGCATCATTATGCACATGCATCATTATGCACATTCTCACTATTCAAGAATATTTAAAAATAAATTGTTTAAGGTATAAAGAGAGTACTTCTTGATTTCATGTTGATATAAAAATATAAACTTAATCACTTTGTATGATTAGTCGAGCCGATTCATACATACATGTAAGTGTTATATGCGTTTTAGTTTCATACCTCTATGGAATCAAAAAAAAAAAAAAAAAAAAAAAAAGAAAACACTCTCTTCATATGTTGTAATTTATTTCATGAATGAAAAAATAATTAAGGATTAATCGAAAATGAAACAATTTTCTTATTACTTTGTGTGGAAGCTAAAATAACTGCGTTTGAATTTTTTTTTTCATTTGGGAATAAAACTGTTTTTCTGCAAATCTAAATGCAGAAATCTTGATAAACACACTGTGACTAAGACTAAATTAGTCTAGGATAAAATGTTGTCAGACTATAAATTTAAAAGTTGAGCATACTTACATTTGAGGACGTCCATCGAACATTGCCATTTTCGTAAATTTTGACGACCTGTCGTTCGGCTGTCTTCGTCTGAAATAGACCAAAAAAAATGTGTGGAGGTAGGGGAAGTAAATCTTATTGGTAAGAACTTTAAGGGAAAGGCAGTTACTTCCCATTTTGTAAAATATTTCATTTCATTGGTGATATTCATAAACTCTTTAGAAGCTGAACGATTTCTATTTGGCATTAAGGTAGTGGACTAGTTCCGCAAAATTTCTGAAGTAATGATCATTAGGGAACCTCGATAAACTCTGTTAAAGTTCATTGCTTCTAAAAACGTTGCGGATCTATTACGGGTCCACTACCGAAAAAACTTAAAAGACGATTTTAATTCGGAAATCATAGGGAATTGCTCGACCTTTCCCTTTTTGAAGTGAAAAATTGGTAATCTACACGAAAAGCGCACATTTCCATTGAGTGAAATGGAAAGGTTTCGAAATTATGAAAATATATCAATTTTACTGTCAAATTCAAACGTTTGCAAATTCAAACATATTCTGACCATTTATTTGTCCACTATGATATGAACATAAACTTTTCCGCGTGAAAAAAGGGTTTCTTAGAAATCTATAAATCAAGTATTTTTTTTTTCGAAGACTACTGCTAAGGAAGTTAGAAAGATAATTCTACCGAATTTTTTTACCGAAATGCAAGGTTGCTTTAAGTCATGCGTTCAGAAAGACAAGACGGTGCAAATTCTTTGCCAATTATACATCGCTCTGCACGGAAATGTACATGCAAAGCGGATTATACTTGGCGAGCAGTTTGCACCGTTTTGTCATTCTGAACCCAGGGCAGGTAAGCCTGTGTGGTCAGCACGAGCTGTTCGGGTTTGATATTTCGCACATTCTTTGAGTTCTGGATATATTAACGTTTGTAAACGTTTTAGAAATTGTTCCCTGTATTGCATGTGATTACACGTGCAAAACAAGGTACAATATCTCAAACTTTTTCGATCGTTTTCATTTCAAAAGCAGGGTCCGTATTCATCACACATATTTTTTCCAAAAATATTGTTTCATTGTGATTTTTCCTTAATAGAGATCTATTTTAGAATGTCGTGACCCATTTCCCTATCCCAATTTAATTGGATGTCTTCACATATTTAAATGATGGATTAAAAACATCTTTCAAGGTTATAATAGCTATTGAACCCTAAGGAATATATCGCCTTTTTTCAAATTGTTTAATTTGCCTCGTGTAGGATATTTAATGGCGATACATCTTTTTTGGAAAACTCTTAATGTAGTAGACCCGTAACAGTTCAGCAACGTTTCGGAACTCATTATCTTTCACAATGTTGACCGAGGTCTCCTAATGAAAATCATTTGGAAACCTCGATTAACACTATTAAAAATCATTACTTCCGAAACGTTGCGGAACTATTACGGGTCCACTACCTTAAATCGGGAAGAATGTTATATGAAGAATAGAACAAATTATAATGAAGCTTATTTTGTCTGAATGTGCTTAATTGAAGAAAATCTGTGGTAGTTAAACTCGTAGAATGTGGAAAATGAAAAAGGACGTCACTACAAAAGAAAAAAAAAGATGAAATGGGATGGACTTTGTCGTGTTTACTCGTATGAAAAATATGAACTTGAATGATTTTATGAATGAAATATTTCGAAATACTACGCTATTTCGGGTAACCCTTAACCCTTATATCAAAGAGCAGTTAAACTACGAAAGGGGGTTTATGTTAACTGAAAATGAACTAAAATTATTCCGAATTTCGTGACAAAAGGGAAATATCTACATTGTTTCGTGTTTTACTCTAGACTGGGTTGTTGGGGTCAATATAAATCGACAAAATACCTACTTGGAAAAAAAGGCATTCTGACAGAACGAAGAAGTATGAACGTCGAAAAGAGAAATGAAAGGAAAAAGATCCAGCTCTTCAGCAGGTAGTTTTACAAATATATATTAACCACAAAACTCATAAATAAATAAATAAATAAATAAATAAATCGGCTCAATTTTTGTTTTATTTTTGTCCTGTTTTTTCGAGTACACAATCAACCAAACACAGTTAAAAACATCCTTAATTCAACAGTCATTTCGATCAAAACCATTATAAATCGCTTACTAGGCGCTCCACTCATTCATTCCAAACACCCTATCAAACCGTCCAAAAACGCTCCAAAAACATTAAAAATAATAGGATCAACAACTACATTAAAAATGGGTAGGTAAAATCTTAAAATTCTTAAGATAGATTCGTCAAAATTTATGTAATAAATATCGCTAAGTTTGTTTCTCCTGAACAAATTAGCGATTTTGGATTACCTCCAAAATTCACTCAAAACTCGCTTCACACTGATTCAATTTCATTCCAAAATTATTACCAAGTCATTCAAATTGTCAATTTTACGAAGCTATTCACTGTATAGGACTACTTGTGCGGAACCTTTAAAATAGCTTTGTCCTCGATTTGTTTCCATTGAGTATTTAAACCAAGTTTTCATTCAATAAGAGTGCACGAATGTTCACTGACGTGACTTACATTAGATTTTTTTCTATATCAGGTTCTATATCAGGTTTAAGGCTTTTACAGGCCTTTGATATTTTAACAGACTGATTTGTCTGTATGCAATGGAATATTCTTGGGAAAACGGTTCAAAAGACTGTCCACAACGTGGGACTATGGTGATGGTCGATATATTTTCTATGATATTGTTAATCAGTAAATAATTTTATTGTCTTTTAAAAACTTTCTTGTACTAAAGAAAATCTAAGAGGTTGATTAAACATGATATATTCGAACTATCCTCCTTATTTTTCAAACTTATATTACCATTTTTCTTATGATTTAACTTTTGAAATGTGGACATTTTAAATTTGTGTTTTTGTTAACCGTTTCAAACACAGACTTGTTTCCCCTGGACGTCATACTTTAGACTCTAATGTAGAAAAAGCAGAAACTGTTTACAAATAGCAATTTCTACTTTACCCACATTTTTTTCTATTGCATATGATGTTTTCGTTGCAAATTGCAGCCAGTTCTCTTCGAATTATATATATTTTGGATATTCTTAATATTTTGGGAAAAACAACAACAAACAACAACACCATCTAAGAAAACGTTATGATAAAGCACCAAAGAAATAAATAATAATTACTTTGATTTGGTCTGTTGAGCTTCATCTCCGTTGTGGTTTGGTGACACATTTGTATGATTGTATAAATTAACAATAAATGAATAATAAATAATAAATAAATTATTTAATGAATTTACAATTCAAATGCTACGATGTACGATGAAAACATTCACGATGAGTTGCGCAGCACTCTGTTCAAACTATATTTCATTTCCTCTTATAATCAAACCACATTTCAATAAAATATCTTTTTTTAATACAATTTAATTCCAGTACGTTAAGATAACAAATGATGACAATTCTTTAATTACTTGTACTATATAGTTCTTAAGTCTTTATCTAAATAAATTGACTCACTTAACCGTTTTTTATATTCAAGTCGACCTTGGCTTTTAAATCCTTATCCTAGATTACAAACGTTTCTAAAATTAGTTATTTAATCATTGCAAAACATGCCCTAACGGGAAGAGAATTGGGCAGGCTACGAAAAACCCAACTAATCTAACAGCCGATATCTTTAAAAATCCCATCCTATTTGGGAGTGGCTCCCAAAGAAATCAGGTTTGCACAAGTTTGACAAAAAAATAAGATGGTCTAGCGAAGTACAGTTAAAAACATCGTGAAATTGACAAGATGAATGTTTTTTGATTGGTTTTGGAATGAAATTGAACGATTGTGTTGAGCGAGGTTTGAGTGAAATTAGAGGGAGGTAATCCAATTTAGCTAATTTTGTTCAAGCTGAGCATGATAAGCGATATGTATTACCCCCCCCCCCCTTTAATTAAATATGCATTTAAGTTCTATAAATAGTGTCCCATTTCTTCAAGAACCAACAAGACGCTTAGAATTTCAATTGTGTCTGTGAAATAACGATTTAGTAATTGCTTTCTTCAAATTTAAGGTAGTTGTTGATTTCATCTTTTTCATTAATTTTGAGCGTTTTTGAATGCTTTGACTGAGTGTTTAGATTTAATAAATGGAGCGCCGAGTGAGCGATTTAGAACGATTTTGATCGAGGTGAATGTCCATTTTTTACGATATTACAGACTGTAATACCAAATACTGAATTTTTCGAAAAAACAATTAATATGACCATTCTAGCCCTGAATTCAGTTAGTAAAGTAAGATAAAAAATCACAGACAATTTTAAAAGCTGCTTTTTCACAGTTTTTCATGAAAAAATACAAAACTTGTTCTTGGATTTGGACATGTGTGTTTTTAGACGATTAAGAATGACATAAGGTCATTGGCACTAAAAACAACATATTTCAATAATTTTGTAAATTATTTGTTCATAGTGTCACGATCAGTAAGGGATCCAGTCTATGTATTTCCAGTCTAAAAATTACAAAATCGTTACTTTCCGTGAATAATCTTTCATTTATGTTTGTATTGATATGAAATTTCCAGCTGTCAAATACTTTTACCTTAATCTTTGATTGAATTAGGCAATAATGCGGAATGAACATGCGTAAATAGTTGGCTTGAAATTGAAGAATAATTCTTAAGGCGTTAGTAGTTGCTTTATTTTTTCAGAATGAATTTCGCTAAATTGAGGTCTGTCTTTCCACGCATTACCAGATTGAATCTTATTATTTTAAAGTCTTCAACATGATGAGGTCGTTACTTCCGATCGATTTTACGAAAATTTTCAAAATTCACATTTTCCCATTCTGTGAAAGAGTAGCTGTAAATAACCCATTTTAAGACACATAGTTATTTTTTATACTATAATCAAGTTATCAAATTATCGCTAAGACATTTAATCAGAATATAAAACAATTGCTTCTATTGAAAACGTTACATCATAGAACCTCCCTTTACCCCTGTACCGGTGCCATTTCTAACGCGTTTCACAAACGTTAACTTCTCGCATGAATAACCTTTTAGATAAATAACTTTCCAAATCATGCATTTTTTGTTCGACAGATCGCTTCAGAAAGGACAAACATCAAGAATGGGGTTATACACGTTCATTTTCTTTAAGGTAGTGACAAAGATCTGCAACAATTATTTACTTAATTTCTTTAAAGAGGAGTTGCTGTGGTACCTTTTTCTACGGGTTTGTATGGCAGGCAAATAACCTTATCCTGAACTTATATATGGCATGTCTACTTCGACGTGTTTTGTAAAAATAAATAATACCAAAATGAAATATAAACTCCACAAAATTATCAGGAAGAAAACAATTCGTGTCACTTCCAAATGTCATCTTCATAAATCTTGGGTGTTTGGCGGACGATTATGTTCACCCATGTTACTACGTGAGAAGAATGCAGTCAGATGTGAAAAGCTTTTCAAAAAAGTAGTGCCCATTTAGGCTCGATTTGCTATTTTTCAAGACTTTTCTCTGTCAGACAACTGTGAACTTCGAAAATGGTGACATAATATGATTCTATATAATTCATGGATAGCGAAAATTAAATAATTTTTGGATCAGGCATACGTTTCGCTCGCGTAGGAATATTTTAGACTGAATAAGTAGTTTGCTGTTTGTTTCTCCCAATGTCTATAGGAGATCAATCTTGGGAACATAGTGAATGAAAATACTAAACTGGTCACCTTCCCTGACAAGACTACTAGGTTTATGATATATAACGGTTGCAAGTTCATGGAAATACCGGAATACACATGAATACCGATACAACGCCCAGAGTTAATGTGTTAAAATTTCATTTTTGTACATGTGGTTTATATGAACACTTACCTTTTCTTTTGCATTTGAGAATAAAAAATCGCGGGACAATTAATATCCTTTATTGAAATTTTCAAGCAGATAAACACAACATTTTAAGTGACAATGGAGAATCGATTAATGTAGCATAATAAGAATAATACATAGATAATCGTTTTGTCTTTTTTCCTTTATAAACAAAGAAAGCAGAAAATAACTCTTTAATCACACCCACAATAATGTTGAAAGTGATTAAAACCTTATAATTACAGAGTTTTGGTTGACAATCGACGATATATGTTGAGAAATGAATAAATCGAGATCGACGTTTATTTATAACTTGTCTCTCTCCGATGTGCATCATTAGTAAAAGCAAGACGTTTTTTTATTATTACCAATGCCCCCCATACCAACTGCTATATTTCGGAACAGTTGTTTAATAAATGAATTTGAAAATCCTAAACGAACATCTTTTGTTTTAAAACTGCTGCTTCATTCCTATTTCAACAGTTTCTTACCAAAAGTTTTACCTAATTGTATAGCTTTTATGTCACCAATGAGTGCCTATCACGAAAAAACCTTGACCGTGACCAATGACCCTGACTTTGTTTGCATGTAAAGGTCTTGTCAGGAGCAATATGCATGTGATATATAAAGGTTCTATGACTTACCTGTCGAATGTTACAGTAAAAGTAAGTTTCAATTTTGCCCTTGAAAATGTCCATGACGTTACATAGGAACCTGAAAAAGGTTTTCTCCTAAAGGTCTTTCTCAAAGCAATCATTATGTGAAACATGAAGGATTTATCATTTACTTATCAAAAGAAAAGGTCAATGCAAAAGTTTTGATATTGAAAAAAGAGTGACCTTGAAAAAATGACATTGACCTTGATGGATGAAATTGACTAAAGTATCTATGGGAAAGTCCTTTCACAAGCAAAAATATTAAGGCTACATGACTTACTAATCTAAAGTTAGGCCAAAGTTACGTTTGAAAGTTTGATATATGACATTGATCTTGATATCAACAGAAAGGTCTTGTCCCAAACAATCTTCATATGAAATATGAAGGATATATCGTTTTGGAAAAAAGTTATGATCATTCCTGAAGTTTTTCATATTGAATAATTGTAATCTTGATAAAATGACATTGGCTTTGACTTTGGACTTTGACTTTAGCAATCACAGGAATGACTAGTCAAAAGCAATGTATATATAAAACATCATGGCTACACAAAAAGGAGAACACCGTATACACTGAAACGAACTTTTAAACGGCCACTTAGTCTTTGCTGAAAATGTAATATTTTCCTTGGTATTAACATTGGTGGATGGGGTAATTTTAGCATTTTATCCTTGTATGAGAAACAAAAGAGTATGAATGTTGTTTTCTTCAATGGTTTGGTATCTTACACGCAATAGCCATCGAAAATTGTCATTTATACGATTAATCGCCGAGTACTTCCTAGAACGAATATTTTTAATTCTTCGAAAATGTGAAACTTGTTTGACTTTCGCAAAGAAGGGTCTTGTGTATGATCTTTTGCTACAGCCACCATTGACAAAATTCTAATCAATTTTTCATTTAGAATAGGATTTCTGATTTTTACCAACCAAAAATTATATTGAATACGGATATCCATTTTTTCTGCACGGTGCCTCAATCTGACTCAAAGCCGCTTTCTTGTTAGCATCCAAAATTGTCTGTTTGATAGTTGTTTAAACCGATGTTTTAGCCTTACAATCGTCGAGTTATGACATCTCATGTCCTTGATTTTAATCACGTAAATGAATTAGTTTAATATGACTTATCGAGATGACCATCCCAAATTCAATTTTTCGCTAGCGCCACACTCGATGATTTGGCTTGATCTGATACCATTTCGTTACCATAATTTTAAACAGTTAATCGCTAAATTAACTAGAGTCTGCAACCTGTTATCTACAAACATTGATCTCATTATTGTTCAAGAAGATCTCTCGGATTGGTGTTTTACCAGTTGGTTTTTAGTGACCACTCTGCGATTTTTTGTACCAGAAAAATAACAAAAGATGTTTTCAATAAATACAAAAGTATAAAAGTCCGGTTACTCAAATATATCACGAAAGAGGTTTTCTTATCTAAATTATTGGATACTGACTGCACAGTTTTCTCAAGACTGTCTTATTCCATGCTTATATCAGCGAATCCTGTTATCTATTTGGTATGTATCATTGCACATACCTTTGGTTAGACTTTATTTGTTTAGGTTTGTCAGGTATCATTGAGTCTTTTTTCAATTCGTCGTTTAATTTCCAATCTGCCATTGAATTTTTTTCATTGCTTTGTTTAACATGTTTGTAAGGTTATATCGATATTTTTTATCTTTTGTATTTTACTAATCTTCTATTTTCTTTATATTTCTTAAAATAACCAAATCTCAGATCATCATTACAAGTGTCCCTATTGAATTTATATTTTTTTATCGAATTTAATTCCTTTAATAGAGAGCTACACTTCTTGTCGCACCATTTTTTGTTTATATACATGACAAAACAAGAAATACAGGCCTAAGAGGGTAAAGTATTTGTCCATTGAAATTGCATCAAGAAAGCCAGTGAAAACATTAATATGCTTTAAATGAAATTTAAGTAAATGAAGATTTTAGACGACAGGTCAATGTACATGCATTAAATATATAAGGTCAGTGTAAAAATAAAACATGATGCTAGAATCAAATACAACAGTCTACCATCCTTGATTACTTATCTAATACAGTCCTAGACCCTTTATTCTAAATTGAAGAAAGTGGGTCAAAGGTAATGTCCAGTATTTAAAGTTTCAACACGATGCAAGAACCAGTGACAATCATCAACTAAAACTTGTCAGTAGTAGGATATATTTCTAAACCTAATAATTCAATATCTAAGCAAGTATGTCAAGGGTCAAATATTCAACAAGATTCCAGGATCAAAGATACTCAAATTATTCAATCATTGTTGATTTGATACAGTTTAGACCTTATAATTCAATATTTAAGCAAGTAGATCAAAGGTCGAAATCTGGATCAAATATTCAATATGTTTCCAGAATCAACGAAAATCATCTATCTACCTTTATTATCTATTTAATACAGTCCTATAACTAATGATTCAATTTTAAAGAAAGTAGGTCATATGTCATAGTCAGGGTAAAGGGCTTGATTGCAAGAATCAAAGACAATTACCTTCTAACACTTATTACAAAATACAGTTTTTGACCTTATAAGCCAATGTTTTAAATAGTAGGTCGAAGGCCAAGATCGGGGTCAAAAATTCAACATGATGCAAAAAGAAGACAACCATCCTCCAATATTTATCATTATAATATGACCTACGTCGCGGAAATGAAATAAGCCCGTTGAATATTTTTGATATTACAGGAGTGTTATTACACTAGTGGAATAACTATGCAAATGAGCTAAGAACGAAGAACAACGTTATATTTTTGTTAGGAAAATGACGTCATAATGGATCTGCTGACGTCATTTTTCAAACGGCGTTATATGTTTCGCGGAATAACATGAATTGATAAATACCGTAATTTTATCGTTTTATCACCAAAATTCGGATCATATTATAATTAGAATATCAAATTTGTGCTCATCAAATACCGAATTTATTAAATTCGTCATCTATGAACAGATAAAAACTCGGCACAACCTCGTTTTATATCTGTTGATAGATGACTCGTTTAATAAATTCGGTATTCAGTGACCACTCATTCAATATCCTCTATTTCACTTTATTCAGCCCTATACCTAATAATAATTCTATATTTAAGCAAATAGGTATAAGGTCAAGATCTGGGTCTAGTATTCAACATGATGCCAGAATCAAAGAAAACCATCTACCAATCGTTATTATTGATTAAATACAGTCCTAAAACTAATAATTAAATTTTTGAGAAAGTAGGTCAAAGGTCAAGGTTGGGATAAAGGGTTCAATTTGATTCATGGATCAAACACGCTCGTCTACCAACCTTTATATTTGTTTTGAAACAGTCCTTGTCCTCATAATTCAATATTTAAGAAAGTAGGTCAAAGGTCAAGGTTGGGGTCAAGGGACATTAATGGTGCAAGAATTAAAACAATCATATACCAAGATTTACTATTGATTAATTATAGCCCTTTACCTAATGATTCAACATTTAAGAAAGTAGATCAAAGTCTCGCACAGGGCTAAGAGCTCAACAGGATGCCAGGATAAAATAAATCATATCTCAACATTTCTTATATAATAAATATGATATCAACCCAATCAGAATTTCACGAAGAAATATGAAAGAGCATGTCCCAAAAATATAGCACAATTTTGAGGAGTAGTTTCAGAGAAGAAGATTTTTCGCAAATTCCACCATATAGGACTATTTTTGATAACGCGATAACCCGTGGTACCAAGGACATAAGCCCAATCAGATTTAAACGAAGAAATCTGAAAGAGATTGTAGAACAGGTCAACGAATCCTCTATTTTGATTAACGGATAGGCCTTTGCTGAATTTTGAAGTACAAGTACATTGTGTATGATATGATTAATTCAAAATACACGATTTCTTATTTGTACAATTGTCAACCCGTCTCTTCAATAAGATGCCATTTTATCGATTATAAATGGGTGAAAATTATACCAAAACTAATTGGCCTTTAAGGTTAGGGGGTCCTCATTTATTAAGGGACTGTTCCATTGGTTAGACAATATTCTCAATAGACTAAAGATATTGTTCCACAACACAATTAGACTAATTTCGTCAGTTTTTCCTCAAAAAAAATTAAACTGTTATCCGACATAGTACTACTAGGCTTTGATTATTTGACATGAAAGTGCTCAAAGCTAAATAATTTTAATATAAGTTTTAGATTCTCTCGGGTCTAACAGATATTATTAAAACTTTTTTGGTATCCTTTACTTCCAAGCAAACTTTTTTTTAAATTTTCTTCTTTAAAGGCAAAGATGGCATCATCTGTTCCCTATAAAGTTGACTGAATGGATATAACTTTTCATAAATATAATTGAAAGAAAGGTACACGTTTGGATTATTCCTTCTTTTTCCACAATGGAACTGAATGAGTCTGTGGAGTTTACTTTTGAAGAAATTAAAGAATTTTAATACTATATCGATTCTTTCGTCCGATTGGACAACGTTAGCGAAAATCAATTTCCTCCCTTTCGAACATAAACGTATTTTTCTATTTGTCCATCTTTCGGACTTCTTCGGCGCTTTTAAACCCACTTCGATAGAAAAATAGTGCACTATTTTAATCGATATAAATGAAATTATGATCTCGATGAACGATTTTTAAGCGTTTTTGAAGTATTTAAGAGCGTTTTGGGATAGTTTGAGTGAATGTGTGGAATGAATGATCGGAATGCTGAACAGAACAGATTCTGTTCTGATATTATTTCCAAGGCGCTTGCGAGTGCTACACAGACCCAAACGCATGTTCATATTTAACGACTTCGCCACAATTTCGGGTTTTATTTTCCTAGTGCACTAGCTTAGTAATACATTTTGTTGGCTCGGATTGTATTGAACAAAATCACTTGATGAAAAAAATACACTGCACAAGTTTACAGTTTTTGGTGCTGTGTGTGGGCATCGCCTTAGCTTCATTTGATCATTCTCATAAACTATTTTACATTGTTTTTCACAAATTAAATGAAAATTTCGAAACATTCGATTGGCGTAATCCAACACATCCATACAAGTTCAAATGACAAATTTGGCAACAAGAATTTCATATATACATCTTGAAGATAGCCGCAGATACATTTCGGACGTCTAATAACGCGTTTCTTTTTCCTAATCTCCGAAACTATACACAATCTGCTCAAGTAAGAATTAGTTATTGTTTGCGACTCGACTCAACAAGTTACTTTTCAATACACAATCCAAATTTCTTAAACTATGCCTACTGTGTGAAGTCATGGATACGAATCAAAAGCTGTAAGCACTATGCTTGTCCGATTTTGGTACTTTTAAAGATACCTTATTTGTTGTTGTTCTTAGATTTGTTAAAAAATAAATATCACTAAAATACCAGGGTATGAAATTTAGAACATTTCACAAAAAAAAACTTAAGATTTACTCAAACTGAGAATTCTTATAAATATGAATATAAAAGATAAAACTACAGTTAAGAACATCGTGAAATTGACAAGGTGAATGATTTTGAAATGATTTAGGAATGAAATTAAAAAGAGTTTTAAGAGTGATTTTAATGGAAGGTGATACTAAATCGCATATTTTATTCAGGATGAACAAAACTAGCGATATTGATTACGTCCCTTCCATAAAATAAGCATACACGTTCTATACATAGCTTCCTTTTTCTTTAAGAACCTTTGAGGCGTTTACAATATGAATTATGACTGTGAAATCGCGATTTTTCTCTATCAAAATTTATTTTAAATGACGTTGTTGATTCTATAATTTTTCAATAGGTTTGGGCCTTTTCGAATGGTTTGAATGAGTGTTTGAGTATTTGGAAGAATCATTTGAGCGCTAAGTGAGCGATTTAGAATGGTTTTGACTGAGATGAATGTCAATTTCACGTTGTTTTTAACTGTAATAAGGTGTTATCTATAACATCTTACTAATATCATCTTTTTTATTCATTTATTTATTACAGTATTACAATAGATTTAATGTTTCAATCTTAAGATAAGGTTTGAGAAAAAACTCTTTGAGCATGGGAAGAGTTTTTTCGGACCCAGTTCTAATGGATAGAATTATTTCAAGTTGTTTGACACATTTTTATAATTAAGAAAAAAGAAAAAAATCATAGAAACAATTAATCTCGTTATATTTCTGACTTTTCAAACTTTGGGTTTACTTAAGTTTGACTGAAAAGGGATATATTTTATTGAAATTGTTTGGATAATATTCTAGTGTTTAATTTAACAAGTTGCATATATTTGCTAACCACGTATTTCTTAACCCAAAAATCTTATCCCGAGGGCCTTAAACTGTCTCAACCTCGCAAAATCTAACTGCAAAACAATACCTTAGATTAAGGATTATCCCAAGTTTTGTACTTGGAATAGATTTTTTAGCTGCGCATTTCATTTACAAACATTTTGACACCTGACTATGCCTTTAACACAATACCAATACACATTTTCCTGGGAAAAGAGGACAATGACTGAAAGACATACATACACATATGGATGATACAAATTTGAAGATATCAATCTGATAACAATTAGCCGAGCACGTACGGGCAAGTGGACAATTGACATTAACGATCGACTATCATATTAAAACCATATATGCAGTATAGCGTGCCCACACGCCCCCGTGATAACCGATCAGCGAAAAATTATATTAGAAATTTACCCTCGGGTAGTAATTAAAACAACATTTATAGGTCAAATTCAGGCATGACGCTTTACCAAATGATAAGCCATAAATGTGTTGAACGATCGATATTGAAAGATAATATATAGTTAATATATTAATTATTTCTAAACCAACAGGCGAGCGATATCCTTTCGCATGTATTTGATGATCTAATGAATTAATTGATAAATAAATATGTGTGTCTTCAGGGACCAACTTGAAAATTAAAAATCCGCAACAATTCCAATAAAAAAAACGCCAATTGGGCGAAGTTGAGGATTTTATCAACTATTTTGGTGTGTGTTTGGGATGATATAAAAGGACAGTCAAGTTAAAATAGTCTCAACGGTCATTCTATGGTTAAGACTAGTTTACCAAGAGTATCGTGTCGACTATATTTCGCTCACCTGAGTATTTGAGTTCCATTTTTTAAGAACTTCTTTAATTTCTCTATGACCAATTTGGGGTTCAACAATAAGGGCCAGACTCACCTGATAACATTTTACAATATTCTGGTAGATGCAGTGCGGCATCTCTATATAAATTGAAAGTTTGTGTGTGTGGTTTTGCCCATTTTCTTTAGAAAGAGAATGTCTGCGGTACTTCCGTCTTCATTTTTTATGTAATATACGGAAGCCCTATTTATGTAGCGTAAATTTTTTCATTGATATAGATCTATGTTGTTAGACAAACGATGAGCAATACTTCATGCCAGATACAGTAAGTTACACTGTGAAATTGACATTAATTCCAATCACAAACATTCTTAATCGCTCTATCGGCGCTCTATTCTTTTACTCCAAACACTCACTCAAACTTTTCAAAATCGTTCCAATATCACAAAAGATATAAAGTAAACAATCATAAAATAATTATCGGTAGAAGAAAAGACGATTTCACTGATAAAATTGAATTTATTTAAGCGTCTGTTTGGTTCTAGAAGAGATATGAAGTTGTTTAAAGAACTTGTATGGAAGTTTTAGTTCAAGGGATGTTATAATTATCGCTAATTTTGTTCAGAATTAACAAAATCAACGATATTGGATTACCTCCCTTTAATTTCACTCAAAACTTACACAATGTACATATTCAATTTCATTCCAAAATCATTCACCTTGTCAATTTTACGTTGCTTTTAGTTGTATAAAGCTCTAGCACTTACGCTTCGAAGAAAAATAACATGGCAACCAGAGATCTTCAAAAAGCTATTTTAAACTGAACGCGAGATTTACAATTTCAAATATGCGCAAAGAAAAAGCATTGACAAGCCTGTGCATCCGCTAAGTCTGGTCAGTGTCTCAACTATGCGCATAGTCGATAGATAAGGTCTCAAAGTATTAGTAGACCATCAGCTAACTTTATATTTATAGTTTTAGGCTATCTGCGCGGCTCAATGTTTTACTTCACGAACATTTCAATCCGTTGGAAATGTCACGCACATGCTCATTTCTGATTTCTAATTATTGACCACAAAATATAAAAAAGGTAAAAGTATGTTTTATCTGGCCTAGAAATGAATGTGATGAGGGAGCCTTTTTAGCGTTTTAGACCCGACCTTATTTATTTTGTTTAGAGTGATGCCCCCTTTTGCTCTTTAGAAATGGAAAGTGCGAAAGGTCAAAATGAGTTACGAAATCGATCGGTTTTGAAACCGCCCTGCGTTCAGGATGAAAACGTTAGCGAAGCCCTTTCGAAACGCGTATGTGCACGTGCAAAGCGGGGTATCATCTCAAAGCGCTCGCAAAATGTTTTTACATCCTGAAGACAGGTCAGGTATGGAAGATAAAATCTGTTTTACCAAAAATGACGTCTTTTCACAATATAAGCGAATGAAAAAAAGAGTCTTTATCAGTTTGGACGCCAAGTACTGTCCTGCAGTCAAAAAAGTAAAACCTTCAACGAGTGTTGTCCTATGTAAAACAAACTTCATATGAAGTTGCACGTGCAAAGCAGAATGATATTTTCCAAACAATAGTACGTTTGCCATCCTGTACGCAGGGTTGCTTTGAATTCAAGATAAAAAAAAAAACGTTCGTTATACATTTCAGAAATGTAAGACCGCCAAGCGGGTCATACACTTTCTAAATGTTTGCAAACGTTGTTTGCAGCAAACGTTGTTTGCATTCTGAACGCAGGGATTAGTAATGGTCATGGGGGAGGAAATCAAATCTGGCCATGCGTTCAGAATAATAAATCTCAAGCGATTGAACGATAATTGGTATCCTGTATTGCCGTGTAAAGCGAATGTAATAAGTGTTTCAAACTTAGGGTGCACACGTGTGTTTCGTTATCCTAACGCAGGGCAGGCATAACTCATCACCGAAAAGGAATGTTCGAGCACGGGTTATATCCTTGTAAGTATACAACTATCTTATAATTGACACTGATAAAGGGGGCCTTCATTCCTATTTTCGAACATTGCTCGAAAAGGAGGAAGGGGTAACAAATAAGCAATTTCTCTCCTTTTCATAATTCTCTCTCTCTCTCTCTCTCTCTCTCTCTCTCTCTCTCTCTCTCTCTCTCTCTCTCTCTCTCTCTCTCTCTCTCTCTCTCTCTCTCTCTCTCTCTCTCTCTCTCTTGTGCAACGTTTGTCGTCTATTCGTCTTCCGCTGTTCATTATAGAAACGTTCAAAAAATTGTTTACTCTTTTCTGCAAAGATTCCATAAGTAATGCTTGCTAAAAATGAAGATAAAAAATCAATATAGAAAAAGGAGAATTTCAATTCATCAGAAATTCATTTATTCTCTCTTTACTTCTAATATATATAATATTCTTTGTGTGCGTGTGTGTGTTGGGGTGGTCTATGTCTGTCTGTGTGTGTGTGTGTGTAAGTTTATGAAAACGTTTTTTTCTATAAGAATTGTAATTACGTTATCAAAGGCTTATTGAATATTTCAATTGGCACTGCTTTCAAATAGCTTTGGTATCATGCGAAGAGTACTATGTATTCGGGAATTATAGTGTCTTCTCCATGGCCAAGAAGTCCCGAGTTCGGTTACAGGGACTTTTATCCTTTATTTGGCGAGAGTACTGATGGATTCTCCGATAATCAACATAATCGAGGGGTGGGGATGTTGTGGAGTGTTGCAGGAGGTAATCTAAGATTTAGGATATTGTTTCCAAAGCTATGACATATAAATAGGTCCAACCATAATCATTATCACAGAACTCTTAAGACTGCAAAATCAATCAAAAATTGTCCTTTTTATCCAAGTAAAAAGCCATCTTTTCTTCCATGGCAACCAGGGTTACATGTAATATTAACATTTAACGGCGTACATAGAAATTGGAGTTATTGAGGAAAACAACGTGATTTTAATTGATGACTGAAGTATCCAGAGAGCGTGAGGTGTTCAGTCTTTTTTCACTTTCACTTGGAAATTGGCAAAAATTTTGAAATTGTAAGAAATGACCTCCCTCCCCCTGGAGTTGTAGCTAAAACCCCCGTTTTTTACACCCTCTATTCGCCATTAGCGTTACCTAGTGTAATTACAAAGACTTCTCTTTAGTTGTCTAGGATATCAAGGGAAGTAACAATGTCTTCACAAAATCAATTGACTGAAATAAATAAAGGGGGGTACTGTACTTCAAACCAATGAAATTGACATAAAATGCCTGGATAAATATTATTTTCTTAGTTGATTTTAGTTGTACAATAGTTGATCTTAATTTCTAAAAACGTATTTCAAGTTTATTTAATATACGTCCTTGCTTATTTTGACTCCAAAGAAAATGTTCACTTTTTATCCTTGAGGAGCATTTAAAGTAAACCCTCAATCTTTCAGTCAGTTTTGCTCTAACTAGAAATTATATTATATCTTGATGTTCACCATATCTAAAACTATAATTACATGTTGATTTAGCACATCAATATAGGAATTTGTCGGCGTAATAAACAGTTATCTTTGATATTTTCGAAAATATGACCACTTTCGGAAAAATGTTCATATTTTCAAAATATGCGTGGAAAGCTATGTTGAATTTTGCACTATATGTGTGCATATGTATTGTCTAAAACATACATCTTTTTCGCGGATATTTGGATACCCCCTGAAACTGCATCATCACACCTTAAGTCATTGAAATCGCGATTTTTTGCTTTGAATGTAGTTTGATATCTTATCATTTTAAGTAGATTGGGGGCGTTTTCGAATGGTTTGAGTGAGTGTTTTGAATATATGAATGAAGGGCTGAGTGAGTGATTTAAAATGGTTTTAATCGGATTAAGTGTCAATTTGACGATGTACTTCACTGTACGTGTTTTCCAGCTTGTCAAGAGCCGAGAAATAGATTTTTTTGTTTATTTAGATGATCCTGACCGGTGAGGTGGAAACAGACCATTTGTGTACATGTAATACTTTAAGAGTCAACCTAGCTAGACTGCGCGGATAACACAGCTCATTTGAATCAAACATTTTCTAAAACATGGAATAATAATTTTAACGTAATTTGAAATATTGTTTTTAGAAATCAAACATCCGCTTGACCATTTCTATTGTTGTAATATTTATTTTACACAGTTCCTAGATTCGATATTGGATCACAAATCATTATAGTATAAAATCTCATTTTCAAGCCATTTATTTTACGTAGAGAGATTCTCGTGGAGGGTAAAAAAGTAAAAAGTAAAACTGTATCAAAAGTTAAACTACATCTGTACAAGTAATAGCACGGATTTCCACCAAAGGGTTCACAAAAAAGTCTCAAAGCACCCAAAAGTTGCCTTCTAGATGTCTTATTGGTGTCTTTTTGGAGGTATTTTCTGCGTTTTATGGTAACTGAGGACACATAGAGGGCCATTTTAGGTCCAAATTTTAAACTGTCTGCAAATCATGCCTAATGCTATAAAACTGAACTTTGAAGTACCCACTTTCATATTTTGGTCATTAAAAGGGATTTCATAACGTAGAGTTGACGTCATGACGTCATCGAGGGGCCGACCCCTTTTTAGGGACCAAATTCAGTAATTGTCCATTCTTTCGGAAATAATAAACAGAATTTCATCCCGAAAACGCTTTTTGCATCGTACAAAGACGCCTGGTGTTATGTTTTGATTGATATGAAGAAATAAGTGTATGAAATACATTTAATTGTAACGTACTAAATGTCAATGCCTTCTGCGTTGCTGTTTTCGAGTACAGTTTCTGTGAATATTGCCTTTTTCTCGAAAATTTGTCCGGTGACCTATGCTGAAATTTGGATATGTTGCTGCAAAACCATTCCGCTGAAAAGTTTTGTAATAAAAACCATGTGTCTTCGGGTTAGATTTTTTGTAAAATTCGATTCATCGAATATATCGCAAATCAAAGGATATTTCAACGTCGCGTCAAATATTCACAAAAGCTGTCTTTTCAAAAGGGTGAAAAAATAAGTGATTTTTGTATTTCTTAGAATCACTTTCACTTTTAATACTTCTGAAACCTACATTTTACGATAAAACCTTAATTTCAATTATTTCAAATACTTAATTGCACGGAGATCGGCCTCAAATAAGCATAGTAACGATAATTTTTGCGCGACGTTGAATTCGACTAAAAATGTAACAACTTCACAAAATCGAATTTAATAAAAAATCTAACCCGAAGACATATCATTTTTATTTGATTCATGCCATGCATATTTTTTTCGTTACAAAATAACAAAAGATCAGCATAGGTCACCGGACAAAATTTTGAGAAATTTCTATTTATTTACAAAAAATGAAATGATAAAAGGAACGTCAAATCGTAAAAATCGCGAAATAGATAGCGTTTCAGGCCTGTTTTTTTCTATTTGAATATGTACAAAATTTTATCGACTAGCTCGGGCGTCCTTGGACTTTTTGAATGGATTTTTTTATAAAATGTACGATTAATGCAGAAAATATTTGTACATACTGATTTTAGAGGATCGAAAAGGAGTTGGCCCCTTAATGACGTCACCACGTCAAATGGACAAGCTTCATACCCTTTTCATTGCATGTTAGCTATTTCCCGCACTCCAAAGATTGATCTCAGCAATTATCGTGAGATTTTAAGAAAGTCGAAAATTTGACAATGTTTTCTGTCCGCAGTTACCTTAAGGGATGCCGTATGATGTCAATAAAGTACGTTCGAGCGTCTTTGTGGTATTTCCTCTTTTTTATGTACCCTTTTTTCATAAAATTGTATCCTTAAATATATATGTCTATAACATGTGATAAACAATAGTTTTAAGTACAAATTCGTTACTCATACTTTCTTAATATCGTTCGAGTATACTAGTACAACCGTTCTTAGATATTGACATGTGTACATTGTAATTATAAAATATGGCGTCAGTTATCTAGTTCTTACACAGATGAACACGTATGAGTACACGTGGGCCAAAATTATCCAGTCAATAGTAAAGTACCATACTGTGTTGTGTCATTGTGACAAAACATTCCCGAACATTTAAAAATGAAATAATAACTCGTCCTTGAACGTAAACACATGTAAAAATAGGGTTTCACTATCTTAAAAATTGCTCGAAAAATTTCATCATATGAACCTACATGTATATTTGTCTTGCGATTCCAGCAATTATTATATAACTATATTCATAATTTAAATATCTTTCAATTTGCATTGTTAAAAGAAACTAATCATAATTCTATATTTCTTTTGGAAATGGGGAGTTTTTGACAATTATGTGTTTTGGAATAATTATATGTTTAGGCCATAAACTGAGATTACCCTTCCACTTCACTTAGCTAATAATATTGCCCAATAAAAGGGGTTATGATAATGTAACGAGTCAAGGGACAGGGTCGGTTCTCTCTCTGACAAGCCTCTCTCTATCTGTTGAAAGTTGCTGACTTTACTGCAACACGTCGCCCGAGGGTTGTTGCTGCTAAAAGTGAGCTTAATTAAATAAAGGAATTCAAATGATAACAAAAACGACCACTTAAAACGATCAGTCCAAGAGGCAATTGCTATTTCTTCACTGAAGTTACAATATTTTCATTACAATTCTATAAATTCCCAAACTGGTAGATTGCAGCAGAATAGTGACGCAATGTTAGTTCCCAAAATCTCTAGTTCGAACTGAGCTAATGACCAAAGAATGCTATTAATTCTATTTAAGCGCATGTGACCAAAATGCTTCGTAGCGACCAATGTCATGACCAAAAAATTTGGATGTACGGCCAAAAAATGGGTCGCAACCCGAAAAACTGGTCACGACGTCGTTGGTTATCCTAGACGACTCTGAATGGCTTTGACGGGTTTGTCAAAATTAAAGAACTAACCCCCTTTGAATAATCAATTATATGGCGAAAGGAAGCTGTAAAAACCTCTAAAACGTGGTTACTATTAATAATTGTAACGATCACGTGATATAAACGTAATACATCTTTCTCGGCTCACCCATCCACTCAATATCCGGTAAATTTAGAAATCATCCTGCAAGACTTTTTGTCGAAATATACATTATCTTATAACTATACAAATGTCCATGTGATAACATTCCGTATGATATTTTTTATGATATCACATAGTTATTTTTAGAACAATGATATAATGCGGTTACTTTTTTTAGAAACTTGCATTTCAGTTAGAAACATCGACGAAAACAAGACAAGAATAGAGGTTATAAGATAAATATAATACATACTTAATATATTGTATGAAAAAATATCTAACTCGGTTGTGACAATTGATAATTGTCTCGGCAGAGCCTCGACAATTCTCAATTCTCCCAACCTCGTTAGATATTTTTTCTCATACAAAACACTAAGTATGTATTATATATATTACAAGCGAGTGCCAGACCTCGACAGCGATTTCTACGTTAAGTACAATGCTCGGAAAATTAGATGCATTAGCTTCCCTGCGCTGTAGAATATAAATTAATGAAAAATCAACAGTAAAAATAGGATATAGCTCTTTTCATGGATTCCGGCATTACCGACCAATCGAAATAGAAATTAAAGACTGCAAACAGTCTGAATGCTACAAAATCTAGTTGTACGTAGTGTATTACTGTGCGTGTAGACCAACAGCTCTGATCTGGGTCTACAGCACATGATCTATTCCGTGTATTCTAGTACATACAGCACATGGCCTGAAACAGATTAGCACAGTATGCACAGGGATTTCTTACATTGCTGCCTCAGAAATACATATAAAGACTGACCCCAATACATAGGAGTGAATAATTCTTATGAAAACGAATACACGAAACAACAGACCACAAGTAACCACAACATCGGACAGAAATAAATGGATACAGCGTATGCAGGGATTCTCTCTTCAATACTTGGATAGGCTGACCCCTTTAGATTTGAGTTATAGGAAACATGTCGGATTAAGGAGTTGTCACGGGAGTGAAATAAACCCGTTGAATATTTTTTGCTATTACACGGTTGTTATATAACCAGTGGATTAATTATGCAAATGTGCTTTAAACGGATAGCAAGGTTAAATGTTCGTTGTGAGAAAGACGTCATAATGAATTTGATGACGCCATTTCGCAAACAGCATTATGTTTCGAATAAAAAGACATCGCAATTTCCCCGTTTTATTACAAAACTTTAAGCCATATTACAAACAGATAGATAGATACCTTTATTTCCTCCATTACAGGAGAGTGGAAACATATTAAATACATACAAACAAAATGCAAACATATTTACAACGACTTGAAGTTCACGAATATATATATATATATATATATATAAAAGGGAAGTATCATCCGTCCACTTAGAAAACCTCTTTGGTGTTGACGAGAGGTTCGCCGCGCAGGCAGACAAAGTAACTACCAGCTTGATCCCTGTCAGAGCAACCAGAGCTGTTAAAAAACAGATTACTCTGACATGAGTCAAGCACAATGTTAAGCCACTCTGTGTCCTAAACTTATCCGAAATGAAAAAAAATCATACATATACACAAATATATACACAAACATGCATACAGATACATACACATATACACATACACACACATACAAACATATACACATACATATATACACACATACATACACATAACACCCATATATATATATATATATATATATATATATATATATATATATATATATATATATATATATATATATATATATATATATATATATATATATATATATATATATATATATATATATATATATATATATATATATACTCATACACATATACATACATATATATATATATATATGCATATACATACACATGTACAGACGTACACATATACATACACACATACACACTCATTCATATTCACAAATACATATAAATACATATACAATATCACTACAGTAGTTGACATTTATCGTAATTAAACCTTTTCTAAATCGCTCACTCAGCGCTCCATTCATGCATTCCAACCACTCCTTTAAACCACTCAAAAGAGATTACAACTACATTCGAAATAAATATATCTAGAAAAAGTCGCGATTTCACTGACATAATTGGAATTTGAAGCGTATAATGAGTTCTTGAAGAAATGGGATACAATGTACAGAACTTGTATGCATATTTCATTAAAGGGAGGTAACAAAAAGCCCCATCTTTTGTTCACCCTGAACGAAATTAGGAAATCGGATTACATTCCCTCAATTTTAGTCAAGACTGACTAATATTATTCATTCAATTCAAGTCCAAAATCAGGCCAAAACACTCCAATTTTCAAATTCATAACGCTATCAAATGTGAAAAAGCAGGGACAAAATTTCAAAACGGTGAATTTATCATTTTGTTAATTACAATGGTTTTATGGTGTAATTAAAACAATCAATCGAGAGATCTCGAATTTTCAACGAAAAGTATTAAAGAGTTGCATAGAAATTGTAGAAATCATAAAGATCAAGATAAAACTGCACATAGATTATTGTCAGATCCAAATCCACACTATGCGCAAAATTATTATTATTATAATTATTGAGTGTGTATGTTTCTACTTACGTTACTTTATCTATCACGTAAAATCGTTAATCTGGCGACCAGAATCGTCAAAAACTAAAGCTTATTAAACTGAAGTTGTGAAACTTTGCTCGCCGATCGATGTTTATGACAATACGACCAGGTCTTATAGGGGCAAATGCCGAGTTTTTTGGAGTTATTATTACTTCAGTTAGTGATAGAATTTATGAATCGCTCAAGATTGCAATTATTTGTTGGTCATGTGTCATCAAAATAAACTCCAGGTAATTACTGGTAGATTTGGTTTTAACTATATGTTCTAAAATATTTTCAGTGTTAGAAGCATTAACAATACAAAAGAAGATCATATGGACAACAATCCAATCAGTGTATACACCACACTTTTTACATGTTAGTGAAATATCTCTAAGACAGAAAGTAATCATTTGTATAATTGTTTTACAAAACGGAAGGAACTGCTTATTTGGCTTTGAGAATATCAAAGTTCTGACGAATAATTTTCAGAATAATTTGGGTGCAAAGATGCAAATAAATGTGAATATTAGCATTCGCAAAGTAATTTCGACGTTATTTTACATAAAAATCACTAACTTGTTAATCAACAGCATTTTTCACGCAACCTTACTTGGAAAGGTACCATGTTCAATGAAAGCAGTGATAACGTGCCTGAGGTTAAATTTTCCAAGCAAAATAAAACAGTCAGCTATGAATCCTTTAATGGAAGATGGGTTTGCAGTGTACATTATAATTCTACCAGTAAAGATTGATTTGACCAAAAAAAATTTCTAAGTAACATAATTGACAAAAAAGGACAAGCTTTTTAATTTGAAATTCGGCTGAAATTGGTAAAAGACCGATAAGGGTTAAAACTGAATTGGAGTTCGTATATTTTGAGAGAGATTGTATGCACTTAATACATACCTATGACTTCTTTCTAAAGTAAGTATCTGATCATGATTTAGATTACCCAAAAATTCACACTTTTATAAATCTTCTTTGCGGATAGAGAATGTATACTTCTACCGAAAAGACCTGAATGTGCTAAACTTAGAAAGGTTGACCGTAGTTTTCTGCAACATTCTTTTATGTTAGTTGTTCTATCCAAATACTTATTCAAATTTACGCCAAGGTGTTTATAATTGACAATGTCACTAACTACGTCATCTCCTAAAGACCATGTTATTGAAGTAATATTGAAATCACGAGCTGTTTCAATCATTACAATAATTGCAGACTTTTGGGCGTTGTAAGAGTACCTATTCATGAGTAATTATAGCAGATATTCATTAATGGTCCATACCAGATTTAGAAAATGACATCAGGACCATATCATCTGCAGCAGACGGACAAACATAACTAAGAGACTAAAATTGAAATCCGACCTTTGGCCGAGACAATTGATCCATTAGGTCATTAATAAATATTAATGATATTGATAATACTCGGCACAACCTCGTTTTAATCCGTTTAAAGGTGACTCGGTTAATAAATTCGGTTTTTAATGACCACTTATTCAATATCCTCTATTTATATCAGGTTACTTGATCAAGATTCCAACCGGATCTTCTTTTGCGGGGGCTTGGTTTGAAAAAGAACAAAAAATATAATAAAATAAATAGAGGATATCTGTTTAAGATGGCGTCAATAAATTATGTATTTTATGAGCACAATTTTATTTATAATTTTACTCGATTTTTTGTGAAAATCCGTCAAAATTCTCGGAATTCAACATTTCAATTTTCGTTTATAAGGCTGTTTAAAATTGACGTCACAATTTATACAATATGACGTCATTTTCGCGGTTACAAAGTGGCATTGCATTTCGCTCTGAGCTCATTTGCATAGCTATTCCACTAATGCAAGAATCCTATGTAATAACAAAAATATTCAACGGGGTTATTTCTCTTCCGTGACATAGGTCAAATTATAAAAAATTCTCCTCAATTAGCGTATCTATTCTATATCAATTTCTATTTTAATTTTAAGCCTCTCTCACTCTTAAATCGGAAGAATCATAATCGACGACCTAGTACATGACTGGTAACGTAATAATTGCTTTCCTATAAAATAAAAAACTTTGAATAGTTCAAATCGCATCACGCTGGGAAATCCTTTAAACTTTTGTTATCTGTTTAAAATGCTCTAGGTCTTTCGGGAAGCTTCCCCCCACCTTTCATTCTTCAAGTCGAGTGTTGAGGGAACTCGAATAACCCTCGCATTCCTCACACAACCTTACATTACTACTTGATCTATTAGAAATCAAGATGTTTTCGAAAGAAATTCTGATTAGTAGCATGAAGCTCTGATTCCGAGCCCAGGTTTAAGGCTAGTAAAGAAAACCGCCAAGCAACCGTCTCAACTAAGCCCGGTTTCGTTTTCAAATGCAGAATTAATTGGCAGAAATATTTTTTGTCATAGTAACCTCTACTTATGTCGATATTGTTGTTAATTTTTGTACCATTTGTTATACTTAATGTTATAAAACTTCGATAGAGAGATAACAAATGCACGATCTAAAAATAGATTGTGTAATCTATACGCGCAGAAAGTAGACATGAGTTTTATTGTTTTGGGGAGTATTTAAATGTTTTTTTTTAGATATAAGGATTGCAGATATAAGGACCGGGTGTCTTTTTCACTGCGTTTATTGGAGTATAAAGTGCAACTGCCTTAGCACATGGCAAATAACTTACATAACTGATAACGTTTTTTTTTTTTTGATAAAATTATGACGTACCTTGTTTACATTCAACCTCGAAGACTGTAGGGATTTTTTAACCTTTTTATCGGTTGAAGCGGGATGTCGTTCGATCTAGGAGGATTTTTGATTTTTCATCTGATCTCAGTCTACATGAATGTCCATTCTGTGATAATCTTGCTAGAAAGGCATTGAATTGAGATTTGCTAACGACCGCCTAGAAAATCTTAAGGTTCGCGAATATGTTCTTTATCATTCAGATACGTAAACTTAGTTCGTTAGCCGTAAATATTCACCCCAATTTACTAACAGGAAGTTGTAAAAGGGATTAGATATTTTCGTAGATCTTTGGCAAATTGACTAAAACAAAAACGTAACTAGATTAAAAGAAAGTGATTTCAGATGGAAAAGTTATCGGGTTCGGCTGTGTCCGACTCAGCAAATGAATTGCACGATACATTTTCGATCTTATGTCACCAAATTTCATAAGCCAGTAATTCTCTCGACATTTACGAACACAAGTAACATAGAAGAATAAGAACCCTTGGCTTGTGAAGTTGCATGTCACCAACCATCTATTCTCTCTCTATATATATTCTCTATATACATGTAAAAAAGTCACATTCCGGTTCCAGTAAAAGTGGAGTTAAGGCGACATTCTTAAAAGTTCGCTCGACTAACTCTAGAGGTCTGAAATACGTAAAATTATGTTTATATGACTGTGAGATTGGTCGATATTGATTTATTCACGCTTCCATGTATTGTCTTACTTAGTAAGAAACTAACAACAGCGACATTAGAAAATCTATGTAACTTTTGTTTCAAAACGTTGACTTGTTTATTGTCTCCGAATACTGCAATATTGTACATATTATGTTCAATATCAGTACTAAAAGCGAATAAAATCAAAGCTCTGAAAGTACAGATGGTGAACGAATATGATGCCATTCTAGAGTGATATAATGAATTCGTTGAGAAAAGAGAATTATAAATGTAAAAAAATTAATTAAGGGAAAGTGTCTCGACAAAATTTCGGCAATTCTGCAACTTCACTGTAAATTCAAAAACAGAGAAAGAGATAGAGAGAGCGACAGACAGAGAGACAGAGAGCGAAAGAGAAAAGAAAACAGGCAACTGTAGTGTCTAGACAAATAATTCTTTTCTTAACTCAAAAAAGCAGTCAGAAAGATAACTCATTTTCGACATATTTTACCAGATCAAACAGCAGTTTTTCTGCATTTTGACTATTAAGCGTCATCGGCTATGGCTCTGGAACTTCGACTGCCTGAACGGAGTCATCCATCCTCCGAAATGAAAGAGCGAGGTATCGTCTTCAACCAAAACGCTGTAATTACAGGGTTTTTGGTCTCTTTCGGTATTATGCAGTCAAGTGAAAGAATGATTATCTGATGCCATTGCGCAAAAAAGAATTAAAGAAAACCAATACGATTTATGAAGGTAGGTATTTTGTATAGCTAACGGATTGTCCAAGTAAGGTCGTAAGTTGAATTCTATTGCTCAGGACTACAAATCGGTGGATAATCGTAAACCTAAGAGGGTAGAATGTTGCAGTTATGTAAGGGTGTATTCTAATAATAGTTCTGATACGAGAAATACCAGATTCCATGTTTAGGTGCTCCAGTCCACAGGCGGTTGATTCACAATCCAAATTTCGTCTTAAAGGTTATTTTACGTTAACATATATAGCAAAAATCAGATTATGTAAAGATCTCCTGAACTTCAGCAATAGCGATTTTACAGAAAACTTGTTAATAGCAGTGTTCATAACTATTCAAACAAAAGGTACAAGAAAGGTTTTAGATTTAAAACATCCGTCTTGAGACTGACTTTCGCGTGTTGAAAGGTTATGTAAAACCCGATTGCATAAACCACAGATGTCACTAGACTTGTAGCATTTCTAATGCAACAAGGAGCAGAACAGAACAAAACATATCTTTTATGTTCATTCAGGTACAATAAGGCACGATATGGACAAAATATATTAATGATGTTTTTTTGTAATATTTTAAGTACTTCCGGTAAAACAAATAGACGAGTGATTGGATTGAGGAAATTTTACACTCATCAAACTGATAGAAGCGCTACTATACAGTTATAGTTACTATGTTAAGTACTTTGAAGAAGAATATTTTCTTATCAGTGTAAAACTAGGGGACATAAAATGGCAGTTGGGACGAGTACATCGCAATTATATGTTAAGTATTTTATAGTTACGACGTTGCAATCTCCGTTCGATGTTAAAATTTTAAATTAGATCTATTTCGCTGGGATAATTGTTTATTCTTTTATTTATTTATTTGTAATTCAAATCAATAACGACATTTATATATTTACTGTCACTCGTGTCGAGATGGCTTTATCCCCTGACTTCTGTGTTTATGTTTTAATAAGAATTTGGGCTAAATATATTCGTTTCGTTGGTAAACTTGACCTTTCGTAACTCATTAGTACAGATTTCATTCATAAGAAGACAGATAAATCGTAGTAGGTTATCATGTGTAGTATGGCCAAGCAGAGGTGTGTACGAGGTCACGACCGAAATATACACACTTTTCCGGCAAATTATTCCAAGTTGCAACAGCGAAGGCTTAGATCAACAATCTTACACCGATTATCAATACGCTCGGCTAAACATTTCAAGCTAATTTTGTGTTTTTAAAGGGTTATTTTCAGTATCTTCCCTTGCTGAAGAAATTTAGTATCACGCCATTAACGAATTAAACAGTGTTTTGCGGAGAGAAGTCTTGATATATACTAAATTGAATCTAAAGGGGTGCTACTTTATTTCGAAGCTATTAAGATCCTACAGGGTTTTCAATATATATAGTTAATATAGTAACACTGGTGAACGAAAATTTCGTTCACCAAAAGTAAGGCGTGACGGCATATAAAACTCCGAAATCGCCCATTAGCGAGTTAGCGCGTGTCTTCATATATACCACAATACGATAGACGAAATTCATATAATTTTGTAGTTCTTCTTCGGTCAAGGTCTGATAGTAATACTTGACATTATAAGACCACTAGAGATAAACAAGAAAGCTAAATAATTAGGTCAGAAATAGGGCTGATGTAAGACGCAATTTACCAACTTTATAAAGATTTTTTTTTTCTAAAACAAGACTCGAATTGTCGGAACCCTTACAACCATTTCATGCTTGAAAAGAGAATTTACCTTTATACAGAATGTTTCAATTATATGCCACACAACAAAATGTTTAGACCAACTTTTATCAGATATTTATCATCCGCCCATCAAGCTAAAGGGAATTGATAATTACATTGCTTTTTTTTTTTTTTGAAAGGCTCCAGAGCGTGACGTCTTAGCGCTATTAAGGACGATTTCGGGAGTTCGTTCTTGCGCAACGTCTTTGCGCATCGAACTCTTCAAAAAGGAGTATGCGCTCCAAACTTGCAGTTATCTCGGACGTTCCAAAAACACTACACAACCCCTCTAAATTTCTATATTTCGCGGAAGATGCTTTCATGAAGACAATTAACTAATCCTATCACTTAAATATAATAATATAAATTATCGCAACCATTTTATTTTATAGAAATAAAGGATATGACGTCAGCGTCGTTTTTGTAGGTATTTGTGACGTTAACGTTCCCGCGCATAATCAGACATCAAACAACATTATAAGTCGTATATCCGATAGCTATATGGAACCGTCACATTTCATTTTGACGGGGTTAATTTTTGAAAGGTTGGCCTTGATAAACGATCATGTCGTTGTCAAATGATCTTGTCAGATTTTTAATTTCCAATGTTTGGATTAATTTTTAACAATGTATTTGAAATTTTATTGGGGGATAGGGGTGTGAGCGAGATAGATGACCTTGATCTCATCATATGACTTCGATCAGGGAATTTGGTGATGCTTATTGACAAGAGCAATTATTATTCCATATGTGAGTATTCTATTATCAACAGGCTTGAAGATTTTTGAAAACACTAGATTTTTGCGTGATTTATGTAACGTTGGCCTTGATATATAATATTGACCTTTTCATATGATTTGACCTTGGGATTCGTTGACGCAAAACAAAGTAATACCCTAATTGTTTAGGAATTCAACTCCATAATCGATTAATTTAAGAAGGACTGAATATCATTGATTTTGTACATAAAATTGGCACGAGAAAAAGAATCTGGGGTATTTTTTGTCCTTGGCGTCAAAACTGGGTGACCTAGAATTTTGCATTTTTCTCAAAAATTAGCACGGTGACCATACCTTTTTTATATCAATATAACACGAACATATAATTATCTACAATATATAGAAAAAATAAAATTTTCTATCTCAGAGTTTTTGAGAAATTTGATCAAAAGTTATGAATTTTGAAAATATCCTCGTTCATTTTCTACATACCAGTTTTTGCGGATTGGCAAAAAATCGTAAAAAATCCTTATTTTTCTTTTCCGATCGATAACTGTGTATTAGATTCGGTGCAAAAAATATCCATCTATGAAATTAAGATAAAATTGATATGAGTTGTTTGATAAGATTTGATTGTGTTATGGTTTTATGTAATTGCCAAGAAATGAAAATCGGCGAAAAATCCGAAAAAAATCTACGCGATACCTAATATAATCTATGACGTTTTACGAAAAATCTTATTCGGTGACCCCCTTTTTTCTTTCCATTTTTGCAATCGGCATACTTTAATCTACAAAATATGAAAATATAAAAAAAATCTATCTCAGAAAATTAATTCTAGCAATCGTCCTTAATGGTGCTAGTTCGTATGTTTGAATACAAGTTGTCCTCTCCTAAATTGCAAGGCAAACACGTTCTATCTTAATTTAATCAATTGTTACAAAATCGCCGAAATAATCAAACAGCTTCTCCTTGTGATAGTCTCTTATTACTTAGATGGCTCAGAAAAATATTTATCAAGCATAAAAAATTGCAGAGACATTAGGTGACAAAAGTTTTCGAAACCTTGGATGTATCAGAACTAAAGTTATTAATGAGGAAAAGTATAGAGGACTAGGTGATATATTAAGCACTTCCCTTGTATTTCTAAATTAAATATCTTTTTCGAATATAAGAGTAACTAGAACTGTTGCAAAGCGGACTAATACCACCATAAGCGCTTGGCAATTAAAAAAAGACTGACTGTGACCTTGACCTTTGACCTATGAGACCCAAAAAACAAAGGGGCACTTCCTTAGGTCATATGCAGTATTTATATGAGGTTTATTGTCATTGTCATAGATTCTCCGTGGCTTGGTTCCTGAGTTAGAGTCCGGAAACGAAAAGGTCTACGGACGGATGGACAATAAGAAAGACATGGTGAAACCGATAAACCCACTCTACATCGTCGGTGGGGTATAAAAATAGACCGGGCATGGTATTAGCAAGGTGGACCTGCTGCTTGCACGACCGAAGTTTTACTGGATTACCTGGCGACTAAACTTGTCTGAACTTAATAACCTCATTGACTTTTTTGTGATTACTTCAATGGTAGAGACTTACAAATAAGATAAAGTAGTAACAAAAAGTGAGATTTAGAAGATTTTTGGGATGGAGGGGGGGGGGGGGGGGGGCTTCTTAGGAAAGGCGGAACTGGTGAGGGGATGGAGTGTTTGATTTAAAGAACTCCTACAAAAGCGAAACAGTGTTGATTTTTCATCTATTTGAGACAGCTTCCGAGAAATCAAACACTTCATCCCCTTGTCGTTCCGGCTTTCAAATTTCTTCTGAATCATCCAGTATTTCACTCTATCCCTCCTTCGTAAGTATCGCGTTTCAGATTGGGTATCAAGTACACCGATTCATTTAGTTCTCGAACATGTAATGTAAAAAATAACAAATGAACCCGTTTAAATGAATTTATAAACTTATATCGTTAGTATTCCAATGCTTTTTCTCGAAACTTGAACTGGAAAGAATGGGATGATAAGGTGGTCTTATGTTGACTTCGGTAAAGGTTGCAACCTGAAAATAGTTCAGTCTATTTGTGAACTAAAATAATGTTAGTATGCAATATCAAAAAAAAATATTGCATACTTTTCTCCGGTAAAATTACTAGTACATAGAGACGATATCAAAGTATTTAATAATAAGACGCACAATAATTGAAAATAATTCAGCTATTACTTCAGCAAGTCTATAGAGAATTATATGTAAGTGTCGTAAAATATCAATGTTATCTGGTCGAGGTTGGGAAAATTTATCATGTCGAGTCATGATAATTTCTCGCAGCCGAGACAAGATAACGTTGATATTTTATACACTTACACATTATTCTATTTATGATGTAATCATTTTCAGCGCTTGATTATAATAAACTATTAAAATCAAAGAAATTCAGATGAAAGACTATGCAAATTGTTTCTAAAAATAGACTGCCTGATATCATGATAAATAAAATGTCAATACAGACATTTAATTGAATGATATAAAACGTTTCACAAGAGTTAGCGTATATTATGAAAAATAAAATTTGCTACCAGAAAAGAAACCCTAAGTTTTCACGAGGCGAATATATATAAAATAATGTAAACCAGTAACACCTATTAATCAACTACGTGTTACTCAATATTGTTTTATTTCAATATAACGTTGTCGTTTAGGCTAGTCATGACCAAATCATTCATTACATGTAATTGCTTGCTTTATTTTTGTGACGAAGAAATAATTAATATCACATACTTCACATGATAACCACTGAAGAATAATAAAAAGATCACAACTTTCATGTTCAAGTAATTCTAATTGTCATAGCTTAATTGTATGGTGATTTCGCACAACATTATAACAAATATTTTAAAGGCGAGGCTTGCTTAGATTAAAGAGTAAGTCAGAAGACACTAATAACATCGTGGAGGCTCAAAGCATGACACAATCAGGGGAAGCGCCCAAATCGAGCATAACCATCTCTCAGATAAGCTGAGGTAGAAAATACGTGAGAATCAGAGAAGGGACGACCGTGGGTTTCATCGTGAAATTGACATTTATCTTAAGCATAACCATTCTAAATTGCTTACCCAGCGCTCCATTTATTCATTCCAAACATGAACTCAAACCATTCAAAAATGCCCCAAACAAGCCGAAAATGAGCTTCTGTATTTTTTTTGCGTAAAGCTTGCTGAAATCGATGACATCATGAAATTGACATAGCCAATAGATGAGTGAAAATGATGTCAGAATGATTTGAATGAGAGGGGTGTGCGAAAGTTGATTGAATTTCAGGGGAGGTAATACTTTATCGATGATTTCGTCTAATTTGACAAAATTAACGATAGCTAATTACCCCCCTTACAAATTAAGGTGTTTTCCTATTTGTGTAACTTTTCGGGCCAAACGCGCTGAAATCCATTTACTAAAATTGTGCATCGATTTAGTCTATTTGAATGAAATATTGGTCGTAACGAACGATTTTGTGATATGAATTCTCTTCTGTTGCATATTTAGCTTAGCGTATTGTTAAAGCTGCTCTTTCACAGTTTTTCATAGAAAAAATACAAAACTTGTTCTTAGATTTGGAAATGTGTGTATTTTCAGACTATTAAGAATTGTAAAAGGGCACTGATACCAAAACAACATATTTCGATAATTTTGTAACTTAGTTTTTCGAAACGGCAAGATCATTAAGGGTCCCAGTCTATTTATTGCTAGTCTATGAATTACAAAAGCATTTTTTTTCCGCAAATAATCTTTCATTTATGCTTGTATTGATATGTTGTTTCCAGCTGTCTAATACCAATACCTTAATATTTGATTGAAAAAGACAAACATGCAGAATGCACATTCCTAATAAGTTGACTCGAAATTGAAGAATATTTTTTTAAGCGTGAGTAGTTGCTTTATTTTTTCAGAATGAATTTCGCTGAATTCAGGAATATCGGTCTTTCTTTCCATGCATTAACAGATTGAATCATATATTTTTAAAGGCTTCAACGTGATGGTTTCATTATTTCCGATTGATTTTACGAAAAATTTTAAAAATCACATTTTCCCAATCTGTGAAAGAGCAGCTTTAAAGCATATTACATGACGTAAATTCGAGGCACATAGAGCAATTCTGGGGAAAAAACAACAACAAAAAATCTCGTATTTACAATTTAAAAAAACATCAATGCTCAATATTAGAGATGTGGAAAAATACCTATGAGAATATGAAAATCCTCGCTCTTTTAGTGTTTTATTTGTAATTTGTGAATAAATGTCCCCAGATTATTAGAATTATTGTCGCTATGAGAAGTAAATGTCAAAAAATGTGTTACCCTTTTTGATTGACATTCATTTTCAAAAAATAGAATATGTGAGGAAAAAATAATAAAATACTTCAAAAGATGATCGTTTGTGAACGTGTAAAGAAATGCAAAAAGTATCATGCAGTTTTTATGCCCCCCCCCCCCCAATATTAAACTTATAAGCCTTCCACCTTTTACAGAATTATCCTTTTTTTCGTCAACCTCGAATTATGAGGGAGGAATGGGGGCTTGAATTTGCAGTTCTACTCAGAAATAAAAGCAAAAAGTTTTCTTAACACCCCATCCCCTTTGAAACATGGAAAAATAAAAACTAATTACATATGTCATCTAAAAATTAATTTAGAAATTTTTATATATTTTTTAAGATATTTTTTTCTTTACCCACAAGCATGTTTGGGTGGTGAAGTTGGAGAAAACTGTACAAATATCTTATCATATTTCCCTTAGATCTTACGAAATCCTGAATCATTACGACTGCTATTTTATTGTGACATTATTACGAAACAGCTCTGAACTAGTTTTGTAAGTTATAAAAGTAAACAATACTTTGCTTCCATATGTTTTCCAAAGTTAAGGTCAAGACCACGTGATGATGATCATCAACTGCTTTAGCTCTATTAACCGAAGATCAGAAAAGATAAAGCAATACCGGTTTTTCCGTCCGGTGTCCGTATGTCTTTCCGTGTATCTGTAGTTTGTTGCTCGTTTCAACGCTCTAAAACTCAAAGTTGTCATCCGATTGTCTTCAAACTTTGACAGAATGATTGTATAGGATCGTTCTTTTAGATAATTGATCCGATCCGCCAAGCTTCGCGGAAAAGTGGGCCTCAAATGACAATTTAATTTAAAAATCCTCGATACACTATAGAATCCAAATCAAGCATCTTATTTTCTTCAAACATGAAAAAATATTTGACTGCCAAAAGTACATTAAGTTTATTAGAAAGTGGATCGTTCCTTCTGAAAATTGATGCGAGTGGCGATTAAAAAGGACTTTGATTGAAGTAAATTTTAAATCCAAGACAATACAATATAACCGCATACACGTTGGCATTTTGCAGACCATGTCATTTCTTCATAATATAACTTAATGATTAAAAAGTTAAGGAAAACAGGCAAATCAAGAGTTTATGTTATTCGTTTCTGTGTGCAAATATTAAAATATTATGCGTTTACATCTTAGTATATTGTGAAATGGACAAGATAAATTATTTTAAAAAATGAATAAAAAAATGAAAATAAATGAAAGTGTGGAATAAGAATTAAATGAAATTTAAGGGAAGCAATACAATATCGGTAACTTTGTCGAGATTGGACAAAATTATTGATATTTATTACTTTCCCTTAGAAAAATCTACGTGCATGTATGTTTTAGTGCCTTCGTGGCCCAATAAGATCCACACAGTCAATGCAATCGTATAATGATATTTTTTTTCGATTTGATTGAAAATGTGATTTTTTAAAAAATAATTTTGAAGTGTTTTTGAATGTTTGAAGAGCGTTTTTGAGTGAAGGTGGTGAGTCTTTGCATTGAATGAGTGGAGCACTGTGCAAGTGATTTGGAGTTTTTGACCGAAATGAATATAAATTTCACGATGTTATTCCTTTTTTATCTGGCAGTAGTTAACACCGTGCAAATGACATTCACTTCGACCGAAAGCATTCTTAATCGCTTTCTCTTTGCTCTGTCTATTTCACTCAAAAACCCCGTAAATCGTATTTGGCCTTATAAAGTTTGTAAGGTCGTGAAATTGACATTCACTCCAATCACAGTCATTCTCAAGCTCTCGCCCAGCGCTTCAACAATTCATTTAAACACCAATGTCAATCGTCGAGAAATGCTTCGAAAAATGATCTAAACAATCAACAACTCATTCAAATAAAGTGAATGATATCGTAACATTAACAAGAGGGGTGATTTTGGGAAATTTCGGATTGAAACAAAGTGTGTTTGTGAAGCGAGTTTTAAACGAAATTTAGTGTATGTAATACTACATCCGATAACTTCGTAAATTGGACGAAATTGGTGATTTTTCAGTACTTCATTGTGCACTAAATTGATCGATATGAATTAGATATTGATCATTATGAATTTTGAAGCGTTCTTGAAATATCTTGGAATGTTTTTAAATGGTTTGGGCGATTGTTTGATAATGAATAATTGGAGCTCTGTGTGAGGGGTTTAGAATGAGTCTAAACGAGGTTAATGTCAATTTCACGAAGTAACTATCTGTAGATCAATTCTTTTTTAAGCCTTTGGTGGATAACAAAGCGTGGTATTGGACTATGAAGACGCAGGAACAGAGACATGTATATAATATTGTGTTGAATAAAAAGAGGGAATAAAATATCGCTCAATTTGGCGAAATAATTGACACTATATCACCCCTCAAAAACTTTTATTTAAATTGTACGAAATCATCGATAAAACATATTGCACTTTTCATTTTATAATTTACATTGTTTTTACGTTTTTTTTTTTGGATTGAATGAAATATATACTTAGTAAATTGATAAAATGAGTATCAAAATGACTTTTTGAAAAAGTTTCAATTTGTTAATTAGTTTTTTATTCGTTAAGTTGCAAGAAGAAAATCTCTCTCAGGTATTAGTTTTTAGTCACAAATAAAATCCGGTACATAACAGTTAATTACATCGTAAAATTGGCATTCATCTCAATCAAAACCAATCTAAATCACTCACTCAGCGCTCCATTTACTCATTCCAAACATTCACTCGAATTGATCAAAAACGCTTCAAAAGGCTAAAAAATAACAATCAAGAGCAACATTCAAAATGAATATAAATGAAAGAAATTGCGATTTCACTGACATAATTGAAATTGTTAGCGTCTGATTGGTTCTTGAAGAAATAGGAAGCAAATAACAAAACTTCTATGCATATCTTTTTAAGGGAGATAATGAATATCTCTAATTTTGTTCATCATGAACAAAATTAGCTATATTGTATTACCTTCCTTTAATTTAATTCAAAATTCGCTCCACACACTCATTCAATTTCATTTCAAATTCATTCCAAAATCATTTATCTTGTCAATTTCATGGTGTTCTTTACTGTAACCTCTGTGTTAAAGGTTTTTCAAATTCCCGAAAAGAATATTTTCATCCAATATTTCTACAATATTAGGTCAAGGGTAAGGAATTTACAGCTTTGGCATTAACCTTCTACAAAAGAACCTCAATGAATTCGAAAACACTTGGAGAGCCTTTTTCATAGGTCATAGATCTTTTGTCTTTCATTTACATTTTATTTCATCTTGCGTTTCTCAGAAAACGACCAAGCTCCTCTATAGGAAAATTAAAAAAAAAGAACAAAATAAAAAAGCTTGTGGATTTTATAATAAAAAAAACTTCTTTACAACGAAATTTGTATGTGTAGTATTTCAGAATGTCAATACATCAATGTTAATCTCTCACAAAACAGTATTTGACCTTAGATAAACCTCATTCTATCTGGCTTTTAAACATGACCAAAAAGTAGTTCAAACAGAAACACGTATCAGAGAGTTCTGTCCGATTGCTATTTGCTACAATTTCAAATGTGCGCTATTTTCATTTACAGTTATTAATACGTAAAATCGAGAAAATGACAAGTTGAATTATTTATGAATTAGTTTGGACTGATATTTGAATGACTGTTTGAGCGAGTTTTGTATGATAATCAAATGTGAACTGTCATGCGAAAAGGTACCACCTGGGAACCTTGTAAAATATATATTTGAAAAGGAGATTGGGTCTGGAACAGGCCGACGCGTGGTCGTATTGCAAAATTTTTTCACGGAAAGGTAGATTGATAATTCTAGATTCAGAAAATTAGTAAAGTGAGAAAAGTTCGACCTAAGTCAGTCTGCGCAATCCGCGCAGCCTGACTAGGGTCGACACTTTACACACTTTCAAGATGGTGCCTTTTCGTGTGACGGGTCATAAATATAAATGCATGAAATAGACATTCTGTCCACTCGTACTCTTTCTGAATGGCTTACTCAACGCTCCTTCATTCCAAACACAAACACAAATACTGGAAAGGGTCCGAATACTCATTTTGGTTATCTTAAAATTATTTAAGAAATCAATCATCTTGTCAATTCCATGATGTAATTTACTATCCTTTTATTTGATTGAAATTCATACTTTTTAAATTGATAAAACGTGTCAACTTTTGATATCTAAATGACTTTTTCAAAGAGTTTCACTTTGCTACCTACTTTTCTAAACGTTTTTGTTAAATGCAAAGAGAAACTCTATGGCAAGTATTAGTTTTACTCAGAAATGAAATCCGGTATTACAACCTATATGCTAAGTCCTTCAAAGCAATCCTGAAGAGAATATTGTGCGTGAGATTTCCAACAATTTCAAATATGCACAAAGCAAAGACTCTGGTAAGACTGTACATCCGCACAGTCTGGCTATAGAGTCCTCACTATGCGCATAGTAGATAGATAAGGTCTCAAAGTATCTGTTGACCATTAGGTATTTTTTTTTACAGTTTGTGGCTGTCTACGCTTTTCAATTTTTGATCTCTATTAACATTTTAAATTGTTGGAAATGTCACGCACAGGCTCATTTATATTAAATACATGTATCTCTACAATATTAGGTCAAGGGTAAGGAATTTGCAGGTTGGCATTAACCTTCTACGAAAGAACTTCAATGAATTCTAAAACACTTGAAGAGTTTTCTCCATAAGTCATAGACCTTTTGTCTTTCATTGACTTTTTTTCTTCATCATATGTTTCTCAGAAAACGACAAAGATTCATCTTAAGGGAAAATCTTAAAGGTATGAAATAAAATTGCTTTTTTATTTTAAATAAAATTGATATCTTTATAACGAATTAGTATGTATAAAGTTTCAAAATGTAAATATATCAATGTTCACCTCTTACAAGTAAGTATTTTTGACCTTGGATAAACCTAGCGATTATTTGACATTTAACAAGGCCAAAAAGTAGGTTAAACAGATACACGTAAAAGGGAATTCTGTCCGTTTGTAATATTTGCTACGATTTCAAAGGTGCGCCAGATTCGTATACAGTTAGTAAGAATGAGAAATTGCTAAGTTGCACTATTTCGTAAGTATTTTGCTATGTTACATGTATTGGAATGATTATGTAGGAAGAACTTTGCACGAACTTTAACTGTTGTTATATTATAGGGATGAGTGTCTTTTTCACTGCGTTTATTGGGGTATAAAGTGCAATTGCCTTAGCACATGGCTTAAACGATTAAGCCATGTGCTAAGGCAATTGCACTTTATACCCCAATAAACGCAGTGAAAAAGACACTCGTCCCTTATAATTGCAATCATCTAGATCGAAGAATTTATTAAAATACTCAGCCAAACATTAAAGCTTCAAGTCTACTTTCTGTGCGTATAAATTACACGATCTATTTTTAGATCGTGTATTGTTTATCTCGCTATCGAAGTGAAATGTCATATAGTAAAACAAATGATACACAAATAAAAGACAACATTAAAATTCGTAGAGGTACTTATGACAAATAAGCTTGTTTCTGCCAAGTCAGTCTGTATTTTTGAACGAAAACGGCGTGGTCGGTCTTTGTTCAGAGCGTTGCTTGAAGGTCTTCGTCGACTCGCTGTTTTCTAAGTTTAGGTCGGCTCAGAATCGGAACTGCATGCTTGTTATCGTAAATTCTTTCGAAAATATATTAATTCATAATAGATTGAAAAGCAATGTTGCGTTGGTGATCGGGAACTAGGTTAATTCGAGTTCCTACAACACAGGACTTGCAGATCGAATTTCGGGGGGTTTCCAGAAAGACCTATGGCATTTTATACAGAAATAAAGTGCAATGGGTTTCCCCACGTGATGCGATTTAAACCATTCAGAGTTCTTTATTTTATTGGATTGCAATTATCATGGAATTAAACTCTTCTCACTCTACACCTTTCTTAATCGCTCTGTAAACGCTAAATGCTCCATTCCTTCATTCCAAACACACATGAAAACAAGAAAGGCTTCTTAATCATTCGAAAATGCCCGAGAATCGATCACAGTTTACAGCATTACTCAAATCGAACAAATTATTTATTGTTTTAATTATTTTGAGGGATTTTTAAAGCATACTCGAAAACACACAAAACATTTTAAAGATAAATACGTAGTTTTTTTTTTTTTTTTTTTTTTTTTTTTTTGTTGTTGTTGTTTTTTTTGAAAGGAAGTGATACGATGTTGAAAGTTCTTCCAATGAGGTCTAAATTATCGAAATGTTAACAATTTAAGTTTAAACTTACGCCATACATTTATTCAATATCATTCCAAACCATTCCGAAATTATTCAATTCGGTAATTCCTCGATTTTTCTAACTGATGTGATGCGGGGCGAAGAAATACATGGTTTTATCATTCTTGAAAAGAAAAAAAATCCATTATTTTTTCCCTTAAATTATCATGCGAACACCAGTCAGAGATCTCGATAATCGACTTAACAACATTTAAGAAATTACGGGGCAATTTTCCAAAGTCATTGTCATAACGCTAGGGTAAAGTAGAGTGCTTTAGAAATTAATGTCAATTGAAAAGCTTCAGTCCTTTTGTATGGTACTTGGTTGGTTCCTGAAAGTCGTCCAAATTTGCGTCAAGAATCCGGATATACCTGCGTCAATTGGTTTAAGTATGTTTATGGTATCTTTTCAAGGTTACAACTTTTAGTCACCTTTGAAATTAGTTCAATTGTAAATATATTATTTCAAGACTACAAGAGTTACTTTATGGCCCAGAAGACTCACCAGAAATTCGGTCAGTTTATTTACGAGATGTTATAAATATATAATAGTGAAATGGCAACATAAGCGCCAAGACGCAAACCAGCCTGTGTATCGACACATGCTGATCAGAAACGTTTATCTGCTTTCTGTAGCTACATGGAAGTAATCACTTGTTATATACTTTAACTCTTTGTAAGCAAAGGCTTTTAAGTGTACCGTTACTTATTTGGGAGACCATCCAAAAGTTCCCCGATTGAAACAATTGAATATATCTCGGATAATAGATTTTGCTGAAAAACAGAGACCAAATTAAACATTCTTCATGATTACTTGATTTTTCACCTAAAATTGAACGATTAATTACGATATCAACACTTCGAGACGAGGTAAAAAAAAATCAAATTGTGTTCAGCATAGAATAAAAATATCAAGTCGGATAGAAAAAAAATAAATAAGGGAGAAATTCCTTGCACAGTCACCTTACATATCAAACATTATCTCAGTTTTTCATTCATTTCATAACATTGTTCGATCAATAATAATGAGCTGAAGAATTCAGGTTACACGTGTACCAAGGATTCAAATGAAGGCGGAATGGAATTTTAAGCGATAACATTGAGAAATTTCAACGATTTGATTATTATATTATTTAGGAATATATAATGAGCACGGAGAGCGAGATTTGCATAAAATTAAAGGGGGGGGGGGGTATAAAGTATTGATAATTTGGTCAAATACGGACGAAGTTATCTATAATTAATTACCCCTCTTTAAAAAATCTACGAATAAATCTTTATGTCTCCACGGACTAATCTCATTCTTTCAAGCTCATATCATCCAGTCAAAATGGGGAATGACTTGAAATATTCAAATAAAGGTGTAGATCGTTTTTGGGCAGTTTGGAAGCATTTTTGAACGATTTGAAGCGGTTTTAAATGATTGGAGTGGATGGGTTAAAGGGGCACTGAATGAGCAATTAAGAATTGTTTTGATCAGGTTGTATGTCAAATAACTTTATCATGACATTGTTGATTATTCATTATATAGAAATCAACTTTATGGACAAACGTGTATCAACGATTCGGACAAACATCTAGATTTAACCGGAATTTCGTTCCATTCTACACAATTCAATTCAATTCAAGGCCTTTAAGGAAAGATGCGTAGTATTTTTGTTAAAGTTAATGAAATTCAATGACTAAAACATAGTTGATAAGATCAATTTGATATAAAGTACATTGACCTGTTTCTATATATAAACAAGAGTGGTATTGTCACAAATACGCCGCCACAAAATTGTTTTAAACAAAAGGAACCAAACTCGAACTTGTTCCTTAACTCATCGATACGGGCTTATACACACAAAAAAAATTACTCAATATCTGCAAGAGTAAAGAAGGAAAGTTCGGAAAACTGAAATTTCCAAGTAATTTTTTAAGTCCAGTAGCCTTACCTTACTGAAAATTCATTGGTTCGGAACCAAACTCGAACTTGTTCTGCAACTCATTAATATGGACTCACAAACTAAAAAAAAATAGCTAAATATCTCAAGGGGTATAGAAAAAAATAAAGGAAAACTGAAATGTCAAAGTGATTTTCTAACTTCTAAGTCAAGCATCCGAATCTTCCTGAAATATCAATGGACCGGAACAAAACCAGAACTTGTTCTGTTACTCATTGATATTGATTCACACACAAAAAAATAGCTCAATATCTCGAAGGTGTAGAAAAAAGTGCGGAAAACTGAAATTTCCAAGAAAGTTCAGCATCCGCATCTTCCTGAAAAATATTCGTACCATCATCCAAGTTGGTCCATAGATGAAGGAGAAGGACATTCACAATATTTGGACTTACGGGCGGGCGTTCTGCTTTCGGACCGGTCGTAAGTACGTACGGACGGACAAACGGAGAAGATGATACTTATTTACGACCACCTTCGGCGGCGTATAAAAATTGTAGCTGTGTAAGAGGTCATGAGTAGGAAGCTAGAAACGTATCAAAGTTTAAGGTTTCATCAACTTGTTATTGTTATTTTTTGTATATTGTTTGGGATTGAACGCGGTTTTTTCAGTCATATCGAGACGGCTTGTGCGCCTCAAATTCATTCCTACAGTAAACAACAGCGTGAAATAGACAAGGTGCATGGTTTTCGAATGATTTTCGAAAAAGAATTGAATGAGTTGGAGGAATGTGTGAAATTCTGTTGTTTAGTCAGCACCTATTGTGATGGTTTTAAGTCACTAGGCAATCATTGTAAAAAGTTGCGAAAAAAGAAAAACGTAATATATTTTTATTAAAGCGCTTCGATTCATCTTCAGATTTTTGAAGGAACGTTTCTTTACAGAAACAACGGACAAAACTTTTTTTAGGAAACTAGGTTTTATCAAAGCTGAGCATGGTAGTATAGAGGGTATATCACAATGGAAATAAACCAGAACAAGAGGCCGAAGAAGGCATGTATCGCTCAACTGGCTTTAAAATCCTTAGACTTTCATTAAATAATGGTATACATTAACACACCGAAATCTCCTAAGACCTATTTTATAATGATTAACTGGTTCTGTTCCATATTGCACCAAAATACTCAATCACAATTAACCTGCATCCCTTAATCCATCTTATAAAAACATTAGGTGCACAAGGAGGTGTCGTTCAAAAATTTCGGGCTCAAAATAGGCCCCGCCTGCCACGACCATATTTATGGACCAATCAAAATTTCTTGAACTATTAATGTAAATAGTCACCAAACAAATATTCAGGTAAAGTTTCATGGAAAGTGGCTCAGTGGTTCAGGAGGGGATATCGTTCAAAGATTTTGGCCCCGCTCTACCACGCCCAAATGTATGGGCCAATCAAAATTTAGCAAATAGTTTTCGAAAAGAGTCGCTCAAGGAACATTCTGGTAAAGTTTCATTGGAATTGCAATGAGGGGGAGATATCATTCGAAGATTTCGGGCTCAAAATAGGCACTGCCCTGCCACGCCCCTATTCATGGACCAATCAAAATTTAGCAAACAATTTAAGTAAATGTTCACCCAAGGAACTTCATTGAAATCGGCCCACTGGTTCAGGAGGAGATGTCGTTCAAAGATTTCGGGCTCAAAATAAGCCCCGTCCTGCCACGCCCGTATTTATGGGCCAATCAAAATTTCTCGAACAATTTAAGTAAAGGGTCACCCAAGGAACATCCATGCCAAGAAAAAGTTTACGCACGACGGACACTCCGCTATGACAAAAGCTCGCTGGCCACGGCCAGTGGAGCTAACAGAAAACAACTGAAGATGATAGGGTTACATCAAATAGTTTTGCATGTTGTTTAACGAAAATTGAAAAGTGATTTAAGTTTTCTTTTTTGTCAAAAGAAAAGGTACGTGTACGTTTAATATCCGAGGGACTGCAGGTAGTGTCAATGATACAAAAAGTTTGAAAACTTTCGGGTAGAAGTAATGCATTCTATAATGAGAACAAAATTTCGATAAAGCATGCTGGATGGACAACATCAATCAAAATTTCTCGAACAATTTAAGTAAAGGGTCACCCAAGGAACATCCATGCCAAGAAAAAGTTTACGCACGACGGACACTCCGCTATGACAAAAGCTCGCTGGCCACGGCCAGTGGAGCTAACAGAAAACAACTGAAGATGATAGGGTTACATCAAATAGTTTTGCATGTTGTTTAACGAAAATTGAAAAGTGATTTAAGTTTTCTTTTTTGTCAAAAGAAAAGGTACGTGTACGTTTAATATCCGAGGGACTGCAGGTAGTGTCAATGATACAAAAAGTTTGAAAACTTTCGGGTAGAAGTAATGCATTCTATAATGAGAACAAAATTTCGATAAAGCATGCTGGATGGACAACATCAAAGTTTAAATTTTGAAAAATATTATTGTTATTCATGTTTTCCATATTTTATTCAGTATTTGTTTTGAATCTGAAACGGTGCAATCTGATTTGTATAAAACCATCATAAATCCTATTTCAAAGTAAAATACAGTGGATCCCAGTGATCCCGAAAGAGGCATTTCTCTCATACGTTCAATGTATAAGATTTATAGTTCTATTCGTAATGAGAAAATAAGCAAATGGACTGAGGAAAATAATATATAAGTGGATGAACAAATCGGTTTTAGAAAAAAAGAAGTAGAATCACCTATCTACGCTTACAAATATTATTGAATCTTGTCCTAAATTAAAACTATTACCGTATTGTGCATTTATAAACTATGAAAATCGTATGGCATTGTAAGTAAATTCTTTGGAGTAACTTGGTGAGCCAGGGAGTTGAAATAAATGGTAAGATTATTTTGGCACTGAAATCGTTATATAGAATTGTTACCTCTTGTGTGAGCCAGGGAGTTGAAATGAATGGTAAGATTATTTTGGTACTGAAATCGTTATAAAAAATTGTTACCTCTTGTGTGATAGTGGGCTTTTCAATCCCCAATTTGATGTTAATTGTGGTCTGAGACAGGGTTGTATTCTTTCTCCGTTGTTGTTGTTTTATCAATGGCCTAGCTGTTCTATTGAATACTTTCTGGTTAAGGTTTTGTTACGTGCAAATGTAACAAGAATAGAAAAGCCAGCAACAAACTTTACAATTAACAATATTTATTTACAATAATACCAGAATTACTGACAATATAAAGTTAATACAAAAACAAATTACAATACCTTGAATGTTTAATCCTCAAGTTTTTAATTTCAGATCCAATTGAATTAAGTTCCTTGTCTACAAATAATAAGTCCAATTATATCCGAATTTAAAATTAAACACACTTTAAAACACACTTTTAAGATAACAAGAAATCCCTTTAGTTTAACACCATACTACTAAATGAAACCATTAGTCTAAACCAAGTGAACCAAGAATGCTGTAGGAATCCCTTTTTACAATACCATAGAACAATCTAGAGTAGCATAGAACATTAGAAGATACTAGAGTTTGAATCACTTTCTAAAAGTAAGGATAACGTTAATGAATTGCAATTTCTTCTAGATATTTGAAGTGATTAATGATCGTTGAATGATATTGTTGTAAGTCCTAAAAAAAGTCAAATTGTACATTTTATAAATGAGTCAACACGACGTTCTACTTAATATGTCGTAAAGATAATTTAACAGTAGTTGAAAAGTATACCTGTTTAGGCATTTAACTAAATGATTATTTAGATGATCATGTAACTGTTAATTGGGAAGCACTAAGTGCCAGCAGGATTTGCTTATTGCTAAAATTATTGGAGGTATGCCTTATTATGTAATTAAGAAACTATACGATGTCACTTTTTGGACCATTACATATGAAACCGCTTTATGGGGTATGAGGAAATATTCATGCATAAATGGGGTAGAGACGAGAGCTATGCGGTCTTACTTAGGTGTTGGTCGCTACATGCCTACAAATGCTTTGCCTTCCAACGTTAAGCAGTGGAGGTTTGTGTCGCAACAATTGCATAAACTTTCAGAAATGGATCGTTGTGTGTAAAACAAGGTATTTAACTACTGTAGCAACAAAATGAATAGTTCAAGTAATAACTGACAATTCAGTTTCAGATCACATCTGAAATAACTTAGTTATTTGAGTAACAATAGTTTCTCGTCCAGAAGAAACTTTAGTCAAGATATTCAGACATTAAGCATAAATCTCTATATTTACCAATGGAAATGTAACATTAATCAGTATATGGGGTATCTGGAAAACATAGCAATAAACTGAGACCTAATAGAACTTTTAAGAATAATTCGAATAATTTTACCACCGAAATATAGCCAAAGTCTAGAATTCCTCATTAATGTGGATCTGCATTTGCAAAATTCACATGTGGAGTTGGTCCAAATAGACTACGTGTTGACACTGACAGATAAGAAAATATTATTGTAAAATCGAATCTGTCCGATTTGTTAAAGTGATGTTCAACTAAAAAACTTGTTCTCCTGCATTGTGATATATATACTATTGTGAGAAAAGAACTTACTGAAAAAACTATTCAATTTCATATGTGAATTTTACCCTCGTCTTCCTGATGATGATAAATTGATATTTGCATCATCGAAAGAAAAAAATGTTAAATTATATCAGCCAAATTCTGTTTTTATATTTCAAATACTAGAAATAATTTAACCAATGTGACGGGTAGTACCCGTTCAAAAATAAGTTCTTAAACCAGTAATCCAGAGGAGACTGAGAAACAGGTAGGAGAAGGAAAAAGATCCTTGGAACCCTTTTATATAGAGTAGAAAAAATAACCACGCCTTCTGTTTTATTTACTGCCTATGTAAATATTGATGACGTAAATAAATAGGTAAAGAAATAATAATTGAGCCTGTGGGTGACACTTCCAACGATTTCACAATCATGTACAGTTCATTACATCGTGAAATTGACATTCACCTCAATCAAAACTATTCTAAATCGCTCACTCAGCGCTCCAATCATTCATTCCAATCACTCATTCAAACAATTCAAAACGCTCAAACAAATTGAAATATATAAAATCAACAAGGTCATTCAAAATTAATTTTAATAGAGAAAAATCGCGGTTTCACTGACATTGTTCAAATTGTAAGCGCCTGATAGGTTCTCGAAGAAAAGGAAGCTTCGTATAGAACTTGTATGCATCTTTTACTAAAGGGAGGTAATCAGGCTGAACAAAATTTGCGATATAGGATTACCCCCATTAGTTTCACTCTAAACTCGCCCCTCACAACCATTCAATTTCATTCCTAAATCATTCTAAAATCATTCACCTTGTCAATTTCACGATGTTGTTAACTGTAATGGACATTCATTTAAGTGACTATACAGCAATTGAACACAAATTTATTATATTCACTAACAATCTAAAAAAGGGGTTTATTCATTATATTTATCCTCAAAGCGCATAGTGAAGACTCTGGCCAGACTGTGCGGCTGCACAGGTTGGCCAGAGGCTTTACTTTGCGCATATGTGAAATTGTTGGAAAAGTCACGCACAGGCTCAAATACCTTTCAGTTTTTGCGTCATCACGGTCCAATTAGATGCTAAATAACCACATTAGTCAACAAAATCGTTGATTGATTCGATTTGAATAAATAGGTAATCATTAAAACGATTTCGAAGTGCTGTTGAACGATTTTGGAGCGTTTTTGAATGATAGGACATAAAAAGAAGAGTCTTTTTCACGGTGTTATTAGCCGTACTGAAAATAAGAAAAGTGGCGAATTTTCTTCACAATCAAGAAGGCTTGTGTATTTCAGTCATTTATTCTAAAGCTGCTCTTTCACAGTTTTTAATAGTAAAATACAAAACTTGTTCTTAGATTCTGAAATGTGTGTATTTCTAGACGTTTAAGAACGGACCAAGGTCATGGCACTAAAAACAACTTATTTCAATAACTTTGTAAATTATTTGTTCGAAGTTTCAAGATCAGTAAGGGATCCAGTCTATGTATTTCCAGAAATCGTTACTTTCCATAAATAATTTTTCATTTTTGCTTGTATTGATATGAAAATTCCAGCTGTCACATACTTTAACCTTAATCTTTGATTGAATAAGGCAATAATGCGAAATGCACATGCGTAAATAGTTTGCTCGAAATTGAAGAATTACTTTTAGGCGTTAGTAGTTGCTTTATTTTTTCAGAATGAATTTCGCTAAATTCAGGATTATCAGTCTTTGTTTCCATGCATTACCAGATTGAATCTTATTATTTTAAAGGCTTCAACATGATGAGGTCGTTACTTCTGATTGATTTTACGACAATTTTCAAAAATTACATTTTTCCAATCTGTGCAAGAGTAGCTTTAACCTATAAATAAGACCAAATAAAAAAAAAGATGACAGATGGGTCCCGATATGTAAAAGTTGGCAAATTAGCTTATAAAATCGTGCTGATGTTAGCGACTAGGCATGATTTCGAAGGTTTGAAGGTCTTATTCAATTTCCGGGATCCCTAACCAGGGTATAGGTCTAAATGCTACAGAGTAACAAAACAATTAACAAAAAATGTAAAGATTTCGATCGAATTTAATTTCAGTTTAACGATGTTAATAACTTAACATTGTATGGAAATGACATCTGCATCTGATCGAAGAGTATTTTGCCAGTGATTTACTAGTTATTCGAAAAGCATCGCTTTTAGCAGTCAAAATTTTATTCCTTTCATAACTGTTAAAATAAATTTCTTGAAGTCAAAGACAATGTATGTAAGTGAATTCTATTTTTATACTTAAAGCAGCTTGCGCATTTCCTGTCACGAATTTAAAGTAATGGAATTGTTGTCTTCTTTTTAATTCGCATCTCTTATGATTCCTTTAAATTGAAAATAAATTCTAAGGTGAACAAGATCACTTAGTCTTTTTTAGTGAAAAACTGTATATTTGTAAAATACCCATGGTACATGAATTCTTAAAAGATCCGTGAAATCTGCTTGTTTGTACATGTTTGTAAAATTAAAGTAAAAACGATAAAGTCTAGTAGGCTGAAGAAAGCGAACCGACAGAATAGTGCCCTAATTTTCTTAGATTTTCGAAATTTCATCATTTTGTCTGTCGATTAATGTCCCAACTTAAATTTGTGACACGTCACATGAACAGGTGCCATCTTGTAGTGCGTAAGGTTTTGACCAAAGTCAAACTGCACGGAGCCGCTGTCATAGCGCAGTTGGTCGTGCGTCGGACTGTCGATCTAAAGGTCGGCGCTCATTCTATCCGACCATTTGTTTCCCAACAATGGGTTGAAAATCCTAGAATTATGTTGGATAGCAGCAGGAGGCTAGGAAAGGATGTAATGGTTATTCTGGATTGAGAAATAACAGGAAACCATTGTTAGGTGCTATATCCGCCGCGATATAGCTTAAAAATTGTTCAAAGCGGCGTAAAACCCCGACCGAACAAACTGCGCGGACTGCGCAGACTGACAATGGTTGATTATTTTAGCACTTTACCAATTTTCTGATTCAAGAATGATCGTTCCAACTTGTTTATGAAAGAATTTTTGAAATGCTACCTCTCTTTTAAAAATGCATTTAACTGAGCCCCGTGTTGGTCCCTTGTCGCGGAACGAGTCTCGTGTTTTACTTTGATTTCCGAAGCAGGTATATCTTGAGGTGGCCTTATTCTTCGAAACCTATTTATTTCACATCGATTGGGAAACACCTTAGATTAATTTCTCTCGATTTCGCTTCCTGAAAAATTTATCAGTACTCGCTGATGTGTGGACCAATATATCTACCCCAGGATGACGGCTTGAAAATTTACAAGAAATGTTCACCAGTTTTGCCAGTGTTTTACAAAATACAACTTTTATTATCTGTATCTGTTATTGTCTTAATCAATCAAAGATGTTAGAGCAATGTGAAAAAGAATCGCTTAGACAGTCTTATATTTCGGTAAGGTTATATGAATTATATATTTTTTAAACCGGAAGTTAATCTCATCCAATCAGGATTGTTGTTTCAATTAGTACAATGTTTTTAAAATGGCTACCTGTTTATTTTTAACCAATGATTACCTTGTTAACAACCGGGTGCTGATAACTAATCGCCACTCTTCTTCACCTTGACGGATAATACACTACTCAAAAGTTCTAAGCGGCCACCATACATTTCTCCATTTTTCACATATTTTCCGAATCTATTTTGAAATGTGATCATTGCCTTTCAAAAGAGTGGTCATTCAGCCATCATCCTGTCTAATTGTTTTGTAAAGTCATCCATCAGGAAGTCCTAAAGACGTAATCAAATACCTGTACCCTAAATTTCAATAGTCTCTTTTGCTCTTTTTGGGCTTGTTGACTTCATTAATGTCTTGGCTACATTAATCCAGTGAAAACGAGTTGAAACAACGTCGCATTTATAACATATGACCAAAAATGCAAGTGGCCGCTTAGGAGTTTTGAGGAGTGTAGACACAAGACTCAATTTCATCGTAACGTAGGACCTTCATTATTTCAAGGGAAATGTATACTAAGACCTAAGTGAGTAACGTATTTGAGAATATTTTTCTCTCGAGTTTTGAGCCGCGATCCTACTGCCGTCATATGCACTACATCCAAGAAGCAAATATGATTGCAAAGGTTCGAAAATTGCATCCCGCTGTACACGTAAGTACACGTGAAATTAAAGCAGAGTATTGTCTCATAAACGTTTATCGAACGTTTTCTTCTTGAATGCAGAGTCTTAACGGAATTGCTTTGAATACGAAACAAAAAATATTGATTTTATATCTTGGATCGAGGAAAAAACACTTCATACAGCAAAAAAATTGCGCATATTGAAACATTATTTTCTCTGATAGCCTTCACAAAAAAAGCTCAGACGGTTAACCCTGAGATGTCTGACAGTTTGAAATACAACTTTGAGGATAAAACAATTTTTCTAAATAAAATTGCTTGGTATGTAATAAATTCAAGCAAAGAATATCCTTGCGGGAAACAATAATATAAAATGTTTTTGAATTATTCGTTGGCGCTTTTATTAAATAACCAACTTCATAAGATTCATATATGATATCAAAAACTGCCAATTTAATAGGCGACATTTGACACTTTCCTCTTGTATTTGTTTTATCTGTCATAATACTCCCACTTTATTTCTTTTATTGTTTTATTTTCTTCTAATCTCGTGTTCCTTTGCTTAAAGTGCTTATTTTTCAGATTTTATGCAAATCGTAATTCCTTTTAGCACGAAATATTACCATATCTTTACTTTCTTAACTTGATAAAATTGCAAAAAGTTACATTTAAGACTGTTTCAGTGAGATACCTGTTTTCCGATTGGATGAAAAATATATTTTACTCATCAATTACACTTTCCAGTGCACATCTATTTTGTAAGATGTGGTTGGAAATTTTCCATAAAAGATGTGAACACTCATTTTAGACAAATCTTTATATTTTTGCTTCGTGATGTTAAATCATAGGATGGGACGAGAAGTTTCTTTTTTTCTAATGCTTGAGCCCGCTTTGCGTATTAATTACAAGAGATACGTCTACAGTTATAACATTGTGAAATTGACATTTATCTCAATCAAAACCATCTTAAATCACTTAGTCAGCACTCCATTCATTCATTTCAATTATTCACACAAACCATTCAAAAACGCTCAGAATCACTTTAAAGATACAGTTAACAACATCGTGAAATTGATAAGGTGAATGATTTTGGAATGATTAAGGAATGAAATTGAATGAGTGTATGGAGCGAGTTTTGAGTGAATTTAATGGGAGGCAATCCATTATCGAAAATTTTGTTCAGGATGAATAAAATTTGCGATATGTATTACCTCCCTTTAATGAAATATGCATAGAAGTTCTTTGAATAGGTTCCTATTTCTTCAAGAAACAATCAGACGCTTTTAATTTTTATTATATCAGTGAAATCGCGATTTTGTTCTTGTTTTATTAATCTTGAAGGTAGTTGTAAGTCTTATATTTTTTAGTCATTTTGAGCGTTTTCGAATGATCTGAGTGGGTGTTTGGAATAATTGAGTGGAGCGCTGAGTGAGCGATTTAGAATGATTTTGATCGAGATGAATGTCAATTTCACGATGTAACTAACTGTAAGATCGACAACTTCACTCAAAATAAATATATCTAAAAACAATGGCGATTTAACTGACGTAATTGAATTACAAGCGTCTGATTTGTACTAGAAGAAATATGGAGCTATTTAAAGAAGTTTTATTTATTGAAGGGGAGTGATAAATATCGCATATTTTGTTCATCTTGAACAAAATTAGCGATATCGGATTACCTCTCTTTAATTTCGCTTTAAACCCACTAAAATCACTCATTCAATTTCATTTCAAAATCATTCCAGGATCAATCATTTTACATTTTTGTTACTGTATAGTCTAGTATGACCATGATGATGTAAACGACCTTTGAAGTTACAGTTACAAAATCTTCAAAAAAGTGTATGTAAGAAAAGCTATCCCAAGTATTCTTCTAATCTCAACCCCTATGCTACTTTTGCTAGCGAGCCAAACTTCGCAAGCTTGTCTGACTGACAAACTTTTGACGTATGCAATATAGCGTCATAATTTACGAACCTTTAATTGTAGACAAATGTCGAAATGATTATGTGCCGACTTTGGGATCGAACCAGGGCTACATGTACATCACTGCACGAACTGCGCTTTGACAGCGAATAGCCTGGGCCCCGTTTTACTAAACATCTTACGAAAAAAAGGATCGTAAGGCAAAATCAATAATCATATCTAGTGCTTTCAGTCATTCATGAATTCTACCTTGCAATATATCATTTAAATCGTCTTTAGAAGACGATTCCAATGAGGTATTGCATGGAAGAATTCCATACTTAGTTGCTACTGTAGAAGCAACTTTAATTTTTGACTTACGCAAAAAATGATCGTAAGATGTTTGGTAAACGGGCCCCTGGTTCCGATATTCAGGTCCCTTCCAAACTGACCCTTGTCACGTAATGAGTCCGTAATGATTCCACTTTTGACATAATGCCTAAAAAACTGTACATTTTTTCTCAATTGTGACCCGAATTATTTTTCTCTCCAAACGTGCTACAATATTATTATTCACCAATTCCCAATTGCACGCCTGTCTTGATGTCTCGATTTCATTATTTCAAAATTAGTGTGTTTGTGAATTAAAGCACAAAACCTTTGGTCTAAAATGAAACGAATGACACCTCTCTCAAGTTAGATAATATGCAGGTATGTAACGTTCAGCTAGAGAAACGGAAATGGTGATTAAAATATGTACATGTAGCATTAATTAGAAACTATTCACGAACAATAGTATTTCCCAAGAAATATTGCATCTATAGTCAATTCTTTCTTGTAAAATTATGAAGATGTTTGTACATGTATATTTCATTACAATTGTACAGGCTAAAGCCTAGTTTACATTTGCCACGGTCGCCGTACGATATCGTAGCCTGCGATTTTTCTTACGATTTTTTAGACATCGCAGGGAGCTACGGTCTGCGGCGTATGTGTTCACAATGCCGCACGGTGACCGTGCGATTTTAAAAATATTTGAGGGGGAACCTACCTTCATGAGACCGTACGGGTCCCGTGCGATATCGCAAGGTAATCCTGAGATTCCCGTGCGGAGATCGTACGGGTTCCGTACGGACATCGAGAGGATGTCGTGCGGTCATCGCACGATTCTACGGGTTTTATTTTGGATGTTTAATAGTTAAGATATCATGCGACTTCCGCGCGATCATCGTAAGGCTTCCGTGCGATGTCCGTGCGATGTGCGTGCGGTGTCCGCATAAGGCTACGGGCTTGCGATTTTTAAAGATGTGTATAACATTTTTTTAAACGAGATCGCAGGTGTCTGCGGTGCCCGTAAGACCGTGCGATGATCGCACGTGCACCGTATGTCACCGCACGGGCACCGCACGATTTTATGCTTACGGCGAGATACGGGCGCCGTACGGGCTCCGTATGCCAAATGTAAACGAGTCTTTAATGCCTACTAATTACCGTCCAAAATCAAGAAAGGGTCATCGTATAATTAACAAGGAGAATTGACTAACGAAAAGGCAGATTTCGAATGATGAATAAAAGTCTAGCTTTGTGAAATGTTTAAGTGGGCATTTTATTGTCGCTATTTCAAGTTTTCTGGGTTAATTTGGACGTGGAATGCTTGTAACAACGTAAATTACGTGTTCTTAAATCCTTAAGTTTAAAGATAACACTGTGTTAAGGTTCATGTAAAGAGTTTGAGACCCAATTTTAAGGGCCTTCATTAGCCGAGAAAAAGAAGTATGTTTACTTTGTTGAAATATGAGCCATTTTTTACAACAGTCATGCAGTTGCTTGTTCTCTACAAAATGACCCTTTTCCACAATGTTTTGGCTATACCGCTATAGTTATGACAGTCTTATGTTGCTCAACTGCTTGTGCTCATAAATAGCTTCATTTTGGTATATAATATACCTGGACATACTGCTTTTTCTTGGCAAATGAAGTACCCTTAAAATTTGGTCTCAAACACTTTACATGAACCTTAACTCTAGTGACATATGGTATTATTTTAGCCTGAGCGTGACATTTCCAACAGTTACAAATCTGCGCTAAGCAAAGACCCTTGCCAGCCCGTGCATCCGCACAGCCTGACCAGAGTCTTCACTATTCGCTCTGTAGAAAGAGAAGGTATCCAGGTATCTTTAAACAGCCAGGCAACCAATAAAATGTATTTTGTTGCTGTTTGTCTGAGCTGCTCAATGGTTACATTTAATGAATATGTCAAACTGTTGAAAATGTCACACACAGTCTCATTTTTAAATAAGGAGATTGGCTTTATTGTCTTGAATACTCTTGACCATGCAACATAATACGGTTGATGATATCGCGTAATTGACAAATTGAATGATTTTGGAATGACTGTGGAGTGCCTTTCAATGAGTGTGTTGAGCTAGATTTTGAATGAAATCAAATGGAGATAATACAATATCGCTTTGATCGGCCAAATTGGACGAAGTTATCTTACAATAATAATAATAATAATAATCTTTATTTATAGTCGGGGGTTTGTACGAGGTACAGTTAGCAATTAACATAAGCTATGTATAGATTTTTAGCCGACTTTTACTCTTTCCAGATTTTATCAATTTTGCGTGAGAAATTCGAGAGGCAGTGGAATCCTTTTCTTATTCTTTTTTCTTTTGTGGAAGGCTTTTCAATCCACTGCTACCCATTTACAGCTGGGTGGACTGAGGCAGTGACTATTAAGTTTCTTGTCCAAGGAAACACCTCGCTGTCACCAGGACTCGAACCCCTGACCTTCAGATCAGAAGACCGACGCTCTAACCACTGAGCTATCGAGGTAGTCGAAATGCTATTATCTCCCTGCGTAAAAAAAGAAGAAGTTTCTATCTGTGTGTCTTTACGAGAGAAACAGACGCTTTAAAGTCCAAACAAACCTGATGAAATGGTGGGATGATTTGATAGGTTTAGTTGGTATTTTGAACTTATTATTGAATTTCGAATTATCTTAACGATTTCGGGGCGTTTTTGGGTGATTGCAGTGAGCGTTTCAATTAATGAATGGGGTGGTGAATGAGCGATTTAACTATCCCATCATCTTGGGGTAAATTTATTATAAACCCTATCCCGAAGTCGCCCGACCTTGACCCCAGAAAACCCCTATCTTACCGAGGTATCTCGTTAGCATCGTCTATGTACAAAATATACTGTCATATCCTAAACTCAGTCGATGGGTCGAGTCCAATAAGGTAATTGTCGACAAGCAAAAAGGTTTTAGAAAGAAACGCAGTACCGCCGATCACTTATCAACTTTGTCCAGTATTATTGAGACATGAAAAAAGTTGAAGCGCTCAACTTTTTGCGCGTTTATTGATTTCACAAAGGCCTATGATTTCATTAACCTTGAATTGTTATGGGTCAAATTGTTCAAAAATAGTATCAAAGGCAAAATGTTAACGGCAATACAATCACTATATAGTTTAATACCGTCTTGTGTTAGAGTTAATTCTCGCTTCACCAACTGATTCGAAATAACGTCTGGTTAACGTCAATGCTGTAGGTTATCGCCCTTGTTATTTATCGTCTTTATATTCAATCTAGCATTACAATTGAAGTTGTACGATATCGGCGTTTCGTTCGGAGATGAAAAAGTCTGTACTTTGATGTACGCGGATGACATCGTTTTACTAGCTGAAAACGAGAGCGATCTACAGATGCTACTTAATGGTCTAGACCAATGGTGTAATACAAATTTCATGACAATTAATGCTGAAAAAAGTCAAGTTGAGTACTTCCGACCGGAATCAGTTAGTAAGACCGACAACTCTTTTTGTATTGGAAATCAGTCCATTACCGTTATTAGCGTCTACATGTATCTGGGTCTTATAAACACCTGAACTACGATGTTACTGTTAAAATGGTTTCCCAAAGTACAAGTCGAGCACTAGGACTAGTCATAGCCAAATGCAAGTCCATTGGAAGTATACCATACAACGTTTTCTCCCAACTAAACAACTCTATTGGGCTTAAAATCGTACTCGGCCATAAACGCTGTACAAAATCGTGCCATGAGATTTTTCCTTGGTGTCGGTATATACACGCCAGTTGGTGTATTGTCAAACGGGTTGGTTACCCCTCAATTCCAAACAATGGAAAAGTGTCGGATTACGCTGGTTAAGATTATCCAATATGGCTAACGATAGGCTTTATAAGTGTGTTTCCTCGTGGGTTGTGTAAAATGCTTATAGGTCTTGTAAAAACTTGTTTTACGTCGTCAATAATACTTTGCAAGATTCCAATAATAACTCTGACAACCATTAAAAACAGTCTAAAGTTTTGCGATGACTGGCAATCATCAATTCGTAAACCAAATTGCCCATCAGGCAATGGTTTAAATAAACTACGCATATATTGCCTTTTTAAAGAAATATATGAATTTGAGAACTACTGTAAAATACTTTTACCTGCTAAGCATAGAAGCACGTTCAGCAAATCTAGATGCGGTTTTGCGCCTTTAAGATTAGAAACAGGACGTTACGAAGGATAAAAATGTCCGTTTTGTGGTCTGGTCGAAGACGAGAGCCACGTAATTCCCCATTGCTTCATGTAATCCGACTTAAGACAGACATTATACGATGCTGCAGCTAAAATTAATATACACTTCAATTCTTTTTCGCCCGAAGATAAGCTAATTTTCTTTACCAACAAGGGACTTATTCGAGTAAGTAACCTGTAACGATATTTTAAAACGTAGGGCTTTTTAGCCCCAAAAATAAATGTTGGGTTTTTACTCTTTATAATATCTCTTTCTGTGTTTTTATTTACTGCACATGTTCTTTTTTATGATCTTAGGAGCAGATATTAATTCCCATGTATGTGAAATTTTGTACACTAAATGAATATCGAATTATGATGTATGTTTTCGTATATGTATGTGTGTGTGTGTGTGTGTGTGTGTGTGTGTGTGTGTGTGTGTGTGTGTGTGTGTGTGTGTGTGTGTGTGTGTGTGTGTGTGTGTGTGTGTGTGTGTGTGTGTGTGTGTGTGTGTGTGTGTGTGTGTGTGTGTGTGTGTGTGTGTGTGTGTGTGTGTGTGTGTGTGTGTGTGTGTGTGTGTGTGTGTGTGTGTGTGTGTGTGTGTGTGTGTGTGTGTGTGTGTGTGTGTGTGTGTGTGTGTGTGTGTGTGTGTGTGTGTATGTTCGTGTGTATGCTGGTGTGTGTGTGCTCTTACAGATATGCATGGTTCTGTAATTACGTTTTAGTCTCTTATAACACTTACTAATAAAAGTCATATACGATGTTTGTGTGTTTTAACTGTTTGTATTGTGAATACGCTCACTCAAGGCTCCATCCTTTCGAACCACCCACTCAAACCATTCATAAACGTTCGACACTCACCAAGGCATACTAGCTCAACAACTTAATCCAAAATCAAAATTGCTAAAATCCCATGATTTTACTGACTTAATTGAATTTCGAAGCGTCTGACTGGATCATAACTGCATAAAAGCTATTTATAAAAATTGTAAGTATATTTAATTAAAGGGATAAAACGAATATCGCTAATTTTGTTCATCTTAATCATAAGTAGCGATATTGGATTACCTCCCTTTAATTTCATTCAAAAACTCATCCCACTCGTTAATTCAATTTCATTTTAAAATCATTCCAATATCATCTGCTTTTCGATTAAACGATTAACTAAATGATACTTATATTTTCTGAAATAATATTAATTCAAATAAACGTAACAAAACTTAAAACGAACGCCTCAATTTAAGATAGTAAAAGAGATGATTCTATTAACCTAACGTTATTTCTTTAAAAATACACGTATATAAAAATTAATTCAAAATGGAGGCCTAAATAAATATTTCGTTGGAATTAAATTTTGGAGGCCTTTGGGCCGAAGCACATGTAAATCTAAATTCAACATTTATGGGTAGGGTTAATTTCACTGTTTTTATCGTTGGTTAGAAGCGCAACATATACACAGTATTTAAGTCTGCGGATTTAGCTTTGCAAACTCATTAACTTTCTGTCCGAAGAGATTTTAGAAACATTTACAAGTGTTTAATTTCTCTAGTATCTTGACAAAATCACCGAATGGAAGTTTTTTCAATTTCGTGACTCTCTATTGAAAGGGGGGAAGTCTTTTCTTTCCAAATATAGTCTCTCGATTGAAGAAAAAAAAAGAACTTAAAACTTTTACCGACACACTAGGTTTTTTTTTCGTCTACGTTGAAAGGGAAGATTCGGATTGGAATAAGTGGGCAATTTAGTATGGTTTTGATCGAGGTAAATGACAATTTCACGATGTTACTACAGTTAATTACATCGTGAAATTGACAAGCTGAATGATTTTGGAATGGTTTAGGAATGGAATTGATTGAGCGTGTGGAGCAAATTGTAAGTGAAATTAATGGGAGGTAGTCCAATATCGCAAATTTTGTTCAGGATGAACAAAATTACCGATATTAATCATCTCCCTTTATAAATTTTGCATACATGTTCTTTAAATAGCTTCCTATTTCTTCAAGATCTAATAAGATACTTACATTTTCAATTAATTCGGTGCAATCCCGATTTGTTTTCCAATCCATTGCCATTTTTAACGAAGTTGTTGTTATATGTTTTCCAGTGAGTTTGGAGCGTTTTTGAATGCTTTGATTGAGTGTTTGGAATGAATGAATGGAGCGCTGAGTGAGCGATTTAGAATGGTTTTGATTGAGATGAATGTCAATTTCACGATGTAACTAACTGTAACTGTAGGAATCTGACTGTACAACTAATCTTAAATACAGAGAACTACTGTATGATTAGACATAACTGCACCAATCTTTTACTTAAAAAGTAATTTGTAGGTAAAAATTGTTAAATGTCGATCTAAATTTTGGTATCTTTATCAAATAAGATATTTTTGGAGCCCACTAACTAAAATATTGTAAAAAAGATGTTATTCAATTAAATTCAAAATATTGTGTTTTTTTTAGTAGAGTTTACGTTAATTTTAGTAAATGAGCTGAGATGGCATTCCCCTTTTACCACGATTGATTAGTCACAATATTACAGGCAATCCCCAGTTTGGTGCATTTAAGAAAAAAACGACAAACAAGTATTCAACAGTACCCCCTTTCTATCTTTCGGAGAAGAAGCTAACAAACTTATGAAATTGGTAAAAATAACAATCCGTCATCATTCTGAACCAAAATATCAACAAATTTATCCTTCACAATTTTGAAAAATACTGTTTAGTATCTAATTGAATTTGTGTATTACATGTACCTCTTTTTGAAAAAAGTAAAAGCCCAATTATGTAAAACAGTAAGACCGTGGAACCATTTTTAAAATACGAAAACGCCCTCTATTATATGAGAAAAATCATAATAAAAAAATGTAATTTAAATCTATATTCAATTTTCTATGAAGAACACTATGTGATTTTCAGACAAAATTAAAGGCATCATTTACACTGAATATTTTCGGTTATTTTCGAAAGGCTTTGGGGATAAGAAAAATATTTAAATATTGAATATGGTGATCCCTTTATTTTCTTCTTTTGAAAAATCGGAATAACATAGTTTAGATGTTTTTAAGTCAATCAGTTTCAAGGAAATGTCAAGTTGTAGGAGTAAACCGAGCAAACTTCCTAAAAAGGAAAACTCAGTCAATATATAAATGGTATTTACGCTACAATGTAAGATCATTGACTTTCGAAAAAAGGATAAAAGCATTTTTACAAACGGTGTTTTCTTTAAATACTAGATCAAGTAATCATTGTTTCGTAAAGAATAGAGGAATTTTTAATAAGCTATTAAAGGTGGTTCCTTAAAGTACTACATCAAACAATTGAACTTTAAATAGATCAAATGAAATTTGCCGTCCAAATTCATTTCATTCATGAAACTATGATTAAATCATTAATATTCAAATTCAAAGAATAAATAAATAAATAAAACTTATGAAAATGTCCTAAACATTTGTATTATTAATACGTTTTTATTTTCATTTAGCCTGTGCGAGACATTTCCGGCACTTTCGCAAGCATTGGCACATTCGGAACATCGCTCGGACTTTTCCGTGAACTGAAAAGTACCTCGGACGTAAGTGTAGTAATTTTTGGTCATTTTTTAGGTAATTCGGCTCCCGATGGTACTTCGGTTAATTCACTTGTAGAAAATCACAATTTGTTACTTTTCTCCGATCATCTTTGGAGATCTTTTGGGCATACTATAATTTGATGACAAAACGCAGTAGAACACTGCGTTTTGTTATCAAATTATCATATGCCTTTTTTTATTCGTTTGTTGATTTTATTTTATGCAACGTCATCCTTAGCGGGATCGTTGATGTTTGTGACGTCATATAAACCTACGCGCGAAATGACGCGCTCTCATGGGTGCGTCCGTATTATTCCCGAGGTCTATTCCGTAGAATCACCGAGGATTCCCGATTGGCATTGGCATTCACTTCGATCAAAGCCATTCTAAATCGCTCGTTCGGCGCTTCATATACTCCGTAAAGACAAACAAATACAAACAAACGTAGATTTTAAAACGGGAGATAATTGATATCGCCAATTTCGTCCAATGAGCGATATTGGATTACCTCCATTTAATATCATCCAAAATTCGCTCCCCCATTCATTCAATTTCATTCGGAAATCATTCCAAAATTACCATGATTATTTCACGGTGTAATTAATTGTAGTCTAGACAAGCACACTATACAAAGAAGTATCTTTACTGACTACCTGAAGTAGGGTGCAAGTTAGTAACGTCGTGAAATGGATAGTTATCTCGATCGAAAGCATTTTAAATTGTTCACTCAGCGCTAAATTCATTCAATCAAAACTGTCAATGAAACCAATAAAAACGGCGGTATTCATCCGTTCCGAAAATTTGTCTCCCACCAGTCGAAGACCTTTGCGGGATAGCAGCTGAAGGCTAGGAAAGGGTGTAATGATGGTACTAATGTGAGAATGTGCTCCACTTGCCGTGATATAACTAAAGGATTGTTGAAAGCGACCTTAAAAGCCATTCAAACTAACAAAAATCATGTATTGCATTAATAAAAGATTATAATGAAGGAAAGGAATGTTTGAAGAAATGGACAATTGAAAAATATATTTTCGCCTACAAAATGATTTTTTTCTTAAACTCTTCTTTTCAATCAATCTATACTTTTCAAACTTGACTCCAGTAAAGTTGACAAATTTTACTGTTACACGGAACAAACAGATTTAACAATTAACTTACCGATTCTCTTTAATAGTGCCATGGTGATTTCAAAAGTTGTTTTTGTATCTAATCTGTTATATTTTCCCTGGTTTTTAGAAATATCAATTATTTTCAATATCACATTTACGGCGCGTGGAACTACTTTCTATACCTTCTGTATACAACAGGGCCCGAGGTTATATAACTTTTCTCAGGCTCTATTCCAAATGTCTCAAATTTCAATTTGAAATTAAAGCGGTGATTCTCTTTAAATACTCATTTTAATGTATTAGCATAAAAGATAATATTAATAAGTTGTTATAAATAACAAGTTATCAATATTATCTTTTATTTTCATACATTTATTTTAATCTAAAATTTGAGAAAATTGAGCCTGAGGATGAGAAAAGTTTTTATAACCATGGGCCCAGAAAGATGTAGTCCAAAGTGATCCGAATTATAAAGTCATATGACTCGCGTGGGATTACAGAATTGTCTTTAAGAGACACACCTCTTTATATCGATGTACATTAGAACTATGAAGTGAATGTCTTACGCTTGTTATATAGTGTCAACTCAAAGTATTTTTTTCTCCCTGGAGTTAAAAATCACGATTAATTGCGCATGCGCAGGTACCATTAGCCCCCGCCAATTCATGTCTCGACGTAAACCGTCGGCGAGTGACAAGAACATCGCAAATACAGTTTAAATCAATTTAACCTACGTTGTTTCGGTTACATATCGACGAATACTACTTCCGTTATTTTTCCTCCTCTTTTCTTATAAATGGCCACTCGAGTATTATTACGCGCTCTCAAGAGCGTTAAAACAGGAGAATTAACGAAATTGTTATTGTTGTTGCAGAGATATCTGCATTGTTAGTAACGATAATTGGTTTAAACGGTTCCAATAAACGTTTGGGTCAATAAAATTATAACACCCTTAAAATAACTTTACTATCGTGGAATAGGATATTTTTTGCGTAGATATTTAAATGGTTTATTGAGCGGATTATCTCTATATTCATACGATGGTAATAATTTCTACAGATAATTGATACACTAAAACCAAGTCGTTTATAATGGAACTAAAAGCATATATCAAACGAAGTTTTTATATGACTTATAAAGTCCACACGGCGCCCCAAAAAATCAACATAACCCAAAATTCTACAATGTCGGCGCAACCATCGAAAGGTTATACGAGTGACATGGACCTTATGATTCCGATTAGAGATATATTTTATATTTCAGACTGGAAGAAAAGACAAGTATTATGTAAATTCCGAATATCGGCTCATAATTTAGAATTTGAAAAGGGGCGACATTACAAAATTGAAGTAGAAGAAAGAATATGTAGATTAGGCCAATCTGAGGTAGAGGATGAAATTCACTTTCTCCTTAAATGCCAAATTCTTGAAGAAGAAAGGTCTTGTACACTCTCGAAAACATTTTCCAAATATAAAAACCTACCAAACCTTAATACATATGAACTTTTTATTTGGTTGATGAGCACAGAAGACGTTTTATATTAAGAAATATTAGTAATTTACTCATTAAACTCGTTGATAAAAGGAAAATAATTTTAGTATAGTTTTATTTATATATTTTTAGCCCTCTCTTCAAACCATTGTGTGTAGCAATCTGTGAGCCAACGAGAACGTTTACCTGTATGTGATATCCGTTGACATGTTCATTTGTTTGATGTTTTATTAAAGTTTATTGGTTGTAAAATTTTCTGCTCATATTGGGCGCTTTCAATAGCAAATAAAGAATTTGTATTGTATTGTATTGTATTGTTTAAATCGCAATGCATCAGGGAGAACATTGTCCGAAGACAAGTCTTAAAGGCATCGAAAATACGTTACAAGAATATCACATCGTGTTATGTTTTGCTTGGATAATTTTATCACATCATCATTCGATCCCAGCGCAGTCACGGTACGGATATCGTACATCGGTTGTACCGTCTAAATTACATCTAGTTGGCGCATTTCACGGTCCCCATGTGCGATTGCCATGGGATTGTCAAGTGACCTAGAATTTTGAAACTTCATGCAAATGCCGCTTATGACCCAAGGAAGTGTCATATTGTTTTTTTTGGTCACATAGGTTTAAGGTCAAGGTCACAGTAAACCTTTATTCAATTTTCGTTTACTGACTCTAACTCGAGATCTAAACGACCTAGAATCACGAATTTTAATGAAAATGTTGCTTATGACCAGCAGTATCTGTATATGGAATTCTGCCATGCATAATCTCATAGGAATCGTCTTTTTAAACACGATTCCAATGACATATTACCAGGAAGAATCAAACAATGAATAAAAACTCCAGTTACGATTCGTGATTTTAAATTACGATTATTTTTTCGTAAAATGTTCAGTTTAACAGGCCCTTGTATCATTATATTTACGATAATCTCCTCCTAAAAAAATTCCCTAGAGATGTCGCTTTGTCTCTTTGAGTATCTATTGTCTCCTTGATGATTCTGTAAATTCATATCTGTCGATCATCGATGATTCTTTGCTGGTATATAAAATATCGTAACTACATCTTACAGCGGAGGTATTTAGAATATACTGGATCAATCGCATTTTCTAACTAAAATATCCTTGTGGAATAGATATCTTTCATGGTCTTTATAAATTGATAAATAACACCCACCACAATACATAAATCTCCAACATTGTTTTGTTCGTGGTAAACTTGACACTGATAGGTCCACTTAGCTCCCCCCACCCACCCCCTTTCCTGGCGGCCACTTATCACGCCGCCGTAGACAATACGAGATGACCGTCGGGCAACGTAGGGGAACGGGTCGACAAACGTAACTTGCATTGATTACTTGGACAGATGTTTAACCCTACGTTTTCATTATGTTCTCGGTGACCACGGCAGCCACGGTATTCCAAACGTATCAGGCCGTAGGAATTTGGTCATTTTTGACTTGGCATTCAAGTTCTGTTAGGTTGCGTTCCGTTTTTGCGTGGTCTATGAATATGTCCGCAACAAATCGTGAGTAGAAACGAGCTCCTGAACATAGGCGATCTTACGACGCTCTATGCTTTAAGGTAGTGTACCCGTAATAGTTCAGCAACATTTTGGACCATATTTTCTTTCACAATGTTAACCGAGGTTTCCTAATGAAAATCATTAGGAAACCTTGGTTAACACTGTTAAAGTTCATTACTTCTGAGATGTTGCAAAACTATTACGGATCCACTACCTTAAATCTTTTGTCCCGGCAGCCCATGCAATCACGACTGGTTAGGTTTGCCGATCCCGTTCCCCTACGTTTAAACTAGCTCATCCCGTTTCGTCCATAGCGGCGTGAAAAGTGACGGGCGTGGCCGCCGGGAAAAAATGTGAACGAGGGGTTAACAGTCAAAACGTTTTCCATGGCAACCACAGCGCAGATGACCTACTTTGTAGACCGTTGTGGAACGGGAAGAAAGCAACGAAAGGTGACAGTACGTTACAGGCCGTAACAAAACTTTGATAGTGTCCATATATTGTCGCGAAAGTTTTACGAGACGACTTACGATCATATGAAGTTGAGTTACGGTCTGTCAGGTTTAGTTCCCGTTTTGTCCGGATGGGTGATGATTTCTCGCGGATCTTACACCAAGCTAGAAGGTTTGTATGCCAGATTTTCAAGTTAAACGCCCTATCCTGCGTTCAGGATGACAAAGCGATGCAAACAGTTTGCCAAGTACGAGGGTTGTCCCAGAAATTCGTGAACTTATTCGATTATTAAAATTCCGGCGTCCGATTAAAGTAACATTCTTAAGTTGAAAACACAAGTCAATTTGCAACAGATTGATAAAGGTTTCGTGGTTTTGATAAGTTCATGTCCAGAAATACATCTGTAAAAGACATACTCGGTAGGGGTGGTAGGCGCACTCCAAATTTGTTCCTTAAAAATCTTATATGGTAGATGTTAGAACGTCATTTATTTCAATATCCACGAAGAGTTTGATATTAACATTGTTTAAAGCAGTCAATTTAGGAGCTAACACATGTGTATTTTCATTAAATTTGGCATTACGCAATGTGCAGTAATGAAGTTTTGTTCTATCCGGGTACAAATAAAACGGCATGAAAAAGGCGACGTCAACGGAACGCTCGGCGCACAAAATCGATCACAATTAAGTATGGATCGCGAAATAAGACATATTCAGACCATGAGAGAATTTGAAATCAGGAATTACCATAATTTTGTGTGGCGCACACTCATTTATAACGGATAAAAGAGGTACAAAATTGAAATTGACTTAAGCACTGCAGGAAAAAAAAGGTCGAGTAAGGAAGAACCAATGCGACATGTCTTACAATGTTTTGATATATGCTTTGACAATATGTTCTTTCGACGTAACAAGACCATAGGGCCGGTTAGGACGCTACTTTGATAAGAAGTGATTCAGTTTCGAAACGACGTTTCATGTATTGTAAAAGGACATTAATAGCGTGCGCCGACATCAATTTTCTAGTGTCACGTTTAAATTAAAAACTTCGCGAGTATAAGAAATAGCCATCTGTAATAACACCAGAATAAAGAAAAAATGACTACTCAACATTACTTGTAATTTTTAGTTTCACATGACGTTAGATATAAAAGTTTTCGCAAAAAATCACGAATTCCTGGGACAACCCTCTTATACCCCGCTTTGCATGTGCACTTGCTTACAAAGCGGGATATAGTCGGCAAACTGTTTTCACCGTGTTGTCATGCTGACCACAGGATTGGCGTCTTATAGCTTATTTCAAGTTCCAAAACAGTTTTACACGGTGCACGAGGCCGCGCAAAAAGCATACATGTCAAATCCGACAGAAAAAGCAAATAATGTATTCGAGTTGCCAACATTAAAAATTGCAGATTTACCCCTATTATAATATAAGTCGAAACGTAACAAAACGTTACCGATTCCATTAGAACGCGGTAGACTGGAATACAAATGGTCACAACAGCTTGGCTTAACCGTTTTTCCAGCGGAAAAGTTGCATACATTTTCATACTCCTAAAGCACCCGAGGTCTGTTGCAGGTTAAGGAACTGGCCAAGTGTCGTTTTGACTGATTTAAATTCGATTGCATGTTTCTTCGAATCTTCATTTACAATAAGTATTAATCAAGCAATTTGATAAAAAAAAAAATATTGAGATTTGTTTGATTTTTTATCGCGTTTTATACGATGCTTATGTGTACCTAACGAGAAGAAACGTGATCACGTGTTAATCTTCGATTTTTTGTTTCTCGAACAACTTGTCTGGTCGACGGTAACAAATGATGCTTTGAAGTGACCGCCATTTAATTTTTTCTTGACTATCATTCCATCATTAAATAGCTTTTAGTCTAAAGTCAAATCAGACGACTGAAATCTTGTCCCCTAAAAGAAGTGTCTTTTCTTCTGTTAATCACCTCCCAGAAGATAACAAGACCAATTAAGCAATAACTAGCATTGTTTGGATTTCTCCGATATCGTCTGATCTATTGTTGATATTTCTGACGAAAGATCCGTAGTTTATAGACATATTTTGTATAACCTAATCATATGTGATGTCCTTTCTTCGACCGATTGGCTATTTTTGTGACATTTAACGTCTTATTCTTAAAACAGTTCTTTCAACCACGTTCATTCTTAAATTGTACGAACAGTATACAAACGAGACCAATAAGTAGTATTAAAACTACGTAGGTATATGAAAACACCATCGTTATAGCTTATTTCATATGAAATACAGTTAACAACATCTATAATAATCTCTATCCAAGATTATTTGGAATGACGTTTTTGATTCTATATTTTTCAATTGGTTTAAGCGTTTTTGAATGGTTTAAGTAAGTGTTTGGAATGAATGAATGGAGCGTTCAGGGAGTGATATTGAATGATTTTGATCGAGATGAATGTCAATTTCACGATGTAATTAACTGTACAACCATTAAATTTCTGTTTCTATATGTATAAAAAAAGTTTTGATTTGAACGAAAGAAATTTTGGCGAAACGTAAGCTGTATCAAATAAAGATAACATTTGTGCCGATCTGAGCACACTTGGGTGGGTTTTTAATCGATTCAAATATACAGTTTACCCAAACGAACGTGCCCAGTAAATGATCTACCAATTGCAAACATACATACATACATATTCTTTATTTGGCATTAAATAGTTTTACAACATATTCATAGCCTTAACATAAACATTGAACATGAAATAACACACATTGTAAAGGGAGTGTGACGTTTTACGAGAAGTGGCTCGTCATTATGGGGTTGTTTCTCAAAGACGCGGACAGATTTTTGAAACGTTCGTGTATTTTCGAATCAACCCCGGTAAATGATTAGTTCAAGTTGATTTGATTAAGAAATATCGGATAGATGAAATGCTTGAAGAAGCTTTTTGTGCAAAATGGGTGAAAATTTATTTAACAATTTCTTCTGGTAACTATAGGATAGGTTCGTTGATCCATTGAAAATTCATTATACATTCTAAACACATGGTAACAGGTAACTATTGAGTTGTTCCAGTATATTCATGAATTTTTACGTTCTTTTAGAGCATAAAATATAAATTTTGAAAGATTGAAAAGTACTTTTGTGTTTTTACACGATATAAGTAATTCAAATTTATTTAATGTCGGCCAGTGGCAAAAGTAAGGTTTCATGAATTTTTGTCTAAGATTGTAATAGCGAGGGCATGTCATTAAGAAATGGTACTCATTCTCTACAAGACCCGTATTACATTGTTTACAAATGCGATCTTCTCTTCGGGTCCCTTCTTGTCTTCCTTTCTCGATTTCTAGGTCATGTGACGATAATCTGAATTTTGTTAGTGCAACTCGAAATTTGTTTATTTTTATTTTCTTAAGGTAATCTTCAAGTTCGAAATCATGTTTAAATATACAATACATTTCTAATCTGTTTGAGTTATTAATATTTGAGTACCAATTTTGTTTATAGCCCAATCCTAGTTCATTCAATGTTTGTTTTACGTAGTAAGCCCAATTGTTTCCGCTATAGGAAAGATTGAAACGATGAGCTCAAACTCAAACTCCTGAGTGAATTTAATTGGAGGTAATCCAATATCGCAAATTTTGATCGTGATGAACAAAATTAGCGATATTGATTACCCCCCTTTAATTAATTATGGATACAAGTTGTATAGATAGCTTCCTATTTCTTCAAGAACCTATCATACGCTTACAATTTGAATTATGTCAGTGAAAACGCGATTTTCCTTTATCAAAATTTGTTTTGAATGACGTTGTTGATTCTATATTTTCCAATAGCGTCTGAATGGTTTGCGTGATTGTTTGGAATGAATGAATGGAGCGCTGGGTGAGCGATTTAGAATGGTTTTGATTAATGTGAATGTCAATTTTACAATGTGGTAAACTGTATTAACAGGACCCAGGTCAGCCGAAAACAGTTTCTTAAATAATAAATCGCCGCTGACTGCAGTACGATATCTGAGTGACAAAGCTTCTTTTATGAATCTAGAATTCTAGAAAAGTTTGGACTAACATGTACCTCTTAAGCAAATAAATTTGGTATATTTAAAACATAGGGGCGGGTGTAATGCATGGCATTGATATATCTTTTGCTCAGACCAGAAAAACATTTACAGACACAAATAAAACGGTATTCGTCCACAACGTCGCGTTTGGTACAGCAAAGACATTATCTCAATTCGCGTGCGCATTTAAGCCTGTTTGTATTATTAGTGTATGACTCGACGTTCTTTATGACATGAAATTTGCTCTAATTGATTGTGGTTAAATATCCAAATATGGTAATATGTTTCTACCCGATTAAGTTTTAATTCATACAGTGCTTTAGCTTGGCAGATAAGTAAAAAATCATGCACTTTGTGATGCAAGCATTAAACTTCGCATGTTTGTAGATAAGGTAATTCAGTTTCAAAAAATATCATTAGCCACTCGAAATTCAACATGGCCGCCATTTTCCAAGATAGCCGCCATCTGCATTAAATTAATAGCACCTGGACTACTTTGCATGCCATAATTAACCAATTTCGACCATTTGTAGGTTTAAAGTTTATTAGAGTCTCATTCATATACAAAGCATATTTACAATACAAACAGTTAAAACATACAAACATAGTATATGACCATTCCCAGTAAGAATTATAAGAGACTAAAACCTACTTACAGAACCATGCATATCTGTAAGAGCACACACACACCAGCACACACACGAACATACACACATACAAACAAGAGAACATTCATCATAATTCCACATTCAATTAGTATATAAAAATCCACATACATGGAAATTAAAATCTGCACCTAAGATAATAAAAATAAACATGTGTAGTATATAAAAACAAAAATTATAATGAGTAAAAACCCAAACGCTTATTTTTGGAGGTAACAAGCCCTACGTTTTAAAATATCGTTACAGGTTTTGGCGCAAACTCGAATAAGTTCATTGTTGATAAATAAAGATATTAGCTTATCTTCGGGCGAAAAAGACACGCAGTATATATTTATTTTAGTTGCAGCATCGTATAGTATCTGTCTTAAGTCGGTATACATGAAACAATTGAGAATTACGTGGCTCTCGTCTTCGACCTGACCACAGAACGGACATTTTCTATCTTCTACGGCTAATCTTTCGTAACGTCCTGTTTCTAATCTTAAAGGCGCTACCGCGCATCTAAATTTGCTGAACGCGCTTCTATGCTTGGGAGGTAAGAGCATGTTACAGTAGTTCTCAACTTCATATTTGTCTTTAAAAAGGCAATACGTGCGTAGTTTATTTACACCTTTGCCTGACGGGCCATTTGGTTTACGAATTGATGATTGCCAATCATCGCAAAACTTTGTAAACAAGTGATTCTCAATATTTTGTAAAAACTGTTTTTAGTTAAATGGTTGTAAGAGTTCACATTGCAATCTTGCAAAGTATTATTGGAGACGTAATACCAGTTTTTACAAGACCTATTAGCATTTGACATAGCCCACGAGGAAACACGTTTGTTAAGCCTATCGCTAGCCATATTTGATAATCTTAACCATTGTAATCCGACACTTTTCCATTGTTTGACATGGGGGGGGGGGGGGGGGTAACCAACCCATTTCGCCACACACCGCCGCATTTGGTGTGTATTTACCGACACCAAGGAAAAATCTCATGGCACGATTTTGTACCGCGTTTATAACCGAGTACGATTTTACGCCCCATATAGCGGCACCATAACTTATGGTAGGCCAAACAATAGAGTTGTATAGTTGGGAGAAAACGTTGTATGGCATACTTCCAATGATCTTGCCTTTGGATATGACTAGTCCTAGTGCTCGACTTGCACTTTGGGAAACCATTTTAACAGTTACATCGTAGTTCAGATGTTCCTGTAACATAAGACCCAGATACTTGTAGACTTTAACAACGGTAATGGACTGATTTCCAATACAAAAAGAGTTGTCGGTCCTAGTAACTGATTCCGGTCGGAAGTGCACAACTTGACTTTTTTCAGCATTAATTGTCATGCAATTTGTATTACACCATTGGTCTAGACCATTAAGTAGCATCTGTAGATCGCTCTCGTTTTCAGCTAGTAAAACGATGTCATCCGCGTACATCAAAATACAGACTTTTTCATCTCCGAACGAAACGCCGATATCGTACGACTTCAATTTTAATGCCAGATCGTTCATAAAGACGTTAAATAACAAGGCCGACAACCCATAGCCTTGACGTAAACCAGACGTTATTTCGAACCAGTTGGTGTAGCGAGAATTAACTCTAACACAAGACGTTACTGAACTATACAGTGATTGTATCGCCGTTAACATTTTGCCTTTGATACCATTATTGAACAATTTGAACCATAGCAAATCACGGTTAATGAAATCATAGGCTTTTTTGAAATCAATAAACGCGCAAAAAGTTGAGCGTTTCAACTTTTTTCGTGTCTCAATGATACTGGTCAAAGTTGATAAGTGATCGACGGTGCTGCGTTTCCTTCTAAAACCGTTTTGCTCGTCGACAATTACCTTATTGGACTCGACCCATCGACTGAGTCTATCATTTAGGATATGAAAATATATTTTGTACATAGACGATGCTAACGAGATACCTCGGTATGACATGGGTTTTCTGGGGTCAAGGTCGGGCGACTTCGGGATAGGGTTGATAATACATTTACCCCAAGATGATGGGATAGTTCCATTATTAAAACATACGTTAAATAGCGAGTGCAGAAACATCACAGCTGTAACATTCTTTAAAGCTTCAGCGGGTATGCCATCGAACCCTACTGCTTTACCATTTCTAGCAGCATCTACCGCACGCTTCACTTCAATTATTGATATTGAACAATTGTTATCTAATTCATGCTCGGTACTATTGTTAAAAGACCTCTTGAAAGATTCTTTTGAATTTTGATTATTTAGTAGTGAACACAAATCACTCTGCCATTTATTAAGAATTTCATTCGAATCATGACTACTGGAACCATCATCTAACAATACCTCATCTGGGATTTTATTTTGTTTATCATGCCTTACCCCAATTTTACCAATCCATTTCCAAAATTTTCCTTTGTCTAAATTACAACTGTCAAGTAAATCTTGTTGACTTGTAAACCAATGTATTCGTTTGGCCCGCTGAACCGCTCTATCAAACTGTTTTCTTATTGACACAAATTGACTTTTGAGAATGGTTCTCTCTGACCTGTTGGGACATTTAAGCCATTGTTTTTCAGCAACGGCAAGATCAGTATGCCAAAAATGTGTTTAAAATGTTGATATCAATATAAAAAAATGATATTCAGGTAGTTAAAAATTAGAATTGGAACGTTTGCCGAGATGGCAGTCATTTATTTAACCAAGATTGGTGTTACCATTATATAACCATGATAACTTATTAATTATTCAATGAATTTGCTGCTAAATGCTCTTGGTTTATAATAGAGGTCAATGTATAGTAAAAAATGATTCCAAAATAGTTAAAATTATCAAAGATTTCAATAAATTTGACTTTTATAATGTCCATCAATCACTACTTGATAATCGGTCTCTTTCGCGAAATACCATTCTTTTGGTTTTACTGTATCAATTTTAATTTCCAATTATCGCAATATTTTTTAACGAATCAAGCGGTTGTTGTAAGTCTTGAGAAGATTTGCCCTAGACGACCATATCCTCAGCAAATAATAGTAAAATGTAAACAATTTCGTCTAAATTAACACTGGAATTAGTGGCTTTTTGAAGAAGGAAATGAAAATTGAATAATATGGGGACAAAGTTACTTTTTAGCGAATCATTTTTAATTGATTACTAGGTAAAGTCGTGACGTCATAAGTGTGCAGTAAGTAACATCGTGAAATTGACATTTACCCAAATCAAAACCTTCTGGAGTACGTATTTCCTAAAAAGTGGTATGAAGTTGGTAACCAATTGGTGTGAAAATCCTATTGTAAACATGATTTGCTGAATAACAAAGGGAAATTGACGTTTGTATCTCATTACACTTTTGATAGAAAAGTGTACACTCCCAAGGCGGAATTTCCGGTAGTGTAAAGTAACATCCTTTCTGTAAAAAAAGATTGTGTGTAACATAACTTATGTTTCACCAAAATAGATCAAATTAAACACCAAGATTTGTGATATGTTTCCCAACACCAAATCAGATGCACAGTTAACCTCTATTAAAGTATTAATTAACCTAGATCGCAATTTAGTATGTACCCGTTTGTGAAACGATATGCAATATAATCCAGAGAAACTTAACTCGGTCATTGTTTGTTAAACATCCAAACAAATTTTGGTATAAACTTTACCCTTGTTTATGAGAGAGTTAACTCTATTTACGTTCGTCTTCAATGAAAGCTATAAGTTAATTTGAAAACACTAGAAAACACTAGCCCCGATGGCTACGCATTCTTTGATAACATTCTTGGAGCTGTGTGATAAATAACTAGTCAATGCAAGATTTTTAGACCACGATGTCAGCAGCTGGTTTGGTAAGGGATTAAAGACTGACGTCATTGGAATGAAAGAGAGTAAAAGTGGAAAAAGAATAAATTAATCGAATTATGGTTCCGTCTAAATAATAACCCCTCGGCGTGGTTTCAAATACCACTCACATCGTTTTTTTTTTTAACTTTCCTTAAATGAGAACAGCGCCATCTTCATTATTTTAACAACCGTGATGTTATGATAGCACTTTACGTTTTCTTTTATCAAGTTTTAATTTTACACCAGATTTGGTTTATAGTTTTTATCAAGATGCAACATTTCACATTTGTTGTTGGATTGTTTACACTTGTTCATCGGCTAATTAACACTTTTTTTTATGTAAGGATCTTTCATGAAACCATTGTGTAACTTTTTACACCGAAAGTGGTGGAAGGTGACTTGTAATCATTTGGTGTTAAATCATGATATTCTTACAGTGTAGAACTGGTGTGAAAAATACCAGCAATCCATCGCAAGCTGCAGCAATAAAACGGACATATTTTTAAAGAAGAAGAAGAAGAACTGTTTATTCAGACTTATACATAGCATACATCGTCTACAACAATGTATACTAATATCACGCGAAAAAAAGGCTCAAACATACACATACACCCTCTCTCATACACACACAAAAACACTCACACGCACATAGACATTTATACTCGCGCTATGATTACAAATAGTGCGATAGAAGCCACGTTTACATCCACAACTCTAAGTGAGCGATCAAATGTCGACTCCGTCTATACAGTGTATAGACCGACTTGACTCGATCACCCACCCAAACCCGCGGACCCAAACAGGTGGTACGAGTGTTTGCAAACCATTGATGTTATTGAAATTGAAAAGGAGAGTAGATAATTTTTCAGGGTAAAAACGGAACAAACAGTACCTGTGTTATTCAATTTGATATTGCCTAACTAAGAGATTCTTTTTATTTATAAGCCAACATAAATATTTAATATTAACCGTCGCAATGCGTTGAAACAATTCTAATCAAATTCAAAACGGAAGAAAGCACTTGGAGTGCCCTTTGAAATTATTTAAGATTTGTATTTCTAGACAAACATGACACCATTACACTGTTAGCGGAGTAGATGAAGATCAGGCTACACATAAATGCTGACTGATGTACGTCTATCCCGCCCCTATAGCAGAAAATTTCAAGGGTTGAACTAGACAGAGTAAAAAAAACAGAATACAAAGTTGAAGAAAGTATACATTTTAACCAGATTAATTCATACGTTTTGTAATTCGTTTCGCTTATACGAGTCAACATATTTTAATATGATGGATGTAGATGTTGCCCATGATCAGCCAACACAAAAGAGTAGGGCAATCACAAACGACATCAACATCAATTTTGTAGCCAGCATCAGCAACAAAAGATAAAATAAAGTTAAATAACCGACTAAACTACCCGTCAAGTCAGCCTTGTTCTAATAAAACACAAGACTATCTTTTGGGTAAAATTTCTAAATAGCACTTAATTGTTAGCAAAGTGCAAACTCGCACTTCTTTGTTTGTTTCAACACCAAAACGATCTTATCAACATGAAATCAGATTTAATGACGATCAAACTGTTAACTAACTTTTTTTCTGAAATGTGTTTTGGCGGTTACTCAGCAAACCTCAAGAATTGTATTCCTATTAAAAATATCGCAATGAATTAGCAAATACTTTTTTATGAAAGTAAACCGAAGCCGGAGTCAAACTCAAGACATTCAATTAAAAGCCAGACCTCAAACTAAAAAGCCTATTCATGGACCGAGAAAGGTTAATAAGTCGCGGCGATAAGGCGAACCCAAACTTAGAAATTCAATCTGCGTCGTTCAAATGTAGAAGGGTAATTAAGAACACGGTGAACTTCAACTGACACTTGCTTTTCAAAGTAGCCAACAATGTAGATGACCGTTTGGGAGAACCTTAAATTCAGGTCATTCGTACAAAAAAAACAATCAAGTTAAAGCGTACCCATCAACAACTAATGTTGGTTCGCTTACCACACCAACAGGTCTCTGATACATGTAAATCTGATGTTTTATTTACGAAATATATGTACGTGGTATTAAAACTAAATAAGTATGTTAGTGACACTTCAAATAATTTCAATTATGTGCTGAGCAAAGCCTCTGACCAGCCTGTGCAACCGCACAGTCTCACCAAAGTCTACGCGCTTTGCAGATGGATAATATCTCAATTTGTATTTAACTGCCACGCTAGCTTCTAAATATATTTTGGAAATGTCCAGACTGCTTAAAGTTTAGGTCCTCGCGCACATGTTTAATTGTTGAAAATGTCACGCACGGGCTCAACTGCAAATCATTGGTGGTCGAAATAAACGTCTTACGAACGAGGGTAATGCCACTAATTCGCGAACGTTTTGAAATTAGGAGATACACAATGTCCGATGACATTGAAATATGCATTATTTTGAAATAGATTATACGTTTCTAACACCAAGAATAAGCTTTAGTTACGACGATTGAGTCACCCTCATGCGAAACTTATTTGACCTTGATAGCCTTGCAGTTCCGGTGTATGAATGATTAGATTGGCTTATCGAATGTTTTATTCCACCAATAATTTGTCAGTTATTTGTAATAGTGTTTGATGAGTGTTCTCCATGATCAATATACACGCAGCCTTCTATTTTTACATTTTTCTCTGGTTCAAGATAATTATTATGAGGATCTTAGCTAATGGGTAGAAAATAAACAGTTCATAATCAAAAAGGTTAATTAATGTTTTTAGTAGGCTGATTAGCGGTTAATTGAAAGATAAAGGATAAGAAAAGTCCGAAATAAACAACAACAACAACAAAAATGAGAGTTTAAAATTTGTTTACATAATTACTGTTGTTAGTCTGTCCAAATAGTTTTTAAGACATCAACAACTGAATTCAACCTTCAAACAAAGATAAATTCATGACATATGATCAACAAGAGCGCCGTTCAACAATAATCGCCTTCACAAAATGGCTTTCTACAAAAGGTAGCCGTAGAATTGTTAACGGGCTCACTCACCAAAAATTAGCTCAAAACTTCAAAGGGTGTAGAAAAAAATTCCGAGAAACTGAAATTTCCTAGTAATTTTCTTAGTGCAGTATCCGTATTTTCCTTAAAATCATTGGACCGGAATTATATTAGAATATGCGCTAGGTCAGGTGACTAGGAACATTTTTTGAAAGGTTCACCCAAATCGGTCCTTAAATGAAGGAGAAGTTGCTTTCACAAGATTTGGACAGACGGACTAAATGACATCGGGACGGACGAACAGACGGAGATAATGATACCAATACACGACCACCTTCGGCGGCGTATAGAAATTAGGTCTGGCGTCTTGAGTTCTTGCTTATGGTATCGCAGTATTATTGTAGTAAACACGGATATTATTACTTCGAATCTTGTATAAATTGAGAAGAACATTTGAGTGTCTTAAAATATCAATGTTATCTGGTCGAGGTTAGAGAATTTGTCATGACGAGGCTTTGCGGAGTTATGATAATATCTTGCAGCCGAGACCAGATAACATTGATATTTTAAGACACTCACATGTTATGTTATTTATTTTATCATTTTTCGGTGCTTGATTATAATAAACCCTTAAAAATCATAGAAATTAAGGTGAAAATGTATGCATTTTTTTCTTAAAATAGACTGTCTGATATCATTTCATTTTATCAGACAAGTGATAAAAGATCAATAAAGGCTTCATTGCATGATAAAATTTAACCGATGAAGCAAGAAAACTTGAGGGTATTAATGCATCTACGTATACAAGATGCCCCAGAGGGCCTTTATCGTTCAAGTGACATTACATCTATAGATTTGAAAAGAGATATGCAAAAAAGAAACCAATGTTGGAACATGGTTACTAACAGAACATTAATGACAAGTTTTATTGAAAATGGCAAATGGTTAAGGAGGAGATTTTAAAATGAAACTGATTTAAATTATATCATTTTTTTTCGAACAACAAAGATACATGGTCCCCTGAAGAACGTTCATTCCATGTATCATTGAAATTGGCCACATAGTTTGGAAGGAGAATAAATGATTTTACATTGAAAATAAGCTTCGGCCTGTCACATCTATATTTTGGGTCTAATCGAAATTTCGTGAAAAAACTTTGGTACATGGTAACCCCAGGAAAATTCATGTCAAGCTTCATTGGAATCGGATGCATCGTTTGGGAGAAAAGATTTTAAACGATTATAAGGTGACAAACCTTTCACACCCAAATGAAAAAAAATAATAAAAATTTCTTGGACAATATAATTAAAGGGTCACCAAAGGAACATAATGCCAAGTTTCATTGAAAGGGCCAAAATGTTTGTGAGGAGAACAATTTTGAATGTTTTATCGTCAAAATAAGCCCCCCCCCCCCCCCTGCCACGCATTATTTTGGGTCAATCGAAATTGATCGTCGATGTAAATTTCTGCCAAGATTCAGTGAAAGCAGCCAATTGATTTGGGAGGGAAAGATTTCTAAAGATCTTAAATTGAAGATAAGCCACACCCTGTCTCATCAATATTTGGGGATCAAGAAAATTTCTTGTACGATCTTAATAAAGGATCACCCTAGGAACATTCATGCCAGGTTTCATTGAAATACGCCAAATTATATAGGAGGAGAAGATTTCTAAAGATCTTGAAGTGAAAATAAGTCCCGCCCTGCCACGTCCTTATTTTGGAGCCAATCAAAATTTCTAAATTAATCTAAGTAAAGGGTCACCCAGGGAATATTCATGCCAAGTTTTTTTTAAAAAAAATGAAAAAAAATCCCGCTCTGCCATGCCCATATTTGGGGGCCAAGGAAAATTTCTTAAACAATCTAAGCAAAAGGTCACCCAAGAAACTTTCATGTCAAGTTTCGGTGAAATCGGCCCAATGGTTTGGGAGGAGAAGATGTTTTAAGAAAAGCTTTCGCACACACGGACACATGCACAACGGACACAACGCTATGGCAATAGAACTAAAAAATGCCGTAGACGTAATTGACTAATGTTTATAGCGCATTGTCTACAGCATATTTCACCTTTTTTTGATGCATGTGTATGCTACTTTATCTTATAACTATACAAATATCCGTATGACAACATCCTGTATGATATTTTTTATGATATCATATAGTTACTTTTAAAACAAAGATATAATGCAGTTTATTTTTAGAGACCTACATTTCAGTTAGAAAGATCGACGAAAACAAGACAAATAGAGGTTATACGATAAATATAACACGTACTTAGTGTATTGTTTTGAAAATATATCTAACTCGGTTGTGATAATTGATCATTGTCTCGGCATATCCTCGACAATGATTAATTCTCCAAACCTCGTTAGATATTTTTTTACTCATACAAATCACTAAGTACGTATTATATATATCACTATTGTTGGTATGCCAACTGCTGAACGTCTCTGCTTTGCAAACCCGATAGAAGCTTTTCGAGACGATTGGAACTTCCTTGTTAACTCTTCAAAAAAGGGGTTATTTTGGACAACCATCAATTTTCAATGGATACAAAGAATAAAAAATCATTGATTTCCGTTTCTCTGTATTCAAATGAAATATAAGAATTTCCCATATGAAACTCGGTCAATGTTTGCTCCTGATCCGACCCGAGTCAATGTAATTTCTTGCATACATTTGGACATACTTATCTTTATTAGTTATACGATATCATCGAATACCAAGGCAAGAAATTGTATTACGAATTGATTATACTTCACAGTTTAAGACGAAATATCTGTCGTTTGCCTTTTTAGGACTTGCTATAAACCGAATTCTTTGAAACCACCAATATCCCCTTATGCGTCCTCAATGAAAAGTAAACATGTACAAAGTGACGTCCGATTGGACGAAATTAGCAATATTTTATTACATGTACCTCCATTTTCTTGAAATCACGCACAGTTCTTATTTCCTGTTATCACCAACCAATTGGACAGTTCAAAAAGCACACCAGTCAACAGAATTGTAGAAACATTTGATCGTTTCAAATTAAATGCTGATAAAAAGAACAATAATCATTATGATAATAATAATGTCAATAATAATAAAGACTTTTTTGGGATGTCCCTGAAGTTGGCAGAATGGCAGAATAGCAGAATAGCAGAATGAAGTTAGCAGAATGGCAGAATAGCAGAATGGCAGAATGAAGTTGGCAGAATGGCAGAATAGCAGAATGAAAAATCGAAAGTCAAAATCAGATGCATGAAATAACTTGATTTGTTGTTTAAACGTGTTTTCAACGATTTTCCCGCAAAAAATTCCTTATATCATGCTCCGGTTAACATGCCGAGCAACCAAGTCCAAATTCAAACTAATGAAAAAAACAATCATTTTTTTAAACCAATCGGTCTAAAATCGATTTAAAAATGATATTAGAACGCAATAAAGATAATTGAGAGTGAAAAAAAATCATATCTTAACAGTTTTCGCGACTTTGAAATCTCGTTCTGCCATTCTGCTATTCTGCTATTCTGCTAGCAGAATGAAGTTGGCAGAATAGCAGAATGAAAAATCGAATGTCATAATTCGATCAACGTTTGCATGAAATAACTTGATTTGATGTTTAAACGTGTTTTCAACGATTTTCCCGCCAAAAATTCCTTATATCATGCTCCGGTTAACATAACAAGCAACCAAGTCCAAATTCAAACTATTGAAAAAAACAATCATTTTTTGAAACCTATCAGTCTAAAATCGATTTAAAAATGATTTTAGAACGCAATAAAAGTAATTGAGAGTGAAAAAAGTCATATCTCAACAGTTTTCGCGACTTTGAAATCTCATTCTGCCATTCTGCTATTCTGCTAGCAGAATGAAGTTGGCAGAATGTCAGAATAGCAGAATGAAAAATCGAATGTCAGAACTCGATCAATTTGTGCATGAAATAACTTGATTTGTTGTTTAAACGTGTTTTCAACGATTTTATCGCCAAAAATTCCTTATATCAAGCTCCGATAAACATGCCGAGCAACCAAGTCCAAATTCAAACTAATGAAAAAAACAATCATTTTTTGAAACCAATCGGTCTAAAATCGATTTAAAAATGATATTAGAACGCAATAAAGATAATTGAGAGTGAAAAAAGTCATATCTTAACAGTTTTCGCGACTTTGAAATCTCATTCTGCCATTCTGCTATTCTGCTATTCTGCTAGCAGAATGAAGTTGGCAGAATGGCAGAATAGCAGAATGAAAAATCGAATGTCAGAACTCGATCAATTTGTGCATGAAATAACCTGATTTGTTGTTTAAACGTGTTTTCAACGATTTTCCCGCAAAAAATTCCTTATATCATGCTCCGGTTAACATGCCAAAAACAAAGTCAAAAGTCAAACTAATGAAAAAAACAAGCATTTTTTGAAACCTATCAGTCTAAAATCGATTTAAAAATGATATTAGAACGCAATAAAAGTAATTGAGAGTGAAAATAGTCATATCTCAACAGTTTTCGCGACTTTGAAATCTCATTCTGCCATTCTGCTATTCTGCTATTCTGCTAGCAGAATGAAGTTGGCAGAATGGCAGAATAGCAGAATGAAAAATCGAATGTCAGAACTCGATCAATTTGTGCATGAAATAACCTGATTTGTTGTTTAAACGTGTTTTCAACGATTTTCCCGCAAAAAATTCCTTATATCATGCTCCGGTTAACATGCCAAAAACAAAGTCAAAAGTCAAACTAATGAAAAAAACAAGCATTTTTTGAAACCTATCAGTCTAAAATCGATTTAGAAATGATATTAGAACGCAATAAAAGTAATTGAGAGTGAAAATAGTCATATCTCAACAGTTTTCGCGACTTTGAAATCTCATTCTGCCATTCTGCCATTCTGCTATTCTGCTAGCAGAATGAAGTTGGCAGAATGGCAGAATAGCAGAATGAAATTTCGAAAGTCAAGATTTCATCAATTCGTGCACGAAATAACTTGATTTGTTGTTTAAACGTGTTTTCAACGATTTTCCGTAAAAATGTCCTCATATCATGCTCCGGTTAACATGCCAAGCAACCAAGTCCCAATTCAAACTAATGAAAAAATCAATCAGCGCGAATCGCTCTAGAGCGGCCGTTAATAGCCGCAGAACCGCCAAACTCGTCACTATCGTAGTGCTTGAGTGGAGCAACAAGACGGAACCATAATAGACTCGATCGGCGCATTGGCTCGGCCCAGCGGCGTTACCCGGCAACAGCCCCACTGCTCTCGCGTGCCTGGGCCCGTATTCGCGTTTCTCCGGCCATAGATAAGCTGGGAACACCAAACTCGCCTCGATTGTAGAGACCAAGCCCCAGAGGCGATCGACGTCGAGCAATCCCGACCCAGCCACTGCATGTCCGGTCAGGGCGCCGAAAACACGATTTTCGCCCGTAGTTGGGATGGAGGTGCGAAACTCTCCCCGATTGTAGTGCTCGTCGAGACGAACACGTAGTCACCAAGATTGTCCCGATCGGCCAACTGGGGGCCGAGCTTTGGCCGTAGCGCCTCTTAAAAGCCAAACTCGGCTTGCACCCTAGCGACATCAGCGCGAATCGTTCTAGAGCGGCCGCTAATAGCCGCAGCTCCACAACACTCGCCACGATTGTAGTACTTGGCTGGAGCAACAAGAGGGTACCATGATCGACTCGATCAACGCCTTGGCTCGGCCAAGCGGCGATGCCCGGCAGCGGCCACTATACTCTCGCGCCCCAGGGCCCGTATTCGCGTTTCTCCGGCCATGGATGAGCTGGGGACGCCCAACTCGCTTCGATGAAGTGGACCGAGCCCCAGTAGCGAACGACGTCGAGCAATCCCGACCAAGCCACTGCACTTCTGAATGGAAAGCCGAAAACGCGATTTTCGCCTGTGGTTGAGATGGAGGTTCGAAACTCTCTCCGATTGTAGAGCTCGTCAAGACAAACACGTAGACACCAAGATTGTCCCGATCGGCCAACTGGGGGACGAGCTATGGCCGTAGCGCCTCTTAAAAGCCAAACTCGGCTTGCACCCTAGCAACATCAGCGCGAATCGTTCTAGAGCGGCCGCTAATAGCCGCAGCTCCACAACACTCGCCACGATTGTAGTAATTGGCTGGAGCAACAAGAGGGTACTATGATCGACTCGATCAACGCCTTAGCTCGGCCAAGCGGCGATGCCCGGCAGCGGTCGCTATACTCTTGCGCCCCAGGGCCCGTATTCGCGTTTCTCCGGCCATGGATGAGCTGGGAACGCCAAACTCGCCTCGATGGAGGAGACCGAGCCCAAGAGGCGATCGACGTCGAGTAATCCCGACCCAGCCACTGCACTTCCGGTCAGGGCGCCGAAAACTCGATTTTCGCCCGTAGTTGGGATGGAGGCTCGAAACTCTCTCCGATGGTAGTGCTCGAAGAGACGTATACGTAGACACCAAGATTGTCCCGATCGGCCAACTGGGGACCGAGCTATGACCGTAGCGCCTCTGAAAAGCCCAGTTCGGCCGGCACCCTAGCGACATCAGCGCGAATCGATCTAGAGCGGCCGCCAATAGCCGCAGCCCCGCATAACTCGCCACGATTGTAGTGCTTAAGTGGAGAAACAAGCCCGTTTCATGATCGACTCGATCAACGCCTTGGCTCGGCCAAACGGCGCTAACCGGCAACGGCCCCACTGCTCTCGCGCCCCAGGGCCCGTATTCGCGTTTCTCCGGCAATAGATAAGTTGGAAACGTCAAACTCGCCTCGATGGTAAAGACCGAGCCCCAGAGGCGATCTAAGTCCAGCAATCCCGACTCAGCCACTTCACTTCCGGTCTGGGCGCCGAAAACACGATTTTCGCCTGTGGTTGGGATGGAGGTGCGAAACTCTCCCCGATTGTAGAGCTTGTCGAGACAAACACGTAGACACCAAGATTGTCCCGATCGGCCAACTAGGGGTCGACCTATGGCCACAGCGCCTCTGAAAAGCCCAGTTCAGATAGGGTCAGGGTTAGGGTTAGGTTTAGGGTTAGGGTAAGGGTAACTGCTCTCGGGCCCCACGGCCCGTATTCGCGTTTTTTCGGCCATAGATGAGCTTGGAACGCCAAACTCGCCTCGATGGTAGGGACCGAGCCCCAACAGCGATCGACGTCGAGCAATCCCGACTCAGCCACTACATTTCCGGTCTGGGCGCCGAAAACGCGAGTTTCGCCTGTGGATGGGATTGAGGTGCGAAACTCTCCCCGATTGTAGAGCTCGTCGAGACAAACACGTGGATACCAAGATTGTCCCGATCGGTCCACTGGTGGCCGAGCTATGGCCGTAGCGCCTCTTAAAAGCCAAACTCGGCTAGCACCCAAGCGACATCAGCGCGAATCGCTCTAGAGCGGCCGCTAATAGCCGCAGCTCCACAACACTCGCCACGATTGTAGAACTTGGCTGGAGCAACAAGAGGGTACCATGATCGACTCGATCAACGCCTTGGCTCGGCCGTAGCGCCTCTGAAAAGCCCAGTTCGGAAAGGGTCAGGGTTAGGGTTAGGGTTAGGGTTAGGGTTAGGTTTAGGGTTAGGGTTAGGGTTAGGGTTACTGCTCTCGCGCCCCAGGGCCCGTATTCGCGTTTCTCCGGCCATGGATGAGCTTGGAACGCCAAACTCGCCTCGATGGTAGAGACCGAGCCCCAACAGCGATCGACGTCGAGCAATCCCGACTCAGCCACTGCACTTCCGGTCTTGACGTCGAAAACGCGATTTTCGCCTGTGGATGGGATGGAGGAGCGAAACTCTCTCCGATTGTAGACCTCGTCGAGACAAACGCGTAGACACCAGGATTGTCCCGATCAGTCCACTGGGGGCCGAGCTACGGCCGAAGCGCCTCTGTAAAGCCCAGTTCGGCCGGCACCCTAGCGACATCAGCGCGAATCGCTCTAGAGCGGCCGCTCGTAGCCGCAGCTCCGCAGCTTGGGTGGAGCAACAATACCGAGCCATGATGGACTCGATCAGCGCCTTGGCTCGGCCCAGCGGCGTTACCCGGTAACGGCCGCACTGCTCTCGTGCCCAAGGGCCCGTATTCGCGTTTCTCCGGCCATGGATGAGATGGGAACGCCAAACCCGCCTCGATGGAAGAGACTTAGCCCCAGAGGTGATCGACGTCGAGCAATCCCGACCCAGCCACTGCACTTCCGGTCTGGGCGCCGAAAACTTGATTTTCGCCTGTAGTTGGGATGGAGGTGCAAAACTCTACCTGATTGAAGAGTTCGTCGAGACGACCCGTAGACCCTAGGATTGTCCCGATCAGCCCACTGGGGGCCGAGCAACGGCCGATTGGCAGTCAAAATTGCGGGGCAAAATGAGAGTTCTTGGAGCGAGAATGCGGATAAGTGCGGCAAAAATCACTGCTATACGGGTTGAGATGCGGGGCAAAATCCGAAGTTTGGGAGCAAATCACTGCTTCGAGAGCACAACTGCTTTCGCATGGCCGCAAAAAATCGCGGCTCAAATGAGTCGCGGCGCGAATCCAGCGCGATTCTTGCTAGCTCCAACGCAATCCACCTTAGCCCAACCAAACTTGCCACGTTTAAGGGCTTGAATAGGGCTACACGACGGTACCTACAACATAGGAATCGGTTAATTGTTTCGAGCCCTGCATGGAGTGTCTCATTCCCGTGAACACTTCGCCCCGGCGCGAGCGGCCCACTGCCTGCCTAGCAAAGGCTACTGAGCCGTCCTAAATCGCCGCTCGAGAGCCGTTAAACTGCATAGAGATCCACCGCGATGGGGGGCAAATTCCCAACTCTCGAAGTAAAAATCCGCTTCAAGAGCTGAGCTGTATTCGCTCCGCCGCTAAAATCATGGCTCGATCGCGCCGAGGCGCGACTCCAGCGCGAATCTCTGTAGCTCCGTCTTTTTTGCCGCAGCCCAACCAAACTCGCCACGACTGTAGCGCTTGAATATGGCTACACGACAGCACCTACAACACAGGAATCGGTCCATTGGTTCGAGCCCTGCATCGAGTGTCTTATTCCGATGAACATTTCTCCTCGGCGCGAGCGGCCCACAGCCTGCCTAGCGACGGCTACTGAGCCGTCCAAAAGCGCCGCTCGAGAGCCGTTCACCTGCCTGGCGATCGACCGCGATGCCGGGCAGATTCTGTGTCTCAGGAGCAAATCTACGCTTCAAGAGCCGAGCTGTATTCTTTCCGCCGCTAAATTTATGGCTCGATCGCGTCGAGGCGCGACTCCAGCGCGACTCGCTGTAGCTCCAACGCTATTAGCCGCAACCCAACAAAACTCGCAACGATTGTAGCGCTTGAATAGGGCTACAAAACAGTACCTACAATATAGAAATCGGTCCATTGGTTTGAGCCCTGCATCGAGTGTCTTTTTCCCTTGAACATTTCGCCTCCGCGCGAGCTGCCCACTGCCTGCCTTGCGACGGATATTGAGCCGTCCAAAATCACCGCTCGAGAGCCGTTTACCTGCCTAGCAATCGACCGCGATGCGGGGCAGATTCCGTGTCTTGGGGGCAAATCTAAGCTTCAAGAGTCGAGCTGTAAACACTCCGCCGCCAAAAGCACGGCTCGATCGCGTCTAGGCGCGACTCCAGCGCGAATCCTTGTAGCTCCGACGCAATCCACCAAAGCCCAACCAAACTCACCAAGATTGAAGCGCTTGAATATGGCTACACGACGGTTCCTACAACATAGGAATCGGTCCATTCGTTCGAGTCCTGAATCGAGTGTTTCACTCCGGTGAACATTTCGCCTCGGCGCGAGCGGCCCACTGCCTGCCTAGCGACGGCTACTGAGCCGTCTAAAATCGCCGCTCGAGAGCCGTTAAACTGCCTATTGATCGACCGCTATGCGGGGCGAATTCCCGACTCTCGGAGCAAAACTCCGCTTCGAGAGCAGAGCTGCACTCGCTCTGCCGCTAAAATCGCAGTTCGATCGAGTCGAGGCGCGACTCCACCGCGAATCGCTGTAGCTCCGACGTTTTTCGCCGCAGCCCAACAAAACTCGCCACGATTGTAGCGCTTGAATAGGGCTACACGATGGTACTACAACATAGGATTCGGTCCATTGGTTCGAGCCCCGAATCGAGTGTCTCACTCCCGTTATCATTTCGCCTCGGCGCAGGCGGCTCACAGCCTGCCTAGCGACGGTTACTGAGCCGTCCAAAACCGCCGCTCGAGAGCCGTCAACCTGCCCAGCGATCGACCGCGATGCGGGGCAGATTTTATGTCTTGGAAGCAAATATACGCTTCAAGAGCCGAGCTGTTTTCGCTCCGTCGCTAAAATCACAGCTCGATCGCGTCGAGGCGCGACTCCAGCGCGAATCCTTGTAACTCCGACGTTTATGGCCGCAGCCCAACCAATCTCGCCACAATTGAAGGGCTTGAATAGAGCCTACACGACGGTACCTACAACATAGGAAACGGTCGATTGGTTACAGCCCTACATCGAATGTCTCACTCCCATGAACGTTTCGCCTCGGCGCGAGCTGCGCACTGCCTGCCTAGCGACGGCTTCTGAGCCGTTCAAAATCGCCGCTCGAGAGCCGTGAACCTGCCTAGCGAACGACCGCGATGCGGGGCAAATTCTGTGTCTTGGGAGCAAATCTACGACTCAAAAACCGAGCTGTTTTTGTTTCGCCGCTAAAATCACAGTTCGATCGCGTCGAGGCGCGACTCCACCGCAAATCGCTGTAGCTCCGACGCAATCCGTCAAAGCCCAACTCAACTCGCCACGATTGTAGCGCTTGAATGGAGCTACACGACGGTACCTTCAACATAGAAATCGGTCCATTGGTTCGAGCCCTGCATCGAGTGTCTCACTCGCGTGAACATTTCGCCACAGCGCGAGCGGCCCACTGCCTGCCTAGCGAAGGCTACTGAGCCGTCCAAAAGCGCTGCTCGAGAGCCGTTCATCTGCCTAGCGATCGACCGCGATGCGGGGCAGATTCCGTGTATTGGGAGCAAATCTACGCTTGAAGAGCCGAGCTGTATTCGCTCCGCCGCTGAAGTCACGGCTCGATCGCGTCGAGGCGCGACTCCATCGCGAATCGCTGTAGCTCCGACGTTTTTCGCCGCAGCCCAACCATGATATAAGGAGTTTAGCGGGAAAATCGTTGAATACACGTTTCAACAACAAATCAAGTTATTTCATGCTCAAATTGATCGAATTCTGTCGTTCGATTTTTCATTCTGCTATTCTGCTATTCTGCCAACTTCATTCTGCTAGCAGAATAGCAGAAAAGCAGAATGGCAGAATGAGATTTCAAAGACGCGAAAACTGTTGAGATATGGCTTTTTTCAATCTCAATTACTTTTATTGCGTTCTAATATCATTTTTAAATCGATTTTAGACTGATAGGTTTCAAAAAATGATTGTTTTTTTCATTAGTTTGAATTTGGACTTGGTTGCTTGGTATGTTAACCAACGCATGATATAAGGAATCTTTGCGGGAAAATCGTTGAAAACACGTTTAAACATCAAAACAAGTTATTTCATGCAAAAGTTGATCGAATTATGACATTCGATTTTTCATTCTGCTATTCTGCCATTCTGCCATCTTCATTCTGCTAGCAGAATAGCAGAATAGCAGAATGGCAGAATGAGATTTCAAAGTCGCGAAAACTGTTGAGATATGACTTTTTTCACTCTCAATTACTTTTATTGCGTTCTAATATCATTTTTAAATCGATTTAAGACTGATAGGTTTCAAAAAATGCTTGTTTTTTTCATTAGTTTGAATTTGGACTTGGTTACTTGGCATGTTAACCGGAGCATGATTTAAGGAATTTTTGGCGGGAAAATCGTTGAAAACACGTTTAAACAACAAATCAAGTTATTTCATGCACAAATTGATCGAGTTCTGACATTCAATTTTTCATTCTGATATTCTGCCATTCTGCCAACTTCATTCTGCTAGCAGAATAGCAGAATAGCAGAATGGCAGAATGAGATTTCAAAGTCGCGAAAACTGTTAAAATATGATTTTTTTTTTCACTCTCAATTGTCTTTATTGCGTTCTAATATCATTTTTAAATCGATTTTAGACCGATTGGTTCCAAAAAATGATTGTTTTTTTCATTAGTTTGAATTTGGACTTGGTTGCTTGGCATGTTAACCGGAGCATGATATAAGGAATTTTTGGCGGGAAAATCGTTGAAAACGCGTTTAAACAACAAATCAAGTTATTTCATGCACAAATTGATCGAATTATGACATTCGATTTTTCATTCTACTATTTTGCCATTCTGCCAACTTCATTCTGCTAACAGAATAGCAGAATAGCAGAATGGCAGAATCGGATTTCAAAGTCGCGAAAACTGTTGAGATATGACTTTTTTCACTCTCAATTACTTTTATTGCGTTCTAATATCATTTTTAAATTGATTTTAGACTGATAGGTTTCAAAAAATGATTGTTTTTTTTCATTAGCTTGAATTTGGACTTGGTTGCTTGGCATGTTAACCGGAGCATGATTGAAGAATTTTTTGGCGGGAAAATCGTTGAAAACACGTTTAAACAACAAATCAAGTAAATTCATGCACAAATTGATCGAGTTCAATTGTTTTTTTCATTAGTTTGAATTTGGACTTGGTTGCTTGGCATGATAACCGGAGCATGATATAAGGAATTTTTGGCGGGAAAATCGTTGAAAACGCGTTTAAACAACAAATCAAGTTATTTCATGCACAAATTGATCGAATTATGACATTCGATTTTTCATTCTACTATTCTGCCATTCTGCCAACTTCATTCTGCTAACAGAATAGCAGGATAGCAGAATGGCAGAATCGGATTTCAAAGTCGCGAAAACTGTTGAGATATGACTTTTTTCACTCTCAATTACTTTTATTGCGTTCTAATATCATTTTTAAATTGATTTTAGACTGATAGGTTTCAAAAAATGCTTGTTTTTTTTCATTAGCTTGAATTTGGACTTGGTTGTTTGTTATGTAAACCGGAGCATGATATAAGGAATTTTTTGCTGGAAAATCATTGAAAACACGTTTAAACAACAAATCAAGTTATTTCATGCATCTGATTTTGACTTTCGATTTTTCATTCTGCTATTCTGCTATTCTGCCAACTTCATTCTGCCATTCTGCTATTCTGCCATTCTGCTAACTTCATTCTGCTATTCTGCTATTCTGCCATTATGCCAACTTCAGGGATATTTTTTTTTTTTTGGGAGGTTGAATAATCGGGCAAGTCAAGGGGGACATGTGGACCTTATGATCAATTTGACCTAATTCTGAACCTTTTTTTTTTTTTAACTATTTCGGAAAGTTTTCTGGTGATTAGAGGGAGCGTTTGGATTGAATGAATGAATAATTGAAGGTATGTAGCGATGAGTAAATGATTTTAATGGTTTTTACGGTTCATGTAAAGAGTTTTGAACCAAAACTAATGTTGCTTCTATTTACAAAAAAGACATTTTAAAAAATTGAAAAAATTTGCCAAAATTTGATCAGAATGTAGACAAATGTTACTACTTGGTACCATTACAACCTTTGATATAAAACTGAGTTCCAAAAGGCTCTTTTGAAACAATCAACCTCCATTTATTTTGTCAATATACATGTCAAACCGGTTTGGCCTGTATTTTTTAAAAAGATGTTAGGTATGGTGCAACATCACACCATAATTTTGTGAAATACTTTCGCGATTTATTTCAAATTATAGATTTTTTTTATTCAAAGATCTAAAATAAATTAATATATATTCGTCATTTTATGAAATAGAAATTGATATATTGCTAGACAACCTTACAGATATATAAACTATTAATGTCCATTTATGTTGTGATAACACACCATACCTTACAAAGATATACACATTTACTAAATTAGAATGATATATATGACATAACTGTTTATAAAATAAGTAAAGTAAATTGCGTGCATAACTACATTTTGGGCCCGAGTTTTTTACCAACGGTTGTAGTAGTACCAGACTGTACTTTGTTAAAAAATGAGCCGATTTTATCCAGTCGTAATGTAGTTACTTGTTCTGTAAAAAATTATCCTTTTCCACAATGATTTGGCTATACCACTATAGCTATTGCAGTATTATGTCGCTTAACTGCTTGTGCTCATAAATAGCTTCATTTTGATATATAATATACCTGGACATACTGCTTTTTCTTGGCAAATAAAGTGTCATATAAAATTGGGTCTCAAACGCTTTACATGACCCAAAAAGGGATAAATAAGTGTCAATTTCACGATATCACTAATTGTACAAGTTAAGGTCTGACAATATTAGTACAGACCTGTTATGGTTAAGAATATTGAATTGTAAAATTGACGTTTGTCCAAACCAAAACCATTCTAAATTGATCGCCCAGCGCTACACTCATTGCATTCCAAAAATCATGCTGACCACTCTAAATGCTCAAAAATCACTCAACGTCCAACAACATCATCCAAAACGCTTTAAGGTAGTCGACCCGCAACTGTTCCGAAACAGTTCGGAGCACATGATCTTTCACAATGTTAACCGAAGTTTCCTAATGAAATCATTAGGAAACCTCGGTTAACACCATTAAAGTGATTACTTCTGAAACGCTACGGAATATGCAATGATTTCATTTGATGGCTTTGATTTGGGAATTTCTGGTTTGTCTGTGGCTAAATTTGATTCCTTTAATAGAATACGATGCCAATTTATTTTGGTTTTAAACTGTTAACTTTTTTAATTTTTCACCAAATCGGACATGGATTATAAACTCTTAGGTTTCGTCCTTCTCGATTCTTCCTCTGTTATTGTACCGAAAGTGTGGACCAACGAAAGAACCAAGATCGATAGCTGCCCGCTGGAATCGGATTCGGATCCTTTTGGTGAAGAATGAAACCACAGACACTTCATTTTATTAAAGGGAAGAGTAAACGATAATGACACGCTTCGTTCACTTGGAACGAAAGGTGGGATATTCAAGTATCCCTCTTTGATATCATTCAAAACTCACTTATCCCACGCATTCAAATGCAATTTGGAATAGTTCCATATTCATACACCATGTGAGCTTCACGATACTTTATCATTAGAAATCTTTCGCAACAGATGCAGTTAACAACATCGTGAAATTGGCGCGGTAAATGATTTGAATGATTTCCGAATGAAATTGAATGAGTGTGTGGAGAGAGTTTTGAATGATGTTTAAGGAAGGTAAAAAGTGATAGAAATTCCTTCCAAATGGACGAATTTGTCGATAATTTGAGCCTGTGCGTGAGATTTCCAACAATTTCAAATATGGGAAAAGCAAAGACTCTGACCAGCCTGTGCATCCGCACAGTCTGACACGATTCTTCACAATGCGTTGAGTAGATAAATAAGGTCTCAAAGTATCTGTAGACTATCGCACCTCACGAACTATTCAAATTGTTGGAAATGTCACGCACAGGCTCATTTATTACTTTATTACTTGCCTTTAAAAAATATACGTATCTTTCTGATTTTGTGTCTTCGTGGACAAAAAGGCGAATAAAAGTCAACACTAGTCAATAAATAGAGGATATTGAATGAGTGGTCATGGAATACTGAATTTATTTAAACGAGTAATCTATAAACAGATAAAAAACGAGGCTGTTTTAGATGACGAGTTTAATGAATTTGGTATTTCATGAGCACAAATGTTATATTCTATTTATAATATGACCCGAATTTTTGCGAACAATCGTCAAAATTCTTGAAATTCAACATTTCAATTTTTCGCGAAACTTATAACGCCGCTTTAAACTGACGTCACAATATATACATTATGACGTCATTTTCGCGGTTACAAAATAGCGTTGCTATTCGCTTTGAGCTCCTTTGCATAGTTATTCCACTAGTGAAATAACACCCGTGTAATATTAAAAATATTCAACGGGGTTATTCCACTCCCGCGGCGTAGGTCATATTATAAAACCATGTAATTATTTGATCGTTTTGATCGAATTGTTGAACATTTTGAATGGTTTCCTAGCATAATTGAACGATTTCGGATCGTTTTTGAGTGATTTCGCTGAGTGTTTGGAATGAATGATTGGAGCGCTGAGCGAGTTATTTTAAATGGTTTTGGTCGAGATGAGTGTCAATTTCACGATGTGATTAACTGAACACTGTATCTCAATTTTTCTATACTGTTCACAAATAGTAGGGGATAATCTATTAATCCATAAGGTTATTGTGGTTGCAAACAATTTAGGACAATCTAACTTATTCTTGGCCAACTAGCAGTTGTCTTATGGTAATATAGTAGGTATGGAATTCCCTTTTCTGCTTAACATGTCCTGAAATTGGGCATTTAAGAAGAGAGAGGTATAGCGCTTATTTTAACATGGCGTATGTTGTAATGGAAATTCTTACTTTAGTTGAGCATAACTTCAAGGAAAATTATTTGGTGTATATCTCTATCATGTATTCGCATCACATTTTGTTGGATTAATGCGAGGTCTAATGAAAGTTCACCGTATGTTAGTCAATGGTATGCTGGAAACCAGAAGCCCGTGAGTCCAGACTGCTGTCAAACCATGTGTCTCACAGTCAGATATTGTCACGATATCAAACAATTGACTTCTTTGTTGATGTTTCAAAAACGGGGCCATGAAGATGTATGGATGCCCAGGCTGACCAGAATACGACAAATCAAACTAAAAATATCCTCTACTTTTTGTGAACAGTATATATTAGTGTCAGTTAAGAATCGTGATGTTTATGTTATGTATGATATTGTAATGTTTTGGACAACTGTATAAATAAAATTTCAAATGAATGTGCAATTCAGCAAATTAGCGCCTCTAATATTACACTAAAATCTATTAAAAGCAGTTTCTAAAATTCGAAAAAGTTTCTCGAAAACGTTTCTCCTGCTAAAATGGTATGAATTCAGATCGTATTTGATTATTTAAACGGACACGACGAAAGAGTGAAATTTTCATCCGTTCTCATGCGCTTGATAAAAACTGATAATAGGGAAATTTACGGAAACAGAACGGAAAATATTGGACGCGTAAAGTATGTATCCGAGATGTTAAGTGGATGTTCATCGAAAGCCTTGCAGATGACAGCTCAGAAGAGGTACCGGGTGTGCATTTGTGACGTATACGAAAAGCGGAAAGAGCGGATGCACAAAGCATTTACGTATACACAACGTATGCTGAGCGAGAACAAAACGGATATAGCGTGAATCATTAAATTTTACGTGATGCACACGCTTACATACTTAGATATCCGTGTAACTTCCCTTATATAAACTTTTCATAAACCAAATAATATCCGCCCTCTGTACGTTCACCCAAAGCGGTTTAGAGTTTCGAGGATGCCTTACGGATGGATTGAGGATGCTATCGGATGCGTAGCGTTTGTTCCACGTATTAGTTCGCATTTACATCGTGCGTGAACTTTCCGCTCTTAAAGTTTTGTGCAGCTCATTACTCTCTGCGCGGATGAAATCACAATGGGCGGACGCTCGACGGACAGAGCGTATGCAAAGCGTATGTACAGGGAAAGACACAGATACAAAGCGTCTTTTCAACGGATGTAAAGATTTTCATACGTTTTGCATCCCCTAATGCATCCGTAAGTGAAGTGGGGCTGGTCCTTAAGACATACCTTACATTCAGGATAACGAAACGCTCTCCGATGCAATTTGTACCCTGCATCAACAATTTAAGCGTATATATCTTATGTGCAGTTCATCTTGCGCGAGCGACCATGTCTATTAAGCGGCCGTTTTACAAAATCCCCTTCTTTAAATTAAAAATATTGAAAAGAAGTTATAGTTGTTCCAAAAAAAATGAAACTGAATTTCTATTTTGTTGAGACGATTCTTTAGAGTTTTAACAACATAGGACTTTTTATAATTTCGCAATAATATGCTTATTTAATCAACAAGTATGTTTCTTTGTTAAGCGGTCATTTTCGTTAACGACCCTTTTTTGGTTGCCCCAGAAGTGGTCGTTTAAAACAAGTTTCACTGTATGTATCAAGATGAGAGCTCTGGCGAGCTCATTGTTATCTTAAACGCAGTGGTAGCAAAGTTACTTAATCTATGTAGATGCTTCAAAGGGATATAATCCTGTATCCACTTAAACGTGTTGGTGGATGATCAGTTATTTCCCCGAGGGATGTTACAGCGTTGAACCGGGACAAATGATATTGTTAATACATGTATCATGAGTATGGCATCAGATAATCGAGAAACAAACTTCGTGTTATCTAATCGACCTGTAAGAAAATGTCAAAAAAAAAAAGAAAAAAAAATTACAATGCACCAGCTAAATGAATAAATGATCAAATACTAAAAACTCGATCTTGCGTTTATAGATAAGATTTCCCAAGTGATGAGGCGTCCCATGCATGTTCAATATGATAGGCAAAAATATAAAACGATCATAGTTGTTATCAATCTACAGGATAAATAGTGTGTGACCCGTCGCTCGCGAAAAAAAGACCATCAGGGCCCGAGGTTATAAAACTTTTCTTATTCTAAAATCAAATTTTTCTGTAATTTCAAATTGAAAGTAATGCTGTAATTCTGTAATGATATTGTAATACGGGTATGAATATAAAAGTTAATATTAATAAGTTGTTATTAATAACAACTTATTTATATTATCTTTTAAGCTCATGCTGTTATTTAGATTCTTAATTTGAGAAAATTCTCTGTTGAAAATGAGAAAAGTTTTAATCTCATTCAAAAACCATATAAAATAGCCCACTCTTCGCTCAAATCATTCGTCCCAAACATTCACCAAAACAAATAAAAAACGCCCCAAATTCACTAACAGAGATAAGATCATCAACACATTCAAAATAAATATGGCTAGGGTAAAAAATCGCAATTTAATTGATATAATTGAAATTAAACGCGTCTGATTGGTTCATGAAGAAATTTGAAGCTACCTCTAGAAATTGTGTGCCTATCATATTAAAGGGAGATAATAAGTATCACAGTGACAATGCTATCCAGATTAAAATTAGCGATATAAGATTACGGCACCTTAATTTCACTCAATCCTCCCATTCATTCAATTTCATTCCAAAATAATTCACCTTGTCTGTTTCACGATTTGTTAATTGTAAAATAATCATTCTATATTCAGAAACCAGCCAAGTTCCAAAACTGTCAAAATGACTCAACTTGTGGATTCTACCTAGGGTCGTCACTTTACTCAATACCTAATCGGTAGACACGGTTACTGGAAGGTGTCTCTCAGAGGGCGGGCTACAGTAAACAACATCGTGAAATTAATAAGGTGAATCATTTTGGAATGATTAAGGAATGAAATTGAATGAGTGTGTGGAGCGAGTTTTGAGTGAATTCAATGGGAGGCAATCCATTATCGAAAATTTTGTTCAGGATGAACAAAATTTGCGATATGTAGTACCTCCCTTTAATAAAATATGCAAAGAAGTTCTTGAAATAGGTTCCTATTTCTTCAAGAACCAATTAGACGTTTTTATTTATTATTATACCAGTGAAATCGCAATTTTGTTATTGTTTTATTAATTTTGAAGATAGTTGTAGGTCTTGTATTTTTTAGTCATTTTGAGCGTTTTTGAATGGTTTGACTGAGTGTTTGGAATGATTGAATGGAGCGCTGAGTGAGCGATTTAGAATGATTTTGATCGGGATAAATGTCAATTTCACGATGTAACTAACTATACAAGTCTGCCTTTAACGGTCCCTATTCACTTGATGTGTTACAGTGAATATCATCGTGAAATTGACAAGCTGACTGAATTTGGAAACGTTTTGAAATGAAATTGAATGAGAGTGTGGAGCGAGTTTTGAGTGAATTTATTGGGAGGTAATTCAATATCGCAAATTAAATTTGTTCAGGATGAACAAATTTTGCGATATTCATTACCCCCATTTAATAAAATATGCATTCAAGTTTTATAGAGAGTTTTCTATTTCTTCAAGAACCAATCAGACGCTTTCAATTTTTATTTTGAAAGTGAAATCTCGATTTTTTTTCTAGCTAAGATCATTTTGAATGAAGTTGTTTTATTTGTTTTTCAGTGAGTTTTGAGCGTTTTGAATAATTTGAGTGAGTGTTTAGAATGAATGAATGAAGCGCTAGGTGAGCGATTGAAAATGGTTTTGTTTGAGATGACTGTCAATTTCACGATGCACTTATAACGGAATTCCATGTAATGCTTATAATCCAGGAATTAACCAGGAATTGCACCTGGTCAAAATTCAACAATTTGAGATGTGTAAATCACTATAGAAAAAGAGAAATAAATAAAAATCAAAAATGTTTTTGCAACCCTTTAAAATAGATACACTGATGTTCAGAATATTTCGTATTTAACGCATATCCTCCGACAAGTTCGAAAACGAACCGTATTGCTTGTATAGCTTTTAAACTGTGTAAAATATGTATCAAACATTTAAAATAACCATTACCTTTGTTTAGGATGCAAAAACGTTTTTCGAGCGCTTTGAGATGATACCCTGCTTTGCACGTGCACATACGTGCAAAGCGAGGTATCATTTCGAAAGCGCTTCGCTAACATTTTCAACCTGAACGCAGGGCATGTTTACTCCAGAATCTTTGTCTTGATTTCATTAAAATTATAGGCATGATATTATTGTCGATGAAAAAATGGAAATGTTCGATATTACATAATTTGGTTAAAAGTACATGTAGGTAACAAAGTCGAAATGAAATGCATTACTTTGTGTAAAATATCTCAAATCTAAACTTTAGTCATTCTTTCCTTCTTATGTTGTTTATGCCAGAAACAAATGAGAGTACATGCTAAACACATCGATTCGAAAAAGTGTTAAGACGTTCAATTTCATCTTAGCTTCAACTGACTACTAATGAACTCTAACATAAGTAAGCAAGTCACCTCTTGATAGCCTTTTTCCTTTTTTTATTGTTGCATGTGTTCTAAAGTAATTTATATCGTGAACTTGACATTCATCTAATTCTAAACCATTCCGAATCGCTCACTCATCGCTTCATTCATTCATCCGGAAAACTTACTCAAATCAATAAATAACAATTAAAATGACTAAGAAATATAAGATCAACAACTACATTCAAAATGATAAAGCTGGAAAACAAATAGCTTTTTCACTGGCTTAATTGAAATTGTAAGCGTCGGATTGGTTCTTGAAGAATTAGGAAGCTATAAAAATACTTTTATGGATAATTTGAAAAAGGGCAGTAATAGATATCGCCATTTTTGTTCATCCTGAACAAAATTTGCGATTTTAAATAACCTCCTTTAAATTTCACTCAAAGCTCACTCCTTACACTCATTCTATGTCATTCCAAAATCATTCACCATTTCTATTTAACGATGATTTTAAATGTAGTACATGATAAGATCACAAATTTTGAAAACTGCACAGACGTGCAGTCTTAACCTAGCTTCCACTGTCTGTTTTTACCTAATTGTTGTAAGAAAAACTTAACCGGTTAAAATGTTTGCAAAACTAAAATTAAAAACAAAATGTAGATACAATATGATAAGGGTTACAAATAATTATATCGCGAAATTGACAGTGAGTGTGTGGGGCGAGTTTTGAGTGAATTTAAAGGGAGGGAGAAATATCTCTAATTTTGTTCAGGAGGAACAAATTTAGCCATATTTATTTCACCCCTGTAATAGAATAAGCAAACAGGTTCAATAAACAGCTTCCTATTTCTTCAAGAACCTATCAGACGCTTACAATGTAAGTTTTGTCAGTGAAATCGCGATTTTTTCTAGCTTTATTTATTTTGAATGTCGTTGTTGATTCTATCTTTTCAATGTGTTTGCAGCGTTTTTGATGGGGTGTTTTGAATGAAAGGAGCCCTGAGTGAGTAATATGGAATGATGTTAATTGAGATGAATGTCATTTTCACGATATTGCTTACTGTAATGTTTGACATTGGAACATTCAAGATTTGACAATAATTGCCTTTTTTTCAAATTTCATTTCTACGAGTTCCCAGTTATCTTTTTTTTGTGCGACTTGTTACATGTTTGAATATAGAGATCTGGTTCAGCAATTATATACCAGGGCAAGCATTTCAAAAGAGAAGTTTGAGAAAGGTACAGTTAATAAAATCGTGAAATTGATAGTCACCTTAATCTAAACCATTCTAAATCGATCACTCAGCGCTCCAATCATTCATTCACTCAAACCATTCAAAAAGATCAAACCTATTGAAAAATATAAAATCAACAACATCATTCAAAATAAACTTTGACAGAGAAATATCGCGATTTCACTGAAATAATTCAAATAGTGAGCGCCTCAAAGGTTCTTGAAGAAATTTGGAGCTGTGCACAGAACTTGTATGCACTTTTTTATTAAAGGGGGGTAATCAATATCGCAAATTTTGTTCATCCCGAACAAAATTTGCAATATTGGATTACCTCCCATTAATTTCACTCAAAACTCGCTCCTCACACTCATTCAATTTCATTCCTAAATCATTCCAAAATCATTCAGCTTGTCAATTTCACGATGTTATTAACTGTAGAAGGATCATTCGATATTATCTTAAATCTACAACGAATGAAACTTTCCGGTCCTAACCAATATGTGCAAACCGTGCACTATACGCAAGATCGATATTTTTGCTTCAAGGTATTGATTCTTTTTCCGCTATGAATAAATATTCATACGAATGCATAACCATTTTTCAGTCTTTTCAAAAAGCCAATACGCATTCAAATGCAGCATGTCTTTCAATGTGAATCTTTCATCAGTTAGTTAATCTTAACGGAAGGGGATTAACGAAAACTGTTGAGTATTTAAGTAAAATGTAAATTACATAACCAGAATATTTGTACATATACGGATAATAAAGAGATGTTGAAAGGTGAAGGAAAATATGGCAACTGCGTAGGTATCCCTTTTTTAACGTTTAACGTATTTAGAATTCATCGCGGAGGGTTAAATTAAAATTAGACTCTCCTTTTTGGTGGACGTTTACGTTCACCAGTGTTAATACTGCGTAAGAACAATCCTGTCAGATGATAATAGGTTTTCAAAACAGTAGTGCTCACTTAGATTCAATTGACTCTTTTTCAAGAATTGTGTCCGTCTGACATCTATGCATTTTAAAAATGGAGCGATACAAGGATTCTACATAACTTGTTGCAACCTCAAAGACATCTTTTAAGTGCGAAATCATATTCAATTCTAAGATCAGGTGAACGTTTTGCTTGCGTAGAACTACTTTTCAGGCAAATTGAGTTATTCGCCGTTTGTTTTCCAATGGTCTATGGGAGGTCACTCATGAAAATGGAATTACTTGAATGGTAACCTCCCCTGACACCAATAATAATAATAGAATAATAACCTAGATCACACACATGAATACGGATACAACGCGAGCAGGTAGTGTAAAGCAGTTAGGTCGTGCGATAAAGATTTATGCAATGGGGTTTTACACTGCTTTTCATCACACGACATTCAATCTCGAGTGGGTCTGCAATTATTTTTCGTGCTAATTTTTCTTTTTTATTTGAGAATGAAAATCGCGGAACATTAATTGATTATCCCTTTTTTAACCTTTTCAATCAGATAACAACAGAATTTTGATTGTGACCACGGATAATTTATTAGTGTTGCAAATAATAATGATACCTAGATAATCTAATTGTCATTTCTTTCCTTTTATACCAAATGGATCAGACAATCACTCTTTTAACTATCCCCCGACATAATGCCGAAAGTTATCGAAACATTGTAATTACAGGACTTTGGTTGATGATGGGCGATATATGTTGAGTCATTTTCCTTTTATCGTAATTTTACATGTAAAATTTCTCTTTTCTCAACATATGGAATAATCACTCTAGTATGCCAACAGAAACGTCCACCATCAGTACTTCAGTGCTTTGATTAAATATGCCGTTCTCTCGCATCTTATGCTTTACTACATATGTACCTAACTAATTCCTTTTCCGAATTAACTCGGCAACGCGTTGGACATTAAATCCTGGGGTCGTAAATTCGAGTCGTTGCCCAAAGTGCCAGTTTTACTAAACATCTTACGGTCTTTTTTTTTTTTTTGCGTAAGTCGAAAATTTAAGTTGCTGCTACAGTAGTAACTAAATATCGAGTTCTGTCATGCATTATATCATTGGAATCGTCTTCTAAAGGCAGATTCTAACAATAAATGAAAACACCAGGTAAGATTTGTGATTTTGACTTACGATTATTTCTTTTAACAATCATACGATATTTGACGAGTCATTAGGCAATCATTTGTCCCCTACCTATGATCGATTAATAAGCAGTTCGCCCAAATGGTATATGCAGATGATGTATCGGATGAAATGATGCGGATGTGTGAAAAACACAGAAAAACGTTGGTAGGTGTACCAGCCATCATAATATAATGTTGAAAGAGGCCAGCTGAGTGGAAAAGTTGTCACCTAGGGTGATTGTTTCGAAACCCGGTTCGTCCAACTTTCATTCCACATTGGACAAAAATAATGTGAAAAGAATAATTTTCCATCAACCCATTGGCAGAATTTTATGCATATTATACACCTAAATGTGATGAGCTGGATTGAGATTTTTTGGTCGTACTAGTGTGAGAAACGACAGTTAACTTTTGGTTGTCAGTTAATAGCATGAAATAGAATAAGTTTGTGGAACGAGTTTTGAATGAAGTTCAAGGGAGGTTATCCAATTTTGCTTTTTTTTATTTATTACCCCCCTTCAATAAAATATGCATACAGATTCAATAAAAAGCTTTCTATGTTTTCACGAACACACCATACGCTTACAAAATTCTTACTAGTCAGTGAAATCGTGGATTTTTTTCTTTCAATTTTCATTTTGAATGTTGTTTTTGATCCTATCATTTTTAGTCAGATTTGAGTGGTTTCTTTTATTTGTTTGTGCGGGCGTTCTGAATGAATGAATCGAACGCTTATTGAGCGATTTAGAACAGTTTCCTCTGTTATGAATGTCAATTTTATGATGTTCGTAGCTGTAGGTGCACAAATCACTGCGATAAAAGTGCAATAATGTTAGAATTGGCTTTAATCCCTATGCAAACAAACAAATAAGGTTTATAATTTTTTTCTTGACAGAGAATGGATCAAAATTATGTGCGGCGTATTGTTAGGCATAATTGTATGTGTGACAATATCAGCCTTTTGTATCAAATTCTGGCAGACCTGGGTCTACATTGCCAAGGATGTTTTGCGGGACAAGTCACGAGAATTTTGTGAAATGCTAAGAAACCAATTTTGTAGGCGAAAGAAGAAACGGACTATCATCGTGAAGGTTGTTGACGGTATGTATTAATACATCGTGAAATTGACATTCACCTTAACGGAAACCATTCTAAATCGCTCACTCAGCGATCCAATCATTCATTCCAAACACTCACTCAAATCATTCATAAACGTTCAAACCCATTGAACAATATAAAACCATCAAGGTCATTAAAAAAATTGATAGAGAAATAAATCGCGATTTCACTGACATTATTCAAATTGTTATCGGCTGATAGGTTCTTAAAGAAATAGGAAGTTTTGAATAGAACTTGTATGCATTTTTTATTAACGGGATGTAATAAAAATCGCCAATTTTGTTCATCTTGAACAAAATTTGCGATAAAGGATTACCTCCCATTAATTTCACTCAAAACTCGCTCCACACACTCATTCAATTTCATTCCTAAATTATTCCAATTTACCATACACCTTGTCAATTTCATGATGTTGTTAACTGTATTCCCCATTTAAACACTTTGTTCACGGCAGCTATGTTGCAATCTATCTTTGACGAAGCGGGTGACCGTGACACAATGTAGAGATACGTAACCGACAAACGTAACTAGTCATGAATGTCGAGGTAGCCGGGACATACTGTAAAACATTTGCCACGACATTCATGGCGCAGATTTGCTACTTTATAGGCTTAAGTTAAACCGGAGTAAAGCACCGAACTGTGACAGGAATTTACAGACGGTAACAAAAGGTAGACAGCATCCGTAGCTGGACTGAATGCTCCAGTTTTATCCGGAGACTTAAAAACGTACGATCCTTTGACGTTGATAGACGATTTTCATGTTTAGTTCTCGGTTATCTACAGTTGATTAAGGGTGACTGTGCAGGTTCGCAAAAGTTTGACGGATCTTACGACGAACTGAAGAGTATGCTAGCCGTTTCGTTGCGTTCATAATCGTTTGTTTGATTGGGGTTTTATGCCGCTTAAAACAATCTTTTTGTTAAATCGCGGCGGCTGGAGCACCTGGTATTTCTTACACGAGTACAACCATAACACCCTTTCCTAGCCTCCAGCTGCTATCCCACATAGGTCTACGATTATCAACCCATTGGAGGGGGACAAATAGTCGGAAAGAATGAGTCCCGCCGTCTGTGATCGAACCCGGGAGCTCTAGATTGACAATCCAACGCGCTACGACGGCAGCACGTTCATACAGTTAATAACATCGTGAAATTGACAATCATTCCGATCAAAATCATTCTAAATCATTCACTCAGCGCTCCATTCATTAATTTTAAACACTTACTAAAATCGATCAAAAACGCTCCAAACTCACTGAAAAACTTATAACAACAACTTCGTTCAAACTAATAATAGCTAGGAAAAAAACGGGATTTCACTAATTTAATTGAAATTGAAGGCGTCTGATAGGTTCTTGAAGAAATAGGGAGCTATCTAATGAACTTGTATGCATATTTTATTAAAGGGAGGTAATCAATTTTGCTAATTTTGTTCATCCTGAACAAAATTTGCAATACTTGATTACCTCCCATTAATTTCACTCAAAACTCGCTCCCCACACTCATTCAATTTCATTCCTTAATCATTCCAAAATGGTTTTGATTGAGATGAATGTCAATTTCACGATGTTTTTAACTGTAATGATACATCCAGGCGTGTTACGCATTATTCCAAGTTTCAAAACGATCTGACATGGTCTTCGCGGTAGAAAAAAGCATTATCCCCTCCAACATGATAGAAAAGCTTGATTTTAGTTGCAAACATTGAAGATTGGAGGTATTGAGGATATTGAATGAGTTGTAATGGTTAACCTAATTTATGAAACGAGTCATCTTTAAACACAATGAAAACGAGGCTTCGTCTGTTTTAGATGAAGAGTTTGATAAATTCTGTATTTTATGAACACAAATTTTATATTCTATTTATAACATGATCCGATTTTTTTTTTCGAAAAATCGTCAAAACTCTTGAAATTCAATCTCAATTTTCCACGAAACTTATAACGCCGTTTAAAACTGATGTCACAATATATACAATATGACGCCATTTTCGAGGTTACAAAATAGCGTTGCTATTTGCTCTGGGTTCATTTGCATAATTATGTCACTAGTGTAATAACACCCGTGTAATATCAAAAATATTAAACGGGGTTATTTCACTCCCGCGACGTAGGTCATATCATAAAAAGCGATATAACAATTGTAGCGCAAGGTAGAATTCGGGGTTACAAGAGCAGCCTCAGTCAGAGGATCCTCGTCATCGCCACCACTAGATGAAGAAGATCTTGGTTCTGCATAATTATGGCCTGTTGGTTCGTTCATTTTTTCTCTTCGAAAAGTCAGAAACACTGAATGTTGAAGCTTTTTTGCAGCTTTTTGAACCTCAATTTCCCAGGTGCTCACGTTAGTAGCCCTGACAAAGCTTGACGCGGGAAACCTTGATTGGAACGTTTCAAAACGTGACAGGTCCCATCAGAACGAGGCGGATCGGGATTGAACGTAGAAACGTAGTAATCAGGTCGTGGGTTAAAGCGAAGTACGCCGTCAGATCACAAGGGTTCAGCAGCTCGTTTCTGCTCACGGTTTGTCACGTTGTCGTGGATACCTTGATTGACGGTTCGAAAACGTAAGGCAACATTACTTGAAATCTAAATCTTTATTGACCAAACATCTACATCGCGCTTAGTTTAAGACTAAGGTTGCTACTGTGGTCATGGTGGTTGCCGGTAATATAGTCTAAACGTAGGGTCATACTCAGACCCAAATAGAGTCCACGTTTAACATACTGTCTCATTCGATAAAAAGCTTTTATGTGTACAACAACAAAGGTTGCACTACAAACGATCAAACCTCTCCCCTCCGTTTACACTATAGGCCATATCAAAACGTGACAGAACGGGATAGAACGTAAAAAGCTTTCAATTGAGCATTGATATTTACAATATTCCAGTTATTAAAGAGTTAAAGAGTATAAACAACCATGCAATATCTTGACCATTTAGCAAATAAATTGGGAGTCGGAACCTTACTGCAATTTCATGGCTCAGACTGAAGGCTTTGCGAATGCATATAATGAGCTTATTATTGCATTAAATGTACGTTTACGGACAAAGCCCGGGCGTTATCGGGAGAAAACGTGGATTAATCAGTAAATTCAGGTGCCGTTAACGCTCGGCTTTTTTTAAATTAAATATCCGCGATTTTGGCTTATACAATCTAATCAATTTCAATTATTCTTTTATTTTTTCTGAAATATTAGTTTGTCATAAAAGGATGTTTTATGTATTGCAACAAAAATAAAATGTAGAAAACTGTACGCATTGATTAGTAAAACGATTGAAAATTATTCATGTCCAACAATACCATAGAGCATACCTAAAGACGTTGCTCTCATTCCTGCGTTAAATTGTGTGACGTCATAAAGTTTATCGGGCCACGTCGGTATAAACAAAATCGATTGCGTAATGCATGACGTAATTGTTCCGGCATATTCGTAAGTTTGTAACTGGTTTTATATCATTTCGATGAAATTATTTCGCAATTTCTATTTAAATTTATACTCTAATCTACTTCTACTTGTAGCCCCTTGGTCTAAATGTAGCCGTTCAAGTTTATAAGCACCAGTTTTACACAAATGGTTGATATCAAAGTTAGGAAATCATACCAGAAATTGGATGTGCAGTATTAAACAGATGACATGTATAAAGTTCATAAATTAACCGTTTTTTGTTCGTTTGTTTGTTTGCTTGCTTGTTTTTAAATCGGGCTGCGAAGCAGTCCGCATTCATTAATACCGTTTTTCAGAAATCCAGTCTGTTTGACCCACTACATTTTTACCATTATGTCCTGAGCAATGTGTTCAAACCAAATTATGTGTTTTCAAACACCGAAGAAACGGCCTTTTCAGTCACAATCTACAAACTTTTTTTTATCTTATTTACTTTTCGACAAATAGAGAAGAGGCTACATGTAATACAAAATTTGATGTAATTTTCGCTTTTAGTAATTACCAGTTAGTACTTTCAGTGTTTATAACAAGATTTTCGGTTGAGTAAAGGATTTGAAACGTACAATAGGTTAACTGTATAATAAATTTGTAGCACTTACAATATTACTGCGATGATTTTTTTCTCGAACGGTCATTTACCAGTTGTAGGGCTGACAAACAATCAAATTCTGTTATGATTATCACTCGGTCAAAACCCACGTGTAAATTCAGACCATGTGGTAGATGCAAATGGACATCGTCTGCTCGAAATGTGTCAAATAAGTTGTTTGTCATTCATTGGTCAATTGTCGTCTGCACTCGGACAGGGAGCGTGGGAAGTTTACTTTTTGTTCGCATGAGTACTGTTGACTATGTGTTAAGAAATGGAAATAATTTTGTAATTTTGAAATATTTGATTTTAATGAGCAAATTTGAGTATGAAGAAAAATTATTCAACAACAAATAAACCGACAAAAACATACGATAAACTGATATAGGATAGCAGTAAGAGCGATCTATTTTTAGAACAACTCATGAATAATCATAGAGTGCTGCTAGATTTAATCGATTGGTCAGAAACCAAATATATAAATAGCATAGTTGGCGATTTCACGTGTTTCTCGAGGGATAATGCATTTATAGTATTTGGGAAAACCCAATGCTTGAAACACAAACATGTTGGTAATCAAAATTGTAAATGGTTTAATGAAAAATGTTTTGTTGCTAAACAGGCTTTTAAACTCTATAGAGAGAGGAATAATATTAACAGACAAGCTTTTAGCCGGGCGCGTGCTCATTATAACAACGTAAAAATATCTGCTAAGAAATAATTTAGACTAACAGAGGGCTATCGAATCAGCAAACTTTCAAAATCGGACCCACGAGGTTTTTGGTGTAATATTAAAGGTCAAATCAAATTGATGCCGGTTCTACCTCCTTGACGTTTGACCGTAGAGCGCAGTTGGTAGCATGTTGGATAATCAATCTTAGATGAACTGGGTTCAGTCCCAGGTTGAATGGAAAATGTTTTGTGACATATCTCTCAAGTTGGGTTGATACAATCCTGCAAACTCCAGTTGGATGAGCTGGCGATGTCCTCGAAAAGATGGAGTGTTAAAACAAACAACTCACAAATTGGGCAATTATTTTACCAACTTTTATTATCCAAATTTGAGCCCTTTTGATTGGCGAACTATTGCACTCTCCCAGCCTCTCAATGATGCCCGATTTACAGTGCTGACAGCACTTTGATTTTTTTATTATTTTCGTTTATTATCGCCACCGTAGCATATGCCCATACATGTATGAGCGACGCCCCTGAAGACGGTTTTTTGTTACGGGCGATAGTTCAAGGATACATGACAAAACTACTGTTAAGATTCGCCATGATTCTCTAGCGTACTCGGTGTAAAGCACCGTCGCAAAGGACCTCGGTTAAATGTCTTATCCGACAATTAGTTTGATAGTCTAACAGCTCCGGAATCGGACCCACGCGATCGACCTGCAATTGATTTGAAGTCCGGTGCTCTTCAGACTGAGCTTATCGGGCTGACATCCGTAAATTACAATTGATAATATAGTGTAATTGACAGTTTGATTGATTTTGGAATGGTTTTGGTTTGAAATGAAATGAGTGTGAGGAGCGAGGTTTGAATGAAAACAAAGGGAGTAAATCCAATATTGCAGATTTCTTCGAATTGGATGAAAACGGCGATATCATATAACAATGTATATTACTTAATTAATTAACTAAAATATATTAGAAGTTTTTTTTTTCTTTTGTTTTTTTTAAATGTCTTCTCTTATCCAAAAGGCACTTTAAAATCACACCATTTAATAAAAACATGGAATTCGACCGATTTGAAGGAAATATCGGTCGTTTTAATTGATCTCGAAGTGTTATTAATAGTTTTTGAGCGATTGTGAATTGAGTGAGTGTCGTTGAATGAATGAATGAAGCACTGAGTGGTTTAGAACGAGATAAAAGTCAATTTCACGATGTAAAAACATTGAAATCATATCTGGGAGTGGCTAAGCAGAAATTCAAATGGTCTGCAAAGGCCGCAAATCACCCGAAAACTTGTTGAAGCAAAAGTAAACTTGATTTTCGACTTAAGTGAAAAGTGCCTTTACTTTTTTCAGGCGAAAAAAGGACTATCAAAGGGCAGACACAGAAAGAAGTATCCACGGTAATACCAGATTCCTGACCGTACTGAATGAACAGACATCATTTAATTCGTATCCAGGAAAATCAGAAAAATTACAAGGAAAATTGACAAGCAGTTCCCTATTTCCTAAAATAATTTATAATATATCTTATAACTATACAAATATCTGTGTGATAACAACCCGTATGATATTTTTTATGACATCACATAGTTATTTTTAGAACAATGATATAATGCGGTTATTTTTAGAAACGTGGATTTCAGTAAGAAACATCGACGAAAAAAAGACAAATAGAGGTTATAAGATAAATATAATACGTACTTAGTGTATTGTATGAAAAAAAAATATCTAACTCGGTTGTGAGAATTTATTATTGTCGAGGCTATGATCAATTCTCCCAACCTCGATAGATATCTTTTTTAATACAAAACACTAATTACGTATTATTTATATACCGCCTTTTATCATCCTGTCATCTACATTGACAGTCCGACGCGCTACCATTGTTCTAATAGAACCCAACACTTTAATAATTTCGAAACCAAGGCTACATATTCATGTACACCCTAGTCGAGGAACACATGATTTTGGCATGGTTGCTAAATCCAACGGACATATAAGTATAGATACAAAGACCGTCAAAAGGGTAAGGTCCAAGGTTGATGTCAAGGTGAAAAAATCTGAGGCTGACAAAGTAATGTTATGCTACAAAAAATTTAATTTGTCTAGGGGATACCGTTTCCTCATTTTGGAAAATAGTTATAAAATACAATCGTGTTCGTTGCTTTTATTTTTCTTACTCAATCATTCGGGACCTTGTTGAAGCTAATTAGCCTAGAATTAATTTTTCAAATGATTTGTTGGGCGAATTGAGAAAAATTGATACTTCTGTTTTTCATATCTCACATATATGAATAACGAATAAATAATATGTTAAGGGGAAACTATTCTCTAGTTTAGTAGATAAATGTATTATATCCTCTGGTGATCCAAATCCGACTACCTAAGATCCTTTGGCGTTACAAATCTGTGTTTTAATGAATAATTATTAAGTGTGTGCGTTATATTTCACTTAAACCATTTAAAGTAAATTGCTGATCAACTTGTTGACTTGAAGTTCATTTTGATGAGATTCCGACGATACAGGGGTTGCGGAAAAATAACCTTTTGCTATTCACGAAATAAAAAAATCAATTGATCTTACTCGAAAACAAAAGATCAGTCAATTTCTTTAATGAAAAAAATGAGACAAAATCTGAAAATTGTAGGACAGATTTTCTATAAGCATGTTATTTCTATGCAACGTTCATAAAGACGTCATTTAGATGTTTCTGCTTAAATATTGTCAGAAAGGGTGTATGAACGCAACCGGGTTGTAAGTTTTGTTGAATAATTTCTCTAGTAATATAGTGAGGTTATCAAATGAAATATACCGTACTTTCTCAGTAATTCATCGAAAAGCACCAAAGAAAACAACAACAACACTAGATTACATGTATTCTAAGTTTCCTAATTTTTCAAAGCCAATCTTCTGTTTCTCTTCATGACATCTTGTACATGACCAAGGGATTCCTTAAAAAGAAAACGTATAAGTGAAAAACCCATTCGATCTCAAATAGCTAAAGGCATTGGGCCCGTTTTACTAAACATCTTACGACAAAATTAATCGTAAGTCAAAATCAATTATCGTATTTGGTGTTTTAATTCATTGATGGATTCTGCCTTGCAATATCCCATTGAAATCGTCTTTAGAAGACGATTCCAATGAGATGTTACATGACAGAATTCCATATTTAGTGACTACTTTATAAGCACATTTAATTTTTGACTTACGCAAAAAATGATCGTAAGATGTTTAGTAAAACGGGGCCCTGGTCCCACTGCCAATCGGACACAAATCGTATGCTAAACGGACACAACGGAAGAGTGAAAATTCCATCCTTTCTCATACACTTAATGAAAACTGATAATATTGGCAAAAATACGAAAACAGAACGGAAAATATGGGACTTGTAAAGTATGTAGTAGGGATGTTGAGTTGATGTTCATCGGAAGCCTCACGGATAAGAGCGGATGACAGCTCAGAAGAGGTTACCGGGCTTAATTATGACGTATTCGAATACATTTACCAGAAAAAGCGGATACAGATTGGACGCATACGCAACGTATGCTAGGCGGAAACAAAACGATTACAACGCGGATCATTAAATTTTACGCAATGCATTCGCTTACATACTTAAATATTCGTGTTACTTCCTTTTTACATACTTTCCGTTAATTATTGATAATTCCGCCCTCTGTACTTTTAAATCCCAATGGGATTGGAGGTCTGAGGACGCCTTATGGATGGACTTGGGGAAAATATAACGGATGGTATTTTAAACAAATCGGCGTTTGTTCTTCGTAATGTTTCGCATTTACATCGTACATAGCGGAACGTTTTTCCGCTCTACAAATTTTGTCCAGCTAAAAACTCAATGCGCGGATGAAATCACAATGAACGGACGCTCGACGGAAAGAGCTAAATTATGCATTTAGCGAATGTACAGGGTAAGAAACAGACGCAAAACATAATTTCATATTTCAAATTTTCATTCGTTTTCATCACCAATACACACATTATTGCAGTGGAACCGAGTGTTAACTTTTTTGAAAGTGTTTAAGCCTGTATTTCTAATTCGAAAAAAATAGTAGGGGGTTCTATCATTAAAAGTAGATTTCACGGCACAGCGCACAAAATCTACAGGTAAAAACATGAAATTGGCCTTCTTTCCGATCAAAAGCATTCCAAGTTGCTCACTCAGCGCTCAAATCATTCATTCCAAACACTCACTGAAGCCATTCAGATACGCTCCAAATCACTAACAAGAGGACGAGAATGGGCCTAAACCGCTCACCCGAGTTTTATTAGTCCAGTGGATCTCATCCAAGAAATTTTCAGGCAAAGTTTCATTCACATTTGCCCAATTGTTGAAGAGATGTAATTCCAAATTTTACAGTGATAAAAGTCCCTGCCCACACATCCATTACGGAGGAGACTCAAAATAAGCCCCGCCCTGCCACGCCCATATTTATGGCCAAAAGAAAATTTTGCAAACAATTTTTGAAAGGGGTTGCCCAAGGAATATTTTGGTACAGTTTCATTGAAATCGGCCCAGTGGTTCAGGAATTCAGGAGGAGATGTCGTTCAAAGATTTCAGGCTCAAAATAAGCCCTGTCCTGTCAAGCCCATATTCATGGGCCAATCAAAATTTCGCAAACAATATTTGAGAATTCTCACCTAGGGAACATTCTGGTAAAATTTCATTGAAATCGGCCCAGTGGTTCAGGAGGAGATGTCGTTCAAAGATTTCGGGCTCAAAATAAGCCCCACTCAGCCACACCAAGATATATGGGCCAATCAAAATTTTGCGAACAAATCTTGAAAGAGTCACCCAAGGAACATTATGGTAAATTATCATTGAGATCGGCCCAGTGGTTCGGGAGGAGATTTCGGGCTAAAAATAAGCCCTACCCTGCCACGCCCATATTTTTGGGCCAATCAAAATTTCGCAAACAATTTTTGGTAAGGGTCACCAAAGGAACATTCTGGTAAAGCTTCGTTGAAATCGGCCCAGTGGTTCAGGAGGAGATGTCGTTAAAAGACTTCGGGCTCAAAATAAGCCCCGCCCTGCCACGCCCATATTTAAAAACGAATAAAAATTTCGCGAACAATGTTTGAAAAGGTCACCAAAGGAACATTCTGGTAAAATTTCATAGCAATAAGCCAAGTGGTTCAGGAGGAGATGTCGTTCAAAGATTTCGGGCTCAAAATAAGCCCCGCCCTGCCACGCACATATTTATGAACCAATAAAAAATTAGCGAACAATTTTTAAAGAGAGTCACCTAGGGAACATTCTGGCAAAATTTCATTGAAATCGACCAAGCGATTTAGGAGGAGAAGAAGTTTTAAGAAAGTTGACGACGCACGGCACACGACGGATGACGGAGTCAGGGTGATCCTTAAAGCTTCCCTTGAGCACGTTGTGACGATGTCTTACCCTTAATTTCTCCATATGTTTGTTGGCAAGCTCTTCCCTTTTCGACTTCCTTGCTATAGAGAATGTTGGGGCCTTCAGTAAAGTGTCAGCTATTGTTGTATCCATCTCCTATATACAGTAAAACCTGTGTTAAGCAACCACTAAGGGGACCACCAAAAACAGTCGTTTATGGGAATGGTCGCATAATACAAAATATCATGATAAATGTGAGTGTTCATTTTGATAGCTTTTATAGATTGTCGGTCAAGTCGGACTGAATCCTATGATGTTCGAACCCATTAGAATCGTCTCATTGAGACGATTCTAATGGGCTCTTACATCATAAGATTCAACAATAAAAAAAAGATTCGTTAAGAATGTCCTCTTTTTCAAAGATTTTGCTTACAGTGAATGGGCTTTTTACGGTGTTCACTTGATAGAATTGGTCGCTTAATAGACGTGGTCGCTCGAGCAAAATCGACTGTAGTATGAAGACGATAATCGTTTGTTTGAGTGTAAGATTGATTTATATTTCATTGAGTGAACAACACGAGTTACCTTTATATACCTTGGTTGAGTCCTGAGTGAAAAGAAACCCTTTTGTTCATGATATGAACGTTAAATCGATCTTACTGAAAAAAAAATATTTCGTTCAACAATGAGACAAAATATGGCAACATTTGGACAAATTTTCTTAAAGCCCATCATTTTGCACGCGATTCCTATGTAACGTCCATGATGAGAAATATTTTTCTCCGCTTACATAGCGTCAGAAAGGGTGAAATAGACGAAAGCGAGTTTTTGATAAAAAAAATAACTAGTTATCAAATGATTACTTGCCGTTTTTCTAGATAATCCAAAGTCTCAGTAAATCTAGCTCAAATTGATTACAGGTGGATGACCCCCCCGCACATACACTTGTAAGTACTACTCATGTATACATTGAACTACGAAGTCTTCAGAGGCTGTGCGTCATTGGGCCAATTCAGTATGTTTTGTAGGGGTGGAATACCTTAATAACTACCTTAAGGTAGTGGACCCGTAATAGTTCCACATCGTTTTGAAAGTCATGAACTTTAACAGTGATAACCGAGATTTCCTTATGATTTTTCATAGGAAACCTCGGTTAATATTGTGAAAGAACGCATGGTTCGAAAGAAAGCGCAAATATTACGCTTTCACTACCGTAATATCGATATGTCGCCTAGGTTCTTTGTTCTCTACGAAACTCTGGTTGTGAATAAGAAGATCGTCAATTGTGTATAGCACAATAAGTGTTGTTATTTCAGGATGGCAAGTAATCCGAATAGCAGTTTGAACTATTACCTCAGGTAACACATTATGGGTGTTTGTTTAAATGACGTTTTACGCCGCTTTCAACAATATTTCAGTTATATCGCGCGACTGGAGCACCTAATAATGGATTCCTGGTATTTCCCACATCAGTACTACCATGACTTCATTTCCTAGCCCCCAGCTGCTATCTTACATAGGTCTACGATTATCAACCCATTAGTGAGAAACAAATAGTCGGAAAGACTACAGTTAATAACATCGAGAAATTGACATTCATCTCGATCATAACCATTATAAATCGCTCACTCAGTGCTCCAATTATTCATTCTAGACACTCACTCAAACCATTCAAAAACGCTCAAACCCACGGAAAAAACATAGAATCAACAACATCGTTCAAAATAATTTTAGATAAAGAAAAATCGCGATTTCTCATACATAATTCAAATTATTAGCGTCTCATAGGTGCTTGAAGGAGTAAGAAGCCATATATACAACTTGTATGTATATTTTATTAAAGGGAGGTAATCAATATCGCAAATTTTGTTCACTCTGAACAAATTTTATTTCACTCAAACCTCGCTCCACACACTCATTCAATTTCATTCCTAAATCATTCCAAAATCATTCACATTGTCAATTTCACGATGTTGTTAACTGTATGTGCCACCGTCGGGGATCGAACCCTCTGTTCAAAGATCTCGTGTATGTATATGGGTGCCACTTTTACATCTTTCTTTCCATCTCAGCGTATTTCACTGGCTCTTTTCCTGCATTTTTTCCACTATCGGTGTTACGATTAATAGCATCGTACAATTGACAAATTGAAGGATTTTGGAAATATTTTTGAAGTATATGAAATGAGTTTGTGGAGTGTGTTTCGAATGAAATCTAATGGGGGTAAAACAATATCTCTAATTTTGTCCAATTTGGACGAAATTAGCGATGTTATTTTTACAGTTTCCTACCTCGTAAAATAGACAATTATCTCGATTAAAACCATTCTAAATCGCTCCATTCATTCATTCCAAACACTCATTCAAAAACGTCCAAAAATCACTTTGAAAGAAAATAGATAAACAACTACACTCAAAATAGATATAGCTATAAAATCGCGATTCTACTTGTATAATTGAAGATATACGCGTCTGATTCATTCTTAAAGAAATAGGAAACGATTTTTAGAACTTATACGCATATTTTATAAAAGGGAGGTAATAAATGTTGCTAATTTTGTTCATCCTGAACAAAATTAGCAACAATGAATTACCTCCCTTTAATTTCACTCAAAACTCACCCATCGCACTCATACAATTCCACTCCAAAATCATTCCAAAATCATTCATCTTATCATTTTCGCGAAATTGTTAACTGTACCTCCATTTAAAATATTCTGCGTACTTTCGAGTTTGTGTGTCTTCCCGGACCAATCTGACGCCTTTTCATCCATTCTCACCGAAAAGGAGATCGTGATAAATTTATTAATTTCCATTATTGCATAAAATTTATGTTTTGGGTCGTTAAAGGCACGCGTTAACGGACAAAATCCGGGCGTTAACGACAGAAAACGTGGATTAATCAGTAAATTCACGTGCCGTTAAAGCCCGGCTTTTTAATTTAAATATTCTCGGTCTGGGCCTGTACACTTTATCAGTTTCCTTGTCCAACATTATTATAGAGCATACCTAAAGACGTTGCTGTAAATCCCGCGTTAAATTGTGTGACGTTATAAATTTACCAAGCAACGTCGGTATAAACAAGATGGGCGATGTAATGCATGACGGCATATAAAAAGGTTTGTAACTGGTTTTATATCGTTTCTATGAAATTATTTTACTATTATCTATCTTTTTATGCAATAAAAGCGTCAATTCACGCTTTTTCTAGCGTAAACATTTGCAGAGACCCTCAAAATGCTTTAACGCCCTTGTGCTTCGCACTCGGGCGTTGAACCATTTTTCGGGTCTCTGCAAATATTAACGCAGTCAAAAACGAGAATTAACCCTATATTTAAAACTGCTCGTTTTGAACGATCTCGAATTGTTTCTAGATATATTGGAGCGCTTTTAAGTGACTAGGGTGTTTTGAATAAATGAATGAAGCGCGCTGGTCGAGCCATATGTCATGGTTTTCATCGAGGTGAATGTCTTTATCAGGATGTTTCTAACTGTAATATCAGAATCCTCGTGGGAAATAGATAAATTGTACAATTACAATATAGCCAAGAGAGTTATGATGACGTAATTTTTTATATACCTGTATTACGTTAATAACTTCGTCAGACACTCCGACAGATGAACGTAGAAATGACGTCACGTCCCCTAGAGCTCTGATTGCTTCTTCCAAGACCCCTATAGATTAAAAGAAATATGTAAGAAATATATATGTAATTATTTAAAAGTTATCAAGCACTTTAGAGAAATAATGGAAGATCAAGAATTACATATCGTATTTAGGGTCTTATAAAACGTTAAATGTACGGAGTGGTTAGTGTCAGGAGTGGTTATAGAATTCCTGCTTCGATGATTTTCTTGTGTATTACAAGTAAATAGTAGTTCTACCCGATGATCTGTATATGTTGCATAGTTTTGTATCACAGAAAGGTTTGTTTATCTCGCATTACAGTTAACAACATCGTAAAATAGACAATCTGAATAATTTTGAAATAGTTTTGGAATGAATTTGAATGAGTGTGTGGAGCGAGTTTTGAGTTAATTTATTGGGCGGTAATCACGTATCGCGAATTTTGTTCAGGAAGAACAAAATTTGCGATACTCATTACCTCCCTTTAAAAAGATATGCATTCAAGTTTTATAAATAGCTTCCTACATCTTCAAGAACCAACCAGGCGCTTACAATTTCAATTATGTCAGTGAAATCGCGATTTTTTTCTATATAAATATATATTTTGAATGTAATTGTTTATTGTATCTTTTAAGTCATTTTGGAGCGTTTATAATAGATTTGAGTGAGTGTTTGGAATGAATGAATGAGCGCTGAGATTGATATAGGACGGTTTTGATTGAGATGAATGTCACGAGATACAGTTAATTACATCGTGAAATTGACATTTAACTCAATCAAAATCATTCTAAATCAATCACTCAGCGCTCCATTCATTCATTCCAGACACTCACTCAAACCATTCAAAAACGCTCCAAACTCACTGATAAACATATAACAACAACTACGTTCAAAATAAAAATAGCTGGGGAAAAAATCGGGATTTCACTTTTTTAATTGAAATTGTAAGCGTTTGATAGGTTCTTGAAGAAATAAGGAGCTTTCTATAGAACTTGTATGCATATTTTATTAAAGAGAGGTAATCGATATTGCAAATTTTGTTCATCCCGAACAAAATTTGAAATACCGGATTACCTCCCATTAAATTCACTCAAAAGTCGCTCCACACATTCATTCAATTTCATTCGTAAATCATTCCATAATCATTCACTTTGTCAATTTCATGATGTTGTTAACTGTACATGTATGTGCGAATACCAGTCAGCAAATTGCATGAGATACAGCTAAGAACATCGTGAAATTGACAAGATGATTATGTTATTTAATTGGTCGGAATCTGAATGACATTAAAGGGGTTTTATACAATAAGACTAATTTTATGCACGATGAACAAAATAAGCGATATTTTTACCCAAATTTAATACATGTAGTATATATAGGCTGCAAATTCTTTACATAACACTCTATATCTAAAGGAACCGATCTGACGCTTACAATAACGAGAAAATTTAGGGAAATCGTTGATTTTTTTTTTCTAATGATTTGAATCAAGCCGTTGATTTTTTTGTTTGTGTGTGTTTGTCAGCGATTTTGAAGGGTTTGAAATAGTGTTTAGAATGAATGAATGGAGCGCTGAAGGAGCAATCTTGAATGGTTTTGATCTGAATGAATGTAAATTACACGACGTTCCTAACTGAACTAGATACATTTGTGACAAAGTAATTTTTTTACTAGAACCTATACGTAAGAAAGGTTGGAAAAATGCAACTCACCTATTCGTTCTCTCAATCGTCTAATTTCTCTCTCCAAAGTGTCTATAGAACGTTCAAGTCTTCTGACGTCATCGCGTAAATTACTCGCGCTGTTACGCTTATCGCGGGCTGAATCACGACAAGAGTCAGCACGCTTGCTGCAGTCAATAGCGTCGTGTATATTCACCCCACCAATGATTGCACCTGCAGCAGATCCTGCTAAAAGGCTTAGGCCACCTGGTAAAGAAAAACAATTAAAGTATCTTAAGATAGTGTGAACATTTTGGTCGCTTGAGAATGCTTTTACAGAAAATGTATATTTAACCTGTACAACCTTTTCCGAGGTATTAAAGTTTAGGAAGCTCTATTTGTACATATAATCTATCTATTGAAATGCGTAAGTCCAATTCAAGTAATAGTGACCAAAATGTTTAACGCAGTTACATGTTAATTTTCATGTTGGATTTAAAGCAATAATTGAAATTACATCTTCATTTTATCAATCAGTGGTACATGTAAAATTTGTATAGCAAGATCAGATCTAATTGCTATGTTAGCATTATTGCATTATTGAAGACCGTGGGTGTAAAAACGACCCTTTGCTGTTAAATCAACGACATCCCTGTTTTGCTTTCACAGTCGTTTTGGATGCGATAGATAGGGTTTATGGAACATGAACTGATATTCTTTTATTTACCTCATATTACTTTTGCATGTCTACCATTCTATCTTTCTGTGAACTTTTATTTTCGACAGATTAATCGAATTAAAAAATCATAAAACAAAAATAAAGAGAACGTCGCTGAGTATTTCATTGATCATGTCTAATTCTATAGTAACGAGGTTTTGTAATAAAACCAGTTTCAGCTATTAACATCGTAAAATTGACATTCGCCTCAATCAAAACCATTTTAAATCGATCGCTCCATTCATTCATTCCAAACACTCACTCAAACCATTCAAAAGCGCTCAAACCAATTGAAAAATATAGAATCAACAAGGTCATTCAAAATAAATTTGGACAGAGAAAAATCGCGATTTCACTGACATAATTCATATGTAAGCGTCAAATAGGTTCTTGAAGAAATGGGAAGCTATCTATAGAACTAGTATGTATATGTATTATTAAAGGGAGGTTATCATCCTGAACAAAATTTGCGATATTGGATTACCTCCATTAAATTCACTCAAACTCGCTTCATCCACTCATTCCATTTTATTCCAAAATCATTATAAGTTATAAGTTTCAAAAATTCCTATTGATTTAATTGTATCCATGTCCAATATTATTCGTACATTCTGACTGGCTTAAAATTGGTTTCATTACTCAAAGGAACAACTTTGAATGAGCAGCTATTATGTAAGCCTCCGGGAGAAGAATTCCAATTTAAAAGTCTATCTTATTCTGGACAAATCTTTACGTTCTTTTGCTTCATAATTTTAAACTGTACATGTAAAATATGTAGAAATAATTTATTTATTCCATGGAGGTATGAAACTAAAACAAGGGGACAATGGTGGTCCTATATCGCTCACCTTTGTCTCTTTGACTCCTCCCTTAGCAAAATTAAATGCTTTAAAGATCATTAAATGACCATTACATTTTTTTTCAAAGAAAGACATTATTCTATTCCTATGATCCCTGCATAAGTTTCTAGCCTTTTCTAAACAAGGTTCGTGTGACCTGGCCGACATTCTGACCAAGTTTCATGACTATTGAATCAAATTTGAGGCCTCTGGAGACATAGATTGTCAGGCTCCTTTCCCCATGATATGGCATTGATCCTTCCCATTTTCAAAAGGGTTCATCTCGGACACTTGGCCAACATTCTGGAAGATTGGGCAACATTTGTGGCCTCTGGAGTGTTTACAATAAGATTGTCATTAAGACCCATTTTCCCGCGATATTGCATTGATACTTCCCGTTTTCTATATGATTCATCTTTGTGACCTAACTTTTATTCTGATTTAGTTTCGTGACGATTGAATTATATTCATGGCTTCTATAAAGTGTAAACAATAAAATTGCCATAAAGGCCCCTTTCCCTTGATATGGCATGGATCTTTCCCATTTTCAATAGGATTCATCCTTGTGTCCTGCCCTAGCATTCCGATCAAGTTTCATAAAGATTGGACCACATTTCGTGGCCGCTAGTGTGTAAACAAGAAAAATGTAATTAAGGTACCTTTTCTCGTTTAATGGCATGGATCCTTCTCATTTTCATTAGGGTTCGTCCTTGTGACTTTGCCAACATTCTGACCAGGTTTCATGCCATATTTGTGGCCTCTAGAGTGTTAACAAGAAAATTGTCATTAAGGCTCCTTTTCCCGTCATATGTCATGGGTCCTTCCCATTTTCAAAAGGGTTAATCCTTTTGACAAGACCAACATTCTGATTAGGTCTCATGAAAAGTGGGCCATATTTGTGGCCCCTAGAGTGTTAACAACAAAAAAGTCATTAAGGCCCCTTTTCCCATGATATGGCATGGATCTTTCCCATTTTCACTAGAGATCATCCTTGTGACCTGGCCAACACTCTGACCAAGTTTCATTAAGATTGGGCCATATTTGTGGCCTCCAGAGTGTAAGCAAGAAAACTAATTTATGTACCTTTTCCCGTGATATAGCACGGATCCTTCCCATTTTCACTAGGGATCATCCTTGTGACCTGGCCAACACTCTGACCAAATTTCATAAAGGTTGGGCCATACCTGTTGCCTATAGAGTGTTAACACTAAGATTGTTGACGCCGGACGACGGACGACAGACGACACACGATGCACGACACACCACACACGACGGCCGACGGACATTCAATGATCACAAAAGCTTACCTTGAGCACAATATGCTCAGGTGAGCCAAAAACATGATCACACTCACGTATGAAACTGCTTCGCGTATTCATGATTTGTGATATGGAATTTGTTCCGTGTCCCCATGAAATGAAGAAAGAATCTCTTCATGAAAAATAAGTGCATTTACCTGTCAAGGGCGCAAAAACAGCCCCAACTGCAACTGACACAATCGTGCCTAATAACCCTTTTTTCGCCTTTTCTTCTTCCATTTCCTTCAGGTCGTCGGCACGATTACTTAACTCTCTTGCAGCTTTATCGAAATCATCTGCATCACTTTCGTTTCGATCAATTGTCTCTTTATGTCGTCGAATTTCTGCTCGCTTAGTATCAACCTGTCCTTTCTTAGAAGCCTGCTCTGCTTCATGCTTTTTAACCTGTCCTCGACAGTTCTCAATCTGTGAATGAACCTTGGTCTGTAATTCTAATATATCCATCCTTGATGCTATAAAACACGTTTTTGTCTTTGTGAGGACATTTTGCAGAGCCTGTACATTTACGTCTTTCGGGTTGGCAGCTTGTTTTACTAGTTCGTTCTGAATATTTAGCTTTTCAGAGTTCTCTTTGAATGACTTACTGAATGTATCTGCACATTGAACAGCGTCATCAATAATATCTGAAAGGTCTCTTTGAATATGTGTGTCTATTGTAAGACGAGCAGAGAGTGCACGAAGTTTATCTGGTAAACCGGGGAGAGACTGAAATTGAAAATGTGATTTATTATAATTAGACTGATAAAATCAAGAAATGTTAAAGTCCTTTTGTGTTTGAGTGTCTTAACGTACCATTTAGACACTTAATAATCCAAAGCAGTCAATACAATAGTGGAATCAACTGATAGAACTGAATGAAACGATGATTGACTTAAATAAAAAACGAAGTGTTTTTAAACATTCATTTCAGAGAGTTTTTGAGTGATTGGAATGATTGAATCGCTAATTGATCGATTTACAAAGTTTTTGATCGAAGTGAATGAATATCTCGTGATGATGCTGATGGTCAATTAGTAAAATCGCTAAATTGACTGTCATTCCGATTAAAAACTATTCTTTATCGATCACTCAGCGCCCCATTCATTCATTCCGAACACTTGACCAAACCACTAAAAAACGCTCCAAAATCAATGAAATTGATAACATAAACAACTACATTAAAAGTAAAAACCGGTAGACAAAATCAAAGAATTCACTATCATTATTGAATTTTGTAAGCGTATAATTGGTTTGTGAAGACATATAAAGCTAGCTATTCGTTTAACATGTAAGCATATTCTATCAAAGGGAGGTAACACAAATAGCAGGATGAACAAAATTAGCGAAGTTGGACTACTTCCCTAAAATTTCAACCAAGACCCGCTCCCAAACGTCCTTCAATTCCATTCCAAGAGCATTCAACTGGTCTATTACACGATGTTGTTAACTGTTAGATCAATAATTATAAAATGACCTACGTCGTGGAAGTGAAATAAGCCCGTTGAATATTTTTGATATTACACGGGTGTTATTATACTAGTGGAATAACTAAGCAAATGAACTCAGAGCGAATAGCAACGCTATATTATAACCGCTAAAACGTCATAATATACTTAGTTTCAAAAGAAAGTGTGCACTTTTAAATTTGCAATATCTCTGAAATTATGCAATCTATCGTCATGAAATATCGCATGACTATCCCCAAGAGTATGTGCAAATGATATTTGAAAACAAAAATCACGCAATGAGCAAAGATTTTCTGCTAAATTAAGACATTTGATTTTGCATGTTTTGCATGTGCAACACGTGTTAGACGGATCATTGGTCTGAAAATGCATTTAATTCAATCTCTGCGAATTTCCTAAGCATAAAATCACATCTTCAATACAATTGTGCATGATGCTGCAGTGTAGTTCGGCTACAAATAAACGTCGTTGAATGAAATCGAACCTTGTCAGATTTAGAACGTCATTAAAATTGATTGAGCATTCATGTTCCAATAGAAACCGAGACCATCATTTTGTAAGCTCTTTAATAAGCAAACCGAGATGTCATAGAAGGCCATGGCACCATACAACGATAAGTTACTGGCCTAACAACGTAGCAATGTCAAAAGTTTACGTACACGTCACGTCTGTATAAAAATTAATACTTTTGCTTGGGAAATGGCTTGGAATGGCTTCTTAAACTCTTTAGGGCAACATCAACACATAGCTCTTACCAAAGAAAAGTTGTTAGGAGGTCAAATCTCAAAAATTTTAGTTCTGCCTGCGCGTATGCAGCATGCGATACTTTATCCAAATCTGATTTAACTTCTAATTTCAAAATGCATTGACTTAAGTATGGTATCAATTTTACTCCATAATTTTCCTCCAACTTTGTAAAAATTTAGATAAATGCAAAAAGCGAAAGTGCACACTTTCTTATGGAACTCAGTATATGTATATTGTGACGTCAGTTTTAAACGGCGTTATAAGATGCGCGGAAGATTGAAACTTTGAATTTCAAGATTTTTGACGATTTTTCGCAAAAAATCGGGTCATATTAAAAATAGAATATAAAATTGGTGCTCATAGAATACAGAATTTATTAAACTCGTCATCTAAAACAGATAAAAACTTGGCGCAGTCTCGTCTTTATCTGTTTATCGATGACTCGTTTAATAAATTCGGTATTCCATGACCACTCATTCAACATCCTCTATATTTTCCATTTCGTGAACAGGAAAGGCTATATTTTCACTTCGTCATTTGTGAAAATATTGATTTCATGAAAGATATATCGATATTTTACTGCAACGATGAATTATCCTCTATATACTTACAACAGCCATATTACGAGGTGAGATGATCTTCTGTCGGACTGCAACTGAAAATGAAACAAGATAAATTCCATTTATTAGACAGAGCACTTGAATGCATCTTGTCGAATGTATGGAGAATATCAAACACCGCAAGTACTCTTAACATGACATCATGTCAGTACACCTTCCAAAAGAATATAACGGGGCTCCAATTACACACAGAAAAAAAGGGAGAATCTGTAATCTTTGTAATCTTTCAAAATCATACACGATTTTTGATTGTTGGGCGATTAAAATGTAAGCAAATAATGCATGCACATTATGCATACGGTTTGGTTAACATACAATACGTCCTTCTTCTTTGATGTGATCGGAAGTATAGTAAAAAGAAGTTCTTTTAACTACAGTTAAGTACATCGTGAAATTGACAAGCTGAATAATTTTGGAATGGTTTAGGAATGAAATTGAATGAGTGTGTGGAGCGAGTTTTGAGTGAAATTAATGGGAGGTAATCCAATATCGCAAATTTTGTTCAGGATGAACAAAATTACCGATATTAATTACCTCTCTTTAAAAATTTTGCATATATGTTCTATAAATAGCTTCCTGTTTCTTCGAGATCTAATCAGACGCTTACATTTTCAATTAATTCGGTGTAATCCCGATTTGTTTTCCAATACATTGCCATTTTGAACGAAGTTGTTGTTATATGTCTTTCAGTGAGTTTGGAGCGTTTTTGAATGGTTTGAGTGAGTGTTTGGAATGAATGAATGGAGCGCTGAGTGAGCGATTTAGAATGGTTTTGATTGAGATGAATTTCAATTTCACGATGTAACTAACTGTAATAGTATAGATCAAATAGCAAACTTAACCTGGTAGCATACTCTTATCGGTCCCTACTATTCGATTTTCCAACGACATTTCAGTCACAAGATTGGTGGCAATTTTCAAAGTTACAGTTAACATTATCGTGAAATTGATAAGGTGAATGATTTTGGAATGATTAAGGAATGAAATTGAATGAGTGAGTGGAGCGAGTTTTGAGTGAATTTAATGGGAGGCAATCCATTATCGAAAATTTTGTTCAGGATGAACAAAATTTGCGATATGTATTACCTCCCTTTAATAAAATATGCATAGAAGTAGTTCTTTAAATATGTTCCTATTTCTTCAAGAACCAATCAGACGTTTTTAATTTTTATTATATCAGTGAAATCGCGATTTTGTTCTTGTTTTATTAATTTTGAAGGTAGTTGTAGGTCTTATATTTTTTAGTCATTTTGAGCGTTTTTGAACGGTTTGCGTGAGTGTTTGGAATGATTGAATGGAGCGCTGAGCGATTAAGAATGACTTTGATCGAGATGAATGTCAATTTCACGATGTAACTAACTGTATTAATACATTTAGCAAATAAACTCTATGGTTTGATATTATTACCTTATATTATTACCTTAAGGAACAAAAATGTTATGAAACATTTGCCTGTGATAGTAAAGGGTTTTGGTCTTGGAATAATGACAACACTTTACTATGAACTCTGGCAACAAAGTTGATGTTTCACATACTATCATGTCATATTATGTTTTGTTCTTTTACTTTCGTAAGTCGACAGAATGAGTAATAGATTTACGGAAAATTGTAGCCCTAACAACATTTATATGTAACCATTCGTTCGAAAAGGGACACTGGATTATGCATAAAGTATCTCCAGTGTGTGCGGTCTTCGCAGGCTGACCATGGTAGAGACCTTTTGTTGGAGGAAGTTTTTACTAGATTGGTCATTCTACCTTAATTCCTATACGAACCAGGCTGATTACACTTTCCGGCTATGAACTCCGACAACGAAGTTGACGTTTCACACACTCTCATGTCAAATTATGTTTTGTTCTTTTACTTTCGTAAGGCGACGGGATTAGTAATAGATTTACGGAAAATTGTAGCCTTAACAACATTTATATGTAGCCATTCGTTCGAAAAGGAACACCGGGTAATGCGAAAAGTATCGACCTCGGTCAGTCTGCGCGTCCTTCGCAGGCTGACCATGGTAGAGACCTTTTGTTGAAGGAAGTTTTCACTAGATTGGTCATTCTACCAAAGTAGAATCATTCTACCTTCCTTTACGAACCAGGCGGTTTATTGTAATACGACGCGGATCCATGCATTAGTGTGATTCGAATTTTAGTTTCATACCACGATAATACTGGCATATACTCGCTTCATGTCTTACAATTTGATATCATGAAGCAAAGAACGTTAGATTCAAAAAGAAAGAAAACATCTTCTTACGGGACTACTTTTTCGAAAGCTTACAAAATAGCTGTCTTCTCTATACTTTGCAATAATCTTCCTCTCTAATTCTATACAAATAAATACAACCAACTCATTTTCTATTCTTTATTGGTGACGGCGACAAACGTCGAATATACAGCAATGGAGTGAAACAGATCCAATGTAACAACAACATTATCAATAAGGTCCCGCGTCATAGAAAGGAACGCGACGTCCAGCCGTAAAAACAGAGAAGATGGCTCTGAAAAAAAAGCTGTATCCCAAAACAATTCAGCGCCCTCCTCAGCGGTATGCGTGGGACTTCACATAGCCAAATTAGATCAAACTAATGGACGTTTACGTAACTATTGACGTGCTCGCTAGAACTGATTTACTATTTCAATCTCTACCCCTCTACTAATTCACAATGCTTTCTGATTGGTCCAGTAAAACAAAACAATTACATAACAATATACCTATTGCCGAGGCGTAACAAGAAGACAGCTCTTTTCCGCTAAACTACCGTAACGCGGAAAAGTTCAAGTCTTCTCTATACTTTGCAATAATCTTCCTCTCTAATTCTATACAAATAAATACAACCAACTCATTTTCTATTCTTTATTGGTGACGGCGACACACGTCGAATAGAACCTTATAAAAGATAGAGAGGCCTAAAAACAAATTACATTCCCAGACTTTTCGTAACCTCTAAACGTTTATCCAACGAATCTGCAATGTACATATCTTTAGCGCTATCGGTCCTCCACCTACCGTGTCTCTTGAGACAACGATCGTTTATATTATTATTAGCTGCGGCGGTTGCGCCCCCCGCTCTAAGGGAGTGAACTCCTATATTCAATGTGGAATCAATACTTGAAAATAGACTTTTAACAAATTCTCTTACTCGGGTGTAACTTAATTTTCTATCCTTCTTTATAAGCTTACACGAATGCTTAGATCGATTTACAGCTTTGAAAAGAAACGAATCCGATGTAACAGTGAGCCCTGCTATACTCATATATCGTATGAGCATAGCGACCGGACAAGCTGATGTATTGCCATTACCCACTGCGACCTCCGAGCCGTATCTATACTGATCAGTCTTACTCTTTACAATCCTTATCTCAACATAGTTTTCCCCTATAGACAGATCCCTACATCTGATGCTACTAACTTCATCGTATCTTAGAAAAGCGGCATAACAAAGAGTAATCATACATAAATTTCTAACAATCAGTAAATCGCTGGAATGTCTGTACATATCGCACAATTGTACAAGATGTTCTGTTTCTAAAATGTCTTTCTTTTTAACAGGATTTTTGATGGACCTTTTCGCTGACTCCAGAATGTTTTTCACAAATGAATTATCCGTTGGGTCGTCGTAATTATTTATCTGGTGAATCCATTTTAATCCGCAAAATGCACTTACAACTGCACTATAACACTGCTTAGAACTTAGCACTTCTGATAAATACAATGCTACTATGATCAAATTAGCAGGAAGATTTTTGTAATTGTACTCACTACAGAACTTGCACCAAGCCTTGAATGCGTAGAAGTATTTTGATGAAGTTGATGAACTTTTACTCGATAGTATATTAGAACATAATCTCGCTAGAATACCCTCGTCAAAATGAGCGCCTGCGCCTGTCAATTGTCTCTCTACATTGTCTCTCAAGCCGACATCTGAAATAATACATCTATAATAAGCATTTGATTTACACACCCTTCTTACAGAATTCAGTCCCCGTTTTGTTTATATCGATCTTCAATGCCAATATATCAAATTTCAATTCTGATTGTGCGAAAATGCCGTTTTGCACGGATCCTCTCATGACAACGTCAACTCGGCCTAGATTTAAATGAGCCGAAATGAAAGATTTGAAATCATTTTCTCGGTTGCAGATTAGCGGCCAAAATGGGGCTGATTTCCACGAAGGAACAATCAAAGTACCTCTTGCATTTTCCGTAATGAACTTATTGATAACTCTTGGAACCAGCTTCGGTGGTGGTACGCACCAATTATTATCGCCTGACCAACTTTGACTCAAAGCGTCTATTGCTTCGCAGCCTGGTAACCACCATTTACTGTTGAACCTTTTGCATTTTGTGTTCAGATTTGATGCAAATCTATCAATAGTAAATGGCCCCCAACACTCATTTAATAACCCAAATACACGACTGCTTATTTTCCAATTATCATTATCAATCGTGCGACTCATCTTATCGGCCAAAATATTATCTTTCCTACTTATCCAATGCGGAACTATCTTTGTGCCTAAAACGTCACATAACGACTTTATTTGAACGTATTTTTCATGCAATTTCACATTCTTACTGCCCCTCTGCAATATTCGTACAACGTTTGAATTGTCGCAGTACAAACCTAGCGATTTTCCTGTTATTGTGCTCTCATTACTTCTCAGGACTCTTTCCACTGAACACAATTCTCTCCAAGTCGAACTCATTGACTGTTCGGTCTCAGACCACAAACCACACATTTCCGTGCCTTCAACTAAGGCGCCCGCACAGAGGGCAACATAACCGCCGTACCCAGAGGCGGAAGCATCAGAAAAACAATTCAAATCACAACTCACCTTACTGTTCAAACTCGTCCCTATCGCATTCAGGGATTCAACATTCGATTGCCAGAATTTCAATTCATTCTCAACCTCCTTTTGAACATATATGTCCGATTCCCAGCTCAAACGCATATCAATAGACTTATAATAACTTCTAGTATTTGCGAATGCCAAATCGCCTACTGCATATCTCAAAGAAATTATTTGTCCCACCAAACTAGCTAGAAAACGGGCTTTAACTATTCTCAGACTTTTTGTTTCTAATTCGAAGAAAAATGAACGCAGTGCCAATAAAACACGATTTATTCTTGCTTGCGTTACATGTAACGTGTTATTGACCATGTCCCAACGGTAACCTAGCCAATCTACCTCCAATGATGGATCCCAATTACATTTGCTCTCAGCGATCAAAAATCCCAGCTTAAGAAACAACTGTTTCACTTCTCTACTAGAGCTTTCTGCCTTACCTTTATCTTGATCTCCGCCTAGTCCATCGTCCAGAAAAATAACTATTTTATGTCCTTGACCTCTTAAGTAAGCGACTGGAACTTTCATCATCTTCGTGAAAATATGAGCTGCAGTACTAATTCCGAATGGCAATACATTATGAACATAATAAAGCTTATTTCCATTACCGTCTGTCCAACTGAAGCCAAGGTATGTTCGATGCTCAGGGTTAATTTCGATATGATGGTAAGCCGATTTTAAATCGAAAGAAAACAAATACTCCGAGCTATGAAATAACTCCTTAGCTACGCCCAAGTCCTCGTACTGAAATCTAAACTTAACGAGGTGTGGATTTATTAATCTACAATCTTGTACTAGTCTCAATTTTCCTGATTTACCGTGAGCGACAGTTAATGGGTTAATAACGTATGGTTTCTCGTTAACTCTACTTATGCAGTTCAAATCAAGCAGACGACAAATTTCCTTGTTCACGAAATCGCTATTTTGTCGTGCCGATAAATTATTTCTAGCCTCTAATTTTTCTGGAAAGCATTTCATTGGCAACTTATAACCATTCTTTATCAATCCTAGCATGTATTCGCTAGCCCCTATATCTTCCCATACCTTTATTCTTTCTTTCAAACGACCATAAGGCGACTCGCTTAAAACCGAGCTGCTCTCAATGTGACATGGAAAACCCGATACTGTGCTATTTTTAGAAACAGTATTAATACATGTGCTATTACAAGGAGCGTTATTTTCAAGCAAAGAAACACTACTTATCTTTTCACCGCTCTTCTCCCTGATGAATTGCCGGCATTCGGATTTCCAGTGCCCTGGCCTTCCACACTCAAAACATAATCCGGGTTTCCTCCCTTGACCTATAACGGGCTGAATGGATGAGCCCGCGGCGGTGGCGGTTTGCTGTGCAGCCTGAGATGGGTATAAACTGTAAGGTCTAAATCGTCTCGTTTTCTTCATTTTGCGAGAAGCTCGTGCTTCGGCCCTGACCATTTTCTTCTCATCCTCTGAATCGGAGGCTAGTGGATGTGCTTGGTATTCTTTGGCGACGGACCATCCAAGCTCAGACGAGTCTGCCAACTTAATAACCTTTTGGCGATGATGAATAAGATTCATACCTTCGGCTAAACTCTGAGAAACGACGTCTTCTTTTCCAGCCCTCATTCCTTGCTCTGCTTCCTTAAGCTTACTCTCGACTTGGCAGTTAAACTTAAACTGGTCCTCGCAGCTTTTTCTTTTAAAGGAATAGCCCGAAACCCCAATGACCGACTCGGCTACAGTTTTTTGGCTACTGGATAATCTTTCCTCAAATGTTTGCAGTCTGTTGGAAATTAAACTATCTAAACGAGAAAGTAACTCATTATGGTCCGACGAATTCCCACCAGAACGCGAATTTCTTCCCGGCGACTCCATGCTCGTAACTATTGACGTGCTCGCTAGAACTGATTTACTATTTCAATCTCTACCCCTCTACTAATTCACAATGCTTTCTGATTGGTCCAGTAAAACAAAACAATTACATAACAATATACCTATTGCCGAGGCGTAACAAGAAGACAGCTCTTTTCCGCTAAACTACCGTAACGCGGAAAAGTTCAAGTGTACTCCAAATCATTTTCATTAATACAGCCAGGAATACAGCCAATTTTTCAGCCCATGAATCAAAATGCACATAATGGTGGAATCATCTAAAATTGAATTATTACATCGTGAAATTCCCACTCATCTCGATCAAACCCATTCTTACCTCTCTCTCTCTCAGCACTCCAATAATTCATCCGGAACACACGCAAAAACGAGCCGCTACAGTCCAAAACACTACGAACTTGTCCAAAATGATCAACATTTTATTAATATCGATCAAACAATTGTATGACTATATTGACTGATGTTGATTTTTTACAGTTGAAAAACATCGTAGAATTGACAAGATGAATGATTTTGGAATGAAATTGAATGAGAGTGTGGAGCGAGTTTTGAGTGAAATTAAAGGGAGGTAATCATGATGAACAAAATTAGCTATATTCATTACCTCCCTTTAATAAACATGCATAAAGGTTCAGTCAATTGCTTCCAATTTCTTCAAGAACCAATCAGACGTTTACAATTTCAATTATGTCAGTGAAATCGCGGTTATTTTCCGTTTATATTTATTTTGAATGTAGCTGTTGATTGTATACTTTTTAGTCATTTGGAGCGTTTGTGATCGATTTGAATGAATGTTAAGAATGTGTGAATGGAGCGCTGAGGGAGTGATTTAGAATGATTTTGATTGATATGAATGTCAATTATACGATGTTTTTAACTGTAGCGTCTACTCAGAAAATACTTTTATTTGTATTAAGGGGATATAAGAATAATCGCTTATTTTGATTATGTTTTACCTCCGATGAATTTCACTCAAAACTCACTCATCACACTCATTCAGTTGCATTCCAATATCATTCAAAATTCAGGCAACTAGTGGTCAGTTTCAAGATGTTACTGTTTCCGATTACATCGGTATCCTTAAAATTTTGTAACTCTCTTAACAATAGGCTTAAAAATGTCTAATTGATAGACAATTTTGATTTGATCGATCCATTTTGGGTGACGTACATTTATGTCGATCGCAAATATATTCCTGCATCTTTCAATCCTCACAACCTATTTTTTTCATATTTGTAATCAAATGGGGATAAAATGTTGAATAAAAAATTCCTACAATTCCTATATAAAGTTGACAACATTGTAAAATTGACGTGGTGAATGATTTTGGAATGAGCTTGGAATGAATTTGAATGATTGTGTGGAGCGAGTTTAGAGTGAAATTTGAGGGAGATGATCCGACACCGCTAATTTTGCTCAGGATGAACAGATTTAGCGATATGAATTACCTCACTTCTATAAAACATGCATACACATTCTATAAATAGCTTCCTATTTCTTCAAGAACTTACCAGACACTTACAATTGCAATTATGTTAGTAAAATCTCGATTTTTTTCTATCTTTATTTATTTTGAATGTATTTGTCAATTATATCTTTTAGGTAATTTTGGAGCGTTTTCGAACGATATGAGTGAGTGTTTGGAATGAATGAACGAAATCGTTCCAAAATGATTCACCATGTCAATCTTACGATGTTTTTAACTGTACTAATATAGAACATTTCGTAAGTTTTTGTTAAAGAGACTTAATAGAATATTGCTTATTTCGTTCACGACGAACAAAATTAGCGAAATTTTATTACTTCCCTTTTGTACCATTAAAACCAAATGTATTCCACTCATTCAATTCAATTAAAAAATTATTCAAATATCATCCACCATGTCTATATCAGCATGTTTTTAACTGTATTCTAAATGAATAGGTTGACCGCTAAGAATGTACCTGATGGTCTAAGGTTTATTCAAGTTACACAGTCATGCACAGTATCTCGCATTTCGGTCAAGACCTAACATTGACCTATGTCGTTAAATAAGACTAGTGAATTAAGATCGCGAGCGCTTTGACATGATACAACGCTTTGCACATGCACGTCACAACATAGGGTTTCACTGTGAAATAAAGAATTTAGACAGGCTTTACTTTATTTGGACCCTGGTTCAATCGCATATCAAATTGGCGGATTCGGGTCAGCATACATGTATACGTTTAGCGTTAATTGAATTTTCGCCGCAAGTGGAATTATAAACGATCGCAAACCTACCCCTGATTCAGACCCAATCCAAAAGATCCGCAAAGTATTTGATATCAAAAGTTTATTTCCAAACTCTCTCACAATGCAAACTGTGTTGACATACGAAAACGAAAGAACGTTTCGGGAAAACCAGTTTATACTATAGTGCGCCGTCGATTAATTTATACGAAGATCACCCAGAAGTCTAATTACGGAAAACATATACACATTCATTTCCTCTACGAGAGCACATTTTCACCCATACAGTTGGTATCGTCGTGAAATTCAGATTCACCTCCATCAAAACATTTCACATCGCTCGCTCATTGCTTTCATTGCTTTCATTCATTCATTCATTCATTCATTCATTCATTCATTCATTCATTCATTCATTCATTTAAAACCGTCAAAAATAATTCCAAAACATCCAAAAAACACTTCGAAATCCTTTACGATTTTTGGCTTGTGTGGGTTTTTAGTTACTTAATCGACAGTAAAGACAATAAAAGACAAATGCATAAAAATTGTAAAATAGATAGGTAATAAAATATCGCTTATTTCTTTCAATTTGACAATTTTTGTTTGAAAGTTATTGGGTTACCTCCCTTTTATTTCATGCAAAATCCGCTTCTCACAATCATTTCAAATAATTTGGAAATCATTCCAAAATCATATATAGGTGTATTTTCAAAACTGAGCTCGGGAATGTATATATATGTATATAAAAAAATTGATTTCACGGCTCACCGCGAAAAATCTACTTATATAGGTAGATTTTGTGTTGAGCCGTAAAATCTATATGTGACCCGTCACGCAAAAAGGGACCATCTAGGAACTCATTGAAATGAATATTTGAAAAAGAGATTTGGCCCGGCATTTGTCAACCAGAGGTCGCATTTCAAAAATTCTTTCACTGGAAGGTAGATTAATCATTTTAGATTCAGAACATTAGCACAGTGCAAAAAGTTTCGTCCCCTGTCAGTCCGGAGACAAAAAGTCATAGGATGAGTGTCGCCGTCGGGGATCGAATATGTGATCGTTAGATTTATAGTTCGACGCGCTACCATCTGCGCTATGACCGGTTGGCTACATTCATTTGTGGATCGAGAGATTGAAGCGTCCCCCTCTCCTCTCATTCAATTAAGTATGACAAATTTATCGTTATTTAGTCAGAAACTGTTCATTTAAATGTATAGTTTCAACCGGTCAATATAGAAAAGTTTAATCTCGTAACCACCACAACTTTTCAAGGTTGATTTACCACAAAATTTTGCCCATCCACTGAGAACTTGAATTAGAAACTGGAATTTACAATTACAAAATTGTGGATGCGACTAAAAGCCATACCTAAAATCGACTGGAATCTATACATGCACACACCACTAAATTGAAAACGAAAACTGATGTGGTGCGTTTTTAACGAACGCCGTAGACTGGAATTTTGGTAATTTTGTGGACTCGGTATATGATCAGACGCGGTCCTTTTTGGGATTTCAGGTTCGAAATCGGGATCACGGCCGTGACTCGGCGATTTCAGGCGTATTTCAAAACGACCCTTTATTCGGTTAAAACTGATTTTTTCCACTTTAAAACACAACGGTACAGAAAAGAAATATTCATTGTCAATATTTATAAGTCAATTTTCTAACAATTGTCTTACAGATTTTTCCTTATTTTTTTACCGTTTATCAATCGAAATTGACATTTCATAAATTTTAAAGGCTTTTTCATAAGATTGATTACCCAACATTTATTCAATAACAATTAGATAAACACAAATAGAGTTTTAGTTTTTATTTAATTAACATTGTCTAAAAATCTATTTTCTTTTGAATGTAAAACCAAACGACACGCTTTTGTTGTTATTTTTTTTTTAAAAAAAAGGATACGATTGAAATTGTTTGCAATGTTTCTTTCGTTATTAATCAACATTCGGGAAAGGATATATATATGTTTATATAGTACTATGTTGCGAGGCTATACCCTATTTGTTAGAGGTTCACACTTCTGCAGTGTAAGGCTTTACAAGAGTTGTCAGAGGTCACAACTACTGTTATGTCAGTCTTTACCTGAGGTTTCAGAGGTCCAAACTGCTGTAATGTAAGGCTATACCTGAATCGTAAGTGGTCCAAACAACTGTATTTCGAGGCTATACCTTTATTGTTAAATGTCTTCTTATTGTTCCGCAAGGTTATACCTGAATTGAAATAGGTCCATATAACTGTCCTGTGTGGCTATACCTGAATAGTTAGGTGTTAACATACTGTTCTGTTAGGCTATACCTGAATTGTAAGAGGTTTGTACTATTGCTTGAAGGTCTATGCCTGCGTTGTAAAAGGTCCGATCACTTTTATGTAAGGCTATACCCGAATCGTACGTGGTCCATACTACTGTTTTGCGAGGCTACACCTGAATTTTTAAAAGTCGCTTTTATCGTTCCGTAAGGTAATGCCTGAATTATAACACTTACTTACAATTGTTCTGTATTGCTTTACTTGAATTGTGAGGTGTCAGCACATGTTCTCTTAGGCTATACATGAACTGTTAAAGGTTTATATAACTGTTATATATGTCTATACCTGCGTTGTCAGAGGTCCGATAACTATTGTGTATGGCTTTACCTGAATCATAAGTGGTTCATACTACTGTCATGTTAGAGGCTATACAAGATTTGTTAGATGTTCAATCTTCTGCTGTGAATGGCTAAACAAGAGTTGTTAGTGTTCGCAACTACTGTTATGTAAGGCTATACCTGAGTTGTAAGAGGTCCCTTCAACTTTTAAGTAAGGCTATGCCTGAATCGTAAGTTGTCTATACTACAGTTTTTCGAAGCTAAACCTGTATTGTTTAAGGTCTATTCTATTATTCCGCAATATTATACCTGAATTATAAAAGGTCAATACAACTGTCCTGTGTTGCTATACCTGAATTGTTAGGTGTTAACATACTGTTCTATTAGGCTATACCTGAACTCTTAGAGGTATGTACTACTGTTTTAAGGTCTATGCCTGCTTTGTAAAAGGTCCGATTACTGTTATGTAAGGTTATACCTGATTCGTCAATGGTTCATACTACTGATATAAAAGGCTAAACCTGAGTTGCCCGACCTACTGTAATGTAAGGCTATATCCGAATCGTTAGTGGTCCATACAACTGTTTTGTGAGGCTATACCTGAATTTTCGTTATTTGAACAAACAACTGTTTTTGAGGCTATACCTGTATTGTAAAAGTGCTATACTATTGTTCTGTAAGGTTATACCTGAATCATAATAGGTCCATACAACTGTCCTCTATGGCTATACCTGAATAGTTAGGTGTTAACAAACTGTATTAGGCTATACCTGAACTTTTTGAGGTTTGTACTACTGTTTTAAGGTCTATGCCTGCGTTGTAAAAGGTCCAATCACTGTTATGTAAGGCTATACCTGATTCGTCAGTGGTTCATACGGCTGTTATATAAGGCTAAACCTGAGGTGAAAGAGGTCCGAACTACTGTAATGTAAGGCTATAGCTGAATCGTTAGTGGTCCATACTACTGTCTTGCGAGGCTTTACCTGAATTTTTAAAGGTCGCTTTTATCGTTCCTTAAGGTAATACCTGAATTATTAAGGTTCATACAACCGTCCTGTATGGATTTACCTGAATTGTAAGGTGTCAGCACATGTTCTCTTGGGCCATACCTGAACTGTAAGAGGTTTATATATCTATAATGTAAGTCTATCCCTGCGTTGTCAGAGGTCCGATAGTTATTCTCTAAGGCTATACCTGAATTGTTTGAGGTTTAATCTACTGCTGTGTAAGGCTATACCAGACTTTTCAGAGGTCATACCTACTGTTATGAAAGCTATACCTGACGTGACAGACCGAACTGCTGTAAATGTAAGATTATTCCTAAATTGTAAGTGGTCTAATCTACTGTTTTTTTTAAGCTATACCTGAATTGTTAAATGTCCTTCTATTATTCCGTTAGGTTATACATGTATTATAATAGGTCCATACAAATGGCTATACCTGAATTGTTAGGTTTCAACATTCTGTTCTCTTGGCTATACCTGAAATGTTAGAGGTTCAATTACTGTAATGTAAGTCTATAATTGCGTTGTCAAAGGTCCGATTACTGTTATGTACGGCTATACCTGAATCGTCAGTGGTTCATACTACTGTTATGTAAGGCTATACCTAAATTGTAAGAGGTTCATTCTATTACTGTTTATGGCTATTCAAAAGATGTTCGATGTCACAAATACTGTTATGTAAGGCAATACCTAACCTGTTAGAGGTTTAAACTACTGTTAGGCTATACCTGCGTTGCCAGAGGTCCGATTACTGTTATGCTATACCTGAATGATTATTGTTTCATGCAACTGTTATGAAAGGCTATACCTGAATTGTTAGAGGTTTAAACTACTGCTGGGTAAGGCTATACAAGAATTGAAGCTCATAATTTCTGTTTGATTAGGCTATATTTGAGTTGTCAGAGGTCCGAACTACTGTAGTGATAGGCTATACCTTAATTTTCAGTGGTCCATACTACCGTTATTTCAGGCTAAAACTGAATTGTTAAAGGTCCATTTATCATTCCGTAAGGTTATACCTGAATAATTAGAGGTCCATACAACTGTTCTCTTTTGCATGACGTGCCAACATATGTTATCTAAGGCGTTTTTTGAGGTTAAACAAGAGTTCTCAGAGTTCACAACTACTGTAATGTAAGGCTATCAGGGCGTCAACTCAAAATCTTGAAAAATATATAGAAATATAGGACACTTCAGAGTAAAAATGTAGGAAAAATACAGGACAATACTTATGGTTGCCAATGTCCCAATAGCCATCCTCTACCACCATTTAATCATTATTTCATACTACAAAGTATAAGTATTAAGATGATTGAGTGATTAATTGAATGGAGTTTAACGCCGCTTTCAACATTTTTTCAGTTATATTGTGGCAGCTGGAGCACCTATCAATGGTTTCGTGGTATTTCTCTCACCAGTACAACCATAACATTCTTTCCTAGCCTGCAGCTCCTTTCTCACTTACGTCAACGATTATCAACCCATATTGAAGTTTTAAGATGAAATAATGTGAACATTTTAATACAATAGAACACAACCTTTAGACCTTCAGTTACCCGTTAAAAGTAGTATACTAAATTCTGTGCTAAAAGCATATCGCTTCACAGATACAAGGGGACTTTGAAAGAAAGAATTGGGAATGTTTTTTCTTAATTGTAGATCTATCTGTTACCTTGGAAACCAATGTTTTGTCATGAAATTAAATCCTTTAGCAAATATGATAGAGGGGCACCAAAGAAATATCCCTGTCAAGTTTCAGCTTTCTTAAGGAAGTGAATTGTTTATAAGATTTTCCTTACTTTTTGGCATTTCCATATACCCTGGCAATCAGAATTTTAGATAGAATTAAAGTCTTTTCCCAAATTTGGTAGAGCTTCACCCAAGAACTATCCTCCCAAGTTATTGCTTGATTGACCAAGTAGTTTAGGAGGATAATATTTTTTTCTAAGATTGCTATAAATTTTTAGCTCAATACAATAGCTGTCTGCCTTCTAGTTTAAGAGAAGATTTTGATGATTTTCTCCTTTTATATCTATGTAAAATGGGTTTTGCCTGTGCAAAGACATGAAATAAAAAAAACTTTGTAGAGGTCCACAAGATAATGCTAAATACAAGGTATGAAAGTTATCAGCCTTCTGATTTGGAGAAGATTTTTAAATCCGGCTGTGAAGCCCGAATTTATATATACCGTTTTCCAGACATCCAACCTGTTGGACACCCTACATTTTTACCTTTATCTTCTGAGCAATGTGTTGAAGCCAAACTATGTGTTTTCAAACGGCCTTTTCAGTCACAATCTACAAACTTTTTTTATCTTATTTACTTTTGCGACAAATAAAGAAGAGGCTAATGCGAAATTTGATGTTATTTTCGCTTTTAGTAATTACCAGTTAGTATTTTCAGTGTTTATAAAAAGACTTTCGGTTGAGTACAGGAGTTGAAACGTACAATAGGTTCACTGTTTAATAAATTTGTAGCAATTACAATATTACTACTATGATTTTTTTTCTCGAACGGTCATTTATTAGTTGTAGGGCTGACAACCAATCAAATTCTGTTATGATTATCACGTTGTCAAAACCCACACTTACCGAGGCTGGACACTTACATTTTGCGTGTTATCCACTGAGCTATATGTTCAAGACAAACAACGCAGAAACAGCCTTTTCAGTTTCAATCTACATTTTTTTATCTCTTTTACTTTTGCGACAAAAAAGAGGCTTATACATAATTTGATGTAATTTTCGTTTTTAGTAATTACCAATTAGTATTTTCAGCGTTTTTTAAAAGCTTTTCGGTTGAGTAAGGGAATTGAAATTATCTTCGGGCTGTTCTCATTTGTTGTTCTAAAAACTGTCTAATGTGATCAATGTCTATCCCTGCGGAGGGGATACAATGTGAAAAAGGGGAAACAACTTCTTATATTTCATAAAAGAACAACGACAACAATTCCTTACTCCTTCTTCCTCCCCGTTTTCCTTCAGCTCGAGTTCTTTCTTCATTTGTCGTCTGTTCGAATCGTCTGCTCATTTAGTTGACATGGTTAAATCCTAGTCTATTTTTAGCACAGATTTCTTTGCCATTGCGTTAATTTTGATCGGTAAATTACGGTTTACGCCGTTTTCGACTGATCTGGTCATATTGAGCGGCTGGAGCAACTAACCATGGATTCCTATTGTTTCTTATACCAGTACTACCACAACACCCTTACCCAGCCTCGAGTTGCTTCATCACATAGTCTCGCGATATCAAACAATTGATGGACGACATTTTTGTCTGAAAGGATATTTGCCGAGGCCGAGTATCGAACCCGGGACCTCTCGAACGAGAGGTAGGTGCGTTACAAACTGTGCTAAGGCCTAGGATTATCCTTACATTTTGATAAACCGTCATTGCTGTTATAAAATATCATCTTTACTCAAGCCGTAGTTACGAGATTTATAACAACACCTACGAAATATTGTCTGTCCGATATTGCGTCATTGTTGTCATTGTTAACTAGGTAAAATCGTTCCCCATTGTGTTCTAATTTTTAGCTCTCTGCGTGAAAAAGGGCTTTCCAGGCCACTTGACCAAGGCTAAATAATTTTGTTGAAATTTCATGTGCAATTTGGCATCTCTACTGTTACTTTGCCTATACACTGCAGAGACATGACCGGGATTTGCCATTATCTGCCTCTATATAAATGCTTCCCTCGGGCATCAAATTGATACTGGTTCTACCCCCTTGACGTCTGACCATATAGCGCAGTTGGTAGCATGTTGGATAATCAATCTTAGTTGAACTGGGTTCAGTCCCAAGTTGAATGGAAATGTTTTGTGACATATCTCTCAAGTTGAGTGGATATAATTCTGTAAACTCCAGTTGGAAGGGTTTGCGATGTCATCGGAAAGATGGAGTGTTAAGACAAAAACCTCACAAATTGGGCAAATATTTTACCAAATTTATTGTCCAAATTTGAGCTCTTTTGATTGACGAAACATTGCACTATCCCAGCCTCTCAATGATGCCCGATTTACAGAGCTGACAGCACTTTGATTAAAAGATTCTCTCCTTCATTTCTATGCAATATGGGTTTTGCCCAGATAGAGCCAAAATATTACCCCAAACAGGAAAGACATGATGAAAACTAACTTATAAGAGATCTTCTAGCTGATGATACATGACAGATATGAAAGCTTTCTGCCTTCTGGTTTTAGAGAAGCTTTTCATAGCATTTTACAGATGCCATGGAAACCAGACTTCAGAGTGGAATACTCAATTTTGAACAACTTTGGTAGTAAATAGTCCAAGAAACATTTTATACTGAGTTTCATCAAGATTGGTCTACTAATTTAGAGTAGAAGATATAGAAATTGCGGATGACGCCCAAAGGACCTCAGACATTAGACAATCACAATTAACTCAGTATAGTTCATTTTACAGATACTTCAAAACAGTTTCACTTTAATATGGAGCTGTAGTTAGTAAAATTAATGACCACCTCTTTTCTTTTCACTATATTATATTCTGAAAATATAGCAAAGGTGTTCACTATATAGGACACCTTTGAAATATAGGACAATATAGGACAGCCATCAAAATATAGGACAAATAAAGGATATAGGACAAAAGTTGACGCCCTGGGCTATACCTGAATTGTTTAAAGTCGGAATTATCGTTCCGTAAGGTAATACAGGAATCGTTAGGGGACTCTACTCTGTCCTTTATTGCTATACCTATATTATGAGGTGTCAAAATTCTGTTCTGTATGGCTAAACCTGAACTGTTAAAGGTTTATATTACTGTTATGTTAGTGTATACGTTCATTATCAGAGGTCCTATCACTGTTATTTAAGACTATACCTGAATAATTAGTGGTTCATAATACTGTTATGTAAGGCTATACCTTAATAGTAAGAGGTACAAACCAATGCTATGTAAAGCTATACAAGACTTGTCCGAGGTCACAACTATTTATATGTATGGCTACAGCTGAGCTGTCAGAGGTCAGAACGACTGCAATGAAAGGCTTAACCTGAATCGTAAGTGGTACTACTCTTGTTTTTTGAGGCTATACCTGAATTGTAAAAGGTCCATTTCATTGTTCTGTAAGGTAATACCGTCATTATTACAGGTCCATACAAGTGTTATGTATGGCTATACCTGATTTGTTAGGTGTCAGCATATGTTCTCTTAGGCAAAACCTGAACTGAACTGTTTAATATGGTTATACCTGAATTGTCAGAGTCCGATTACTGTTATGTACGTCCATACCTGAATCGTAAGAGGAACACACTACTGTAATATAAGGCTATATATGAATTGTCAGAGGTCCGAAATACTGTAATGTAAGGCTATATTTGAATTGTTAAAGGTCCAATTTATCGTTCCGTAAGGTAATACTTGAATTGTTAGAGGTCCCACTTCTGATCTGAATGGCTATATCTGCATTGTGAGGTGTCAACAAACTGTTCTGTTCTGCTATACCTAAACTGTTAGATGTTTGTATTACTGTTATGTAAGTCTATACATAAATTGAGGGCCGATTTCTATGATGAAAGGCTATACCAAAGTTCATACTTCTTTTATGTAAGGCTATGCATGTATTGTAAGAGGACCACACCACTGTTATGTAAGGCTATAAAAGAGTTGTCAGATGTCACAACAACTGTTATGTAAGGATATACCTGAGTTATAAGAGGTCCGGACTACTGTAATGTAAGGCTATACCTGAATCGTATGGTTGTTCATACTAATGTAATGTTAGGCTACACATAAATTGTTAGAGGGCCAAACATCTGATATGTAAGGCTAAACAAGAGTTGTCAGAGGTCAAAACTACTGTTACGTAAAGCTATACCTGAGTTGCCAAAGGTCCGAACTGCTGTAATGTGAGGCTATACCTGAATCATAAGTGGTTCAAACTACTGTCATGTTAGGCTATACTAGAATTGTTGAATGTTCAATCTTCTGCTGTGAAGGGATAAACAAGAGTTGTCAAAGTTCGGAACTACTGTTATGTAAGGCTATACCCGAATTTCCAGAGGTCCGAACTACTGTAATGTAAGGCTATACATGAATCGAAGGTGCATACTGTTTTTCTATGCTATAACTTCATTGGTAAAGGTCCCTTTTATCGTTCCGTAAGGTTATACCTGAATTTTTAGAGTTAGAGGTTCACACAACTGGCCTGTACGGCTATACCTTAATTGTGAGGTGCCAACATACTGTTCGGTTAGGCTATACCTGAACTGTTAGAGGTTTAAATTGCTTTTATGTAAGTCTATACCTGCGTTGTTTGGGGTCCGATGACTGTTAGACCTGAATCGTTAATGGTTCATCCTACTGTTATGTAAGGCTATACAAGAATTGTTAGAGGTTCACATTACTGCTGTGTAAGGCTTTAAAAACTACTGTTATATCAGGCTATACCCGAGTTGCCAGAGGTACCTTCTAATGTCAAGTAAGGCTATACCTGAATCATTTGAAGTCATACTGTTCTGTAAGGCCATACCAGAATTGTCAGAGGTCCCTTCTTCTTTTATGTAAGGCAATTCCTGATCTGTTTATACTACTGTAATGTTAGTCTAAATCTACTGATCTGTAAGGCTATACCTTTATTCCTAGAGATCCCAACTACTGTTCTCTTAGGCTATACCTTAATTATTACAGGTCCAAACTGCTATTCTGTTTGGCTATACCAGCACTGTCAACAGTCCCAACTACTGATCTGTAAGGCTATACCTGAATTTAAGTAGTTTCTACTACTGTTTGTTTGGCTATACCTTTATCGTGACAGGTTGCTTTTAAGGCTATATCTGAATTGTCACAGCCTTTGACTACTTTCTGTAAAGTTAAGGTTGTCAAGGGTCCCAAGACTTTTTTTGTAAGGCTATGACAAATTGAAAGAGGTCCCTAGTACTTTTTTGTAAACCAGAATTGTTAAAGGTCTCTATAACGTTTCTCGAATGCTATGCCTGAATTTCTAAAGGTTCCTCCTACAGTACTATAAGGCTATAACTGATTTACTAAGTGTCCCTAATTCTGTTTTGGAATGTTATACCTTATTTCTTAAGGTCATTGTGTAGTGTTCTGTTAGGCTATAAGGCTATTATTAAATTATTAAAGGACATTTTTACTGTTTTGTTAGGCTATATCTGAATAATGAAAGAGCGCTATTTCTTTTCTGTTATTACTCGGGTACCAGCATAGAGTGGGAGCCTTAGATAAACAGGTCTAGATGCACACTAGTCGAGGGCACCTAGACTATATAAGATTTGGTAGTGTGGTGCCATGTATAGCCTATTTCAGGTATAGCTTCTAGTTTTATCGCAAAATTGTTCGATTCACCGCACACCCGTTAAACTTATGAAACATGGCGGTCATTAAGTGTCTACTTTTGATTTCAAGCTTTCTCGGTTACTTTGGACATAAAGTAGATTATAGCAATACATGTAAGTACGGTGCATTGTGAAGAAAATTCTTTTCCTTATTTTTATATACATGTATATATATTTTTTATCCTTTTAAAAGTGTTCATTGGCGTAGCGACATTCAAGAAAATAAATTGAGTAACGTACACACTGAGACGTCAAAAATGAGAGAAAAAGTGGAGAAACAGCTGGGAGCTACAGATAGAGTTGGGGTATTTTGGATTTTAGATCGAGGTATTTCAATGAATAAAACACCTATTTTGTTAGTACTCATTGGATTCGTCTCGCCGAGAGGATTCGAATAGGTACCCAAATCATAGGGTTTCATTGTGAAATTAAGATTTTGGAATGGCTTTGCCTCTTTGTAACTCTGTAGTCAGCTAGATAGATTTAGAAAATATTTATACCATACCCAGTTTTATACAGTTTGGGACAATTAACTTATATTACCGGGAAACAGACAAGTTTCTAGATCCTTAAGGTATTGGACCCGTAATAGATCCACTACGTTTCGACGGTAATGAACTGTAACAGTGTTGACAGAGGTTTCCTAATGATCTGCATAAAGAAACCTCGGTTAACAGTGTGAAATATCATGAGTTCCGAAATGTTGCGGAACTATTACGGTTTATTTACCTTAATACAGAAAGGCTGATATTAAATAGCCCTTTTTCTGTAAAGCTTGTCGAATAGAAAGCTACCGTCATGTTAAGGTAGTTGAAGCATAATGATTCCCCAATAATTAGCAAGTAAAGATTTTTCACAATGTTGACCGAGATTTCCTAATGAAAACAGTTAGGAAACCTCGGTTAATACTGTTACAGTTTATTACTTCTAAAAAGTTACGGAACAATAACTATGCCCCTGTATCCTTTGTCAATATTCATATGCCTTTTTTATTCTTAATTAATGTTAAGGTAGTGGACCCGTAATATATCGCTACATATCGGAACGCATAATTTTTCACACTGGTAAGCGACGTTTCCTAATAAAATCATTACCAAACCCCGGTTTACACTTTAACCTCTAAGTTTTCGACTTCCGAAACTTTGCAGAACTGTAAGGGGTCGACTGCCTTAAGGCTAGATTATCAATACCGGATCAAGGTTGGGAATTTCCTAGGTCGGAAAACCCAAAGTAGGAATTTCCAATGATTCATACTATAGTGCGTCGTTGTTAAGGATAGTCCGGAAATCCCATTATCTATTAATAGCTACTACACCGTGGAAATATACAGGGTCATCAACATATGAAGTTGTTTACGGAAAAGATACATATATGTAAGTTACATTTTTTTCATCATAGTGCATTTATATAAGTCATATACTTAGTTCTTGATCGAATATCTTTAGGATGTGCGTACGACAGACCTCAAAAAGGGCGTAACTCCCATTACGCAATTTACGCAAGCGCGTAACAGAAATAATCTTCTTTTAAAACATATCGTGGAGGAATTATCAAACCATGGAAACTCCAGCTTTACGATGTTTTGTGTATTCACCAACGCTTAATTCATAATAAGGGAGCGGACGACGGAGGACAGTCATCTTTTGTCACAGATCTCATATCACCTCTTATCTTATTTATTCTTTGGTTTTCGCCTGCTGAGTGCAAATAAATTTTAAAGTCCAAGATACGCCTATGTTCAAGTGCGGATCATAGGGGAGTAATAGGGTGTCAGGACTTTATCACTTGTAATTTCAGTTTGCTTCGTTTCCTATAAAATTAAGGTTGTAAGAATCGGGAGATTTGAAACATTATAGTTGTTTCTTCAATAGTCGATAAGTCGACAAAGCTATTGTTATTATAACTTTCATGAAGAGCTTTTCTGCTCAATGTTTCAACGCGAAAGAGTTCACGGTAATTACATACGGTTAAATACCTCGTGAAATTGACAAGGTGAATGCATTTGAATAATTTATGAATGAAACTGAATGATTGAGATGCGCAAGCTTTGAATGAAATTAAGGGAAGGTAATGCATTATCGATAAGGTAATCCTATTGGACGAAAGTGTCGATTATTATTTTACATCCCTTTAAAAATCAACATACATCCCTACTTGTATAGCTTTTATGGCTAATAAGGTACTTTGAAATCCAGGGGCCAGTTTTACTAAACATCTTACGATAATTTTTTGCCACGGTAGGTCAAAAATTAAAGGTGCTTCTAAAGTAGTAATGGAATTCTGCCATGGAACATCCCATTGGCATCGTCTTCCAAACACGATTTCAATGAGATTTTGCAAGGCAGAAACCATGAATGAAACACCAAATGCTATAATTGATTTTGACTTGCGATTATTTATTTTGTCGTAAGATGTTTAGTAAACCGGGCCCATTCGGTAATAGAGTTATGCTATCATTTGATCGATTTGAAAGAAAGGTTGATCGCTACATGTATGAAACATTTCGAATCGTTTTTAACGAATTCGGAGAGATTTTGAATGGTTTACAAAGCTACAAAATCGTCCCATTTTTGCCTGATTGATCACAATTATCCTTGCTTGCAATCTATTTCAGGTTTCAACTCGATTGAAGATACCTGTTCATCGAAAATGGAAGTTGTAAGTACCGTAAAAATTCTAATAGAGTCCCATGCTGTAATAATACCCCGCCTCCCTATTCGAATGTTGATTCGATCATTTTTTATGTGATTTTACAAAATCTTGAACCCTCATATTAAGGCACATACCAACACAATCAAGGTGACTAAAATTCAACAAATGTTCTACGCACTTGCTCCGAAAACAAATGGTAATATTTTGCGCAGATTACTCGTATGTTTATTTTTTGGCCACTTTTTCACCGTTTTAACAAATATCGATGGCTTAAGGAAGTTTGCTCGGTCTTTTCCTACTATTAAACTTCTTTTGAACCTAATTTTTTAGAAAGATCTTTATATATATGTAAATTTGATTTTTGAAAAGAAAAAATGGGGTCACCATGCTTATTTTTTCTCAGAGCTGTATGAAAATAGGAACAAATAACATTTAGTGCACTTGAGTTCTTGCTTTTGAAAAATATATCCTTTATTTGAAGTTGTAATTTTTAGACAAACGAAAATTCTGAACGCACTTGATTTTTCTTTTGTTTTAAAAGCAACAACCCTTTCACTAAATTATTTAAAAAAATGGAATTTTAATAAAGTAAAATAAAAATATGATATCTTTAAATTTTTAGCGTCAAATAGGTTCTTGAAGAAATAGGAAGCTATCTATAGAACTTTTTTGCATATTTTATTAAAGGGAGGTAATGAATATCGCTAATTTTGTTCATCCTGAACAAAATTTGCGATATTGGATTATCTTTAATTAAATTCTCTCAAAACTCACTCCACACACTCAATCAATTTCATTCCTAAATCATTCCAGAAACACTCACATTGTCAATTTCACGATGTACTCAACTGTAGCTGTTTTGGCGAGTTTTTATACTAATCTAGGAGATATTTCATTAGGTTCGATTGACTTTTCATAAAGACCGAATAAAGTTTTTTTTTCTCTTCATTTCTCAATTTTTTTTACTTCAAAGCTTATGAGTGTCCATTTTCAATTAAAAATTCAAAAGTAACTTAAACAACACACGTGGCTAGTGGTACCCATTTGTAAACAGGCCTAGTTATATAAAAAAGCACAAAAAACAGCAAATGTAGATCTGTTTAAACAAAAATTTCATAGTGGATAACTCCGTCATTTGTAGAAGAGATTGAAAACCTATGCGATTTGGAGATTTTAAGCTTACACTCTCTTGACGAAATCCCTTTCATTCAAAGAAGGTGAAAGTTTTACGATGTTGAATAGACTACCATGTATAGGCATTCGTATAATTAACATTTGAGATCGATTTATCCTGAAAGAAGGCTGATATAATTGAAAAGAAGGAAGGCATAGCGTTTTCATAAATTAAAATGGAGATCAGAATATTATTTTTAGAGATATCGCATTAAATGAAGTTTTGGGACTTTTCCCCACATCTACCTCGTATTTCGAAGTAAAAGTCTTAAATATAAGATAACTCGGATTTCGATGCGTTTCATTATTGCGTCTTTTGAAAATCCTAATTTTTGTATGCAATATCAATGACAGAGGTTGTAACTCTTTAGGCAATAAACTGTAACATATATATATCGTAACATAGACATAGAATTGAAATGATGCATTAATTTTCCAAACAGAAGACATTCCTTTACAATAACGGGTATAATAGTGTGTGTGTGTGTGGGGGGGGGGGGGGGGGGGGGGGTTAACGCCAAACAGATAACATTTTTTAATTTTTCTTCTTCATATTCTAAAAGTCCAAAATGAAGTAGACAAAACACTGTCTTTCGATTGATTAATCCCAAAATTCCTTTATACCGAAATATCAATATCAAATAGGGGCCTATATTTCGATCAGGATTATTCATTATCTAAGGAAGGGAATAGGAATACACAAAAAGTCTTACGTGTCTTCTGGTTTAACAAATAATGTAGAAACCGACCTGTATTTATACAAATTAGCAGACGACTTACAATTATCAACATCGTGAAATTGACAAATTGAATGATTTGAGAATGCTTTAGGAATTAAATTGAATGAGGGTGCGGAGCGAGTTTTGAGTGAAATTAATGGGAGGTAATCCTATATCGCAAATTTTGTTCATCCTGAACAAAATTAGCGATATTAATTACCTCCCTCTAATAAAATATGAATTCAAATCCTATAAATATCTTCCTATTTTGTCATGAACAATCAGACGCCTAAAATTTCAATTATGTCTGTGAAATCGCGATTTTTTCCATTTATATTTATTTTGAATGTAGCTGCTGATTGTATACTTTTTATTCATTTCCAGCGTTTTTGATCGATTTGAGTGAATGTTTGAAATGAGTGAATGGAGCGCTGATTGAGTGATTTAGAATGGTTTTGATTGAGATGAATGTCAATTTCACGATGTAATTAACTGTAACAGGTTTCAGTAAGAAACCGTAACATCTTTTCGTACAGAAACCTTTTTCTGTTGTAACAGATCTAAGGGGGTTACAGTTAAAAGCATCGTGGTATTGACAAGGTGTTTGATTTTGAAATAATTTCGGAATGAAATTGAATGTGTTCATGGAGCGAGTTTTGAGTGAAATTAAACTGTGATAATCCAATATTGCTAATTTTGTTCAAGATGAACAAAATTAGCCATATTAATTACCTCCCTTTAATTAAATATACGTTCTTTTGTATTTGTACGTCTTCGTTGACCAATAAGACTATTAAAGTCGACACCAGATAATAAAATCGTAGAATAAATAGATTGTTTTGAATTTATTACTGAATGTCTTAAAAGATTTTTAATTGTTTTCATATGATTTTGGAGCGTTTTAGATCGATTTGAGTGAATGTTTGGAATGAGTGAATGAAGCTCTGAGTGAGTGATTTAGAATGGTTTGATTGAGATGAATGTCAATTTCACGATGTAATTAACTGTAGAAGAATCGTTTACTAAATTCGGTATTTCATTATCAATCATTCAACACCATTTCTTTTTACATTTTTCAGTCCCTCCCCGGTTTACCAGACAAACTCCGTGCGCTATCTACACGTCTAACAATAGATACACATATTCAAAGAGACCTTTCAGTTATAATCGATGATGCAGTTCAATGTGCAGACACGTTCAGTAAATCCTTCAAGGAAAACTCGGAACAGCTACATATTCAAAACGAACTTGTAAAACAAGCTGCCAACCCGAAAGATGTAAATGTTCAATCATTGCAAAACGTCCTCACAAAGACAAAAACATGCTTTGCAGCATCTAGGATGGAAATATTAGAGTTACAGACCAAAGTGCATTCACAGATTGAGAACTGTCGTGAACAAGTTAAAAAGCACGTAACCGAACAGGCTTCCAAGAAATCGGAAGTTGAATCAAAGCAGGCGGAAATTGATAGGAACAATGGTGCGATTGTCCAAAGCGAGAGAGATGCAGCTGATTTGGATAAAGCCGCAACAGAGTTAAGCGATCATGCAAATAAATTAAATGAGATGGCAAACAAAAAGAAGAAGAGAGGAAAACGTTGGGGAATCGCCGCTGTCGCTGTTGGCGTTGTTTTTGCCCCCTTTACAGGTACAGTTAACAACATCGTGAAGTTAGCAAGATGAATGATTTTGGAATGATTTTGAAATGGAATTGAATGAGTGCGATGAGTGAGTTTTGAGTGAAACTAATGGGATGTAATCCATTGTCGCTAATTTTGTTCAGGATGAACAAAATTAGCATTATGTATTACCTCCCTTTAACAAAATGTGTGTATAATTTCTATAAATAGTTTCCTATTTCTTTAAAGGCATACGCGCGTAAATGATGCACAGCATAGCGGCGATACATTTCAAAATCAAGGAACATAACTCTGTTTGTTCTAAAACTGATGGAAATGGTTGCGAAACGAAACAGAAAATTTCCCGCCAGCTTGACGTCATTATAGTTGCTACACGACGTCGGAACGTTGCCTGGCAAAAAGGCGCGCCGTTACAGCTTTATGCGAACATTGATAGCGTTATAGTGTCTTTCAGAGGTAAATGCTGCTGAAATAAGACCTAAATACCGTTTCTTTTCTGAAATATACATCTAATTCATTCATCAATGAGAAAGCGGATACTAGTAATGCTTATTGAATTTGAAATAAAACCCGTCACTCTTAAGCCTAGGCAGTTTTCATGCCTACACGTTTAATTGAAGATCTATTTACTTCTATGTTGTTTGGTGTTTTTTTTATATGAAATTATTATTATTATTATCATTATTATTATTAGAATTATTATTTATATAATACTAATTATTATTATAAGTTATTTTTATCATTTTGAGACTTGGGTCTATAGGCTAGCCTAACCAATCTTTTGTTCGACGAGTCGCAAGGTTTCCACTACTCGTAAAACCGTACGATGGTCGCATCTTACTGTTATTAAGACCATCTGAAATTGACCCCACTCAATCATTCTGATTTATAAGCGCAGGGCTTCATTCGTGGATATCCAAACCGACTCAATCAAAACGCTCCAAAGTAATTTATCACGCTCCGGAATTGATCGCAGTGGATCCAAATTTAGGAGCACTCCAATCATTCATTGATTTCATTTACCAGCGTGAATTTTAAAAGTCTTTGATTTGTATGTGAAGACATTACAGATCTATTTATTTAATATTACGTCATTATATTTGATCGACCAATTTCAACCAAAAATGTCGAGAATCCATTCAAATCTCGCTTATTCCACTTCTTCATTTCATTGTAAAATCATTTCTTTTGTCAATTTCACGATGTTCTTAGCTGTAGGACGCCGCGATTTTAGTGTTTACAGACGCTGTATGGACTGCGTAAGAAAAATGTAAGCTAGGACAGAATGGTAGGCCCATGTTCAACTTTAATGTCTTCTAAAGACTGTAAACAGGACAAACTTTATTTGTTTATTCATTTCATTATTTTCGTATACTACAATACAATACAATACAATTCTTTAATGCCTCCAATTCTGAAGATATTGCTTTGTACAATATAATATTTTAACAAGAACATGTGAAAATAGACAAATATTGGTGTATTAATATAAATATATAAGTCTTGCGATTTACACATCATTATTTTTTTTCTTCCAAGCATCGTGTATTCATACACAAACGCTCAACATCGCACTAGAATATTTACATAAACATCGACGCAGGCGTGTACACGCACATGCTCGTAAGCATGTGCCTGTACAGTCTACGGATGAGCGCTGTGTAAACTGATAGTGTTACATTAAAACAATGTTAAATCATTAATAGTTTTTCATACATGTAGCAATATATTGAAAAGATATCTTTAAGAATGACAGCTCTGTACTTTTACCAAGCGTCGGTGGCAACGACGCTCCCATTAGACGTAAAGTTAGGGCATAATTATCCAGAGAAGTAAGTTCTTCTACAAGCGAATTGCCGAAGATAGATTTCACTTCACGAAGAAAATTAGCTCTAGAGATCTCCGTTTTCTTACATTCTGATAAATGATGGACAATTGGTTCTGTGTACGTAAAATTGCAAAATTCACACAAGGCATCAATAAAGTGAATTGGTGTCGTCCAAAGTTTGGCCAAAGCATTTTGTACATGTCTAAATGAGCTTGAATTTGACACACTGTAGACTATACTTGGACTGATTTCAGGGTGTAACACTTGAAAAAAGATAAAATTTGGTTATTAGATAAACGCTGTTCCCACAAATGTTCTTCTTTCTCATATATAGCACTATAAATAGTTCGTTTCCAGAGAGATTTACTTGGTAAAGCGTTTTCTTTAAAATAATTATTCAGAAGAAAAGACAAATTATACTTTTCTAAAATTTGGCAAATATCTGGTATGAAACCCAATCGTACAGTTTGCTTATTTGAAGTGTACATCATATATTTACAGGTAAAGATCTCTTTGGAAATACAATACTCGGGAAGGCTCAATAATTTATATAAAAACATTAGTTTGATCTTATCGATTTCGCTCCCGATTCGGAAGAGTCCTAACATCGCCTCGGCCATATCGGACCTCGTCCGTTTTGAAAAACCCTGTATTTTTTTTTTACTACAAAATGTTGAAAAGTGGCTAGGTTTTGTTTTTCTTTTGAAGTTATATTGTTCCATAACTCTGCACCGTATAATAATTCGGACGGACTATTTTTGTATATAGACTTGCAGAGACTAACGGATTTACTCCTGACGGGTGAAGACCTTGACCAACCATTGCAAATAGAGCATTACGTGCCTTTTTGATACGAGAATCTATGCAATTACTTTGTTTGAGGTTAGACTCGTGGGTTACGCCTAGATGTAATAAAGATTTTACCTGTTTAAGAAACTCGTTACCATACATAATTCCCACTGTCGTTCTGACACGGCGTACACTAAATACTATGACGCAAGACTTTAAAACATTAATTTGGATACTCCATTTCTGACAATACATGTAAACGATATCTATCATTTTTTGTAAGTTAAGTGGAGAAATTGCCAACATTGATATATCGTCAGCAAATGTCGGGTTGCTAACAGAGATGTACATTATCTTGCATCCATAATTGCTATTATCGAGCAGTGTTAGTAGTTCATCTATGGAAATTAGATATAAAAACGTTGACAGAACGCCGCCTTGACGCACGCCTCTTACGACGTTAAATGAGGAAGACGTCATACCAGAGAATCTTATTATACAACTTAGGTTCGTGTACATCGCTATGATAATGCGAAGAATTTTGTCTGTTAATCCGAAGCGCCCTAGTTTAAGAAATAAAGATTCATGCTTGACACTATCAAAGGCACCTTTCTGATCTAGGCTTGCGACGTAAACGTCACTTGAGCGTTCAACGTTATAGAAAATCGCCTCTTGAACATTGAATGATGTAGTAATACAACTTAACTGTTTTTGGAATCCTTGTTGTTGGCGACAGGGAAATGGTATCTTTGCATCTGATATATAAGCATTTATTCGAGTAAGAAGCAATTTTTCAAATATTTTACTAAAACATGGTATTAACGAAATAGGCCTGTAACTTTGCGGGTCAGTCTTACTTTTACCGTTTCCCTTGTAGATGGGGATTGATACGCTAGTTTGCCATTGGTTAGGTACCTTTTCGTACTTTAGAATTGAATTAAATAGGTAACACAGTACTTTGGTCAGACATGGACCTGCATATATAATATGTTCGTTTAGAATTCCATCGTGTCCCGGTGACTTTCGTTTGCACAACAACCGTATTACGCTCTCAATTTCTTCTGTGGTAAAGGCAGACGTAATGTTCGTAATAAATGGGCTTGATTTTGTATTAATGTAATTCGACAATTCCCTTTTTAAACTTAAATTTAGAGAATCATCGTTAGTCATATTATCAAACACTTGAGAAAAATATTGTTTGAAGCCTTCATTTATTGAGGTACCTTCGAAAATTTTACCTTTGACTAATAACTTTAAACAAGAACTAAATTGTTTGCCACTATTTTTGCGTAAAAGTTTCCAGAAAGTTTTGTAATCGACTTCTGCTGCCTGATTGAGATTATCATATACTGAGTTTTCAAATTTTTCGCGGGCATTTCGTTCAGTCTTTCGAAATGAGGTTTTCGCTTCTTTATATGCGATGAATTGCAGAGAATGTGAGACGTTAAACCGAGGCCCCGTGAGACGGTGCTTTACACCGAGCACGTAAAAGAACCATGGCGGATCTCAGCAGTAGTTTCGTCATGTATCCTTGCACTATCCCCCGTAACAACTAACCGTCTTCTGGGGGCGTCGCTCATATGGGCATGTGCTACGGTAGCGACGATAAATAAACGGAAATACACACAGAATGTGAGCATTTTGGTCTACCGACTTTGAACCATTCGTTACGCAAATATAAGGCACGTTTGTATGAATCCCTTACCTCAGAGCACCAGTGTGGCTTTGCATGTTTATTAAAAGTACTCTTTGATAAAACGATAGAAGCTTTTTCGATAATACTCAAAAGATTGTCATTTATGAAATCCGGCGTAGATTCGATTATTTCACAGTGTATGTCATTTTTAAAAATATTGTTGCATTCGGTCTCTATTACCGATTTATACGAGTTCAACTGTTCGGGACTACACTTGTTCCACGCGATAGTTTTTGACGGTGAAATTGTTTCGTACATTGTCGGTGCAGTCGTGACAGAAAAGGTAATTGGAACATGATCGGATGTAAGAATGTCACTGGGATCTAGGATTTTGAATGAAGGGTATAAGTTTGCGTTAGCATTTGCAACCAAAATGTGGTCGATCGAGGTTTGGTTTGGTATAAATGTATATTGAGAAGACAAGTTGCTTATTCTTTGAAGGGATACTAACTCATTTGATATACAAAATTGTGACAACCAGTATGATTTACCTTGTGTGAGTATAGGAGTTTGATCGATTTTTGCATTGAAGTCTCCGCCGAGTATAACATTTCCTAATTTTGAGTAAAACTGGAACAGCGATTCTACCTCACCGAGAGTCTCTTTATAGTATCTAATATCACCGTCTGCCGGCATGTATATACAAAAAATGAATAATGGTATTGTATTCTCAATGTTTACCTCTAACCCGAGAATTCTATCATTACTTATATTTTGAATTCTGTGGGCTTTACCCAATATAGATTTTTTGACTAGTATTGCCGTGCCCGCTTTCCCGCATCTTATGTTTGAAAAGCAGTCTATTGATTGGTCAATTGTAACGAAAGAGTGGTAATTTGTATGTATAGAGTTAAAAAATGATGCTGACCGAGGCAACAGTTTATGCTCGGTTATAAGAGCTAAGTCAATACTGTTTCAATGTAGAAATTGGGAAAGCGGATACGCCGATGACATGATACCTCTACAATTCCAGCACAGTATATTTAAAACCATTATAAAAGTAATGAATGATGGTGATTTGTATTTGTACATGGTTCTAGTCTATATTGATTATTCGTAGTCTGGATCCCACCAATCGATTTGTTTTTCGGAAAACGAAAATTTGTTTTTATCGATGTAACTAGATTGCTGTAAGTTATAAGAGTTTTTATCAGAGAAGTTATATTCGTCTCTATCGTTATTTTCGTTTTTGGACTGTTGATTAGTACAAGCGTCTCTATCTCCGTCACCTGACCTCGTATAATCGTAGACATCATTTTCGTACTCGTATCGATCGTAATACCGGCGTCTACGTTCACTACGATCCTCGCGTCTATTTTGCTGTGTCTGTTGCCATTCAGTTCTACTAACCCATTTCCGAATTATCACGCCTTCTGGCCAAAAGGATTCTGACTCAACTATTTGCGAATCTTCCCGAAAGAAGTTCATTCGAGCAGAAGATCCGTATCGACCGTGAAACATTTTAATTATTTTGGTTCGTAATCCCCTTTCTGTGACGTAGTCAGAAATGTCGTCCTCAGTTACCGACGGGTCAATGTTAACAACGAAGTACGATTTCATACTAGAATGTCGGCGCCTCACTGCAATGAATTTTCCTGAGTCACGGGACTCGAATCCTCGATTGCGTATATGTGGCGGTTGATTCGTAGTGGGGCTTTTAGCAGAGGTTGGCCCGTTCTGGTCATTTGATTGATTATCACTATTAAGGGTTTCAACTTGTACATAACAAGTCTGTTTTTTATTTGGCACATACACACTATTTCGCTGTTTATCGTTGTGTACTTCTTTGGATGCTGTTGGATGCTTATCAATTTTTCTGTTACTTGTTGGTTTTGAATGTGTTGCGATATTTGTTTTGTAATCATCGTTTTAACTTTTCGAAACCACCAACTTAGAAAATAATGTGGAAAATGCGTGCGTTTAATGGTTTTACTGATATCAGCAGGATTATAGGCATTTTCTTTTATCATCAAAAGGTATCAAAAACTCCTACTACAGCAATGTTTAAGCTGTATTTTCAATGCTTTGGTCACCCAATGACAAACTAATCCATGTTTCACCTGTTTTACTTGGTTAAATTCAGATATTCGACTGTCTTTATATCTTAATTCATCTATAGTTCAAAGCGCCTCTCTCTTCGTGAATCAAACAAGAAGAAGTGGACTTTTTTTGCTTAATTATGTTGCCTAGGTCTGTAAAATCAGTTTGATAAAGCAACACAAATCTGCAAAATTATGACGAATGTTCAAGATAGACGCGATTCGTTCTTTTGCGCATAAACACAGAACGACGTCGTCAACGTTAATTTCCGACGTCGATGTTTAGAATCCCTAGGGTTGCCTAGGAAATAAACGTATTGCTCTTAAAAAAGCACGGTGACATATTATTTTTTGGTACGAACTAGATTTGATTTGAATGCACTATAAGTGTGCTAAATTTAAAAGAAAACTGTCGAGCAGTTTTGATTATTTTTAAGGTTAAGTACAAAAATTTACGCGAAATTCGGGATGAAATACTTATTTTTTACTACGCCCACCCGCGTTATATCTCATCGGTTCATGGACAAAAATTTTAGCAAATGTTTCAAAAACTTTTATTTCAAAAGAGAAATTAATGTCAGAGAAAACGGGAATCAAGCGAACTATACAGCGATCTACAAAAATACGGTGACCCCCAATTTTTTTTTGCATTTTTTTGCTTAAGCTATTTTAATTAACAAATATTTAAAATAACAAAAAAATCTGTCGACAAAATTATTGGCGCGCGTATGCCTTTAAGAATGAATCTGATGCGTATAAATTCAATTATATAAGTGGAATCGCGATTTTATAGCTGTATCTATTTTGAGTGTAGTTGTTGATCTTACTTCTTTCTAAATGATTTTGGCGCGTTTTTGGATTGTTTGTTTGAGTGTTTGGAATGAATGATTGGAGCGCTGAGAGAGCGCTTTAGAATGGTTTTGATCGAGATAAATATCAATTTCACGATGTACTAAACTGTTAAGTTAAACAAACAAATTAACAGTTCGCTGTTGTAAATCACTTACAGTAAAGAACATGATGAAATTGGCTGCCATTCCGATCAAACCATCCCAAGTCGCTCATTCAGCACTCATTCATTTCAAACACTCACTCAAACTTATTCAAAAACGCTCCAATTCACTAAAATTGGTAAGATCAACAATAACCTTCTAAACAAAATATTGCTTGAATAAATCCACAATTTTACTGAATTAACTGAATTTTGTAATCGAATATGGGTCCTAAGAGACATAGAAAGCTGTTCAGAGAACATATCTGAATATTTTATCAAAGTCACTCTAATATTTTTGGCTAATTTTGTTCATCTTGTTCAACAAAATTAACGGTTATGGATTACCTCCCCTGAATTTCACACAAAACCCGTTTCTCCCACTCATTCAATTTCATTCGAAAATCATTTACCTTGTCCTTTTTAACGACGTTGCTAACTGTACATGTAGAAATGAGATCAAGTTAATATTATCATGAAATTTACACTCAATTCGATTATTCGACCAATCCAAACGTTTCACCCAGGGTTCCATTCATTCATTCAAAACATTCACTCCAACCACATAAAAACCCAAAGTAAGTAGACTTTATTAAAGGGAGGTAAAAGTATCGTTAATTTTGTTCAAATTAAACTAAATTATTGATTATGTATTGCCTTCCTTTAATCTTATTACAAAACGCACTCTTCGCACTCAATTTGATCCGAAATTATTTCAATATTATTCACCCTTTCAATTCCACGACGTCATTAATTGTAAGGGACCCGTTGTTCCATATTGTTCTTCGTATTGGAAAAGGTGGTACTCATGTGAAGTTTTGCCTTAACACAGTTCCCCCTTTAATTATGGACGAATTGTAATGGAATTTCAAAGAATGATCCTTAATATGTGCCCATGCGCATAATGTTTTTTGTAGCGATTAGACAATATGCTAAGCTAAAAATATGGGCCTTCATGATACTTTTTACCAGTGACGGCGTCTTTATGGGGTCAGCGAAAAATCTATTGTAAGTGCTTATTAATATATAAGCACTTACAATAGTTTTGCACTGACCCCGCGGTGTATTCTGACCCCAACACTCTTATTTTCAGGTGGCGCCAGTCTAGCCTTGGGCTCTGCAGCTGGGGCGATAGTTCATGGAGTAAACGAAAAGGATGCTGGCGACTGCAGCAGACGAGCCCAGTCTTGCCGTGATTCAGCCAGCGATAAACGTAGAACCGCAAGTAACTTACGTGATGATGTAAAAAAACTCGGAAACGCTATTGACGTTTTAAATACCGAAATTGGACAAATAGGAAAACGAATAGGTGAGAAAAAATGTTAAAAAATAAATCAACTCTAGCTGTGTCCATCGATAACTGTACATCATTTTCTAAATAAAATTGGAATAATACCTCCATGAAAACATTTTCGGTACGAAGCCACACATATAATGTGAGCTTAAATAACAAGAAGTCCCCCGAAATATCTTTCGCAGAATCGCCGAAACGTCCTGTATTGAACCATAATAGTACGAATTAAATTTTAGCTCCACTGGTCGAAGGCCAGCGAGCTATTGTCATGGCGCCTATTTCCGTTTTAAACCTCTTCTCTTCCTATCCCAATTGGCGGATTTAACGAAATATGGCACAAATGATACTATGGTGACTCTACCTTTAAAATTGTGTTAGAAATGTTGATTGACTCCCAAATATGGGCGTGGCATGGCGGGGCTAATTTTCAGTTTAATATCTTTATAAATCTTCACCTCCCAAACAATTTGGCTGAGTTCAATTAAACTTGGCGTGGACGTTCCTTGGTAAACCCTTTATCAAATTTGTAAAAGAAATGCTTATAAGCCCCAAAATATGAGCGTGGCAGGGCGGGGCTTATTTTACTAAATGTTCACTCTTAATCTTTAAAAAGCTTGTCTTCCAAAACGATTTCGACATATGCCAATGAATCACGGCATGGACATTCCTTAACTGACCCTAACTTTAAATTGTTAAAGAAATGTGGATTGACACCCAAATTGAGCGTGGCAGGGCAGGGCTTATTTTCACTTTAAAATCTTTAAAAAAATCTTCTCCTCCTTAACCATTGGGCCTACTTTAATGAAACTTGGCACGGATGTTGCTTTGGAGACCCTTCATTTCAATTGTTAAAGAAATTTTGATTGACCCTTAAATATAGGGATGGCAGGGCGGGGCCCATTTTCATTACATTTTCACTTAAAGATCTTTAAAAATCTTCTCCTCCTAGAGCAATCGGCCAATTTCAAAGAAACTTGGCATAGATTTTCCTTGGAAGACCCCTTTCCTAAATTGTTCAAGAAATTTTGAATGTCCCCTAGATAAGGGCGTGGCAGGGCGGGGCTTATATTCTCTAAAGAAAATGCATCTTCCAAACCATTCGGCCGATTTTAATGAAAATTGGCATGGGTTTTCATTAGTATCTTTTATTCTAAGGTGGCTATGGACAGCGGCCTACCGACTCTGTAAGCCGGAAGTGGGTTTTCGTTTATTTTACGGCTCTTTTTGCACGTTGTCTAAAAAGACAGGTTTTTATAAGATTCTGCTTATGGAAAAAACGTAGAATAATGATGGTAAAATTTCACAATTTTGCTTCTTTTAAACATTTGATATCAATTGAATGACTGGATCATTAAATTTAACAATGAAAATACGTTTTAAGGTCATTTAATCAGGATGTGTTACTACAAAATAACGAAAAACTTTCTTATTTGCATGGAAAGGTATGCTGATTTTTTTACCAATTAAAGAAAAACTATGTTTTGTAAACATATCGAAAAATAAGAAATATTCATTGGGTAATTTCTTAAAAAATAGGTTTTTATGGCATTTTTCTCGCTTAAAATTACAAAAATTGGTGCATTTTCAACTTTTGAAGGCATATAATGCAAATGCAATTGATCAAAGAGAAATTTTCTTGGCAACAGCCATTGTGTATATGTATGAGGTCTATCAACATGTATGTGTTTTATAGCTATCGGCTGGTACAGAGTTTATACTAAATCTAAAACTAAATTAAACGTTTTACTGAAAAATGGCCAGTACCACTCAAGGGCAGACTACTCTAGCATGAAAACGAGCACGGAAAGGCACCTTCAAATTTTGATATAATGACTACAAAATGTTAATCTACAACATATATGAACAAGAAAAATATCATTGGGCGGAAAAAAATGACGACATGTGTCCATTGCTACCTTAATTGTTTGAGAACTTTGATTGATCCCTGCCCCCATCCCTATAACACAAATATGGGCGGAGCAGGGCGGCGCTTCTTTTCGCTCTCAGATCTTTAAAAACCTTCTCCTTGCTACTCATTTTGGCCAAATTCAATGAAATTTGGCATCTTAATTCCATAAGTACACAATCACTTAAATTGGTAACATTTTTTGATGGGTCCATAAACTTTTTTGTAACAAGCCGAGGCCAATTTTCACTACGAAATCCAAAAAGAAAACCCTTTTCCTTCACTCAATTGGATCTATTTCGTTGATTCTTGGAATGGGTGTTCCTTGGGTTACCCTTTACCTACATTGTTCCTGAAAATGTGTTCAGAATGATCTTCTTATTGAAATCACCTTTATGTTGGAGAAAAGACGGATAAAGGGTATGCAGCTTGATGGTGTATTTTGGTGTATTATGGACCAGACTCAATAAATCATTAAAAAGTAGTTCTTAGGAGACTTTAAAGTGTTTTTTCAGTCAGAGAATAAGCTTTGTATAATAAAAGTCTGAAGACATTTAAGCCATTGGAGCCATATAGGCCCGCTTGGGCCTCTTGTTTTTTATTTTAGCTCGGCTGTTTTCGTAGAAAACCTTAGGTATTGCTAAAGCTATGGTGTCGTCGCCGTTGTCGTCGTAATTGGCGAAGTTTTGGTCGTCGATGTGCAATAACACGTTTTGATATCATCTCTTTTTCTACTGAAGGCATTCACTCGAAACATGACACACATGTTCACTATAAAAAAGCAAACTATATTATCTAGGGTATAACTATTGATGCTTTTTTTACAAATATTGCCCCCTTTTCGACTGAACACGCAACAGCCGAGCGTAGGCACCCGTAGGCGGTGCTCTTGTCTTTATACACGTCTACATGTATTTTGCAGAATGACAAATGCTTTTACTTTATAAGGTTGATGATATTGATGACGTTAGACCTTAAATTATGAACTTCTTTTAAAATTCAGGAGTGCACTTATGTTCCGTTTCGTGTTCGTGGACAAAAAGGAAATATAATATCATCAATGTATTCTCTTTCCTTTGTAATTTAGACGCACTGGAAGACGCAATAAGAGCCTTGGAAGAAGTGACATCATTTCTTACATCATCTATCGGTGTTTCAGACGAAGTTATTAACGCAATACAGGTAAATTTTATCAAAACTTTATGGGACAAGCTTTCTTTAAGTCAAGATATTTACAGTTAGGAACATTGTAAAATTGACAAGTTGTTAATTTTTTTTTCAAATTTTGAAAGTGTGATTGGAGAGTTTTTGAATGATTTCCAAGGGAGGTAAAATATAATCGAACATTTCGTCCAATTTGATGAATTAAGCGATATCTTTTACCTCACTTTTCTGATTTTGTGTCTTCAGGGACTAATCAGACGCTTGAAAACCGATACCAGCCAATAAAATACAGTAAGTTACATCGTGAAATTGACATTCGCCTCAATCAAAACCATTCTAAACCGCTCACTCAGCACTCCATTCATTCATTCCAAACACTCACTCAAACCATTCAAAAGCGATCAAACCAATTGAAAAATATAGAATCAACAAGGTCATTCAAAATAAATTTGGATAGAGAAAAATCGCGATTTCACTGACATAATTCAAATTGTAAGCATCTTATAGGTTCTTCAGGAAATAGGAAGTTATGACTAGAACTTGTTTGCATATAATATTAAAGGGAGGTAATCAATATCGCTAATTTTGTTCATCCTGAACAAAATTTGAGATATTGGATCACCTCCAATTAAATTTACTCAAAACTTGCTCCACACACTCATTCAATTTTATTTCTAAATCATTAAAAAAAATCTTTCACCTTTTCAATTTCACGATGTTGTTTACTATAATGCAATGATGTGATCGATTTGATTGAAGTATTGACCATTTTGAACAATTTAGAAACTTATTTCACGATTTTGGAGCGTTTTTGAGTGATTGGAGTGAGTGTTTGAAATGAATGATTGGAGCGCTGAGCGAATCTTTTTTGATGTTTTTGATCAAAATGAATGTCGAATTCACAATACAATTTCATTTCTGAATCATTAAAAAATCTTCACCTTTTCAATTTCACGATGTTGTTAACTGTAATGCAATGATGTGATCGATTTGATTGAAGTATTGACCATTTTCAACAATGTAGAAACTTATTACACGATTTTGGAGCGTTTTTGAGTGAGTGTTTGAAACGAATGATTGGAGCGCTAGGCAAATGATTTTGGATGGTTTTGATCAAAATGAATGTCAATTTCACATTGCAATTTACTGCAAAGCGTGATTTTTTATATATGCTGTAGAATTGTTATTAAATTAAACAGTACCCCAGTACTCAAATTTACATATATGTGACCCTTCACGCGAAAAGGACCATCTCAGAACTCTGTAAAATGATTATTTGAAAAAAAAAGATTGGGTCCAGCATAGGTCAACCAGAGTCGCATTTCAATAAATTCTTTCGCTGGGAGGTAGATTGAACATTCTAGATTCAGAAGAAAGGTTCGGAGCAAAAAGTTTCAACCCTAGTCAGTCTGCGCAGTCTGACTGGGGTCGACACGTAAAGCGCTTCCCAGATGGTCCTTTTCGCGTGACGGGTCACATATATGTTCTTCTGTTACCATTCCGATTCTATTTACGGTTTTAGAGAAAGCCCTGGTAAACAGCATAGATTTATACATTTTGCGAATTTTTGAGTTGAATCTGTCCTCTTCAAATTAGTAAAATATATTAAATTTCGATTGACTCTTCAAATATTGGTGTGGCAAGACGGGTCTGATTTTGACCCTGAAACCTTTCAACGTCCTGTTAACAATATCGTAAAATTGACCAGGTGAATGAAATGTACTTTTATTTTTCAGAATTTAGACAGTACAATAATGGATCCTTTACTGAAAACTCAAACTTTGGCTTTAGCGCAGAGGTCAGGGAATGAGGTGATTGCTGACAAACAATTAGAGACTTTGAAGGTAAGAAACAGTTTAGAGCAACCTGAAATAAGCAATACAGTTGATTAAATCGCTATAGTTATATTCCTCTCAATCAAAGCCATTTTAAATCACTCACTCGGTGCTCCATTCACTCATTCCAAACATTCACTCAAATTGATTGAAAACGCTCCAAATGACTAAAAATTATACTTTCAACAGCTACATTCAAAATAATTTTAAATGGAAAAATTCGCGATTTCACTGACATACTTGAAATTGTTAACATGTAATTGGTTCTTGAAAAAATTGGAAGCAACTAACAGAATCTTTAATGCATATTTTATTAAAGGGAGGTAATGAATATCGCTAATTTTGATCATCATGAACAAAATTAGCTATATTGGATTACCTTCCTTTAAATTCACCCAAAACTCGCGCAACCCTTATTCAATCTAATTCAAAATTCATACCAAAATCATTCATCTTGTCAATTTCACGATGTTTTCAACTGTATGCATGATTTTGGGATGCTTTTCAAATGAAACTCTCTGAGTCAATTGAGCGAGTTTTGAGTGAGATGCAAGGGCGGTAATCCAATGTTGCTAATTTTTTTCAAGAATAACAAAATTAGCGATGTATATTACCTCCCTTAGATAAGATATGCATACTTTGTCTAAATCTAGTTTTCTGTGTCTTCACGAACCCAGTTTACGCTTACGAAATTCAATTATGTCAATGAATTCTCGGGTGTATTTACCGAATTTTATTTTGTAGTAGTTTATGTAGTTGTTGGTCTTAACAATTTAAGTGATTTTGGGGCGTTTTGGAATGGCTCGAATGAGTGTTTGGAATGTATAAACGGATTGCTGAGTGAGCGATCTAGAATTGTTTTCATTGAGATAAATTTCAATTATACTATGTAACTAACTATATTTGTGCACTGTGTGATTTCTAAGCAAGTTAACAATTGCACTTCAAGCACACAGGAAATTGTTGGACATGTCGCGCATTTCCAATTTCGCTGAATACAATGAATCATTGATAAAATACTATATAAAAAAGATAAGGATATTTTTGGTTATTTTTTCAGGCGTCCCTCGGCAATATCGAAGATGTGATTAGCAGAAACAGGCGATTTGCTATAGAGAGTTAAGGAGTGTTCAACAGAGATTACATTTTGTACGTTGGCATTATGATTGCTATTTTGAGCTATGTAAATAGAACCTCAACGTGAAATTGACATTCATCTCAATCAAAACCATTCTAAATCACAACCTCAGCGCTCAATTGACCCATTTCAAACATTCATTCAAATCGATGAAAAACGCTCCAAATGACCTAAAAGTATACAATCAACAGCTACATTCAAAATAAATATAAATGGAAAAAAATACGAATTCACTGACATAATTTGAATTGTTAGCGTCTGATTCGTTCTTGAAGAAGAAAAGAAGCAATTAACAAAACTTTAATGCATATTTTAATAAAGGGAGGTGATGAATATCGCTAATATTGTTCACCATGAACAAAATTAGCTACATAGGATTACCTCCCTTTAATTTCACTCAAAACTCGCTCCACACTATAATCCAAATTCAGTAGATACTCATTCCAAAATCATTCATCTTGTCAATTTCACAATGCTTTAACTGTAGCAACGAGTCTTTTTACAGAGATCACCGATTTGCTTCAATATGTTCTGAACTTATGCTCTGAACTTTTCGATTTTTTTCCTTTTTTGGTATCGAATAATCAAACAATTTGTTTAAATACATGTAATATATTATATAGTGAAATAAAATGTTCAGTTGGAAACATCCTGAAATTGAAACTAGGCCCATTTCAGAATTTTCTAAATCGCTCATTCAACGATCCAATATGTCTTTAAAACACTCACTCCAACCATCCAAAATCGCTCCGATGTCATTTTAGCGACTGTGAAGACATTCATATTTTTTTTATAGAAGAGTGCGAAGGTGTTTCGAAAAGGGGGGTATTAATTTATCTATAATTTCGACGAAAAAATCAATATTGTTTTACCTCCCCTAAATTTCATTCAAATCTTGCTCCATACACTCTTCCAAAACCATTCCAAAATATTCACCTTGTCAATTACACGAACAGTTAGTTTAAACATATTCTAATGCAAGTATATCACAAAGAATATATACCAAAGAAATACATATACATATTTTATTGCAAAGGGGTCTGACCACAAGTTCGAACAACTTAGATACGGTCATTCCCTTTGATTTTTTACAAAAGATATCTTCTTCAGTTTAAGCTGATTTCCCTGTGCTCAATAGCCGGAAAAGCCCTACAAGATCTAAAGGCAATCGCGAATATTGCGCACAGGTAAAACAATATAGTCACTACGTTATTTGAATAGAATTACTTGTACATTGTATGACCAAAGAAGTTGCATTTCGGTTTAGAGATGTTGATAGCTACTGACAACTTGAAATTAACACGAACAGTTGTGAACTGAATCAGTTAAAACTACAATCTGGAATGTATTACAGTCTTGAACATCATGAAATTCTACTAGGTGAATGATGATGGAAATAATTGTGAATAACGTATAATGAAGTTAAAGGAAATTGAATGAGTTGATAGAACCAGTTTGAACGCATCTTAAGATTGGTTATAAATATTCTTATCTTAAGATAAGTGAAATTAATAACACCCCTGAAGACATGTTTCTTGGATGTAGTTCGTCAAAAGTTATTAAATTATTTGAATTTCACCAAAAACACCTCTGGTTTCCATGGTTACGGAAAGGCTTAAAAAATCATAGAAAAATTCTTCTCCTCCTAAACCAATAGGCCAATCAAGCTGAAACTTTGCAGAGATGATCCTTGAGTGGAGCTCTTCGAACTTTGTTAATTGGCCTTAAATGACGAGTACCTTCGAAAAAATCCTTTTCTAACCTGCTTGGTCAATCAAATTGAAACCTGGCCGGGACAATCCAAAGTTGTTAAATGAATTTAATTCATCAAAAACTCTTCTTTCTCTCGTAACAGAAAGGACAGAAAATTGCTGAAAATCATATAAAAGTTCGTTTTTTTCTAAACTATTTTTCCCCTTTAGCTGAAACTTTGCAAGGATATTCCTGGGGTTAAGTTGTACTAAATTTGTTGAAAGTATTTAATTCCACTAAAATCTCTGGTTTCCATGGTAATGGAAAAGCTGAAAATTGCTGAAAAATTTCATCTTCTTCTAAACCATTGGGCCATTTAATTTTAAACTTGGCGAGGTTGTTCTTAAGGTGTAGGTCTACTAAAGTTGTTAAAGGATTTCAATTCCATCAATGACTTTGGTTGCCGTGGAAAGAGAAAAGTTAAAATTTACAAAATAAAAAAATATCAAAATAGAGCAGTATGAAATAAAAGTCTGTTCCTTTCAAAACCAACATAAATGTACGTTAAACAATCTCTGGTATTTATAACATGCTTCACAAGTTATAATTTGACTTACTCATGTGAGCGATATAGGATCACCATGATCCTCTTGTTTTTAAATCTTTTTAAGAATTTTTAAGGTTTTGATTACCTTCTCCAATTGACGCACCTCTGTCTATCAAATTTTATAGACGAACTAAGGGTATAGCATAATACAAATACGTCGCCTCTATTTGCCCCAATCTACTCGCAGATTCCATCATTAAATAAGGTCACAGGAAAGTTTATACACTGACATTGACTATGCATGTCGTCGATTGGGGATCAAAAACTCGTAACTACAGCTTGAATAAGCTGGAGTTACGAGGTTTTGATCCCCCATTGACAATATGAGAGAAAATTTTAGATAAGCTATTAATTCTATTGAATTCTTGTATAATGGTATTTTCAAAATGCACAGTTGTCTGATGGAGACAAGTCTTGAAAAAAAAAAAAAAAAAAAAAAAAAAACGGAAACTGAAGCCTTTTTTGAAACCATTAACATTTGACTTGATTGTTCATACGTAGTAACTTTGGTGAACGTAAACGTGTTTACGTCCACAAAAAACGAAATAAGTCAAGCTATCTTCGACATCATTCAAATCAATTAAATCGATCAAACTATTCTGAGATTTCTTTGGCTGGCTTTATAATAGAATCAGTAAATGTGGTGAAAAACAAGCCTTTGTATGTTTAAAATATTAAATTATCCTCGTGGTACTCGTAACTATGTAAAATAATGTTAAAAGGACTATGACGCCGTTTATGGGAATGGTCGCTTAATGCGTAATACCATGACAAAAATGATAAAATTTTTATAGCATATAAAGATTGTCGGTCAAGTCGAACTGAATCTAATGATGTTCGAACCCATTAGAATCGTCTTAGTGAGACGATTCTATTGGGTTCCAACAACATAGAATTCAACAATAACCAAGTTTTCGTTCATAAATGTCCTCTTTTACATAGAATTTGCTTACTGGGAGGGGACTTTTTATGGTGGTCGCTTAATAAAATTGGCCGCATAATAGACGTGGTCACTCGAGCAATATCGACTGTACATTTATCTCGTCACTCGTCCCAAGATGGAAGCACGTGCTCAGTGTTCCCACTGCTGCTTCAATCTGGGGGTGAAAATTGGTATTTTACAGCATGCATGTACCCCCTCTATATGAGTCAAAGAAGGCTTCTTGTAAAAGTAGGGGGTACAAGCTTCAATTTGGGGGTAAATCACCCCCATTTGAGGGTTTTTGGGAACACTGCGTGCTTCAATCTGTCCCGTGACCTTCCCCTTGCATCTATTAATGGCATATCTGGAAAAAGTAAAGTATTCGCTTTGAATGATTTCGAAGTGTACCACTTCTCCCGAATTTAGAATTAGGGAATTCGTCATATTAATGTTCATGGTGGATCTGAAAAATGAACAGGGACCTGGGTTACTAAATAACTTTCGACCATTTTTTTGCGTAAATTAATCATTAATACTGCTTCTAGTAGTACAGTAGTTGTTAAATATTCAATTCCGTTGAGCATAATACAATTGGAATCGTCTTTTGAAGATTCGAATGAGATACTGTAACTTAGAATCAAGCTCTAGGTACGTTTTCGCCGGCTTATGTAAACATACAAAATTTTGAGGAAGCCTCAAAGTTCAAATGAGTGCAAACTGCCCTCGGCGGCTTAACCACTAAATACATGAATGCTTTCGCCATAAAAAGTAGTTCTCTATTTATGTTAAACCGATTCACTGTCGCTTAATGAATACGCAATCTTGTAGGGTTAGCGACGCGTCATTACCGATTCTGTCATTACCTTTGTTTGGTCGGATGCTGATGGTGAGGTATACCTTTTATTGGTCTATTGAAACAAACGAAATTCAAATCAGGGAATTATTCGTAAGATCAAACGTAATTTATACAGCTCTGACCGATGAATTTCGAAATATCCCTTTCTAAAAGTCTTGAAATAGATCTACGGGTATTATCCGAAGTGAAAATAGACGCAACCGGAAAACATTGCCAAGGTCAGTCGATTATCCTCGTTAATAAACGTCATTTTCAGAGAACATCGGTAACCCAATGACGTCATATAAAGTGTCTGTAGCAACATGTCTGACGAGGAATTTGAAATGATGCGGTTTTCTTATCTTCTGTTTTTTCGGATAATTCTACGTAATTCTAAATGAGTTAAGAACATCTTTTTTCACACTACATAGTACGCTCGACACACTTTCTTTTTCAATTGCTTACTTTGTACCAAAAAAAATCCTGAAATTCCATCATGGAATAACAAAAATTCCTGATTTTGGCCCTTATTGGGAGCACTGTATGTCTGCAGTTTCGGCCCCTCATACTTTATTAAGCTCGTAAGGGCAAATCGGGCTTCAGTATGGTGAGCTGTGTGATAATTAGATATCACTCGTACGTCGTTCGTCATCAACTCTTTTAAGTGTTTATATCATTGGGGCGACAACTCATGAATATTGGATAGTAACGGTTGTGCAGCGTATTGGAATGTGGATTTCCAAGAATGTCTCATGTGTGCAAAGTAATGAATTAGCTTGACAAGAATTTTCACTGTGCACACTACATTATACGGTCACTTGGGTGAACTATATTCAAATAAGAACTCATTCGAGAGTAAGCTTTTTAACTCCTCGCTTTATTTTAACCCCGATTTTGTTTCATGACAATTATTTAAAAGGTAGATTACTAAAATATCTATGCTTTGCTAGCTTTCGGTACTTTCAGTACTTTGATTTATTTTGTCTTACGGTTATTTTTGTCGTGAGACTTCATTGGTCAGTGAAGACACCAAAACACTTAAGTTCGCATATTTCAATAAAAGGAGATAATAAAATATCGCAAATGTCGTCCTATTGACGAATTAGCGATATTGGATTGCCTCCCGTTTCTTTCATTTAAAACTCGCTCATCCCACGCATTCCATTCATTTCGGAAAGCATTCCCTAATCATTCATTTTGTCAATTTTATGATGCTGTTAACTATTACAGAAGATGACCCTTACTGATTCTAGAATAATTAAATCGCAAAAAATCTTTCGCTGTCAGTCACTTCCATGGATTGTAGAAATACCTAGTAGATCTATAGTTGTCTAATCTTCACATTAAAAAGGACCAGCGACAAACCTTTTGATAATAAAGTGTAATTAACACTCATTCCTTTCAAAACCATTCCGTAAATCGCTCATTCAGCGCCCAAATTATTTATGCAAAATGCTCACTCCAATCACTCGAAAAAGCTGCGGAATCATTTAAAAAGAAACGTCGAATTAGTTCAAAACGATCAACTTTTTATTCAAATCGATCAAATGATTCCATTTTTTTATTTGCTGATCTGAATTTCAAAGCGTCCTATTGGTACGTGAAGAATGTACGTAGACTTTATGTAAGTTTAAGGAGGTTTTAGAATATAAGCGATATTGTCCTTTAATTTCATGCAAATCGCATTCGTTTTAGTTTTATTTTATTCCGAAATCATTAACCTTGTAAATTTTACGATACTGTTAGTGTTAACAACACCGTGATACTGGCAAGGTGGTTGATTTCGGAATAATTTCCAAATGAAATAGAATGAAAGGCGCTGGGAATGAAATTAAAGGGAGGTTACCCATTATCGCCAATTTCGTCTTGTTTGACTAACTTGCAGTGTTTTATTACCTCCCTAAAAACACGCACGGTCCTTTCTGTGCGCCTTTACGGACCAATCACAAAATCCACACCATCCAAAGTACTCCGAATTGCATTTGACAATTTCGGGGCGTTTTTGATTGGTTTGAGTGAGCGTTTGGAATGAATAATTGGAGCGCTGAGTGAGTGACTTCAAATGGTTTTGATTGAGACGAGTGTTTTTGTTGTTTTTTTTAATCGATGTGATTAAATGTTACCGTATTACAGGTAAAAAACATCGTGAAATTGACAAGATGAATGATTTTGGAATGAAATTGAATGAGTGTGTAGAGCGAGTTTTGAGTGAAATTAAAGAGAGGTTATCTAATATTGATAATTTTGTTCATGATGAACAAAATAGCGATATTGATAACCTCCCTTTAATAAAATATGCATAAAAGTTCCAATAATTGTTTTCTTTTTCTCCAAGAACAATACGCTTATAATTTCAATTATGTCAGTGAATTCGCGATTTTTTAGCTCGACTTTTTGAAGAAAACCCGAGGTATAATAATCACCTTGTCGTCGTTCGCGTTGTCGTAGGCGTTGGCGTGACAAACCTTGGTCATAACTTTTGAATGGTTAGTGATAGAGCCTTTATATTTCACATGATCATTGCTTAGGACAAGACCTTTCTGTATGTACCAATTTCAAGGTCATCACTCAAGGTCAATATCGTTTTCCAAAGTCAAATTTCTTAAAAAAAAAAAAAAAAATTGGTCATAACTTTTGAATGGTAATTCATAGAGCTTTCATGTTGCACATGATCATTGCTTGGGACAAGACATGTCTGTGGGTACCAAGGTCATCACCCAAGGCCAAGAACATTTTTCAAGGTCAAATTTCTTTAAAAAATTTAACCTTGCTCATAACTTTTGAATGGCAAGTCATAGAGCCTTCATGTTTCACATGATCATTCCTTAGGACATATCCTTTCTGTAGGTACCAAGTTCAAGGTCATCAGTCAAGGTCAAGGTCAATTTTTAATGTCAAATTCTTTAAAAAAAATAACCTTGATCATAACTTTTGAATGGTAAGTCATAGAGCCTTCATATTTCACACGATCATTGCTTGGGACAAGACCTTTCTATAGGCACCAAGTTCAAGGTCATCAGTAAAGGTCAATATCATTTTTCGAGGTCAAATTTGTTTACATTTACCTTGGTCATTACTTTTGAATGGTCAGTCGAAAAGTCTTTATATTTCACTTGATCATTGCTTGGACAAGACTTTTCTGTAGGTACCAAGTTCATTTGTTTGCTATTGCCTTAGAAATTATAAACAGTGGAGCGTTGGCACCTTTTGCGGTGCTCTTGTTTTTTTTTTTTTTTTTTTTTTTTTTTTTTTTTGTTTGTTTTTTTCCATTTATATCTATTTTTAATGTAGCTGTTGATTTAATACTTTTAAGTCATTTGGAGCATTTTTATCGTTTTAGGTGAATGTTTGGAATGAGTGAATAGAGAGCTGGGTGAGTGATTAAGAATGGTTTTGGTCGAGATGAATGTCAATTTCCCGTTGTAATTAATTGCACTTTAATATGGGACTACAGATTTTTCCTCCGATACTTTTTTCATTACTTTCCAAGAGTATCTTTGGCCTTAATTCTTTAAATTAATAATGTTTCGTTCTATTTCCCTTAACAGTTAGTTACGTCGTGAAATTGGCATTTATATCGATCAAAACCTTCCTAAATCGCTCACTTAGCGCTCCATTCATTCATTCCAAACACTCACTCAAACCATTTAAATACGCTACAAATTCTTACAAGAAATAGGAAAGTATTTATAGAACTTATACGCATATTCTATTTAAGGGAGGTAATAAATGTTGCTAATGTTTTTCATCCTGAACAAAATTAGCGACAATGGATTACCTCCCTTTAATTTTACTCAAAACTCACTCGATGCACTCATTCAATTACATTCCAAAATCACTTCAAAATCATTCATCTTGTCAATTTCACGATGTTTTACACTGTAAAACGTAACGATGTTCAAGTAATAGCCTTTTTTGCGTAAATGTCGCTTCGCGAATGAATTTGTTTCGTTTGCGAAGGCGTACTTACAAGACTCTAGATCAAAATACAACCGCTCTTTGAAATCTAATCATTAACACAGCCCGAAACCGAAAGTAGCTTTATAGGGGGTTTGTCATGTTTCTTCCGAGGCTTTTTATCTTGTTAAATGAGTCACGGATAGGTGTCTATTTTCCGTAAACGACTATTTTCGAATTAAACCACGTGGCAAAGGCATGGATTTGCAACTTAATAACGCATTCATGTTTTATATGTATTTATGGTATTCTTTGCCCAAAGTGTTCATTTCACAGAAGGATCGAAATTCCCCTTAAACAGTTAGTTACATCGTGAGATTGACATTGATCTCGATCAAAACTATTCTACATCGCTCACTCAGCGCTCCATTCATTCATTCCAAACACTCACTTAAACCATTCAAAAACGTTCCAAAAATCACTTGAAAAGAAATAAGATCAACATCTAGCCTACATTCAAAATAAATATAGCTTTAAAAACGCGATTCCACTTATATGATTGAAGTTATACGCGTCTGATTCATTCTTAAAGAAATAGGAAACTATTCATAGAACTTCTACGCATATTTTATTAAAGGGAAGTAATGAATGTGGCTAATTTTGTTCATCATCACGCACTCATCGCACTCATTCAATTCCCTTTCAAAGACATTCCAAATCATTCATCTTGTCAATTTCACGATGATGTTAACTGTATAGTTAATTTTGCTCGAGCGACCACGTCTGTTGAGCGACTAATTTTATTGTGCGACCGTTTTCAAAAATCAAAATGTGTCACAAATAAGACATTTTATACTGAAAATTATCGTACACTACTTCTATAGTCTTTAAAGACTGAGACGATTCTAATGAGTTTGAACAACATAGGATTATTTAGAAATTGGAAATGCATACCTTTTCAATAAAAAATATGTATCTTATTTGTTAACAAAAAGCGACAAGGCGACCATTTACTTATAATGACAGCGTTTTTCAGGTCCCGAAAGTGTTCAAAGGGTCGCTCAATACAACGTTTACTATATTTCGTTTTGACAAGAAAGATTCGAGAAAGGAGAGAGGAGCTTTGTCATCTTAAGACATAACTACTAACGACCAGTCAACAGAATGTTCTTTTAAATGAAGTTTCGCTCCGTCAAAGTATATTTTTATATGTTTTAGACATATAGGCCCATGGGACCGGGTGATCATATATATATGAAATATATATTTGCTCAAACAGTGTTATAATTTACGGATTATTAAATATAACCCAAGCACTTTCGAAACATAATGTTTCTTCTTCAGGGGTTTTAAATAAATATATATAATAAATAAATAAATATATATATATATATTCATTCCATTTGTTGAACTACATTCCATGATACACATGTCTATGTAGGAAAATAATCACTCTATTTCTTACTTACTTACTTTTTTTTGCTTTTACGGGGTATGAGACCGCTTAAAACAGCTGTCTTACCAACTGAGGCACACTACAATACTAATCATGCATCCATTGCTGGAGATATTCTTGGTGGGAGACAACTACAATGTACGCACTTATTTAACTTTTTTCAAGGTAATAGGTGAGTGTTGGCTGAGCTGGTTCTCGAACTCGCGACCCGATCATTGAGACTCCAAAGAGTAATCGACTTAGGTAACAACAGTTGAACATATTAAGATATTAAGCTACTTGTTATATGACCAGAAACTTTATGTTAGTTTGTGTAAATAAGGAATATGTCTATGTCTATGTTAAAACATCGTGAAATCGGTTGTCATTCTGATCAAAATCATTCATTAGGCGCTCCATTCATTCATTCATTCCACACGCACACTCAAATCGATCATAAACGCTCAAAAATAATTTAAAAACACCTCGAAATCGTTCTAGACGATCAACATTTTATTGAAATCGATCAAATTATTCTACGGTTTTAATGGCTGGTGTGGAATTTAAAGTGTCTGATTGGTACAAGAAGACAATCAAAAAGAAAAATACATATAGAGGATAATCACTTGTTTCAGTGTAAGATCGATTTATATTTCATTGAGTGTATAACAAATGCTATATTTTCACGAGTGGCAAAGCCACGAGTAAAAATATAGCTTTTGTTGTTCACGAAATGAAATATTAATCGATCTTACTCGAAAAACAAACGATTATTCTATTTCTTTAATGTAAAAATGAGGCAAAATGTGAAATTTCTTGGACATATTTTCGTAAAGCGCGTCTTTTTGCGCATGATTGCTATGCAACGTTCATTGTGACGTCACTTATTTCGCCCCGCATAGATGACGTCAGATAGGATGAAAAGCACAAAAGCAGGGTATAAGTTTTTGATAATCTCACTGCTTTTGCGGTGAGATTATCAAGTGATAATCTACCGTTATTTCTCGATAAACCACCGAAAAGCATTAAAGAAATATTCATATTCCCTTAAATAATGGTTGTTGCTTTTTTGTCACCATTGTAAATTTTCCTTTAACCAAATTCTGGGTATAACTGTGCATAATAAACATATATTTTATTCTTATATTTTTAAAAAAAGGGAGGTAATAAATATCTCTAATTTTGTTCAAGATTAACAAAATTCGCAATATTGAATTACCCCCTTTAAATTTCACCGAAAACTCGTTCCACGTACTCATTCAATTTCATTCCAAAATCGAACATCTTGTCAATTTCACGATGTTCTCTACTGTACATGTAGCTTGATACAGTTAATTACATCGTGAAATTGACATTCACCTCAATCTAAACCATTCTAAATCGTTCACTCAGTGATCCAATCATTCTTTCCAAACAATCACCCAAACCATTCAAAAACACTCAAACCCATTGAAAAATAAAATATCAACAAGGTCGTTCAAAATAAATTTTGATAGAGAAAAATCGCGATTTCACTGACATTATTCAAATTGTTAGCGCCTGATAGGTTCTTGAAGAAATAGGAAGCTTTGTATAGAACTTATTTGCATTTTTTATCAAAAGGAGGTAATCAATGTCGGTAATTTTGTTCAGCCTGAACAAAATTTGCGATATAGGATTACCGTTCATTAATTTCACTAAAAACTCACTCCTCACACTCATTCAATTTCATTCCCTAATAATTCCAAAATCATTCACCTTGTCAATTTCACGATGTTGTTAACTGTACTCATTTATGCAAATATGGCATTGAGCCAGTTAATTCAATTGGAATTATGTCATATCGTTTTATTTGGTAAAACCCAAGCGGTTCAAAATTGCATAGTTTCAGTGTGTTTGTCTTGTTATTCATTATACAGGTGATGGTGAAATTAAAATGTGTCTGAGTAATTTTGGGATAACTTCGGAATGAAATTGAATTAGTGGAAGTAGTGTGGATGAAATTAAAGAGATAAAATTAAAGAGAGGTAATATGATATGGTATTTTAAAAAAAGAAAATTCTACCTACTTTTTTTGTTTATGTGCCTTCAGGAACCTCTCCAACGCTTTAAAACCAACACCAGCCAAGAAAATTGTGGAATATTTGATCGAATTGGATGAAACATTGATAATTACTAATTCAAGCCGTTTTTTCTTTAACTATTTTTCAAGTTTTTTGTTTAATGGTTTGAGAGTGTATAAAGAATTAATGATTGGGGCGCTGGAAAAGCGATTTCAGTAAACGACATCGTGAAATTGAAAAGGTGAATGATTTTGGAAAGAAAATTAAATGAGTTTATGGAGCGAGTTTTGAGTGAATGTAATGGGAGGTTATCCTATATTGCTAATTTTGTTCAGGCTGAACAAAATTAGCAATATTGATTACCTCCCTTTCATAAAATATGCATACAAGTTCCATAGATAGCTCCATAATTCTTCAAGAACCTATCAGACGCTAACAATTTGAATTATGTCAGTGAAAGCTAGATTTTTCCCTTTCCAAATTTATTTTGAATGACGTTGTTGATTCTATATATTTCAATGGGCTTAACCGTTTTGAACCGGTTGAGAGAGTGTTTGGAATGAATGAATAGAGCGCTGAATGAGCGATTTAGAATGGTTTTGATCGGGGTGAATGTCAATTTCACGATGTTACTAACTGTACAAGTACATTAATTGTTAGTAGCATCGTCATATTGACACTTGTATCGTTCAAAACCATTCTAAAACGGTACTCAGCGCTCCGATCTTTCATTTGAAATGCTCACTCAAATCTTTCAAAACCTTCCGCAATCGTTCTAAAATATTTCAAATTACTTCAAAAATATCAACGTTTGACTCAAATCAATGCAATGAACTACTTTTTGTTAGCCGGTGTTTTTGGATGAAATACATGTAAGCCATATTGTATTTCGTCTGTTTAATTTCTTTCAAAACAATTCATTCATTTAATTCCATTTCCCTCTAATTTAATTTCATTTCGAAATAATTCACCTTGTCAATTTCATGACGTTGTTACTGTACCGAAACTATGTACTTAAAAGCGCGGATTGTTACCAAATAAAACGACAATAAAATATTTCAATTGTGTAAATTTTCACAATGTTATACTAACATAAACGAATCTCAAGTTACATGTTGCTATACAGTTAACAATATCGTGAAACTGACAAGGTAAATGATTTTCGAACGATTTTCGAATGATTTTCGAATGAGTCGGCGGAGACAGTTTTGAGTGAAATTCAAGGAAAGTACTCCATTATCGCAAATTTTATTCGAGGTGAACAAAATAAGCGATAATTATTACCTCCCTTTAATAAATACTGAGATAGGTTTCTGAATAGCTTTCTATTTCTTTAAGAACAATCATTATCTAACAAAATGCAATTAAGTCAGTAAAATTGTAATTTTTCTAGCGATTTTAATTTTGAATGTATGTATCGATCTCATATTTTTTTTAATGATTTTGGAGCGTTAATGAATGGTTTGAGTGAGTGTTTGGAATGAATGAATGGAGCGCTGATAGAACGATTTGGAATTGTTTTGATCCTGGTAAGTGTCAATTTCACTATGTTGCTAACTGTACATAAGTCGACAACGCAATGGGGTCTCAATCCACGGGTCGTGAGTTCGATCTCTGGCTCGCCCAACTTTCATTCAACATTTGGAAAAAAGTAATCAAGTTATCTGTCCCCCACCATGATGTTCAACTAAGAACAACTTGAAATTCATAAGATGAATGATTTTGGAATGAAATTGAATGAGAATGTGGAGCGAGTTTTGAATGAAATTCAAGGGATGAAATTTAATATCGCCAATTTTGTTCAGGATGATTTATCACCTCTCTTTTGATAAAATATGCATACAGGTTCTATGAAAAGTTCTTCTTGTCTTCATTAACCCATCATACGCTTGCAAAATTCAATTATTTTAGTGAAAGCGTGGATTTTACCTACCGACTTTATTTGATTTTAGTTGTTGATCTTATCATTTAAGTGATTTTGAAGTGTTTTGAGTGAATGATTTGAGTGAGTGTGAGCGAACTAAAGGAACGCTGTCTGAGCGATTTAGAATGGTTTAGATCGGAATGACAGTCAATTTCACAATGTTCTTAATTGCACCTCTCCAAATGGGTGAGTGATCAGGGTTTTTTTCCTTTTCAAATATTCAAAGATACTTTTGGTGTAAACTCTCTTCGTGAATAATATATACGTAACTCCAAAATTAACGTCCACAAAATCCATGTTCTCTTAAAATCTTAACCGTTTATGACTTACTTGCATTTTTCAAGTTCCTGTCAAAACTGACTACCTTTTAAAGACCGGGTTTATGACTATTGGGTTCCATGTTTCTTTCCGTAGAAACGCCTTCAAGGTAAACATTTCCCATAACCTAAAAATCTCTAACGTGCATTTAAAGACATTATTGTTCATAGCAATAAACTGTTTCCAAAATCTTTAAATTTTCGCTGACGACAAAAGTTGTGTAAGAACGTTATCAGCCAAAATTCGGTCTACGGAGGCAAGCAAATAAAAGTAGGCGTTGTACTATCAATACAAATTTCTAACTGCTCTTGAAACAGGAAGGGTTGTTTTTAAAAACGTTTAAATTGCTTTTAAAAATTTTCAAATCGAATTTCAAAGACTGGTGTATCTAACCATGTATTTTAGCATTTGTTCGTTTCTGCACAGACAAGATAGCGGCATCAAGTTGAATTGTTGTTTGACTATAGCGGACGATTTGTTAAACATTAGCACACAAACAATTTACAGATCTGATTGGCATGATGGCTCCTGTGAAACGCTCAGTATAGCCTTATATAAGCCAACTTTTTAAAGGAAATTAACGATTTGAAAGCCCGCTAAATAACTGTCGAATCTACTGTAAATCATCAAGCGTCCCTATAAGCATTAATTTCCAGATTTATCCTCATAAGGCAATGTATAACATTGATCAAGGATGAATGCTTACCCCACCCACTCTCGAACCATGTAATGTGAGTGAGCTACGAAAAATATTTCAGACAAAATGCAAAGCTTTGTAACACCGATTTAATGTGTCGGCTTCACAGTACATTTCACTTGCGAAATGGGTACCCTAATTCATAATGTAAATACCATTTGTATGCTTGTGAGCTTTTTTGGACAGTGGTGTCAAGCCAGGCGCGTCTACTTAAAAACGGCCGCGGGTAGCATCATTATTTTTTCCGTACAAATCGTTATATGATTGATCTACCAGAAGTTGTAGAGAAAGATTAAAATTCGTAAAAGAGTTTTCATTTATTTCAATTTATATTTTGTGGACGTTTCTTTTGGAGTTAAGTATATTTTCTCTGCACCCCCCCCCCCCTTTTCGACGCAACGATGTTATCGCATTAGCAAATTTTGCGTTCACATACATGCCGATACCCAAACAAAATTTATTATGTTTGCGAAGGCGTACTTACAAGAATAGACCATACTCTTTCCTTGAAATCCAATTGTAAACAAGGAGCCGAAACTGAAAGTAGTTTCCAAGATTGTTACGAGTCATAGATAGAGGCGTCTGTTTTCCATATCAAAAACATCGTAGAATTGACAAAAAATCATTCACCCAGCGCCCCATTCAGTCATCCCAAATACTCACTCAAATCGCTCAAAAACACTCCAAAATCATTAGAAAACATTTCGAAATCATTCAAGACGAGTAACATTTAATGCGAATCGATCGAATTATTCTACGATATTATTGGCTGTTGTGGATTTTAAAATGTCTGATTGGTCAACGAAGACAAACAAACAGAAAAGTACGTTTATTCTATAAAAGGGATGTAATAAAATAGATAATTTTGTTCATCTTGAACAAAATAAGCAAAATTGGATTACCTCCCTTAAAATTTACTCAAAACTAGCTCCACACACGCCTTCAATATCATTCAAAAATCATTCCAGAATCAATCATCTTTTCAATTTCACGACATATTTATAAGGACTACATGTATGCATACAGGTTCAATAAAAAGCTTTCTGTTTCTTCAACAACCTATCAGACGCTTTCAATTTAAATTGTGTAAGGGAAATCCCGATGTTTTCTAGCTTTATACATTTATTAGAATGCCGTTGTTGATTCTATCTTTTCCAATAAATTTTGAGCGTTTTAGAATGGTTTGAAGGAGTGTCTGGAATGAATGAATGGTGCACTGAGTGAGTGATTTGGAATGGTTTTGATCGAGCTGAATGTCAATTTCACGATGTTGTTAACTGTACTGATTACCTACCTATTGGTGGGGAACAAAGACGCAATTCTTTTTTTTTCATTTGTTAAACCGATCTAGATATCGAACTCATATTCCTTCGATTGAAACACAAATGCGTTAAGTTAACCAAATCGTGAAATAGACAATCACCTCGATCAAAACCATTGAAAATCACTCGCTCAACGATAGTACATAACATTCTCTTAATTTCAGTCATTCTAGACTCGGTAATTTTTTCGTGACGGGACATAAGCAAGATTAACACATTTTGATAAATCATTTGAAAGTGAAAGTAGATACCACTACATTTAAATGGTTATTGACACTTCATACATGTACGGTTGTATTTTCAAATGGCTGATCAATAAATACGTGGATAAGTTGAATATTTCAGTCATTAACCATCGCATTTTAAGAACTTTTTGACAAAAGAAACGTCCATGCATTGAGCAATTAACGGCGACAAAAGTTAAAACATAAAGAAGATAGAGTTATATACATACTTACTTAGTGTGTTATATGAAAAAAATAGTTAACGAGGTTGGGAGAATTGAAAATTGTCGAGGCTCTGCCGATACAATTATCAATCCTCACAACAGAGTTAGATATTTTTTCATACAATACAATAAGTACGTATTAGTTATCTTATAACCTCTATTTGTCTTCTTTTCGTCGATGTCTCTAACTGAAATGCAAGTTTCTAAAAATAACCGCATTATATCATTGTTCCAAAAATAACTATGTTATAATATAAAAAAATAATACGGGATGTTATCACACAGGTATTTGTATAGTTATAAGATAAACTAAAATATGATACGATAGACATGACAATCGCACCTACTTTTTTAAAATTATATTAGAGGATTTTAGCATAGTTTATTTCCTTAGTTATCGCCTGATATCGTTAAAAATATCATGAAAAACATTATTTTTTTTTCAAATGTCAAATAAACGTTTAAATACTTCAGAATCAACTGTAGTAAAGAGGTCAACGCAATTTTACGTCAAAATTTTATTACGAGAATATGTCTTATTTAGATAATAAAGTTTTGAAGCCTTCTCTCTAGGAAAGCTCGAAACGAGAAAACAAATAACACGTTTTGATAAGTTACAGGTTGTTTCGCCAAAATCCTTCTAAAGAAGAGAGATTTTTTGTATTTAGGACGTAATTTATGGCATTATCGCAAGCAAATGGTTTATAGACCAGTGTCGTGCGATGAAACAGAATTTATATATAAATATATATAAAAAAAAAAACACGTCGCGACGTCGTTAAAAGTTTGACGTGCAGTGATTCGCTGTACCTACCATCATACAAATGATTGTAAAATTGCAAATTTGCAATCATATTTTACGAAACGTTCAACATTATTCGCGAAGAAATGAAACAATATACACACAAACTTAAACTCAAATGTGCTTTCTCTACACAATTCTTAGTGGGGTGTCCACGTATTTATTGAACAACCCTTATATATGAAGTAGTCTCAATTTTGGACGTTTCATATTTCATTTTATCTTTTAACTAAACAAATATACTCGTGACAACAACCCGCATGATATTTTTTTATGATATCACATGAATATATATTTTGATATAATGCGGACATTTTAAGAAACTTGCATTTCAGTTAGAAATATCGACGAAAACACGACAAATAGAGGTAATGTACGTTTTTTTCGAGGGTGAATTTCAGGATCCGTTTCAACAAAATTTGTCAGTAGATTAAAAACAGGGTATTACATGTACATTTTAGTCTCACATTTATTTCAATTCAGACACACATTTTTCATTAAGAGCTTTGGAAATCACACGAATTATTAACGTTCACAGTTTAAGCCTTGGTTTAAACAAAATCGAGTAACATTCTTTAATCAAATCAATCGCCTGTTTGAGTTATGAAACTCGCTTTTTTCTCCCATCGTCTTAAAAGAGCCTCGTTCACGTTCGAAATTCTGTGACGGCATCAACGGCGTACTACCATTACACAAATTACGCAAGTGCTATAACTCCTCTTTCGAAAAATATCATTGAAATACCATTATAACAGCTGTAGTGACAATGATTTGATAATTCACCAACGCTCAAATCAGTGAGATGTGGAGCGGACGGGGGACATTCACTTTTTGTCACATATCACCTTTATCTTGTATATTCTATGTTAGTCGACTTCCGGGTGCGTATAAATCTCATAATCCTAGTTTCGCCTATTGTAATGATATGCAAAGGTTGTCATACAGTAAATCTCATCGTGAAACAGACATTCACCTTGGTCAAAATCATTCTTAATCACCATAGAAAGTGCTCCATTTATTCATTCTAATCAACCATTCCAATTATTAAAAAACGCTCCGAAATCGTTGAAAGCCATGAGAAATATTTTTAAAAAAGAATAAGTTAGCACTTTATTGAAAGTTATCATTTTTTCCACCCTTTCACTTTGCTGGTGGACATTGTTTAGAGTCTAACTGGTCCGCACCAGGACAGGACAGGAAAGAACGTAGAATTTTTTATAGGAATGTAATAAAACTTCGCTTATTTTGTCCATTCTAGAAGTAATACATGTAGGCGAAATTGTACTATATCCCTTATTATGTTTTCAAATCTCGCTCCAAACATTCATTCAAAATCATTCCAAAGGCATTCAAAAATCATCCACATTGTCAATAACACGATGTTGTTATATTGGTAAACATCGTGAAATTGACATTCATCTCAGTCAAAACCATTCTATATCGCTGACACATCTCTCCTTTTATTCATTTCAAACAATAATTCAAACCATCGAAAACGCTCAAAATGATTAAAAATATTAGGTCAACAGCATCATTCAAAATGAATATAGCTAGACTTGATTGAAATTGTAAGTGTCTGATTGGCTCTTGAAGAAATAAGAAGCAATTTATAGAACTTGTTTGCAAATCTTATTTAAGTGGGTAATAAATATCGCCAATTTTGTTTCTCCCGAACAAAATAGAGATGTTGGATCACTTCCCTTAAATTTCACTCAAAACCCACCCATCGCTCTCATTCAATTACATTCCAATGTCATTCACCTTGTAAATTCCACGATTTTGTTCACTATAACTGTATATATGCTTAAGATATACAGGATAAACAGTTTTTTTCATTGTGAGATCAATTTATATTTCACTGAGTTATCCACAAGCTATATTTTTGGTAATTTCACTGGATTGCTGACGAATTTATCAAATAATAATCTTTCGTTATTTGTCGAAAATCCAGCAAAAATAATTTAAGAAAAGGATGACTTTAATGATTTTCAGTAGATAATATAAGATAACGGTGGTTTATCTCCCCACCAAACGAGTGAAATAATAAATAGAATATATATAATGTTTTCGTTTATTTCACCCTTTTAGAAATAACCAAAGCGGTGAAAAATAAGCCAATGATGTCATGACGTTGCAAAGCAACCGCATAGAATATGTGATGCGCATTTCGAAAATTTGCCTGAAAAATGATCCTTTTTTGTCTCGTATTTTTCAAAGAAACAGAAAATGTGTTTGTTTTTAGAGTAGGATCTTTTAATATTTTATTTCGTGAATAGCAGAATGTATATTTTCAATTATGGCTCCTGAAATATATCTTTCATCGTTCACTTGACGAAATGTAAATAAGTGACCAATCACGCAAGAAGGGGCTATCTGTGAACATTGTAAAATAAATAATTGAAAATGAGATTAGTTCTAAACAGGCCAAGCAGGGGTCTCATTTCAAAGATAATTTCACAAGAAGGAAAATTGATCATTCTAGATTCAGAAAATAAGCAAAGTGCGAAAAGTATCGACCCTGATCAGTCTGCGCAATCCGCGCATGTCGACCCTGATCAGTCTGCGCAATCCGCGCAGTCTGACAAGGGTCGACACTTTGCGCGCTACCAAGATGGTCCCTTTTCCCGGGACGGATCACATACACTGTACGCTAAAATCAACAGTTAACTTCTATAAATTTCAGCTACTTACAAGATGCGGTTAAAAGAATGCCCGGATCCTTCTTGCTCCGAAACTTTCACCAGTGGTAAGGTCAAACGACGTCACGTTTACAACGAGAATCATAATTATAGAATCACAATTACCCATTGCTCCCTGTGTAACGAACCATTCTTGTCTGAGGGTGCCCGCTTACAACACGAGAATGATTATGACCACAACAGACAACGAAGGCGTACTCGAGGGAGTAACAGAAAGGTTTGCCACACAAATGTCACTTTTTTCTTCGTATACATGTACGAGGGTTGTTAGGAAAGTATTCCTATAACTTAATACGTTTTAAGACGTTTGTTCAACCTGTGCTACTCTTCCATTCCCCCGTCTAACAAACGTGCTGTTTTGTAATTTATAAAAAGAAACGCGAGTTTTAGAAAAACGTAAAAAGTAAACGTTGTACAGTGTTTAGGTGTTTTTTTAAGATATGTACGGTGGCTTCGGAAAACAAATATCAGCGTTGTCTTAAACTTTCCGAACGACACTCGTACAGTTCATGTACATGTAGCTATAAAATGAAAATGCATGACTGAAAACAAGATAAGGAGGGGCGGACATACAATGTAGAAAATTGATGTAAATGTTTAAAGCCAAATTCGCAGTTCGTTTTGACCATAGAGTTTTTGTAGATGTTGCGTTGAAGTGCGAATGATGTACATTGTGATTGTAATTTTCGATATATAGCTGCTGTTTGATTTTATTTACATATCCTATGCGTCTTAACACATCATTTTGGCGCGATTTGCTTTCAATGTTGCGAACGTATAGAATATAGCTATTGATGAATATAGCTATTGATTAATTGTTCCTATTTGTTTGTTTGTTCGAATGGGTTTTATACCGCTTTCAACAACTTTGCAGTTATATCGCGGCGGCCGGAGCACCTAACAATGGATTCCTGGTATTTCTTTCACCTGTACTACCATTACACCCTTGCCTAACCTTCGACTGCTATCTCACATAGGTTTACGATTATATACCCATTAGTGAGAGACAAACGTCGGAAAGGATATTTGCCGCCACCGGGGATCGAACCAACGACTTCCTGACTGGAAGTCTCATGCATAACCAACTGCGCTATGGTGGCGGCTTGTTCCTATTTGTAGAAGAACGATGTAATTTCAGTCAAATGCGGTCGGAAAAGCTTACGTAGGAGGCGTGGTAACGTGTACATTCAGTTAATAACATCGTAAAATTGACAAGGTGAATGATTTTGGAATGATTTAGGAATGAAATTGAATGAGTGTGAGGAGCGAGTTTTGAGTGAATTTAGTGGGAGGTAATCCTATATTGCAAATTTTGTTCGGCATGAACAAAATTTGCGATATTGATTACCTCCCTTGAATAAAAAAGTGCATACAAGTTCTGTGCACAGCTTCAAATTTCTTCAAGAACCTATGAGGCGCTAACTATTTGAATTATGTCAGTGAAATCGCGATTTTTCTCTGTCAAAATTTATATTGAATGATGTTGTTCATTATATATTTTTCAATAGGTTTGATCGTTTTTGAGTGGTTTGAGTGAGTGTTTGGAATGAATGATTAGAGCGTTGAGTGATCGATTTAGAATGGTTTAGATTGAGGTGAATGTCAATTTCACGATGTTATTAACTGTAGTTGCATGATTTTATTGGCTGTCTTACACTTAGTTAGATTGAGTCTGCATAGTGAGGTTTACAGAAAACAGAAACTTTCCGCTTCGAAAAGCTTCTGTTTTTTTTAAACCTCACTATGGAGCCCACGTCTAATACTTTATGGAATGAATACTTAGAGGACATTAAATAAGTGGTCAATCAATACCAAATTAAATAAACGAGTCTAAAAACAAATAAAAAGGGGGGTTTGCTGAATTATCATCTGTTTTAGGCGATGACTTTAATTAATTTTGTATTTTAAAAGGACAAAATTGATATTCTTTTGATAATAAGTTCCGAATCTTTGCGATCAATCGATGGAATTCCAAAAATGTATCGGTTGAAGTTATTCCGCGAAACATACAACGTCGTTTGCAAAATAGCAAATGAATTATGACGTCATTTTCACAACGGAAATTTAACGTTGCTTTAAGTTTGTTGTTTTTTTTATCCAACTATAGCAATCACATCCGTGTAATATTAAAAATATTTTCAACTTGTTATATCATTCCTTCGAGGTAAGTCATATTATAAAGCGATTCTATCATAACTGCATGTACATGTACGTGAAAACAGATATGCCTCAGCTTTTTTTATGTTTGATATTTTGAACGCATCCCGTCTTCTGAAGTAATCGGCTGAGGCATGCTGCAATTCATCATAAGATAAAGTCTTTTTCAGTGACTACAAATCTTAGCGAAGCTTACACTGAGAAATATCGTGAAATGAAACAAGGTGAATGATTTTGGAATGAAATTGAAAGAGTGTTAGGAGCGAGTTTGTTTTGAGTGAATTAAATGGAAGGTAATCCAATATCGCAAATTTTGTTCAGGATGAACAAAATAAGCATATTAATAACAATGTACCTCCATTTAATAAGATATGCATACAAGTTCTAAAAATAGCTTTCTCTTTCTTCAAGAACCATTAAGACATTAACATTTCAATTATGTCAGTGAATCGCCATTCTTTTTCTAGCTTTATTTATTGTGAATGACGCTGTTGATTCTATTTTTTTTTTCAGTGAGTTTGGAGTGTGTGTTGGAATGAATGAATGGAACGCTGAACGAGTGATTTGGAATGACTTTGATCGGAAAGGCACTCCAAAATTACTAGAAATGATAAGATTTATAACTTAATCCAAAAAAATGGATAAAAAATCCTTGTTATCTGTTTGACAGGGTAATCTATCAAAAACAAGGGCAGCTAAGTGACAGAAAAAAAAATCAAAGAAGCGCCTTCACAGTCTTTAAAAACGCGACGACGGCATACATGTATAAATCTTTCAATGGTGTACATGTGTGTTGCATATAATGGTTAGGAAAGACACTTTAAGAAGAACGAGATTACGGTTCACTAAATGTTTATCAAGCTAAACATCAGGTTGCAGCTCACTCATTTTTTCTCCTATATAAATACATGTAAATTCCACATTTTCAACACAATGACACAAATTCCACAACATTCGTTTGGCTATATGGGTGCTTAATGTGAATAGATTGCCCCTAGGACTCTTGAAAAATCCCATTTAAACCAGATCATGATGCATTGGATTTTCCGCAAAATCAGCTCAAACACACGTACCGTCTAAATTCCAAGACAAAACAGTCGGCTTAATCTACAACCCCCTGGAGTACACCAACCAGCTAAACACAAAAAGTAGTCCTGAAAAATAAAGAAAATATTGGCTTACTTACTGCAAAAGAATACATTGTCAAAGATCTAACCATAAAAGAGCAGAAAGTTCTTCTTTATATGCCTATTTACACACTTGAAAATGGGGGTAAATTTTTTTGGGGGGACTATTTCAGCACCCTACGACCCCGGAAGTACTTGGCCAGGTGACCTTACACCATCAACAATAACAACAACAACATAACATCTAGCAGCAGTGCATATCAAGTGACAACGCGGTTTTTGAGTTAATTTAGAATTGATTATCATGAAGCTTATCAGTGAATTTCATAAACGGTAAATCTTAAATTGCAAAATCAAAGCACTGAAGGTGCTGATGGTGAACGTCCCGCTTCGCTTAGTAAGGCGTTAGAGATATTAAAAAAAAAACTACTCAATATGCATGTAGGCATTATATGGAAATTTGGACAATCAATATTGTCTTGCCACGCAAATTAAAAACCATCCAAATACCATTGCTTTAAAATGTTGATTGACTATTTTTCATACATGTATATGGAAGCAAAAAATGGGGAGATGTTTCTTACAGAAATTTATATTTCTTCTGTTAAAGGGTCCCCTAAGATATTTCTTGTGAGATTTGGATGACATCCATGCAAGCTTGAGGTTTTAAGAAAAGTATCTCAAACTATATGAAATTGATCTTCGCTCATAAAAGCATGATTCGCATGTAATCAAACTAATATTTTGCAGACTGATACAGGAATTACTTTCGTAAATAGATCTAAACTATGGACGAAAATGGGTAGTTTCTATTCGATAGTTGCCTTTTCAACATAATTAACTTTACGTGGTTTTAATTTAAAATTTGTAATTTAAGCAGTCACTCGGAACTTTAGATGTTATAGTCCATCATTTTTGCCCTGGAAGGGCAGAGTGTAAGTAACGGGTCATTGCACTTAAAGTAAGGGCAATTCAGCTTTTATTCATGATTTTTACTTCTATAGAAAATCGACATATATAACTTGAAAGCTTAAATCATAAGTTTGGTAACCTAAATTTCGTAACGTCAACTTGTCCATGCTAAAGTTATGAGGCTTTGGTAACCAATTTACGCAACGTGTTAACTTTCTTTGGGCACTTAAATCCTATTTTGGTTTTTTGATACAGTTATTTGCACGCGTAAACGACAACTGCCTACTAACTTTTGAAATAAGTTTTGAAATGCAAACTTGCCAAATTACGTCACTAATAAGCAACGCCCTGCCCATTGAGTAGTAACGCAGAATCACGCTCACATAACAACGGTGCGATTGCATACTGATTATGTACATGTCATCACGCGCAATAATAGAATTATTTTCGAAGCATATTCGGTAAAAATCGAAACGCATTTGTAGTTCATGTATGTCACTATACTGGTTACCGTTTCTAATGCTACAACGTGTTTAGGTGAATACGGATTAACTAGTTCAGGGTGGGCAATTGCGATTACGAGGGCTTAGAGCAAAAACATAGTATATATCTGTACAATGTATAGATACATACTTTGTTAAGCGTTTAGCCCGCAATATGCATACGCGGATCATCCATACGCCTTTTTAAAATTTTGCTACTTCTTTTTGTATTTTAAAGGGGAATTGCATTGTCTTCACATAAATAATTCTAGTAACACACTATTCACAAAATGAATTGCGATCTAGTTAAGAGAAATCTTGAGAAATACTAAATTGAACCTAAATGGGAACTACTTCATTACGAAGTTATTACCTATGGGGTGTTCCCTATGTAGTTACACTGATGAACGAAAACATTCACCAAAAATGAAATAATGTTACATGTAGGCTAGCTTCTGTGATGCCAGTATTTAACCTATTTTTCTTTTACAGAAGAAGAGAAGGTCCAAGATAAAGCTGTATTCTTTAGAGACCGAAGCACAACTGAATTCTTTTGTGGCATCTGAAGTTCAAATACCGTCCTCCGAGAAGGCGAGCTTTTCTTCGGCGATCAACGAATTAGTTCATTTTCTGCAAAATAACATCCCTGGAAAATTGAGGCCAAAGGAAGTGATCAAGGTAAAAACTATTATTTTTCTGTCATTGGGTATCATAACACTTAATGTATAACTAAATGTATTCCACTAGCACTCTGTCTTGAATAAATGGCGAACAATACGGAATTAGAGATACATGACGAACAACCGGGAATGAATGAATGTTGTTTTATTCTCCATTGACAACTATGACTAGCTGGGTGCTAATGCATCTGTATAATACTGGAATAATCCGACGTAGGAACAAAGGCACATGCGCTTCCCTCAAATCAGGAGAACGATCCATGTGTGAGTCCACCTGATCGGAAAATTCTCAAAGGCGTTAATGCGCGTGTACACTCAAGATCTAGCGAGAAAACCGTTCCTTGATCATATACTCGAGAGCAAAGTCAATCGCCTAAAGCTCGACTGAAAGAACGGAGGAGTTATTTTTTAAACGGAATTGGTACTGTTCGCATAGCAATATGGTAGGTGATTCTATTGATTCATCCGTTTCATCTGTAAATGCGATTCATTTTTCTCTTTATTGTCTACAACAGATCGATCTGTTGTATCCTTTTTGTCGATAACTAGATCATAAGAATTTTCGGGCTTTTAGAAGTCCACAAAGTAGCATTAGGAATAATGAGTTTTGCCTTATCTTCTTGATCAACGTCTAGATCATTTACACCAGGTTCACAACGTAAACTAAACGGAAGCATAGGGTTCTTTTTCTTTTTAAAATTCTCTTTTAATTTGGTAAAATTACAACTCTGTGAGTAGGATTATCTATATTTCATTTAGCTTTTAAATGATATCACAAGGGGAACTTTTTACAACGTTAAAATTTAAGAAAGGTGCACCTGCTTCTGTAACTGTAACTGGAGATGTTCTAAGTTCACCTAACGCAAAACTCAATCCTTGTTTATGAATGGTAAGAGGGATCAAGAACGAATCTTGGAGGAACCATAAACAATACATCCATAATCAATCTTTGTTCTCACGATTGCCCTGTAAAGGCTGAAAAGTTTTGACCAGCTTCTAAGTAAATACTGGTTACAACAAAAGGTCGCGTGTTTTTTAGCACTAGTTTTTTAGTTAATCAATATTTTGTATGAAAGAAATTTTAGAATAGAATATGAGTCACAAGAATTTGAATTCTTTTTCAACTTCAAAAACTCGACCCTACTTTTATTCTAGATCAAGGTGCATTTCTCGAGATTGACAGAAATGCTTATATTTGGATTTTGTCGCAGAAAAATGGAATCCGTTTTTCATTGGACCATTTTGAAAGTTTGTTTAAGACTTGCTGCAACTGCCTTTCAACGATATACATATCTTTTGACTAGTAACAAATACAGAGGTTATCAACACAGAAAAACATTCTACACCAGGGCAAACGGGTCTAACGATATTGGTTATTTTAAAACCAAATAGCGTCACAGATTGAGTACTTCTTTGAGGAACACACATGTCTTGTTCAATAAAGAGTGCGGGATGGTAAACGTTTTGGGAACAGATAATGAATATTATTTGAGTCTACAGCAGTGCAAAGTTTAGCCCAAACTTCTATTTTTCACCTTGAAACTTTCGAAACTTAAGCGTGTAATTAGAAGAGGGAGATTGTATTCGCAAAGGTATCTGCAAATAAGTAGGCTATGTAATATTTCAAGAAAATTTACATTCGTCTTCCGTTAAAAGATGAGCAACACTAGGGAACGAGTGCTTCCCACTGATTTATCGTATTATGTCCAAAATATTTGACATATCTAGAATTAAATATTGAAACATACTACCTCTAAGATGAAAACTTACTTTTGGTAATGGTTCTTCTAGGTTTCGAACGTGAAATTGCAAATTTGTAAATCCCTACGTAGACCGAAGGCAAACTGCTCTAAGAGGAGTTTTTTCTCTCGACTATAGCATGTTTTCAATTTTGATTTCAAAGACAAGGCGAGGTTCCATGAAAAGCTTTCTTTGCAGCACAATAAAGCAAATATGCAAAAAGCTTTACAGAGTAATCATATTGATCAAGGGCTTCTGGCTTTGTTCGATGTTCGCACGTGGTTTTAAACAAAATCCAAATAGCTATATAGACTTTCGAAAGCCACGATTTTGATCATTTATTCACTAGCGATGCTTAACCACGGCCTTGGAGTACACCTAAGCGAGATGGGTGAGAGAAATATCACTGGTATAATCGTTTCAAACGGACAATACCAAACAGATTGTACATAACATCACCCAAGCATAAAATAAACAATAGATAGTTATACTGATTTTCAAACACAATCTGATTGGCCCATAAAGCACCGCCTTTTTAGTTAAGGAAACAATTTAAAGACAGTCTTACGGTAAAAAGCCTTAGGCAAGACATGATCAGCCGATTGATCAGGTCGGGCCCGCCTGACCTCTCATTTATCCCAACTCAGGGAAAAAGCAGCGTGTTGTTGCGGTCAGTTAACCACCAGGCTCACGTAATCAGGCATAACGAATCGAAGCCCGCGATAAACGGGTAGTTCTATTTGTTTGGGGTCTTATTATTGACGACATGGACAACAGCCGACAATTTCTATGCCCATCGCCCACCTTAGGACGTCCTTTTTCTCCCGTGTACAATTGAAAATTTTACTAAATATGAATTCGGAATCCATGTAAATTTTGTAAAAGGTAACTAATTTCGAAATTCAATTACAGTTAGTTGCATTGTGGAATTGACATTCATCTCGTTCTATGCGTCTTGTTGGTACTTGATAAAGCAGGAAGGCATTTACAGATTCTTATCCATTAATTAGCTACGGGAGGTAATAAATAGCGCTAATTTTGTTCAGCCTGAACAAAATTAGTGACATTGAATTACCTCCCTTTAATTACACTCAAAACTCGTTCCACACCTTCATTCAATTTCATTTCAAAATCATTCACAAATCATTCACCTTGTCAATTTCACGACGTTGTTAACTAAATTTGTATACTGAGCTTTAAGGACCTATAACAATGGATACTAAAGATATGTTTCTGACGGTGACTGTTATTACATGTACTCGAGAAAAGCTAAACACAAGGCAAATGAGTTAATTGATCCTGGAATTTAACGTTGGTGACGTCGTCAAACTGCTCTGTAGTGAGTTATTTATAATCTAGTGACGATTTAATCAGTGTTTTTCATTTAGATGCGATCTTCTTTGCTTATTCATTAAATACTTTTATCAGTTTTAAGATATTTCAAAAAATGGTGTTGTAGATTCTGTTTTTTATCGGAACACAACTTGTGTAGGCTACACATGACGAAAATATTGGCCAATATTAATCTCCATATCTTTGTAGGGCGGCTCACTCGGCAAAGGAACAGCAGTGAAGGGAAAATCGGATATAGATTTAACGCTAGTAATGAACGGCATAAGTGACATACATTCACTTGAACAACAACTTCCAGACATTCTCTCAACGCTTGAAATATACCTGAGGTCAAACAGCGCCGCGAGAGTTATAGGAAAGACAAGACATGCTGTACAAGTAGAACTTCCAGGTCACGGAGGTGAAAGACACTCAATTGATCTTCTACCAGCTCTTGACCTTGGTTTTGATGAAGGTAATACTAAATATATCGGAAACATGTCAGTGGTCAACAAGTTGACCGCTGATTGTTTTTTTAAAAAGTTTGAAATTGCTCAGAGATTTTATTTCTTTAACACTATGACACGAAGTACGACTTATTGTTTTAATTCTGATCTGTGGTGAGACGTCAAGTTTCAATGTATATTCCTTTCGTGTGTGCAACTAAATCGTTGTAATAAACGCTTGAATAAACCACAGTTACGAAATTTGAGTTTACCAACAAATACCTTAATTTCTGATGCCTAAAGTTAGAAAATTAAAAAATATTATGTCCTAACGTATGATTATATAGTAAATTAAAAGGTATTTCGTGACCAAAATTAAATATATACTTAAGCGCAATGAAAACGCACCACCAAAAAATATTGCACAAACTGTCCTAGAGTATAGTATTTTCATTCGACTCCTTTTTTATCGTCTTTCAACCTTAAAAGGAACATGTAGACATTGCATGTCTAAACACCAACCACAAGACGTCGCTGTTTGTTTGTTGGCCATTAAAATGCCCTTTTAGGCTTGCTCATTTAATTGTATTTTTGAAACAAGTTTTAAAATTTAAAGTATTGTTTCTTAGAAAATGAACATACAGCATTAGATTTCACATTTGTTCCCAGCAAGAAGCAGTCAATTGATCTCAACTTATGTTTTGTATGGGGTTAATTAAGAACAGGAGGAATTCTTCATTAACATCAAAGAACCGTAAATAACCTTTTGGTACTCGCGTTTTCGAGTGATTTGAACTCCAAACGGTATGTTTAGGTCCACCGGGGACGTTGAACGTAGGTGCTGTCCGTAGGTGCTGTCCTAGAAATGAAAAAGCGTTTGCGTATGCATGAATCAATTGTCTAGACTCTGGCAACCCTACCGAAAAGTGATAGTCAGCATTTTGTACTGAGTAAAAGGTAATGATACCAAATCTTTAGATGACGGCCCAGAATCGTTCACTATTTTTCACAACTTTGTTCAATTCGAAGAAACAATTTTATGTTTATATTATCTTTTTAGTTAATTTGGAAGCGTCCCTGAACACATATAAAAACCTTTTAAAAATAAGTATGCAGATTTTTTCTTTTCTTTTCTTTTTTTTTTTTTTTTTTTTTTTTTTTTTGAGGTAATTAAACCGCTAATTTCGCCTAAGTTAGACAAAATTAGCGATATTGTATCAACGTCCTTCAATTTCATTGAAAGTCCGTTCCGTACACTCATTTAATAATATTCCAAAAATCAGTCAACTTGTCATTTGCACGATGTTTCTTAGAGAAAGTCGCACAAAATCGATTTTCGACTTAATTTCAGATGGCAGAAGAAAGGTTTATCAGAGAATGGGACGTGAAACTATTAGTACACAGCAATTCTATTCGACCTCTTTAGCACCTTTGCAAATTGAAGTTACAAGAGAATTACCACCAAAAGTTAAAGATTTAATCAGATTGGTGAAATATTGGAAAAAGGAACGTGTAACGGTAATGCCTCAACGTGAAATCGGAAATCATCCCAAGCAAAACCACTCAAAATCACTCACACAACGCTCCAATCCAGTCATCCAAAGATTCACTCCAAACACCCCTAAACGCTCCGAAATTGTTCACGAACATTTCGAAATCATTCAAATTGATCAAGTCAAGTCAATTAAGTCGATCAAAACATCGCATTATTTCATTTGTATAGTGAAATTGGCATTCGGCTCAATCAAAACCATTCTAAATCGCTCCATTCATTCATTCCAAACACTCACTCAAACCATTCAAAAACTACCATACCCATTGAAAAATATAGAATCAACAACGACATTCAAAATAGATTTGGATATAGAAAAATCGCGATTTCACTGAGGAAATTCAACTTGTAAGAGTCTCATGGGTTCTTGAAGAAATGGGAACCTATGCATAGAACTTGAATGTATTTTTTATGAAAGGGAGTCAATCAATATCGCAATTTTGTTCACCCCGAACAAAATTTCCGATAAAGGATTACCTCCCATTAAATTCACTCAAAACTCGCTCCTCAAACTCATTCAATTCCATTCCTTCATCATTCGCAAATCATTCACCTTGTCCATTTCACGATGTCGTTAACTCAAAGATATCTAGGATTGTGTTTCGGTTTTTCAGCTCCACTGAACATGGCTTGGTCCCTGTCCGTTCGTCCGTAAATTTTTACTTTGAACATCTACTCTAAACTAAAGGTCAGAATTCATTCAAAATTCACTTGAATGGTGTATAGGACATGTCCTCTCAGATTCTTTCTTTAAATACTGTGAAGCCTATTAAAATGTGCGTCACGGGCTCTCGGGTTACCAAAAAGGGCCCAATATGGCATATAAAAAAAACTTCTTCTCTGAGACAATTTCAAATTTAATCCTGTTCGGTTTGATAACAAAGGCCAGTCCTTTTTACTTTTGATGATAAGAGCTGAAAGTCACCTTGACGTGTCCCTAGCAATTACACCATTCTATTTCGAAGAAAAATAAATGTGTTGGTGCGCACTCCGATTATCTTATATCTAATATCTTATTATGGACGTAATAAAAGTGAAAAGGAAGAAGGCATAATGAACATCACTAATAAAGACGAAGATCAAAATCTCATTGCAAGAGCTATTGTTTAAAATGTAGTTTTAGGCATTTCTCCTCATTTAACTCGTATTTCTTGTTTCGGTTTCAATTTAATTTTTAGCTTTTCTTTAAACATCTTCTCCTCTGATACTCCTGCGCCGTATTCCATCAAACATCACAAGAATGATGCAAAGGACATGCTCTGTCATATGCCTTCTTTTCATCCTGATCGGGCCGTTATAATGTGCGTCACGTGCTGCTGAGTCACCAAGAAAGTGCCGGCCTCCATCAATAAAAAAATACTTCGCTGAAACTACTGGGTTGAATTAGAGCAAAATTCACGAGCATGCTTTGGACATGTTCCTTCAAAAGCTCCTCTATTTCTGATCGGCTGATAACATGGGCACCACTGTCAAGTCACTAAAAATGGATCAAATGAGAGAATGATAAAAACAAACCTTCTTATCTGAAACTACTGGGCAGATATCAATATAACTTCAAAAGGATTATCATCCGGACATGCGCTTTCAGATTTCATCATTCATTTTTGATTTGTCTGATAAAATGGGTGTCAAAGGCATTCGACTCAATATGAAAAAGGCCTCATATAAAGAAAAATAAATAAAAAAAACCCACAAATACAATAATTTAGATGATTTTATTAAAATTCCATAAAGTTTTACCAATCGTGTAACAGTATGTGTCATGGAAAAGGGAACGTAGGTGTAAAAATATTCTTAAACACATCTCCCACATAAGATTTATATCAAACTTTTGCAATGAAGTTACGCACAACGTTGCAATTAAGTGATATCATCCCTTTATCGATTTTGTTTTACCATCATTGAAATTCACTCATTAAACTAGTTCAATTTTATACCGAACCAGACGGGGTGTTGTTTTTTTTTTTTTTTTTTTTTTTCTCAAATTTACAATTTCACGATGTTCTTAACTGTTTGATATTTATTGTTTTTATGTAGAGCAAAACAGCACCAACGTCGTATGTCATGGAACTGGTAGTACTTCATAGATGGGAACGTAGTGGATCACCTTCGAACTTCTGTATGGTTGGGGCGTTAAAAGATGTTCTTACCAGCCTTACACAGCATACGAGTTTTCATGTTGAATTTGGCAACCTTCGCAAGTATTCACAGGGAATGGCAAAACCAGGGTAAAATTAAGGATACCTTCGAAAAAAATGGTGATATGTATATTTACCGACGCGTTTGTTTTCTTTAACATATTCGGAGTATCAATACCTACTCATTGTTGCTTGATCCTCTGTAGTACGTGATACGTTTTATGGGGCGACACAACTTGTAGTATTCATTTTCTAATTTTGGATATTACATCATATGGAAAAGGGTCATTGAGTCCGAGAATCGCATATTCATATTATACAACGACTGTTTACAGGATCAAATGTTCAAGCATTACCGTAAAATATATTTTGAATTTCATTTAAGCGCAAAATAAACTTTTAAATTTATGAAATTGACTTTGCATAGTACGTTTATTTAGTCTTTAAGTTGTCCGTTTCTACTTCCGGTTATTCCTGGGCATACATGTCTGAACTCAAACTATTTCTAGGCAACATAGCATATATTGCACACACCAATTATTTTTTTAAAATAATAAAATGTGTTTTTACATGCCTGTTAGATTTTCATAGCCTGGTTCCAATTTTTTGACATATTTTGTTGTATGTTTTATTGGATCATTTTATATCAACACTACCGATAACTTATTTGTAATATAATATTACTCTCATGCAAGCACAATCGTAAACAAGTAGTGTGCAACTATATAGAGCGGTAAGTCTTAACGTAAACTCAGCTGAAAATACAAAGAAACACAAAAGATTTACTTTTACTTTCGACTTTTGGCTGTTTTTAGTTCTGCTTTTAATGATGTGAAATTCTACTTTCGGTTTTCAACGACTTTTAGTCCTACGCTTAGGATAAAGATGTACGTGGAGCGTATGTTAAAATCAACCCTCGCTTTTCACGATTACTCATGTGCAAAACTGGTTACACTTTCCGAAGGTCAAAAGCATGTTTGAAACCTGAACAAAGGGCTGTTTTCTGAATAATGAATAAAGTTTCTCGAAATTTTGACCTATACGTTGGTCTTATGTCTTACTAAATAAAAGAAGTTATGGTGAACGGTCAACTCGGCCCATTTTCAACTCGTTCCATTTTCAACTCGGCCCAGCGTATAACTCGGCACAAAATATCATGCCCTATCAATATTGTGAGCGATTATTTATTAAGTATAGTGTTTACAGATAAAAAAGAATTGTTTAATGTTCGTTCAATTCTGCGGTAATAAGTATATGTATATGCATCAATAATTTAATTTAAAGAAACGGTACGTATTCAATCATTATTTTGGAATGATAATGATAAAAAATTGATAAAACACAAAAAAAATATTTTCAAAATAATACAAATAAACATTGTAATATAATTGCAATCCAATAAAATAAAGAATTCTGATTGGTTTAAATCGCATCACGTGGGGAAATCCATTGCACTTTATTTCTGTATAATATGCAATTGGTCTTTTGGGAAACCCCCGGAATTCGATCTGCAAGTCCTGTGTTGTAGGAACTCGAATTAACCTAGTTCCCGATCATCAACGCAACATTGCTATTCAATCTATCATAAATTGATATATTTTCGAAAGAATTTTCGATTACAAGCATGCAGTTCTGCTTCTGAGCCGACTTAAACTTAGAAAACAGCGAGTCGACGAAGACCTTCAAGCAACCCTCTCAACTAAGACCGACCACGCTGTTTTCCTTTTAAAAATACAGACTTACTTGGCAGAAACAAGCTTTTTGGTCAGAAGTACCTCTACGAATTTGAATGTTGTCGTTTATTTGTGTATCATTTGTTTTACTATATGACATTTCACTTCGATAGCGAGATAAACAATACACGATCTAAAAATAGATTGTGTAATATACACGCGGAAAGTAGACTTGAATCTTTACTGTTTGGCTGAGTATTTTAATAGTTTCTTCGATATAGATGATTGCAATTATAAGGGACGAGTGTCTTTTTCACTGCGTTTATTGGGGTATAAAGTGCAATTGCCTTAGCACATTGCTTCATCATAACGCCCTACGGGCGTTATTTGCCATGTGCTAGGGCAATTGCACTTTATACCCCAATAAACGCAGTGAAAAAGACACTCATCCCTATAGTATATTTATTTTATGAAATAGATTCCAAGATACTATAGACTTTATATAGGGACCGAGTTGAACTCGGCAGGTAACCAGATCTTAACACAAATACTTCACGAGTGCAAGTTAAAACGACCCAGATTCAAAAGTGATCGAATTTGATTTGAATTGTGGTTTTACGTCGCTTTCAACAACCTCTCAGTTATATCGCGACGACTGGAGCACCTAACGATGGATTCCTAGTATTTCTCACACCAGTACTACCACAACATTCCTTTCCTAGCCTCCAGTTGCTATTCCACATAGGTTTACGATTATCTACCCATTGGTGGAAGAGAAATGTCGGAAAGGATAAGTGCCGCGGCCGGGGATCGAACCCGTGCGAATATAGACTCCTGGATTAGAACCCCGGCGCGCTACCAACTGCGCTATTGCCGCGGCTCAAAAGTGATCGAATCTAGCTTAAACAGTCATTTGGCGTATTTTTCATTCAGTTAAAATAACTGAAATAATTGAACCATCACAATATTATCTCTGTCTGAAAAATCAAAATACAAAAGAAACTAGATGCACTTCAACTGTTGTAGCAGCGTCTTTTTTCTAGTTTTATTATACCCCCACCTACGAAGTAGAGGGGATATATTGGTTTCACAATGTCTGTCTATCAGTCTGTCCATCCGTCCGTCCGTCCGTTCGTAGACCTTTTCGTTTCCGGACTCTAACTCAAGAACCAAGTGACCTACAATCATGAGGCTTTATACAATTATTCCTTATGACCGAAGGAAGTGCCCTTTTGTTTTGGGTCACATAGGTCAAAGGTCAAGGTCATATTTATCCTTTGTTCAATTTTCGTTTCCGAACTCTAACTTGAGAACCAAGAGACCTACAATCATGAAACTTTATACAAATATTTCTTATGACCCAAGGAAGTACCCTATTGTTTTTGGGTCACATAGGTCAAAGGTCAAGGTCACAGTCAATTTTTGTTCAATTTTCGTTTCCGGACTCTAACTCAAAAAGCAAGCGACCTTGAATCATGGAACTTTATGCAAATGTTGCTTATAACTATATGGCGTACCCTATTGTTTTGGGGTCACATAGGTCAAAGGTCAAGGTCACAGTCAATCTTGTTTTCCATTTTTTTATTACTGGACTCTAACTCAAGAACCAAGCGGCCTACAATCATGAATCTTCATGCAAATGCTGCATAATTTTATTATTATGACCTCAATATTTGTTACAAACACATTCTGCACTAATAGCACTTGTATTCTGACAAAGTACTTGTGGGAGGTATAAGTCCGCTCTGCGACAGTTCTAGTTATTTCTGTTTTGTTTTTTTTTTCGGATCACTTCAATCGTATGAAAATATTGCAAGTTAAGTTCCTTATCATTTTGCAGTGCAACAGTACTTTTTTGACATTTACACAAAATTCATCTTCACCTTTGTTTCTTTTTAGCTCTACTAGGCACAACGTGCTCAAGCTAAGCTTTAAGGATCACCAGCGTCGTCCGTTGTCAACATTTTATCTTCTCCTGAAGGACTGGGTCAATCTCAACGAAACGTTGTCACAGTGGCCCTTTGAAGATTGCCGTCGAAATACTGAATGGCCCATGGGCCTGACACTCTCACTATGAAATCTGTGAACGACATCTTCTACTGAACCGCTGGACTAATTTCAATAAAACTTTGCTTGAAAATTCCTTAGATAGCCCTCCTTTAAAATTGTTCGCGAAATTTTGATTGAACCATAGACATTGCTGTGGCAATGCGTAGCAATATTTTTACTAAGAAATCTTTGAACGACATCTCTTAAATTGCTAGACCAAATTCAATAAAACTTTAATGAAATGTTCCTTAGACCCATAAATATAGGCGAGGCGGGACGTGGCAATTTTCACTTTGACATCTTTGAGCCACATCTCATACACTACTCGGTCAATGTAATTGAAACTTTTCCACAATGTTCCTGGGATTGCCCTTTAAAAGAGTTCGCGAAATTCGAATTGCCGATAAGGCGTTGCATTTTCCACTCTTAATTCTTTGAACTGAACGACGTCTAAATGTTCCAGGTAAAACCTAGGTTATACATGTAAACTGTATTTTTCCAACCATTGTAGCTCACCTGAGCTCTACGTGCTCACGGTGAGCTTTGGTGATCATTGAATGTCTATCGCGCGTCGTCCGTCGTTCGTCAGAAGTCAACAAATTTATTGTTTACACTCAATATGAGAAAAATGTGGTCCAATGAAATGTGGTCAAACAGTTTGTCAGGTCATAAGGAGAAAATGGGAAGACTTACTGTCGTATCACAGGAAAAGGGGACAATATTTCTGCTCCTTCCGATTCCATTGTTTCGTTCAGAATTCTATGGTAAGGTACGGAAGTCGCCGCGATGTAACAGAAAGTTTCAAAAGTGTCCATTAACCCCGCTATAGATAATAGGGTCGCGTTCGAAAGGTATATGGGTCTTCCGATAAGGGCTATGACCCCCTCAAGAACATTCCTTCTATACAGGGCTACTTGAACAATACATAGTGTGCCCTTGAATGGAAGTGTCACCTGTACCGATTATCTGTAGGTGATTTATTTCAATAGGATAAACAGGTCATATCGATGCAGCTAAAGCACCTTACCAAATATTTCTGGTATTTATGTGACCACACCTTTTATTGACTCAATGACATAGAAAATGGACAACCCAATTACCTGTCTAATATCGGTTAAGTAGCCGTAGTAAGTGTTCCAAAGTACCACTATTTCTGCTGCCAATTCTGCCTCTATTTCTGCTGCTATTCTGCTGCATTTCTGTATAAATAATGTTATAATGCTACCCCTGAGTCTCCTTAACAACATGGATAACTCATTAGAAGCATTGTATAATCTTATCTATGCCTATAGATGGGCTGGTTATGCGGAAAAAGAGAAATTAAACATTGACTTCTCTAACAAACATTTTTTGGCAAGCAATTGAACGCAAAAATTCTATGTTTTGCGATGACACCATAATTAAGATAAAATTGTTGCTTCTAGAGTGGGATGTAGAAACACACTGGGATACTTCTTGAATTTATTTAACATCGTGATAGAAAAAATCGAAGAATTTTACGGCCTGGGTTCACTAAACCCACTGCGTGAGAGGTAAAGATGCACAATTTAAAGTGTGTGATCAAAGGTCAATTTTCTCTATACAGGTATAGAGAAAATTAACCTTTGGTTACTCACTTAAAAGTGTACACCTATATATTTGGAATTAAACCACTAGTCTCTGAGGTTTTGATTGTTTAAACCGGGTTTAACGCCGCTTTCAACATTTTTTTCAGTTATATCGCAGCGGCTGTTGCTCTTAACAATAGATTCCTGGTATTTCTCACACCAGTACTACCATAATATCCTTTCCTAGCCTCCAGCTGCTATCCCAGATAGGTCTACGATTATCGACCCATTGTTGGGACCCAAATAGTCGGAAAGAATGAGTGCCACCGTCTGGGATCAAACCCCGGACCTTTAGAATGACAGTCCGACGCGCTACAAACTGCGCTTTGACTGCGGCTACTAGTCTTGGCGGAAAGGGCGTTTAAACAGTTCAAAGATCAATGGAAAGTGCATAGTTGAGGGTCAATCTAATTATCTAAAAAACATGTTTTTGAAATGGGCATCCCATGAACATTATGGTGAACTAGGTTGAAATATGTCCATTTGTTTTGGAGATTTTTTTTCAGGACTTCATATTCAAGAACAATCCGTCCCTGCCACGCCTTCATTTGGGTCCATCAAAGTGTCGCAAAAACAATAAAGAGGGACACACAAGAAACGTTTAGTCAAAATGTTATTTAATTTCACCCACTGGTTACTTAAGACAAGTTATTAAAATGATTCAATGTCAAAAGTAGTCGCGCCCTACCATGGACATAATTCGGAGCAATCGATATTTCAAGCATAAATTCTGGAGAAGGTCTCCGATAGAACATTCAGGCAAAGTTTGTTTGAATTTACCAACTAGTTCGGGAGGAGATGTTTATCGATTTCAAGGTCAAAATAACCCGCCCTGCCATGCTCATATTTTGGTGATAGGCAAAATTTCACGAAAATGTTTTGAGAAGGGTCACCCAATAATTATTTTTGTAAAGTTTTGTTTAAAGACTTACTGGTTACCGAGGAGAACATTTTTAAATGATTGTTGACTTCCGAAGTACGACGGACGTCGGACTTCGGATGATGATAACACAAGCTCGCCTTGAGCTCATTGTGTTTAGAGTGAGCTATAAAACTAGTACGTATGGTTAAACTTAACAATGATATCGTCACTTGTGGTGATGGGAATTCCTATGATTCCATTCAAGAGGATAAAATAAATATTCTTTTACGTCCAAAATGTCCGTTACTAAGAAATATGATGATTATATTACAGGAATGGGCCCTACATCATCGATCCTACCAATCCTTACAATGATGTATACCATGGACTGTATGGAAAGCCCTGGAACTGGAAGCAGGTTGCCCACGAAGCACATGTTTGGTTGCAACAAAACATTTTCCGTGGAAAAGATTCCTCCTGGTAGACGTATAGACATTGGATCGTAATTCCTCCTTGTAGACGTGTAGACATTGGATCGTAATTCCTCCTGGTAGACATTGGATCGTAATTCCTCCTGGTAGACATTGGATCGTAATTCCTCCTGGTAGACATTGGATCGTAATTCCTCCTGGTAGACATTGGATCTTAATTCCTCCTGGTAGACGTATAGACATTGGATCGTAATTCCTCCTGGTAGACGTGTAGACATTTGATCGTACGGACCTACGCCATTTTCATTGATACTTTACTGATGTTGTAGACATACAAATAGTCGAATATAAATGATAAACTTTGAAATAATCTAAAATAGAGAATAGATAAGAGAACATTAAGAGAGCCTGTGTGTGAGATATCCAACAATTTCAAATATGCGCAAAGCAAAGACTCTGATCAGCCTGTGCATCCGCACAGTCTGACCAGAGTCTCCACTATGCGCTCTATAGTTACATAAGGTCTCAAAGTATCTGTAGACCATTAGGTTACTTTATTTTTAGAGTATGTGGATGTCTATGCCTCTTAATATTTGAACCTCACCAACATTTAAAATTGTTGGAAATGTCACGCACAGGCTCATTTCAAAATGGACGTATACAACCTCCCTTACTTGATTTACACATGCAGCTGCTAAATCATATCTACACTGCGACTACTGTTAAGGTAGTGGATCCGTAATCGTATCACAGCGTTTAAGGAGTAATAAACTTTCACAATGAAATCATTAGGAAACCTGACTTGTCCGTGAAAACACTCTATAATAACAGTTCGTAATATTGTGAAAGTAACATTCACTTCGATCAAAACCATTCTAAATCGCTCACTCGGCGTTGCATTCATTCCTAACACTCACTCAAACCGCGCCCCCAAAAATGATAAAAAACAACAACTATATTCAAAATGAATTGAGCTAGACAAAAGTGCATTTTCACCGAGATTATTAAAATTAAAGCGTCTGTTTGGTTTTCGAAGAATAAGTACGGCATTTATAGATCTTGTATGCACAATTTATTAAAGGGATAAGTAAATATCGCCAATTTTGTTCATCCTGAACAAAAGTAGCGATTATGGATAACCTCCCTTGAATTCCATTCAAAACATACTCCACACACTCTTTTAATATCAATCCGAAATCATTTAACTTATATTTTCCCGATGTAACTATCTTTATAGAAATGTAAGCAGGTATTATTAGAGGGATAAAATGATATATCGTTTATTTCTTCCAGCTTGCATGATATTGACGAAATGATAATTTATACCTTTATTGCTTTCATAATTAACTCATCTCACCCATTTTGAATTCCAAACTCATTGTAAATTCTTTTACCTTATCAATATATTTGTCAATGACTTTGGAATAAAAAAAATATTTCACATCACTTTAAAAAATCACTCTTATTAAACTGAAATTGTTAAAAAAAATATTTCACCCATAACCTGACAATTTCGAATTTGATTGGTCTGAATTCCAGAAAGTCTGAGCAGACTACAGGTAATAAGAGGACCAGAATGGCCAAGAACCGCTTACCTGAATTTTATTGGTTCAGTGGATCTCATCCAAGAAACTTTCTGGTAAATTTTCATTTACATTTGCCAAATTGTTGAAGAGGGGATGCTATTCCAAGAATTGAAAGTGAAAATAGACTCTGTCCACCCATTCATTATTGAGGACACTCAAAATAAGCTCCTTCCTGTCACAACCAAAGAAACTAGCAAGAGAAAATTTTGCAAACAATTTTGGAAAAGGGTCACCCAAAAACATTCTGGAAAAGTTTCATTGAAATTCCTTCAGTGGTTCAGGAGGAGATGTTCAAAGTTTTTTGGCTCAAATAAGCCCCGCGCTGCCAGAACCATATTTATGGGGCAATCAAAATTTCGCGAAAATCTTTTGAAAAGGATCACCAAATGAACATTATGACAAAGTTTCATTGAATTTGGCCAAATGGCTCAGGAGGCGATAGCATTGAAAGATTTTGGGCTTAAATAAGCCCCGCCATGCCTATATAAGTCGACAAAACAATTTTTGAAAAGGGTCACCTAAGGGACATTGTGGTGAAGATTCATTGAAATCGGCTCAGTGGTTCAGGAGTAGATGTTGTTCTAATAATTTGGGCTCAAAATAAGCCCCAATCTGTCACGCTCATATTGATGGGTAAATCAAAATTTCACGAACAATTTTTGAAACGGGTCACCATAGGAACATACTGGTAAAGCTTCATTGGTTTTATACCAATATTTAAGGAGGAGATGTCGTTCAAAGATCTCGGGCTTTTAATAAGCCCCGCTCTGCCACGCCCATATTTCTGGGCCAATCGAACTGTCGCGAACAATTTTTGAAAGTTTCATTGCAATCGGCCCAGTGGTCTTAGAGGAGAAGATGTTCAAAGAAACACAAAGTAAATGGACGCACGCATGTACTCACGACGGATACAGGCCACCACAATAGCCCCGCTGGACTTTGTCCAGTAGAGCTAAAATTAGAAGCTTTACCGGAGCGGCCGTAGATGTCAATGTCTTTCAGGTCAGAATAAACTAATGAATATGCTAGAATTTTCTTTGTACAGCGATGTATCATTTCAAAAGGCAAATAGTTTGCACTTTGATCACTAAGCAGGTAAGATGAAATGGGAAGAGGAAGTAATCAAACTCAAATGTTATTATTACATCTTTACACTAGACGTTAATTCATTAATTGTCGAGGTTTGTCGCCGCTCATTACAGTCTTATGGCGTTTTGCTGGTGCACCATCCTTTTGCCTCAAGTTTTTTCTCACATCAGTAAATTGTACAACAACAGCATTTCACCAAGTAAATTTTGCAACAATAACATTTCATCCGAGCCACCAGCTGCCAATTCTATTTATGCGTACTACTTACCAACATCCATTGGTGGGAAACAAATGAAGTTTGTCACAATGACTTTTGTGAAATGTCGGATGAAGGTTGACCAGATCGGGTTTTGAAATCATGATCAAAGGCTGATTACTGGACGTTGTCTAGATCTGCTTGTCTAAATTCTAAATTAAACTGAAAACAAATAGATCAAAAATATTTTTTCAAACACCAAGGGCCATTCGTAAGTTATTCTAAGAAGCCGGTCAAAATCCTAAAATTGACAACCCTCTTTCATTGCTTCGATGTTTGCAAGACTACATTTGTATTATTCTGGGTTATTATTCACATGACAGGGCGTGGGTTATTTGTGGCGTAGTTTGGCGAGTAAACTTTTCAATAGTTTGTGTTCTTTCAGGTGCTAGGCGGCAATTTTCTTTAAAGCGTGTACATAGGTATAACCTTTGACTGAAAGGACAAGTAAACAATTGCTTGTAAAGCAAGGTGAATTGTGTAGCCAAGTTGTGAAAAAATAGGTTTGACTCGAGATAAAATGGTTAACAAAGAAAGAAAAACCTATACAATCACAAATTTAGAGTTAAGTGCACGTTTTATTTTTCGGTGTATGAAAAGCAAAACTAAAATGAATGCTTGTTATTCTCAAATTCACAATACAGAACTGATGTAGGAAAAATACGAGTCCCGCATAAAAGCTGTAAGGAAATATGTAGAACTACTCGTAATCTCCTAAATACAAATAATAATAAAAGATTGATATAGTAAGATAGGTAGAGCGTTCGCCAGCTTTGAAACGATAATATGCTTGGGAATAACACGTGAAAAATAATAAGATTTCGCTAAGAAAGTGTTAAGACATGAAGAGAAAGTAATTGGATTTAAATTATTTATATTACAAAACTGCAAATAGTAACCGTTTGGCGATAATGATCTTGGAAATTTTGCGTTACTTAAGCAACAATGAGCCTGATACAACATTTTTTTCTTCCGGTGTTTGATACTGAAATTAGCATTAACCTTGTCCAATGACATCAAACATATTTGTGATATGTTTCCTGTTGAACACTTATCCACAGATGTTGATTAGAACTGATATGATTTTAAATCATGACTAGAGATTGGTGCTACTTGTATCTTTTTTAACAATCAGCAATCATTGAGGTCTCATGCTCTAGCAGCAGTGGAACTCTCGCGGACACGGACACGTCGCCTAGCTGTTTACAGACCGACGTCCTTACCCACTGCGCTACCAAGCACTGCCGACAAATGTTGGTCAAATGACGCATATAAAGCTATCTGACATTGAACAATACCCCGTATGAAAGGGTTCTATTTTTAGTGAGGGTTGTTATATTCAAATCTCTCATTAATGGAAGCGACTACTGTCTCTTTCAACCATGACGGAAAATAATACATGTTTTACTGGCTCTAGCGGGATTTGAACCAACGCGGACACGACAACGAACCGCTAGAGCCACTAAAAAAACATATTTTTGGGGGACGTTTCTACGTCACCCAGTGTTAATACCATGTGAGAACAATCCTGTCAGTTGTTCGTCGGTTTCCTGCTAAAATCTCGTAACTACAGCTTGTTTAAAGCTGTAGTTACGAGGTTTTAGCAGAACACCGACTTAATAGCTTTTGAAAAAAGTAGTACCGGCTTGGGTTTTATTTTCTTTTTTTACCAGACTTACCTCCGCTCGACAACTGAGGATTTTGAAAATGGCACTATTCATGAATTCTATACAATTAGAATATTAATCAAAGACACCTCTTAAATGTGAAATCAGCTGCTAACCCTAGCCCAAGCGTTGTTTTTTTTTTGTTTCGCATAAGAATGCTATTTATAGACAATGCGGTGATTGGCCTATTGGGTTTTCCCGTGGTGTAAGGGGGATAAAAACTAGGTGGCTGAACTGGTAGCCCGCATACACGTATATCGCTTGTATTACTTAAGCGAGTTACGACACTCTGATCACGAACACATAAAAGTCAATTTTTGACGCTCTTTTGGTTTTAATACTTTTACTACGAGAGGAGCCTGATATTTAAGACATTTGCTCTCAGTTGAGGGGTCTTCCAATAACAAATTGGGTGTTTTAATATCTTTCTAGATTTAAATAAACTACGTCGTCTGCTATCGACAATGTACATATATTCTACATATATTCGATAGCCTACTCCGCCTAACTCGTGTAACGGTATAACCTGTGTTTACGAGGGACATTGGCTCTTTCGAAGTTTTTTCTTCTTTTTTTTTGGGGGGGGGGGGGGAAGAAAAGCTCAATAGATGCACAAGTGCAATGTTTTCTAGGCGAACATCTCTTCGGTGTTCAATCCTGTAGACTTTTCAGAAATTTAGTGTTTTATCGAGTTGTGGCTAGAATGTCGTAACTCAGAAAAAGCTATAGAGGGAGTTAGGACATTTTAATCACGATCATAAAAAATCGATAATTGACTCAGTCCGCGGTGTTTTCTTAGAAATAACTGAAGGAAAGCTAAAATTAAATTCATCAGGTCTAAGTTGATTGGCTCTCCGCTTATATTTAGGGTAGACAATATGTCTTTTTTTGTTAACTTATGTATCTCTACCTTGTCTACTACAGACAGTCGTCTTATCGTATATCAAGCCAGCTCAACTTCTGCTTAGTTAAGGCATACTTCCGCCGATCTTAATACATTTTGTAGCCCCTCAGTCATCTCGCGCCGGTACTTTGTTAGGGACCAATTTGGATCCCTTGTGAAACCGTTGCCGGGGCTGTGAGGGATATTAATTCGCACGACGCGGGTCTACGTTTCGCACCTTTTTGTTATTTACATTTCGTTTTTTTTCTTCTTTTTTTTATTGCATGGGTAACGGCAAACGATCGCATAAGCAAAAAAGTCTCCTGCCGTTGATAATAAAGAGTAATACCTTCCGAGACGGTACGCCCCAAGGGGAGTTATTCAGTGCCTTTCTCGGGAGGTTTTACGCTTTACCGGGTCCGGAGACCAAATGATGTAAGAGACCGTACGTCATGTACGGAGTTACGACATTGATTCTCCGGACACCTTCAAACAATAGAGAGTCATTTTCGGACACGCATACATTGACTTGGTTTAGGTCTAAACAATTTGATGTATTTTCCATAGCATTAGACCTGCCTATAGCGGTCCCGCGGATAGCGGATTTCTAATCAATCGTTCAACCAAGCACGGGCGCTATGCCTATTAACCCCATATATTTTTTGCCAATCTCTATGTCTTTCATTATTTTTTTCTCCCAAATGCTGACAGGCATGCAAGCCAGTAATCTACACCCGGTTGGAAGTAGTTGAGTAGTATTTATTTCTGTACATATTTAAAAAGGGCACATTATCCACATCTCTTTGTTACTCCCCGTTAGTAACTTGTAAATAATGCAATTTTCTTTTTCGTCTCGTTTTATTTTCACCATGATGTCACCAGAAACGTCCACCTCCAGTGCTTTCAGCGCTTTAATTATATTTTCCTCGTTAAACATTTTTTGTTAAACACTTTATTTATGCGGGTGTATCTTTTAGTTTACAGTAGCCTACTTAGATGGACAGCTGTAATTCAGTATGTCACAAGTCTGTTTGCTAATCAGTAAAAAAAGGACTTCTTACTATTGTTAATACGAGCATACATCTAGTGCTACGTGTACTTGTTTGAGTGGAATAGGTGCAGCACACTCGGTGCGAAACAACTCTCATATATGTATTTACAGTTGCAACCCTTTCGCAATGAACCGGCCATAAAGAAAACGCTGTTATTGAAATATTGATTTTACCATAAAAAATACACTTCTTTTGTCTTTTTTATGGTAAATTTTTAGGGTAAATTAATTTTTGAGACATTAAAACCCTACTTATTCACAGGACCATCAAAATCCATTATATATACCATTTTATTCATGCATATATGATGCAATTTTTCTCACATTTTTGTAAAAAAGCATTCGGAAGATTCGGAAGCATTGAAATTTGCAAAGTTTACGAACTTTTCAATTTCATATGCTGTATTAATGATAGCTAATTGTTGCTTGTCCTGTTAATGAGTAGGGTTTTTCTTACAACAACGTGTGAGTAGCAAACACATTACATTGAAACAAAAGTGGTGCATTTCAGTATAAAATAAATAGTTGAAAACGTGTTATGAATAAAAAGGGTGATTCATTGTGTGCCAATGATAATGGCCATGTTCACTCTTAGTTCATGAACGGTTGTCAAGCAAAATAACTTATATACAGAATAAATAAGTTGAAGGTAGTTTATTTTGGCGGCGAATCGATGACGTGTTAGATAAGAGTTCTTCCAAACGTGACGTACTGTTTTCTACATTCGAGCTCATTTACTTTGTTCTTCGAAATGGGACTGTTCAATGTATTACTTTGCATTCTAAGTTTGACGCGCCTTTTTGTAGAACCGAAAGAATTGAGTAGCGTAACACAGCTAAATGAAGGAAACGGTAAATTGCTCCAAATGTTGCTTGATAAAATAGGCTCGTTGGAAAACAAGATAACGGAATATTCTAAAGCATTGTCGAAAATGGGATCTATCTGTGAGAGCAAGATTAATGATTTGAAGAATGATTTCACCATGAAGATAGCAGAATTTCAAAGACACGTAATGTCCAACCCTATCACCAAAGATCTTCACCAGAGAGACAATTATGAGAACGGTATCAATGGAGATTTAGATGGCATAATAATTGAAGCGAGTGATGCTCAAAAAAGAGACACGGCGCACGCTACTCCATTTTCAGACAAAACAGCACTAATCCAGCACAAAAACGCAGGTACATGCTACGTTATTCTACTTCGTCAATGCCTTTATTCAGATTCGCTTTAAAGCTAAGAGTCGTCGAATTCTATCTTATAACTATACAAATATACGTGTGATAAGATCCCTTATGATATTTTTATGATATCACACTGATAGCTTTACAACAATGACAAAATGCGGTTATTTTCAGACACTTGCATTTCTATCAGAACAATCGTAGAAAACAAGGCAAAAAGAGGTTATAAGATGAATAAAAAACGTACTCATTGTATTGTTTGAAAAAATATCTAACTCAATTAAGGGAATGATGATTGTCTCGGCAGAGCCTCGACAATTATCAATTCTCCCAACCTCGTTAGATATTTTTTCATACAAGACACTAAGTAAATTATTTGCATCCAGCACACACACACTTCTAGGAGCATTGCCACGATCATATTGCCGATGCAAGGTCAAAGCAACTAAAGGGATGACTCAGCGTTAATCAGCGACTGCTGTTGGTACAACAACCTTTCGCAAACATATTTCATACTTAACGGAATTAGTTTTGCGATAAATAAGTAGTACATTACTCAACAGATCTAAGCGGCCACCTTACCTTTCTCCATTTTTCATACATATTCCGCTTTTATTTTGAAATGTGAACTTTGTCTTTCGAAAGAGTGGCCATTCAGTCATCATTCTATGCAATTGTTTTGTAAAATCATGCATCATTAAGTCCTAAAGACGGAATTAAATGCATGTACCCTCAAATTCAAAAGTCACAAAATTGACACTTTTAAGAGAAATTCGAATTGTTCGATACTTGAAAAACGCAAAACCTATCAATCTTTTGTACTAATAATGTGAACTTCTAAAATTAATAAGAAATGCCAAAACTTTCTACACAATCTTTGTCCTAAAAAGAAACTCAAAAATACCCCACCCACCAATGTTAACTTTGAAATCGAGGGTACTCCTACTTTCGTTTAATTTCAAAACATTTCTTGTTGCATTATTTCTCCGATTTTTCTCTTGTTGACTTCATTAGTGATTTGGCAACATTATTCAATCGGAAACGGGATGAAACAATGCGGCCTTTATAACATATGGCCAAAAAGGCAAGTGGCCGCTTAGGAGTTTTGAGGAGTGTATGTCGCCAATAAGTTGAAGTAAAATTTAAGGGTGTCAATGAAATGATCACTCTGTTCGCAAATTGGTCGCAGACATATCGTCTTACAGTTTCAACAAAATAAAAGGATGATCCAGGAGTTTTATATTCAAAGCGCTAAAAGTTTCACTATTTCTATTATTTTTTGTGTACTATCTCTACTGACTGAAAAGCCAAATCATACTTCCTAACCGGCCTCAGCCAATCTATCCGACTATCTGACCGTCCGTTTGTTCGTCCGTCCTTAACTTTTTTCTCGTTAACATTCTTGTGTCCACTTTTTTGTCCCATTTTCTTCAAACTTGCTCAAATAATTGCATCATTATGATGGTAGTTGCTTTCGAAAATTGGTCAGATCCCTCTAGCATTGAGAGATAAGAGGCATTGTAAAAAAATCAACCATAAAATCTTCGTTGACACTATAGCGTTCACAGATTTCATTTGACTTTCTTCAGCCTTGCCCAGAACGAGTGTACCATCTCAAGAATGTTCCAGTCAAAAATGGATCTGTTCCATGAAGTGATGAGGGAATGGAGACCCAATGAAAATTTAATAAAACTTATTCGTTAACATTCTAGAATCCACAGTTTACATCCTATATGTTTTCTACAACATTGTTCAGAATGATTGTACCATCACAAGAATCATTGAAACCGGTCTCGTTCCGTCAAGTAGAGCGGGAAAAGGAAATAATTCAATCGTATTTGAAATCGTTGTTAGAACTGTAGAGAACACAGTTATCATCAGGTTTTCTTCGAACGCGACCCTTAGCATTGTAACATCATCATGATGGTTCCTTTTGAAAATTGGTCACATTTATTGTCAAGGATAGGGAACCAGTAAAGATTCAACGTAGAAATTCTCTTAAACACTTTAGCCTCCACAGTTTTTATTTGATTTTGGCTATGAACGACTATACCACGATTAGGATCTTTCTTTTCGAAAATTGTTCCGATCCGTGAAGTACCATGGTAAAACGGGTTTGACGCAAATGCAATAAAGATTCACGAATAATACCTTAAGAGTCCACAATTTTCGTTTCGTTCAAACCAGAATAATTTGCTCATCAGAGGAATCGTTCCCTTGCAAAATGAGTTGGGGAAAATGAGTTCGGGAAATGAGCATCGTAGATATTTTAGTAAAATAAATCTCTGTTAAAACGCTCACCCTCAGTTCTCATCGGAATCGTTCCGCTCAATTTTCATAAATGAGTAGCACATTATTAGTTATACGGTTTCTTGCCGGTGTATATGACGATTTAGTCCCGGCTCATCATTTTGTAAGGCCTTTATTACGCAAATCGATGTGTCATAGAACGCCATAGCACCATTCAACGACAAGTTACTGGCCTAGCAAAGTAGCAATGTGTAACGTTGACGTACACGTAACGACTGCATAAAAATTAAAACTTTTGTTTGGAAATGGCTTAAAATGGCTTCGAAAACTCAAAAATGCAACATCAACACATAGCTATTACCAAAGAAAAAGTTGTAAGGAGGTCAAATCTCAACAACTTAAGTTCTGCCTGCGCGAATACAGCTTCTGTTACTTTATCCAAAACAATTTTGACTTTTAATTTCAAATGGTCTTGACTAAAGTATGGTATCAAATTTACTCCCTTATTTTCTTCCAACTTTGTAAAAATCAAGAAAAATGCAAAAAGTGAAAGTGCACACTTTCTTATGGAACTCTGTATACAAACGTGTACTAATTGGCCAGGAACACAAATTACGATTGACCAATCAAAACATTCATTTATAAGGAGTTGGCTTTTGAACTATACATTATTGATGGCTGAGGTAAATGTCGTAACAACAGATTCATCTCTATTTCGTATAAACTTTGCAGATAAATACTTCTTGAGTATGTGTTTAAATGCTTGATGAATATATATAATACGTATTTAGTGTTTTGTATGAGAAAAAAATATCTAACGAGGTTGGAAGAATTGACCGAGCCTCGACAATTATCAATTCCCACAACCAAGTTAGATACTTTTTCATAAAATACACTAAATACGTTTTATATTCATCTTTTAACCTCTATTCGCCTTGTTTTTTTTAGATGTTTTCAACAGAAAGGCAAGTTTCTAAAAATAGCCGCATTATATATTTGTGCTAAAAATAACTAAGTGATATCATAAAAAATATCATACGGGATGTTGTCACACGGATATTTGTATAGTTATACAATAAATGTCATAACGGAGGTCAAGAGGTGGAACCAGTTATACATCAATCAACCAATATTAACAAAAGCCATGTCGGACATGGCCATCCGCCGCCATCAGAGCTTGAAAGTAGATTGAAGTCAAGTAGATTAAAGATTTATTTGTACTGAGTTTCCTCATCATGAGTTCTATGCCCCCGACAAAGAGTAAGAATTTTAAATAACAAAAGGCAATAACTCCAGAATTATGCAAACAAGAGTTGTGGTTCTTGTGCACTGCACTTCTCCTCTGTGAGATCTATCCACCTATACATTTCAAGTTGTTAGCTTTTATACTTTAGAGGATATGGACAAGTTTAGTGACGGAAAGATGGACGGAGACCATTACTATATCCATTTCGCCTGAACGGATGGGGATAATACAAAATATAGCATAAAATGTACGTTTTCGGCTCAGCGAAGACATACGTTTACGGACGTTAACGGGAGAAAACGTGAATCATTTAGTAAATTCACGTGCCGTTCACGCCCTTTTTTAAACTTAAATATCCGCGATTTGGACATACGTGTATACACTTTTATCAATTTCAATGATTCTTATATTTTTTTCTGCAACATTAGTTTGTCCTTATATATTATTTTATGCATTATGTCTTGAAATACTATAAAGGATCGATTTAGAAGACTAAACACATTGATAAATAAAATGCGTGATAATTATTCATTTTTCACTTTATTATATCTAGCATACCTAAGTACTCTAGTCCAAAGCCCACGTTAATGTTTGTAACGTCAAAATTTATCATGCAACGTCGGTTTAAACAAAAACGGTGTAATGCATTGTTCCGGCTTATAAGTAGGTTTGTAACTGGTTTTATATCGTTTCTTTGAAATATTTTCGCAATTGCTACTTGATTTTATATCCTTACATCTTTTACGCAAATGTTAACGCCGTCAAAAACGGGAATCAACTCTACACTCCCCAAAACTCCTAAGCGGCCACTTGCATTTTTCGTCAACGTTTCAAACAATTTTCACTCAAATCATGTAGCCAAGTTATTCATCTAGTTAACAAGAAAAAAAGCAGCAAGGAAATTGTACAAGAAATTTAAAATTAAACGAATGTAGGAGTACCATCGATTTCAAAGTTAACATTGGCGGGTGGGGTATTTTAGGCATTTCTTGTTAGAATAACGAATGTGAAGAGAGTTTTGACATTTTTATTAATTTTCAGAGTTTCAAAGGCGCTCGAAAACTGATATCAGTTCATGAAATTGATTAGATTTGCGTTTTTCAAGTTTCGAAAAATTCAAATTTTTCCAAAAATTGACATTTTTGTGACTTTCGAATTTTAGGGTACAGTCATTTGAGTCCGTCTCGAGGACTTTATTATGTATGACTTTACACATCAATTAGACAGGATGTTGGCTGAATGGCCACTCTTCCGAAGGCAAAAGTCACATTTTAAAATACAATCGAAAAATATGAGAAAAAATGGAGAAATTTTAGGTGGCCGCTTAGAACTTTTGAGTAGTGTATAGATATAGAAACACACAACATTTTTTTTTTCAATTTTCTTCAGATGGTCGGATGACAAAACATCCTATTATTCGAAGGTCAGAAATTGACCAACCCAAAATCGCCTTTTATGCTAAACTTACTGGCCACGCCCACCATCTGGGAGCAAAACAGCATATCGTTTTCGACGACATCGTCACGAATTATGGCAATGCATATGACGGCCAAATTGGAGTTTTTCGGGCTCCAGTTTCCGGTGTTTATGTAATTTCAACTTCCATCTCGGCACTTGCACACAGCTCCGGAAATTTCGGAATTTACATTAACCAAAATCTTGAATCATGGTTCTATATCAATGGAGCCGAGAACCAGTGGGATGATTCCAGTCACACCATTATTATTCACCTAAATGTTGGCGACGACGTGACAATTCGAAGTGTGGAGAGTGACAAAGAAATTGCGGGACAGCAACACAGCATCTTTTCTGGGTTTCTACTATTCCAAGACCAAGAGGCTAACGTCGTTATCGGTTAAAATGGCTATCCATAATCGAAATAAATACGGCTTCGTTGTGACGAATATTTTGTACTTTCTTAACTTCTGGTACAATTTTAACTGATTTCTTTATTAATCAGTGGGTTGAAGATTTTCCAAAAATCCACCATTTTGATCTGCAAAATCATCTACATGGGTGATTAAAAGCCAAATTCCTTTTTACATCTGTGGAAAATATCTCAAGCGTGTTTTAAAATCTGAAGCGAAATCTTTCTTAACCCTTTGCTGTTTAATCCCTGCTTTTTACGTGCCTGTCATTTTATAATTGAGAAAACATTGTGAAAAAAGAAGAAATTGCATCTGACAAGCAATTTCTTCTTTTTCCACACTATTTTCTACCCTACTGAACGGTTATTTTTCAAATTAAATGCACTTTAAATTTTCGTCTGCAAAACCTTTGAATTTTGACAGGTCAAAATTTTGTAAAACAGGAAAGGGTTAACAAGATGGCAATTTGTCCCAGGATACGCCCTTTACACTGTTAGACGCATACGTGTGAAAAAACTACAAAAAGAAAGAAAACTAAAAGAAAAGGCTAGGTAAAGTTACGATTCGTTTTTGTTTCACTCTGAAATTAAAACACTTGAAACTAACTGCCAAGTTTTAAGTCAATCTAACAAAAGGAGACAGAGTTATGCTGGGCCAAAGAAGTCGACGCAATCTGACCGAGCCGGACGTCACGAGAGATATCATACATTAAGTTACATCGTGAAATAGACCTCGTTCAAAGCCATTCTTAATCGGTCACTCAGCGCTCCATTAATTCATTCCAAACACTCACTCAAACCATTCAAAAACGCTCCAAAAGACTTGTGATATGCTTCAAAATCGCACATTACGATCAACATTTCATTCAAATCGATCAAATAACTGCATTTTTTTTATCGAAGTTGGATCTTAAATAATCTTATTACATGTACATTGTAATCTTAAAAAAACACACAAACAGAAAAATGTGTTGATTGGTAATGAGTTATTGCTTATTTCGTCCAATCGTTCGATATAGTGAAATTGACATTCACCGCGATCAAAACGATTCTTAGTCGCTTATTCAGCGCTCTATTCATTCTTTCCAAACACTCATTCAACCCGTTCAAAAACGGTCAATCCCATTGAAAATATGGAAACAACAGCGTCATCCAAAATAAATTTTGAGAGGGAAAAATCGAGTTTTACTGACACAGTCCAAATTGTTAGCGTCTGATAGGTTCTTGAAAAAATAGGGAGCTATCTAAGGAACTTGTATGCATATTCTATTAAAGGGAGATAATCAAAATTGCTGACTTTGTTCATCTTGAACAAAATTTGCAATATTGGGTTACCTCCCATTAAATTCACTCAACACTCGCCAAACACATTCATTCCATTTCATTCCTTAATCATTCCATGATCAATTACCTATTCAATTTCACGATGTTGTTAACTGTAGTATTATCTCCATTTGTTCTCTGTCAAAACTCGCTCATCACTCTCAATCTTTTTCACTCTGAAATCATTCCAAGATAACCCATTTTGTAAATTTTACGCCGATATTAGCTTCAATGCGGACCGGAACGTCTTTCGACGGGCGTTCAAAGTGCATGAGCTTATTTTATTACATAAAAAAATCGAGATTCCAACTTCTACATGTGAAATTGAAAGAGATATGACTATAAATAGGTGGCCTAGTAGTAATGAGATAAGATACTGAGAATTGGAACAGGTGTACTGTGGGTTGCATTTTGTAAGCCATTTGCGTACTTTGTGTTACCAATTAGTTCTAAACTTTGAATTAATTTTTTAAGATACATTTTATGTTGAATTAACAAAAATCAAACGATAAAACTATTTTAGCATGATTTATATATAATACGTACTAAGTGTTTTGTATGGAAAAAATATCTAACGAGGTTGGGAGAATTGATAAGTGTCGAAGCTCTGCCGAGACAATTATCAATTCTCACAACCAAGTTAGATATTTTTTTCACACAATACACTTAGTACGTATTATATTTATCTTATAACCTCTATTTTTCTTGTTTTCGTCAATCTTTCCAACTGAAATGCAAGTTTCTAAAAATAACCTCATTATATCATTGTTCTGAAAATAACTATGTGATATCATAAAAAATATGACACGGGATGTTATCACATGGATATTTGTATAGGTATAAGATAATATTGTTTATTTCAGCAGAGTCCTCTGAAGTCAAAACGTAATTAGATAACATTTATTCAAATAGAATATAGTCTAAATTGAAATCTACCTGTAGATGTAGCAGAGACACATGCAAAAATATCAATGTTTTGACTTTACAGGTATCAGGACATGGTATTAAATGGCATTCTGTTGACAAAATCATGAGATTGACAAAGTGAATGATTTTTTTAAAAAAATGAATGAATTCGATGAGTGTGTTTGAGCGGAAATAAAGGGAGATAATCAAATATCGTTAATTTTGTTTAGGATGAAAAGAATTAGCTATTTTTATTACCTGCCTTTTATAAAATATTATATGCACCGAAACGAAGTTCTAAACGGCCATCCTGCATTTGTAACATTATAACATATGTGTAGCCATTCGATAAGGTATCCTCAGTTTATATACGAATGGCTGTTCAATTTGGTTTATCTTAAAAAGAGAATGGATTCGAAATGTTGCCCTTGGTGTTTGTAGTAAACAATCAAACACAAAGACCTTACTTTGCAAAAGTCACAAATTTTGGATTTCAAAATTTTAATTTTAGAAATTCCCGGTACATTATCGAAGTCCAATGTCAACAGGTGTGAATTAGACTTTGGAAATAATGGTATTTCGTTTTTTAGCTTATTTAAACATTTAAATTAAGTTCTGTATTTGTGAAACTTTTAGATCCCTGCAACATCTGGACCTCGATATTTATACCATAGTTGAAGACCTTGACATTGTTGTATTCCGTAAACACACAGCTAGTAACATCGTAAAATTGACATTCATTTCAATTAAATCATTCTAAATCGCTTAAGCACCCAATTCCTTCATTCAAGACACTCACACAAAAAAGATTAAAAAAATTACAACATTCCATATAAATATAACTCCTATCGCTCATTCCATTTCATTATAAAATCATTCCAAAATCATTCACCTTCTCAAGTTTCGATATGGTTTTCTATATATACAGAATACCTTCGTGTGAGGCAAATGTCAAGCCTAAAACCATGAAAGCATTTCAAGATCAGCCTTAGAAAGACCAATGATTCTTAATAAGACAAACGAACAAACAGAGTTGAAACTAACGTTATATAAACATGCTGTCAATCTCATCCAGCCAGGGTCATACAGTAAATAGACTATCGCTTCTCAAGATCGAATCATTATGATACAGCTACAAACTATAATTGAGGTGTCGCAATAAAATGAGTTCTGTGAAAAAAAGCTTGATCGAACTCAAAATTAAACACACATTAAAAGCGATAATCCTGTTGAAATTCTAGATTTAAAATATTTTAAGGACACCGAAATCAATGCCTTATATTGATTATTTATTTATCAGGCATAAACAATATTTTTCTTGCGAATGGTAACAAATCTACCATCGTTTTATTTTCAACCAAATAAAAATAAATCGTTATGTCATTGTACTGCAGGTTGTATACTTATTTTCATATTTTACCTTTAAGTGGGACATTTTGTTAAACATACAACTTTCCTGACTTATAAAACATATTTGTTGGTTAAAATTATGACACATCATTTAGGATCTATCAATCTGTAATACAGATATCCCCTGTTGGCGTCTACTTTTTTTACAATTGACCTTTAAATGTGACCTTGAACTTGGATTTATCAAAAATTCATTCCGAAACAAACAAAATATGCTTGTGGTTGGTTACAAATCTGCCTTTGGTTGAACTTTGTTTGCAATACAATAGGACCACAAAGATACAATATCACTCACTTGAACTTTAAAATGGAGAGAATACGAGGGGTGTTCAATTTTTATCCGGATTAGGTCAATTAATCATCACTGATTTATCGCTATGTGAAAAAAGTATACTCATATTAACAGGTCACTTTATATGATCAAACCTGCCAAAGCCTGAAGCAGTTGAACGATGTACATGTATATTCATTTCACACGCAAACAAAAGTACATGTGTATTAGGTGGCGGCGCACAGTACTTGACGTTGGCGACGTTGTCGAGAATTGAGACATTTGGTGTTGTGTAATTAAGCTTGTCACCACTCGTTATTCATGGAAGAAGGATGATTTCAGTGTTCCTGTAATTAAGTTTTATTTTTATGGTTTGAATAAAGGTAAAATCGTAGGCACGACGTCAAATTATCAGAAAGGTACCCCTTAGTTAATCGACCATATCTTCCAGAGACTCGACAAATAACGTCCCGACAGTTACTTTGTCAAGATTCTCTCTGTCCGTTCTTCCTCTTATCTCACGGGGCACGAAAGCGTCTTCACCGAAGAAAATTAGGCATTTGGAAGAATGAACCATTCCCTTTCAGCGGAACAAGTGCTTGATTTATGTCTAACGTTATTTTGGTAGATAATGAATAGAATAATTGAAGATCAAAATTCCGAGCATTCAGTTGACGTCGTCTAGAACGTTCCGAAACACCTACCCCGCCACATTTTGAACGAATCTTATAAAAAAAACTATACGGTCAAATTCCTTAAAATTAAGACAAGGCATTTGTAATACTTATTCCAGCAACTCATTTTCAACTGTTGCAACAGTTAAAAAAGAAAGAATATTTACAAACGAAGACCAAATACACGAGTTATTTCATCTGCTGTGCCTACTCGTTTCCATTACATTTTTAATGGCATAACCATATGTGGATTGAATTCCGACAGCGAATGATACCGAATTTAGTGTGATTGCTTCAAAGATAAAATTTTGCTAGGCAAAATCCGGTTAATTTTTTAACAACCCTCGTACTAGTTAATCCTCCCTTTTCCCAGAAATCGCAAAGCCTGAACAGAATATATGACATGTGTGACATTTCCAACAACTTCATGTTTGGTAATGAAAAGACGTTGAGAAGCCTGGACAATCACGCAGTGTATTGAAATTAATTTTAGGCTGTGAATGGCGATTTTAGGTTTGTAGACATCTATTGAGTGCGTCGTTAAGACTGATAAAACAATGCGGCCGTATAGGCTGATCTGAGTCTCAACTTGTGAAATTGTTTGAAATGTCTCGTATAGGCTCACATGGTACAGCAAGTATACGATGTTAAATAATAGAATCTATTTTGAGATTTTGTTTGAGACAATTTGATCTTAACCAATTCTAGGATAGAACTGTTATTAACGAGCCCTGGCGATCTTAATAATAACTCTATTTTAGACGAGGTTAAGGTCGCCTTCCTAATAAAATCCCATAACAGATTCTTTTTTATCTATTAACTATACCAATATCCGCGTGATAATATCCCGTATGATATTTTTCTGATATCACTTAGTTATTTTTAGAATATATATATATAATGCGGTTATTTTTAGAAACTTGCATTTCAGTTAGAAACATCGACGAAACAAGAGAAATAGAGGTTTTAAGATGCATATAATACGTACTTAGTGAAATGTATGAAAAAAAATATCTAACTCGTTTGTGAGAACACTACTTAATACAAACACTAAGTACGTATTATATATTTAACATAAACACTTGTAAATCCATTTTTAGAATGCTAAGGTGATAAAAATTATCGATATAATGTGTGTTAGATGACGCCGTAATGACGTCTTTTTATATATAATACGTACTTAGTGTTTTGTATGAGAAAAAATATCTAACGAGGTTGGGAGAATTGATCATTGTCGAGGCTCTGCCGAGACAATAATCAACTCCCACAACCGAGTTAGATATTTTTTCGTACAATACACTTAGTACGTATTATTTTTTATCTTATAACCTCTATTTGTCTTGTTTTCGTCGATGTTTCTTACTGAAATGCAAGTTTCTAAAAGTAACCGCATTATATCATTGTTCTAAAAATAACTATTTGATATCATAAAAATATCATACGGGATGTTATCACACGGATTTTTGTTAAGTTATAAGATAAAATGTTATCTTGTTATAGTGTAAGACAAGGATATATCTGACGGCTGTTCGTTACAGAAGACCAGGGAAGCTACGTATGAAAATTCGAGAAACGTAAGGTTTTTTTAATAGATTCGGGTCTAAATGATACCTTTATATTGGTTCTCCAAGACCAATTTTTTATTATAAACACGCAAGGTCATTCGTTTCAATGTTTTCTAACGTCGGCTAAAACCTTTCATATACGGCCTTCTCTAATATAAAGATTCTTATATGTTGTATATAGTTTGCGATCATGGCTGTATCAATCAAATTTTCTCTCGCGGTCACAGTTAGGAACATAGTGAGATTGACAAGGTGAATGATTTAAGAATAATTTGGAATTGAAATTGAATGAGTGTGTGGAGCGAATTTTGAGCAAATTTAAAGGGAAGTTATCCAATATCGCTGATTTTGTTCAGGATGAACAAAATAAGCGATATCTATTACTTCCCTCTAATAAAAAATGCATACAGGTTTTATCAATAGATTCCTACTTCTTCAAGAACCTATCAGCCACTTTCAATTTAATTGAGTCAGCGAAAACGTGGATTTTTTCAGTTATTTTAATCTTATATGTAGTTTATATCTGATTATCTTAGTGATTGTTGAGCGTTTTAGAATGGTTTCAGTGAGTGTTTGGAATGAATGCATTAAGCGCTGAGTGAGTGAATGAGAACGGTTTTGATCGGAATGAGTGTCAATTTGACGATGTCCTTAACTGTAATAAAATATCGCAATGGTTTAATCGACATGAATGAAATTATCATTTTCAACCGTTTCGAAGCGCTATTGAACAATTTTTGAGCGTTTTTGACTGATTGGCGTGACTAGATTGCATTTTTGAATGGAGCGATGATCGAGCAATTTAACATCGTTTTGATCGAGGTGAATGTCAATTCCACGATAACTCTTAAAAGAGAATATAATTTGAATTTCATATCTAAACTATTTAGACCAATGACATCGCTCAATTTGCATCACGTGAGAATGAAATTTCTTGATCAATGTTGTATGACCAGAACAAGGCTGCTGTGCAATACAGACTTTTTTCCAAAACGAGTCAACCTATATTGTACTGTTATGGGAGACCAGTCTCACCACTGTCCTGCACAGTTTCTTAAATTTAAGTCCAATGTCTAACACCTGCGTTAGGGAAGATCTTCTTTTGCTCAGTGGTTAGCGCATTGGACTTGTAAACCAATAATTTAAACATAACTTGTCCGAAAAGGATTAACACCTTCGTCAGTAATATTCAGCTATGCTGAAGATGCGGACAGTTTGTTTGCAAGATGGGAACTCGTCCGGGATTAGGCAATTAAGTCATTTATGTCGGCATTGTACCGACTTTGACAGTACATGAAGCACTTTAGTGCCTATATTGACTAATTCGTACCCTACAGACCCAGTCTATATTTTGACTCGGCTGTCGCCTCGTCAAATATAGACTGGTTTTGCAGGGTACTCATCCCATAGAATTCAGTACACGATAATGTTAAATAGCCTCTTAGGATTTTAGTGTTTATAATTATCAATGTTATCTGATCGATCAGAACTTATCATAAAAATACTCTATCGTGTCATGATAATTTCCCACTTCCGAGACCAGATAAGACACTTATACGTATTACTCTATTTATCATGTAATTATTTTCCAGGACTTGAAGTTTTGTTAAAACCTTACAGCAAAAGAAATTTAGGGAAACGTTCTGGTTAAGATAATGAATGTGTAAATTGCTTCTATAAGCAGAATGCTTAAGATCGTTTCATGTCACCAGACAGACTCGAAAACCTAAGAGGACCTTATCCCGGACCATAGATCGTGATTTTTTATCCATTTTTATAATACGACCCACGTCGCGGGAGTGAAATAACCCCGTTGAATATATTTGATATTACACGGGTGTTATTATATAAGTGGAATAACTATGCAAAACAGCTAAGAACGGACGTCACAATGGATTTGCTGAGGTCATTTCAAAAACGGCGCTATTTGTTTCGCGGAAAAACTTAAATCTATTAATTTCTGTACTTTTCTCGATATTTCGCAAACATTCAGATCATATCATAAATTGAATATTAAATATGTGCTCATATTATACCGAATTTATATAACTCGTCATCTGTAAACAGATAGAAACTCGGAGCAGCCACATTTTTATCTGTTTACAGATGAATCGTGTAATAAATTAGGTATTCAATAACCACTAACTCAATATCTCTAAGGGGTTATATATTTACTTAAAGCGAGACAAGTAAACATATAACTTGATCGAATTATGATACATTTGATCTTCCCAATTAAGTACATTAACTTTTTCATAATAAAATTGTCTGTAATTGATTAGGTCTCAAAAGCTTTCATGAAGAAAAAATATGTAAATACTGGCCCTTTCTCACACCGACACTATCGGTAAAATATAATGCAAGACAAGTTAATCTACGTTGTTATTTGCTTAATGTTTAGTGCGAAAGTTTCGTGTTTATACATTGTTATAGGAATTAAGCGAAACAATGCTAAATTTTTAAGAAAAGTAATTCTTTAAAAAAAAATAATAATAATTAAATTGCGATGTACCTTGGAAATTGGTGCTAAAATGTATTGTTAACCAACTAAACTATTTTGGAGGTTCCATATGGTAGGATACATGAGTGTATGTGTACATATATATGAAATCGAAACGCAGCAATCGGTACAATCTAGAATTTTCTTTCGCAAAGTATGAATTCTCACCTTGTTGGGCAGAGAAAGAAGTCCCGCTTTGCGAAGTACAATTCCGTGTGCAAAGTTAGAATCGAGACAAAGTAAGAGCTAATTAAAAAGCATAAATAGTTAAGTTGGCTGAATACTACTTTTAATTTTTGCTACGTACCGCAAGAGATTATCATATCATAATCTCCGTCAATCGCAGCCAATATAATCGCTGGATAGCTATAGAAAGACCCAAGTTAGAGAAGCTTTTGGTTATTTGAATCGGATCTTACGCCGCTTTCAATAATCTTTCAGTTATATCGCGGCGGCTGGAGCACCTTCGAACAATGGATTCCTGTTATTTCTCACACCAGTAATACATGTACCACAACATCCTTCCCTAGCCTCCAGCTGCTATCTCACATAGGTCTACAATTATCAACCCATTGGTGGGAGACAAATAGTCGGAAAGAATGAGTTCCGCCGTCGCAGATAGAACCCGGGATTTTTACATTGACAGTCCGACGCGTTTCAAACTGCGCTATGACGGCGGCTAGAAAGATTGATTATTATGTTCGTTTTCTTACTTGACATGTTCAAATTATTAGTCGGAGTAAAGGAAAAAAAACGTCATTTTTTTCTAAGTGAAACAATTTAAATGGTGAGCCCGTGATGTTAAAAGGTGTTACTGATATTCATATTAAGATAACAGTACATCATGAAATTGCATATATGAATGATTTTGGAATTAGTTTGGAATAAAATTGATTGAGTGTGTAGAGCGAGTTTTGAGTGAAATTAAATGGAGGTATTTGGTCAAATATCAAGATGAACAAAAAGCGACATTCATGCTTTTAAAAACCTATACGAACTTTTGTGTTTATGTGTCTTCGTGGTTATGTCAGGCACTTTCAATCCACAGCAGCCCATAAAATCGTAGGATAATTTGAACGATTTGAATTGAAAGTTGGTCGTCTTGAACGATTTCGAAATGTTTTCGAATTATATCGGTGCGTTTTTGATCGATTTGAGTGTTTTTGAATGAATGGAGCGCTGAGTGAAAAATTTAGCATAATTTTGATTTGAATGAGTGTCAATTTCACGATGTTTTTATCTATATTATTTCTTATTACAACAATGATAGTTTTTTTCCAAATTGGGCCTATGTATGGCTATTCCATCAATTTGGCGGAAGGACGATAGACACTTAATGAACTAGCATTACAATTTTGAATTGAAATTAAGCTTATATATTGTAAAGAAAAAAAGATTCAAAATAATCGTGCCAGGTTTTTTTTGTTTTATTTCACGAAAGAGATCATGGTCACATTATAAACTGGACAAGTGAATGGAACTGAAAAAAGCTATATACAATGTAAGAAACTGTCAGAAATACAGCCTCTTGAAATGCACAGAGTTAGACTTTTTACAGTTCTGTTCGGATATCCAAGTGTCTTACTGTCTTTTCATTATTTGTTGTGTGAAAGAACGATTTCGTGTAATCAATTAATATTCAACCGAGGAACAAAATTTAATAGTTCGAGTTATTCACATTTGGTTGGGATAGATGGAATATCACTTAAAGAATGCGTGGAAATATGTTCCTCAAAACCGAAATGCATATCCCTCGAGTACCGCTACCTTGCGAAATATTGCAGTCTACGTAAAGCAGTTTCACCACTCACTATGTATGCGGGTTATTTAACGGTTCAAGGGTTCAATACTACGGTAAGTTGATACAAGAGACTTGTGACAAGAAGAGGAAATAGCCGATAGATAATCCAGCCCCTATTCCTCCGAAATATTGATATCGAGTATTTCTATCAAATGTTATTTGGAAAAAATGTGATATTGTTAACAAACAAAACTGAGCAAACAAAAAAGGTTTTGTAACGCAACCGTTTTGCCAATATGTGGCCGATCCCATAAAAGAAATTAATTGTGGGTTACTAAAACGACGTAAAAGGTGGTGTATCCGCTAAAATATTTGAAAAAAATAAATAAGCCTGTGCGTGACATTTCCAACAATTTCACATGTGTTCGAGGTGAAACCACTGACCAGTCTAGGCAACCACGTAATGCAAGAAGAATTTTCACTGACAACGCGTAAAGAGAACAAGACCTTATCCATCTTCAAAGCACATAGTGAAGACTCTGGTCAGACTGTGCGGAGGCACAGACTGGCCAGAGGCTTTGCTTTGTGCACATGTGAAAGTGCTTGAAATGTCACGCACAGACTCAAATAGGAGAAGTGATGGAGGTTACGAGTCATTCTAAACCAATATTTTGATTGGTCAATGGACTTTTCATGCTCCACAGCAATCCTTTAATGCAATGCAATGTTTGATATATGTAACTGTTTGTGTATTTAAATACAGCATGGTAGTGGAGTTTGTGAAGATAATGGAATATGCCAGATTTACAATGATAGCTGTTCCGTGAAAGGTAGGCTTGTGGATCATTTTATAGTTTTGGCTACTTACAGTGAGTAGCAGCGTGAAATTGACATTCATCTCAATCAAAACCATTTAAAATCGCTCACTCAGCCCTCCAATCATTCATTCTTAACACGCACTCAAACCATTCAAAAACGCTCCAAATCACTAAAAAGATGAGATCAACATCTACATTCAAAATAAATATCGTTAGAAAAATTGCAATTTCACCTTGATATTTAAAATAATGCTCGTCTGAAAGGTTCTTAAAGAAATAGGAAGCTATTCTTAAAACTTGTATGCATATTTCATTAAAGATAGGAAATGAATATCACCACTCTTGTTCATCCTGAACGAAATTAACGATATTGAATTACCTCCCTTAAATTTCACCCAAAGCTCGCTCAACACACTCATTCAATTTAAGTCCAAAATCATTCCAAAATCATTCACCTTGTTAATGATGTCATGATGTTGTAAACTCTATTTAGGACATTTGTCATTGTTTTTAGCAACCAAAAAATTATTAGTTTTTCTATTATGGTGTTTCTTATTATTTTTCCGAAGATAGAATGGGACCATTGAAGTATAGTTATTTACAGAAGACAAATGTCCATCAAATATTCTGCGATCAAATTGGCCTGGTAGCATTTCGTTAGGATAATTCCGTAAAACATTGACTACTAAATGTTTAAATCTTTATAGTGTCGACTGATTTAAAATTCAATGCGATGTATCTTTCTTGCTCCGCTCTGCAAGATTTAAATTAATAAAGTAAATTACTGCTATATTATATACATGTTTATTTCACACCCAAACAATTTAGACCAATGACATCGCTTATTTTTCATCACGTGAGAGTAAAATATCTAGATCCATATTGTACAACCAGAGCGAGGCTACTGTGCAATACGGATTTTTTTCCCAAAACGAGGCAACCTATATTGTACGATGAAAGCGGGGCAAGCTATATTGCACGATGAAAGCGAGGCTGCAGTCCCGAATATCGATATCCCCACTTTTCCCCGTCTTTAAATGTATCAAACCCTCTGTTTGGAGGTATTTAAACAAGTTTGACGTTGAGAAGATTCTAGTTATATACATATGTTACATTGCTTGCAAGTAAAAGAGAAATGCAAGTGACATTGAGAGACAAAAAATGTACCTTGATTTTAGAATATCGTTTGTCAAAATGACAGTGTACATTTCAATTGACGGCGGGTAGTCAATCTGTTTTATGTTAATTACATATTTTAATCAGTAAGCACTAATCGACTTGATAACTGAAATTAACATTTCATGTGAATACTTAGTTTTAGTACAATTGTTTGTTTCAACTTTACTTGTGTTCATTATGACTTGCATTTGACACCCTAATTTTCGGATCATTTAAGATCTATTCCTTTGTCCCTGTCTCTCTCCTAAGTGTCGTAAATCGTTTATTGTGGAACTTTCAGTATCATGGTGTGAAATAAAGATGTTATTTAACATGATTGAGTTTAATACCGAATTTATTGGATGAGTACCCTGCAAAACCAGTCTATATTTTGACTCGGCTGTCGCCTCGTCAAATATAGACTGGTTCTGCAGGGTACTCATCCAACAGAATTCAGTATTGTACTCGATAATGTTAAATAACCTCTTAATATTAACAATTCAAAACTTTTTATTGTGTATTACAACTTCCGTCAAACGACCGGTCAACGGTATCAACTGTTTCATCCATACGAAGTAATGTTGGCCGCATTCAAAAATTATGCCATTTTGTTGCATGTGTAATAAACGTGCCGAGTGACGCGCTCTCAGAAATGTATCTAAAATCTTAAAAAAAAGACGTTTCTTTTTCTTTTTTTTTTCTTTTTTTTTTTTTTTTTTTTTTTTTGGGGGGGGGGGGGAGGGGTTGAGGGGGCGCGAATGATTAAAGAAATTTACACAAATATGATCAGGGGTCGTATTCACCAACCTATTCTAAATTTTAGAATTTAGTCTAGGCTAAATTGCCAAGTCTGGACTTACACAAGAATGAACTAAAGTGTGTATTCACCAACGCAATTTAGAATAGACTTAATTTAGAACGGTTTGTACAGTACTTAAGCGGCCACAGACTTACGATGGTTTCCCACTTTTGACGAGGCGCAAATGAAAAGAGTAACCATTAAGTTTCTGTCCTTCACTCTTAATTTCCCTCCTTGTTTACGAATGATATTTTCATGTATTTTTTCAGTCGAAATTTATTGTCATATCTAAAAATTCAATATCTTGTTGGGCAATTGATTGGCTGAATGCAAAGATCCATTAAATTAGCAATAATTACTTCGATTACAGTTGAGAGAAACAAATGTGTTTATTTTGCACTCGATAAAAACGTGAAATAACTCGCTGTAGTTACAGGATTTAGATTTTCGATTGACAAACTGTGTATCATTTTTATGGAGTAAATAAGGCGATTATTTATGAGTAGTAATAAGTGATGTACGCCAGTATGGTTGTTCCGATACCAAAGTTAGACTTTACAATAAGAAATGAAACATTGAACAAAAAAATAAAATAATAATAATTCAACACAAACTTTGCAACGAGGTCAACATGATTCCTACCTAAATCTTTCACCGAGAGAGCTTTCCAACTTTTCAATAAAAACGAGTCGCTTTTGAAGATGTGAGAATTATAATCTCTCTCCTTTAACTTGTCCCATGTTCATGATGTTGCTATGCAGAAAGTATCAGCACCCAAACAAATAGAATCTTGAGTAAAAATGCACCAAGTTTTCTATTGCTCGAGTTGAAATGTCAATCTGCCTTCGTAATCTTTCCTCCATCTGTCTTGTTCCTATCCACACCCATGAAAACTTTACTTCGCTTAAAATATATTACTCCTTAACCATACTCCTCCCTTGTAAATGTAAATCCAACGTGAAATCCCTGAAAAACTCGCCGAGAATATTGTAAAATTTAACATTCTGTCGATATGTAAACATACACTTCAAGGTTAGATTACGTCACAAATGTGTTTGACGTCATTCGATAAATAATTCGACCGAAAACATAAAATATGTGGCAGAAAGGAAAATTAAGTGGAATTTCTTTCTATTTTGACATGTTATTTGTCAATACTTTGATATAAAACAATGTTCTCCATTCGAAGCGAGGCGGACAGTCGCCATTTTTTTCACATTAAGCACGGAAGGTATTAGACTTGGAAAAACGACTTTATTCTTAAGAATTTAGTCCATTCCGTAATTTAGAATGGGTTGGTGAATACGTACTAAATTCTAAATTCTTTATTCTTGGGATTTAGTGTGCTAAATTGATGCAAAATGCGTTGATGAATACGGCCCCTGGTTGTTAAACAGTTATTTAATTTATATTCGTGTAATAATGAAAAACAATTGACCTCAGTGTAGGGGATGACATAACTGTTTGTTATATTCTTGGTAGTGAAATCTTGGAAATTCCCAGTGTAATAAATTTTGATATCGTCACTAGTGACGATTACAATTTTAAGTTTCACTGGATGAGCTCCTTTTTTTAAGCAGTTTGGCTCCTGCTCAGACTGCTGAGATCCAATCACATCACAGATTCAGGATATCTCCATGGGTATTCAATCGTATAAATGGGGTTGATTCTTTCATAAGTATGCAATTTTGATTAATTATCAATCTGAAAATAAAATATAAGGCTACAGATTGGGTTATTTATTGAACGCCCCCCTTTCCCGTCTGGATCAGCCACTGAAGCTTGCAAATCAGAGGATATCGAAAAAGACATATTTATTGACATGAACTAGGAAAACATTAACAAAACGAAACTATCATGAACAATTTATGAACGAGAAAACATCCTGAAATGTTTCTAAAACTCAACTATTCCAATCCGTCTGTTTCCGTTGTCTGTGACCTTGTGTCGCTTTTCAAAGGATCGAAATTCGATGACATTGCAGTTACAGTGACAAACACCCAATCAAGCCCGAGTGTAAGCTGTTTTGAAATGCTTATCTCAGGGCATTGGGTGATCACAGACTGAACAATTCTTCCATTTTGACCATCTCGGTACCCAGTCGATTTCCAAAGAATCCCGGTGTTCCACTGTTTACATCGTTGACGGTTGTCGTTCTTAAAAATCTACACAAAGAAAGATTCACCCAAATTATTTTCGTTCCTCGTCTTAAAACTGTGGAATGTCCTGAAAAAAAGGATCATTTGATTCAAAGTATTTCTATATTCCATCGAATTTTTAAAACGACAAGGAATTAATGAAAACAAAATTTTCATGATATCAATAGGCGAAATTCGCAAGGGCCGAGGACGAAAGAAAAGACAAACTACGCAAATTTAGGAATGAAAATACAGTTGTAGATAATGAAATAAATAGAATAATCAACTGGTTATATGTGATATGAAACTATTTCACTCGATTACGAATAGACTGCTAAAAACTCATATCAGACATAGCCAGTTGATTATCCTCTCTACATAATGTTTTGGCTTTAATTGTTATTCTAACCAGGGTGCGGATATCCGGATGTTGACGGAGATGTATTAGGGAATCGTTTTGATGTCGGTAGTAAACTCATCCATAGTACGAGAACAATGATATGTGGAGAAGATGGCATTTGGAGAACGATTGGCCCGTTTTCCTATTCTGGTATTTTCCTTTCTTTTATGTTTGTTGGTATGAATTTTATTATTTTTTAGAGTTTTATGAAATATGCCTTACAATTATTCCATTCACGATTATTTCGATCTATATGTATGGATGTATGAGTTACAGTGTTTGATAAATTTTGTCTAATTGTTTGTAAGCGTCTGATTGGTTCGTAAAGACACCTGATTATTTTTATAGAACGTGTCTGTTAGAGCTTAATTGTGTACTTGATTTCAGGGAGGTCAGATATACTCTTTTCATAAATTTACAGCATATCGTTTCTGAATTACAAATTGAATGTATGGATCAACTTAACCCTTTGCTGTTTAATCCCTGCTTTTTACGTGCCTGTGATTTTATGATTGAGAAAACATTGTGAAAAAAGAAGAAACTGCTTCTGACAAGCAATATCCTCTTTTTCCGCACTACTTTCTACCCTACTGAATGGTTATATTTCAAATTAAATCGACTTTAAATTTTCGTCTGCAAAACCTTTGAATTTCGACAGGTCCAAAGTTTGTAAAACAGGTTAGGGTTAAATGAAACCCACCTTGTGTGGCCAAATTTAAATTATAATTTATTTCAAAAGCAGATGAGTGTCGATTCCATGAATAAATGATTGAAACTTTTATTATCATATGCACTGAGGATGCATACTTGAAAGTCGACATTAAGATACAAGATTCACCGCAAAAAACTTGGTCATGGCTAGTTTCAATTTCCGATTTATGAAATGCATCCCCTCTTTTACAAACCATTTAGCCCCATGAAAATCCCTAATATCTTCTGCAGCTGAGTCTACACAAGATGTTCAAAGTTCTCAATAGCTAGTACAAATTATGCTTAAACCTAAGCCAGTAGTAAAACGCGATGTCTACCGGAACTTTGCCACAACGAGTTGATTTCAAAATCTATAATAAGGGGTGTAGTCCCTGTACCATAAACTCTTTGTCTTGACAGGTTGTACATATTTAAAATATTGTGATTATTCTTGATATATTATAGGGCTAACCTGTCAGGAAATAAAGCAAAGCAACAATGAGGTAACGTCTGGGAATTACGTAAACGATCTAGGAATGACTATTCTTTGTGATTATGATACGGCCGGTGGAAATTGGCTAGTAAGTTATCTAAATGTGATGCCTCATAAATAGTTAGGTATAATTCATCCAATACAACACCACTCATTAATACTCGCTCAGCGCTTCATTTATAGTTAACAATATCGTGAAATTGACAAGGTGAATAATGGAATGATTTTGGAATGAAATTGCCTGAGTAGGATGTGTGGGTTTTGGGTGAAATTAAAGGGAGGTAATCAAAAGGCGCTTATTTTCTTTAGGATGAACCAAATAAACGATAATCATTACCTCCTTTTAATTTAATTTGCGAACGAGTTTCATAAATAGCTTTCTATCTCTTCAAGAACCAATCAGACGCTTTTAATTCCAGTTCAGTCAAAAAAATCGCGATTTTTTTTCTAGCAATATTTATTTTGAAAATAATAGTTGAACATTTTAGTGATTTAGGAGCATTTATGAATGGTTTGAGTGAGTGTATGTGTAACGGTTTAAAGGGAGGTAATTTGCAGTGAATATGCAAATGAGAGAGACCTGCCCTAAGATATCTGGCTATTTGTAGCCTATATAGACAGAGTCGACCCATTTAGGGTTGAGGATCCTTCTCTCTGAATGGATCACGTCTGTCTAGTTGCTCGGTTCGTTACAATTGGTGGCAGCGGTGGGATAATGACAACTGCCAGACCGGAGTTGCCTTACCCACGGGACTCCCAGGCCAAGACTCGGGACGAGTCTTCTCGGAGGGGAGAGTAATGTAACGGTTTAAAGGAAGGTAATTTGCAGTGAATATGCAAATGAGAGAGACCTGTCCTAAGATATCAGGCTATTTGTAGCCTATATAGACAGAGTCGACCCATTTAGGGTTGAGGATCCTTTTCTCTGAATGGATCACGTCTGTCTAGTTGCTCGGTTCGTTACATATGGAATGAACAAATGGAGCGCCGAGTGAGCGATTGAGAAAGATTTTGACGGAGTTGATTGTCAATTTCACGATAATTAACTATATTGCATTCCTTACAACGGAAGCATTCACAATGCCTAATAACATTATTTGAATCGAACAAGATATCTCTTGCTTGTTATTTGCTGTTGTTTAAATGGAGGCATCCGCAGGACGAATTAGACTAAATAAATGCGAACTTATTTTGACTCTCACACCTTACACTAACTCAATTACATTCCAAAGTGATTTCCCTGGTTAATTTCAAGATGTGGATACCTTTAGGCGAGATTTTGGATACTGTTTGCGCCTTAAGTATTGACACTAGTTGCTAGATTGCTCGAATCTTCTAAAACAAAGATGCGATAGAAATTTTCTCAGCAAATATTTCGTGCAAATATTGTATTTACATTCTACATGTATTATAAGGAAAGTTAACATACCCTAACAGCTCCATTCACTTTTTAATACATGTACAAGATTTCCGACGAAAAAGAAATACATGTATATTATTTACATGTACAAGCAAATTTTTAAATAAGAAATACAGGCACAGGAAGGCCAAGTACCGCTCCCCTGGAATTACCCAAAGGAAACCAGATGAATCATTAGTTTTGCTTTAAGTCATTTTTAAGTAAAAGAAGATTTTAAAAATCATGCCAGGGTCCGTGTAAATGTGAATCTTTTTATTTAAAACGGTCCTCGGCCAAATTGTTTAAAATTCAAGAAAGTAGGTCAAAGGTCATGATCAGGGTCAAAGGTTCAACAGCATGCAAGAATCAGTGTCAATCATCTACCAACACTTATACAGTTAACAACATCGTGAAATTGATAGGTGAATGATTTTGGAATGATGAAGGAATGAAATTGAATGAGTGTGGGGAGCGAGTTTTAAGTGAATTAAATGGAAGGCAATCCATTGTCGTAAATTTTGTTCATGATGAACAAAATTTACAATATGTATTACCTCCCTTTAATAAAATATGCATAGAAGTTCTTTAAATAGCTTCCTATTTCTCCAAGAACCAATCAGACTTATTTAATTTTTATTATATCAGTGAAATCGCGATTTTTTTCTTGTTTGATTAATTTTGAATGTAGTTATATGAGTAGTATATTAGGGACGGTATCTTCCCTATTTAGTAATCATAATCAGTTATATAAATTTAAAATAGGCGGGCTCAGCGTTTGCCGCCATTTTTTTTAAAAAAATGGCGCAATTTTGCGCGATGATGACACGGCATAAAATCTAGGTTAATGTATTCATTAATTCGTTGCCTAGAAGCCGGTACATCGGAAAACATGATTCTATAGCGTAGTGGCCTGCACCGCCCCCCCCCCCCTTCTATCAAACTTATTTCTTCTAAAAAAAGAGTAAGGAAATCGAACATTATAAAGGCCTCGGTGAATGATAGTCGCGTTTTTTAAAAGCCCTTTTATATTTATTTTCTAACAAAGTGCTGGCATCGGGAAAAAAAAACAAAAAACAACAGCCTATGAATGTTTTAATCGGCTAAAGATGCGGGTTCAACCTAGCGAGCTTGCAACAGTACTTCCTCAATATTCATGCTCTAAAGTCAGTTTTTTTTTTACGTTTGAGGTCTTTGGCCCCGGGACAGTTTAATATTTAAATTGTGCAAGTGCTGTGTTACTTATTTTTATCTATTTATATTAGTAGACAATACTTTTAGTAACTGATATCATCTTATGGTGAGTCTAGTCTGTACAAGACCACAACGTTAGTAGCAAATATGACACAAAAGCATATAGATCTCGCTCATTGTGAAATAGATGGATTTTGCTCTGTGCGTTTGGACAATCACGAAGCGAGTTGCCAGTTAAATGATCGCTTCTCGCTGAAAGTCAAGCGATCAAACCGACTGACTTATATTCTTCTTCGGAGTGGTAGTAAATGCATCAAACTACCTTTTGAAGTGTTTGACGCAATTTGTAACTCGCAAATAACAATCCAGTTTTTAAAGGAAACCCTCGAGAACAGGGAAGACGATATGTGGTTGTGTATTTATTGTGGCCGTCAATTTTTGCCGACGCAAGGCACTCAACACGAAAACTTATGTGCTGCTTTCAATTGAAATTTGATGACCGATATCAGATGTTTTGACGAACAAGATCAGACGTTAGTTTCGACGAGTGAGATCAGGCGTTATTTTCTGTAAAACATGTGTAATTCTTTAGACTTTTTGCTGGACTTTTTATACGCAAAGGCAATATTACACAGTTTAAAAGAAACGGTGCATCAGCAGTGTGAAGGATGTCGATTCCAGTCTCTTTCTCAAACGGACCATTCATGTGATTCCTTAAATTCCCGAGACCAACTAACGGTATATTTTGAGGATGTACTTTCAGTGATTGACGAACGAGATATATTTATTCAATGGACAGAAGCCGCTAATCAGATTTCAACATCGGAATTTGTTGCCATATACGAACTAAAATTCAAATGCTCCGATTGGCGCCAAACCATGAAGACGCTAGACTGGAAGACTCGGATAAGAACTCTTGCTTCTAGACTAATTGCTTTGGATAAATATTTTTAAGCGTTAAACCATTGGATTATTTCTTGATTTTATTTAAACAGACAAGTTATGGATTCACGACGTCTAGCTTATCCCGAATACACATTATTCAAGGATCGTTTAGCTACTTTTTCCTTGTGGCCACCGCAGTTGACTCAAAAGGATTACAAATTAGCCCATGCCGGATTATTTTACAGTAACGTGAGTGACAAAGTCACGTGTTTTGCATGTGGTATTGAACTATGGGGATGGAGGTCGGACCACGATCCATGGCTAGAACATTTTAAACACGGCAGAGAATGTTTGTACATGAAGATGGTGGGAGGTGTTAGATTGGAGGATAAATATACCACGCCCGCAACATCTACTAAACCTTTAGCCATGTGGAAGAACGCTTTCCAAGGCCCATGGACAAACATCGAGGAAGACTTGCCACACGAGTGACAGATTTCTATCGATTTTGTGTTCATGAACACTTTTATGCTTCAATTTCGAGAACTTTTTTTAACTGCTTGGAACTGTCAAAGTTCCAGTTTTCTGTACCAGAACAAATATAGGACATAGTAAAAACACAAACACAAAAAAATGGATTTATATATATAGCTATATTATCAGTTTTCAAGGTATAGAGTAAATACATGCGATACATTATATATGAATATATATTATATACATAAAAATCTTAAAATTATTTACACTTCTTTTGTCACTTATTTCTGCCATTCATATTGAATCGAGATAAAAGGTCTTTGAAATAAGTTTTTTCTGCATTTCATTTTTTTTTAAATTCTGATTTCTTTGTATTTTCAATCGAAGTAGATTGATTCATTGATCTAATAATCTATGAAATTCTTTGTTTCGATTGAAATAATAATCATAATAAAAGAAGTAATCTAGTACTTATTCTGTATAGTTAGAACAAATAGATTTACAAGTTTGATTATTAACAAAGTCATTCTCTAAACAATGTGGGAAAACGCGTTGAAATAATTGTTTAATATATTGATCATTTATCTCAAAATCACTTTCAGAAAATGAATGAGTAATATCGTTTATGGAATTGTGTAATAAACGTTGATGAAGGAAATAAACGCAATAAAGTCCACACACATCTGAATAGTCACTTTGTATCCGAACATGGTTCACACGCACCGTTTTAACGTGTCGCCGTAGCCAGAACGTAAACAGCGGGTTGTATACCCCAGGATCCTGTCCATAACTATCGAAACACTCCACATAATTGTTATGTACAAAAAATGCTAGCCAATGCTGTCCCGGTCGACTGCTAATATCAGTATTGGCTATAAATCCGTAATTTCGATGTGATATATTTTCTGGTAGGTAGTCGGCCGCAAACACCCCAATGACCGAGTCTGTGAGTAAAGGATCACACTTGATCATGCACAGTAACTGAGATGTGTTCATAGTTGTAGGATGACGTCTCTTTCTTGATTAATTTCGAAGTAACCAGGTCCTTCGGTGTATACGACGCAACTCATCGGTTCTGTTGAAAAAAAGGAATAAACAAGAGCTGTCACTGTAAGATGACAATGCCCCCGACACCGCTTTGATTTAGAAGTTATGGCCAATGTTAAAGTTTTTGGACGGAATGACGGACGGACGGACAGACGGACAGACGGACGGACGGACAAGTCAAATTTATGATGCCTCCCTATCGGGGGCATAAAAAGACCGATTTAAATTAGTTTTGTCTACATTAATTTTCATTCATTTTTTAATATCATTTTTTTGTGATTTTCTTTATTTTTTGTTTAATTGTGAAATATTTTACTTAAATTTTCTAATGTACATTTAAACAAAAGACTATTGTTTTTTTCCTTATTTATATATATATAGATCTAATTCATTGTAATTTTCTTCATTTTTTTTCACTCAAAGATTTAACAATTTTAATCAAAAAAATATCTTTTCATGGTTACTCAAGTTCCCGCGCTCGGTTTTATCTATTGTGATTTTTTTAAGTAATTAATTTTTTTAATTGATAAATTTAAAAAAAAAATAAAGAAAATATACATTGGCTGTGCATTGGTTCCTAAAGAATGACAAATGCATATACGTACTCATGACGAACGGAGACACACATGCAAACCAAGAAACACACACACGCATTGAACTAGAAAGGCACGCACACCAATTAAAAAAAATAATTACCAGTTAAGGCTGTTCTGAACGTCACTTCGAGTCGTACATTGCCGAGCTTCACCAATGATAGGTATTCTCCATGCTGTGGAAAGTTTGGCTCTAACTGGAAAGTGAACAGTGTAGATCCATTGATGTAGTGTTTTCTGTCAATAAGATTTCCCTCGTTTTCTCGCCACTTTCCACTGGACAAAAGCAAGTTGGTTAAACCTCGGACAATTGATGCTCCATCAGTTGCATCGAAATCGAGCTTCAGAATACTCCTTTCTACAGGAAGACCATCGTTGTATACAGCGATTTGTTGAATATCGCAATTTTCAAAGTTGAACGGATTTGTTTTATAGTCACCGCTGATCGCTTTGCTTTTCACAAAGCCGAGAACTATCTTGTTGGGACGTTTCCCTTGGAACATATTCTCCCACGTATAGTTTGTCGAGCCAGTTGGAATGCTCACCGACCTCACCTCCACTTTGTTGTAAGGATAAAGAGCATTCTGCTTTTCCAGAATTTTAGAGTGTCCATAAATCACGGCTGGGCTGACTCTTATCTTTTTCACCAAAAGATAAATATCCTCTATATTTACCCGGTAGTCGGCCGTGTCACCAGTAAGCAAGCAAAACTTTGGCGAAGTTCTATAGAGCTTCACTTTAACATCCACCTGATTCAGCAAATATCTGGACATTGAGAACAAATCGTGAAATATAGGTCCTTGTAAGTCGAGATGCTTTGAGTTTTCTGTTCGTTTGGCTCTAAAGAATAGCCCATTATTTGAAGAATTAGGGTCGGTAACTCCCGGACTGGCTGAACTGTCCATTTTGAAAAGCTGTGTATCTAGCTGGCTCTCCGTTGTACTGGATCCGTAATTTAACAGCGTGTGCATATAAGCCCTGTATGGATTGTAGTTACAATTCATCGTGGCTTTATTCTGCAGAGTGACCTCGACCGTTGCAAAAAGAGCCTGTAGGAATAAGTTCGCCGGTCCTACTTTGTCTGTTTTGAGGTCCGCTAAAGCACTTCCATCGGCCTTTTCGAGCTTTAATCTGACGTAAATTTGAGAGTTCTTGAGGTCGAGATAATCCATGGAGTTCTGACCGCTAATCTTAAACTCGAAAGGACTGTCATCCGATACTTGGGACAGGGGTCTAATTTCGTCGAAGTAGACATCCGTGACGCTTGTCTGAGTGCTCGGCAAGTCGAATAAAGACAGTTCCGATACAAGACCTTCTTTGAATTCTGCATCATTAAACACAGACATTATTTTCTTCTCCTTCTGCTACTCGATTTCAAATATATCCGAGTGTTTTTTCTTGGACACTATTCTCGATTTTCCCTTCGAACTCTGATTTCCTTCACCCTTGTTTATACGCCTGCGTTTACTTTTGTTCGTTAATGTTGTCTTTAATTTTCTTTTTCTCTTGTTGTTACCCCGTTGACGTTTGGCGATGCTTTGAAACGCGTTTTCGACTTGTTTCGGGTTTATATTCTCTCGCTCCAACTGACTCTTTGCCTGTGCCGTAACTTGTTCTGTTGGTAACACAGCCTTGATAGCGATTTCTCTTTGATCTGCTTGTGACGACGGCCCCACGGAAATGACACTTGGTAATCTACCCCTCCCAGTCTGTTGTAGACTGGCTTTGCCTCGACTCACGCGATCAAAAAAATCCACCCAGAGTTGAGGGTTAGGCACATATAATTTCATTATTATTATTATTTTTACCAAAAAGGATAACGTTTTAAATGAAGTGTTAAGTGTACTGGTTTCATCAAGTATGAAGTATCAGCATTAACGTGACGCTTTATATGTATTTCAAAATCTTGGTCACCTCGAGGTAGAAGGGTTGCTCTAATAAATAATCCCATTTGTTCTTTCCATTCTTTTCAAGGCGTCGTAACAGGGCTCGATCTTCTCCTAAAACGATGCTCCCTTTACATAAATCACAAAAGATGTAGAGTCCCTCGTCAGCTGATATGGTTGATTTCGCTTTCTCTGTAGCGTGAAATTCTACCAAAGCAACCTTCCACAATCCACGTAAATACAGCGGAAATTTCAGCTGAACTCTGAATTTGGTCGTTGTATTATCTTCAAAGTAAACATTGCTCTCGTTACTTTGCACGTATATGTAATGTTCCATAATTTTAATTTATTTGAGAAAGAAATTTGAGGACTGGTCTCAAGATAAATGGTAATAAATCTCGGTGTTTATTTAAAAGTCGCTGTTGCTGCTGACGAGTTAGACCCTCAGACACAAGGCGTCGAAGTACCAGTTTGTGTTTAGCTAAAGCTTTTTTCACTTTATCGTTCACCGGACAGTTTCCACTAAGCACGTTCAAAACAGATTCCAGTATGGCTTTTAATTGCTTTGAAGATAGTGTCTTTAAGAGTGCTGATTTTTGATCGTCCGAGGTGTCTATCAGCAATCTGAATAATGGCACGTGATGTTGAACCGACTTTGCCATAATTTATGACGGTCTTACTAGCTTTCTGATGCTTTTAAATGTTTAGCATCATCTTCATTGACCCAAGAATCGTATTTCGGTGGCCACCCGGTCCAGCGCACTAGCAATTGCTTTTGACCATTTCTTTTTCTGGTGCGCAGTACTTTTTCTACCAAGTAACTAGCTTGTTCATAAGCTTTCTTGAGCTGATTCTGATAAAAAGCGCCACTGACAATCTCTCCAGCGTAATCCTTTAATCTATATTGGGGTATATTATCACTAACAAATCGTTCGTTAATCACAAATAGTTCTCGCGACCAGCGTTCGTCGTATTCACGTTGAAATGCTTTTCTTATAAAAGACACTCGCACTAGATCACCAACTTTATACTTGTAAATCGAAGTTGTTCTGTGCTTCTTTGTGTCTGACTTTACTGTCATAGCTTTACTAAGTTTCGGTTGACGCTGATACTGTATTTTCCACAGCTCTACAGAATCCTTCTGTTTGACACTTTGAGGCGAGCGCTTTATTGATCTATGGTAAGTTCGATTATAACTGTCAGTCACTTTTGAAAGAACGTCAACCCAACGTCTCGTTTGCCTTCTAGTCATGTAACGGATTAGTCGGGATTTAGTAGTTTTGATGCAGCGTTCTAAAAAACTACTTTTGGGCGTATTGTTTGTTACAAAGTGAGTTACATTTTCTTTTTTCAAAAACGCTTTGACATTTCTATTGACAAATTCAGTGCCCCGATCACTGCGCAGATGCGTTGGCTTTCGTCCAGAGGCAAAGATGGTTTTCAAAGCTTTTACCATTTCTTGTCCAGTCGTAGTCCGTAGAGGTACTGTCCATGCACATTTTGACAGTATATGAATCGCTAACACAAAATAGGCATAGTCATCATTATCTTTCTTGTAAAAAACCATATTGGCCGTATCGATATCCCACTGATAATCCACGAAAGGAGCAATAACTCTTCGGCGTTTGAATTTCGATCTGGTCTCTCTATGAACGGCATAGTCTTCTTGCTTTAAAAGCCAGTTGCGAATTTTCGAACGTCCAAGAACAAATTTTCCTTCTTTTCTCACCGCCCTATACAACTTTTCGACACCGCCATAAGCCCCAGCATGTGCAGGATTGTAGTAGATACTAGCTAGATAGTCTTCGTACTTCAAAGCTTGAGCCATTTCACCTTGTCAGATGTCTTCTCGTCAGCAATTTTTCTTCTTCTGACGATGGTCCCCGGAGGCGGTGGTAAAATGCCTTTACCTAATTGTTCTCTCAAACTCGATGCTAACAAGCTTACAGGAACATTCAGCTTGAGTAAAAGCTTCGTAAATGCGTTTTGTCCCTGCGGATGGACACTTTTATAATCCTTCGTGTGTACCTTGATGAGATCAATAATATTAGAGCCCGGTATTAGTTTGCCTTCTAAAAGCACTTCTCCTTTTTCATTCCATAACACGTAAGGTTTAACGTGGTTGACTAGGCTTCGAACTCTGTACTTCATAGACTTTGGAAAATGAGCCAGCAATGATTCTAACTTGTCACCGTCATGGCGTATTTGTTCAACATTATCTTTCAATGGCTGATCGTCAAAGTTTGACGGCTTTTCGTTTTTAAATTCTTTCTGCTCTTCAATCACAGCCGATGTCCCTTGGTTGACGTCATGCGTTGCTTGTGTGATTGACGTTGCTTCGTTGTTGACGTCATACGTTGGTTGACTTTTCGTCGTCGCCGCAATCAAACGTTGATATCGATCAAAGGATAGTAATATACATTTCTTCATGCTGGTTGATAAATAACGGTATCCTCGTTTTGAAACACGTTAGTTCTCACTCGATAATCGTCGATAGTCCCTGGCGAGAAGTCCAGTACCAAATAACCGTAAGGACGCGAAGTGGCGTCCTTATAAGCCTTCATTAAAAAGTTGGCTTTACCCAAAAAGGCCTGACGAGCCAAACACTGTAGTTGCGAGACGTCTCTTGGATTCTTCATCAGAACGTAATTATGAGTGTTGAGATTGATCGTTCGACTGTATTTGCCCTTGCAGTACAAGTTTTGGTTAAAATAGAGTACGCTGAGGTGCATGTGATGGATCTTTTTTACGAACAAGCTCTGGATTTCTGGCGACTCAGTTACACTTTCCATCATATCATCGAGTATCACCAAATTGCACGCGTCAGAGCTCGATAGCTCTTTAAGATCTTCCTCTGTCGGTAATCCCTTTTGAAACGTGACGAAAGGCAGCTCTTTTTCGACTTTCTGAAACAATGGCTGGTAGATACTATAACAATATAACACTTTTTCTGGCGGTGAAATAAACATAACACCTTTCTCTTGCAATAAACGATATGTCCAAAATGTTTTTCCACTCATTGTGGCTCCAGAAACGGCTATTGATGTACATTCCGGAAAGGGATACATACTGGTAGTAATGGTAGGTCGATTAACACACTCCTTTTTAAAAAGAATCAACAGTCAATCTTCGAAATTATTAGCTAATAAATCGATAAGATCTTGGTCATTGATTTCTTGTTCCTCAGATGGCAGGGGACAAAGTACGATGTCTAGAGGTTCCGTGTGGATCCCGTCATCCAACACCTTTCTCTTACAATAAAGGTAAGAAAATCCTCTTCTTTCTTGGGCGTAGGTGAAGATAGTGTTGCCCCTGACCCGAAAACCTCTATTGTATCCGCTCTGTGCTTTACGTGACCTTAATACGCGCCGAAATTTTGACATGGGTGCTTTGAGGTGACGTTTACTGATACCCTTTGAACTGAACTTGAACTCATGTTGCACCCGCGAAGAAAATGGGCATCGTCTTCTGCCTCGCTTCAAAGCTTGTCTTAGCAAGTCATAGGCTTTAATTCGCGTTGACGACGGGCAATATACTTTACTTTTTCGGACGATATAGGTTTTTGAACAAAGCCCAATCATTTCATCTCCTTCATACTCTAATTTAAACAACCCCGGAGTCCGTTTGTCATATTTGGCGTGTTTCTCGCAGCATGTCCTTGGAAACCACCGGAGCTCAGCATCGGCTTCAATGTCGTCATCCGTACAAAATCCGTTAAGCCCTTGTTGATACTTCTCGAGCATAGAGGGCTTGATGACGTCTTCTAGACAAGACCCAGAGATGGCCATGTATGCTGAATCTGTATCCATCTCGCAGTATTCGAAGTCAGAACGTTCCACATATTTATCCATAAAATCAAAATAAAACTCGAGCATCCGTAGCTTCGCATACTGCAAGACAAAATATCCTAATTGAATCGGTAAATCCAATCTAATTTTTCTTTTTGCCATCTGAACTTCGTAATATTCTCCCTGTTCATCTAAACATCCTAAAGAGCGAAAACGGGGCTCGTTGACTTTTAGACAGGTCTTAACTTCTCCTTGAACGTAGAGGACATTGCGATGCTTCTTTTTATCCATAATCAGCGAGCCATATCCAGAATTACCAATAACCTTCATAGAATCAGCAACTATGCTCGTGTTTGGATTCATGTCGCCTTGCCGCCTTGCCTCGCTGACCTCACGGACAAACTCTTGAAAACAGCGTCGAGATTGAAATTCAGCTAGCTGGTATATCTTGGTCACAATCAGTCCATGATTTAGATACCATCTAAGTAATGGTGTGGCTAATAAAATTTGTCGGGCTTTCATACCACCAACTAATTGTCGTCGGGGTTTGTCTGAAAGACCCTGATTCCAGATGTGAGCCTGCGTGTGTTCACCAATGACATCAAAAGGAATATCTGTAGTACAGAATAGAGGTGACATTTCTTTGAAATATTGCTGAGGTGAGAGCGTTGGGTGTTTGAAATATTCAGGCCATACGTCTGGTACCTCTATATCGACCTCTACCATTCCAAAAAGCGACTCTTCTCTGACCCCTTGCAGGATAACGTCTTCCGTGATTTTTCCTTTGTGTTGACAGAAGAATCGGGTTCTCGTGCTGTGAATGAAATTATAGATTTGAGGATTAGAACGACAATATTGGCGAAATTCGCATTCCCAAATTTCTATGAGATGATGCTCTTGTTTAAGGACCTTGGATGTGTCCAGCGTCTTTTGATATTTGCCTGCACGGGTTTTGTGCCACTTTGGGTCTTTGATACCTCGAGTAACATCGCACTGGTGACCGTGCCAATAACATCCATGAAATTGAAAAATGGTGGGTTTGTCTTCTGGATTCACGGGCTTTGCATAGCCATCACATAAGAATTTTCGAATTTGAATTTCTATGCCCGAGTTCAAACGGTGTACAATTTCAAAGCCGTATTTATGTGCCAGCCAGTCCATCCAGTGGTACGCTGCCATGTATCTGTCCCTTATTTCTGGGCGAAAATCGTTCTCTTTCAATCGTCGAATGAAAGGGCCAACAGGAAGCGGAAAACCGAGGCATTGAAGATAAAGGGAATTGCAATCCCACCCTTTCAGTGATTGGCAAAGCTTTTTACCGCGAATCAACGTTTCTCCCGCGCAGTGATGTCGAGTAAATATAATACTCGGACCACCGATGATATTGTGCTTGATCGTTTGGTAGAGGTCCTTGTTGTTTTCATCGAAGAGGGCAAAGTTTGCATTGGCTCTTGTCGTTGCCTTGATAATCCAGAAATTGAAAGTGCTGATTTGAAAACGTCAATTTCTTTATCGAAATAAAAATGTTGAAACTTCTCGACTGCGTCAACAAATGGCCCAACATCTAGATTGTTGTACCAGACAAGAAAGTCCCTGAAAGTGGTCATCTGACAGTCCGTCCAAGCTCTCTGGCAGTTTTCATACTCTTCTTTTGAAATGTGAGAACCCTTAAGTTCGCTATAAAAAGCATCTTTAGGGGGTAGCGATGTGACCTGAAGTTTGCTGACGTCGTCAAACCACTCGTAAGGAAAACAGCCTTTCTGCTCTTCCACGTGGTAGGCTTTTAGGAAACCGGCATAACTAGACCCTGGTGCTAGGAACTGACTCATGTCCAGGAACTTTAAAGAGCCTGTTGCAATGCAGGTGTATGCGTTGTTTCTTTGTACTACAAACCCTTCAGAGTCTTCATGCATGTGTAACTGCTTGGCCAAACAGCGTTTGATCAGATTAAGATCGTACTTAGCGGAGTTGAATCCAAGAACGGGAACTTGGAGCAAATAGCCAACCATTTCACCGTATATTTTGCGCAAAGGATGACTTCTCTCTGCAATTCCTTCTCGTGCTTCTTCATTATTTATGTTTTCGTCCTCCGATTCCAACTCATCTTCGAAAACGTTATCTTCGTCGATTTTTTGAGTTATGGTTTCTAGCACCCACCCCCACTTCTCTTCAGCCAGGTCGTACACTCTGTCTGCTATTTCTTCCATATAGGTCACCATAGCCTCAACCAACTGCTCTTGGTCTGCGTTTACGATGCATAACGGGTTTGTGTAGCCCTCCACGTTACTCGCAATTGAGACACTTATAGGACTGTGTTTGGCCGTCCAACTAAGAGAATCGCTCGGGCAATCATGAATCTTTTGTAGCAGCGCTTCAAAATCATAGCATATATACCACGGAAAAATACGCTCACCACTAGGAACATTGACGCCGTATTGATCCAACTTCTCAAAAATGCTGTCCCTAGCTCTGTGAAACCCGCCTGGGTAGACAAACTTTAGTCGTTTTTTCGCACGATTTCTAGTGACGATGAAGATGTCCTACGTGATTAAAATGCCGTTCACAGCTTTTGCATTGAAATTTTGCGGCATATTTTTCAAAATCACGGATGTAGGATAGATGATTTTCGTGCATATTCAAGTACATCGAGCTGGAATGTTGACCGCGTGATTTGTACACGGAATGTGCAAAGCCGTCCTCAGTCATACTGTATACCTCAAGATTGAGGTCAAAGCGTGCTTCAAATCGGGGGAAGTCTTCAAAACTCAAGCCTTTGAAATCTTCTTCCTCACCGTCTGTCCATTCCTTAAAATATTCTTTCGCTGGGCATTCGATGGATTTGATGTCGTGACCTCGATGAAGAGCCAAACATCGAAACGCACAAAGCTGATCGTCATAAATTCTTCCATTATGTTGATCTTTTACGAGGGGAAAAATGCTTATTTTCGACATTAGATAGTCAGGGAGAAATCCTTGACCAAGTGGGTAAAATGTTTCGGTGACCAGCAAATGAACATTGGTGACAAGTACAGGGACCCATTTTGTGTCAGGTCTACTTCGCAACAGCTGTTGGAGGATATCTTTTGTATCCAGTTCTCGCCGCAATCGTTGTAAATCAGATCTTCTGGAGATCGAAATTGGGTTTTCGAACACTCCGCTGTTTGAAAAGGGTATAAAGTATCTATAGTTACCCGATTCTCTGTTTTGGAGGATGACCCCGAAGTCTAGGTTTAGTCTAAAAGCTCTCTGTAATCGATTGTAGATGTCCTCCGCAAAACCCATTATGTGGTTAACATCGACTGCATTAGTAATTGGGAAATTAAAAACAGACTGAATGGGACCTTCTCTGTGACTTTGCAATATCAAAGGAGCGTTAGCTTGATAAACTCGTCGCAAAGCGTCATCTGCGCCCCAGGGTGCATCCTCGTCTTGCATCCATGGTCGAGCTTGCAAAGCACCTCCAGTCTGATTGTAATGCTCTTGGACACCGTGAAGGTATAATTCTCTGCGATCACTAAATGTCTGGGTGCAGCGACGACATCGATGTTTCGGCAAACTCGGAGTTATATTTGTTACGTCTCGTCTTTTTGATTTGCGTTTTGAAATCTGTTTCTCTGCTTTCTTCAAAGACGTTTTCTCATGAATCTGATAATGTCGACGTAAACCATGCGCCGTAGAGCAACGCCTCCCACATACAGAACATATATGCTGGGTACCTCCTAGACACATCTTCTCGTGCTGTATCTTGTTTGCCTGATACTTAAATGTCTTCTGACATTAAGTGCACCAATGTCGTTTTTTGCTGTGCTGAGCACTTATATGTTGGTTCAACCCCTGCTTCCATCGGTAGCGTTTACCACACACAGAACATTGGAATAGAGTTGATTCCTGCAAATATACAGAACAAATTTATTCTATTGAAAAATAAACGTCACACTCTCAATGATCTAAAAATGTCTATTGGTTTATTTCTAAATAAAAAAAAAAGATAGCTTTATTTTGGAGAAGTAAATTCTAATTTCTCTATCAGTCACGTTCTAAACGTATTCCACCAAAGGCCATACCAACCGTACATAGAGTTTTTGTTTTTATCTTTCATTCTACATTCTGAATGTAAATTTAAATTCATTATGAATTTAGAACTAGTTTTAAATTTTGTCATTTTTATTTTTAGTTCATTTTTTTTTTTTTTTTTAAAGTGAGAAAAAAACTTACTGTTTCACGATTTTCTTTCGCATCCCTGGCGACATGTGTTTGTCTTACATGTTCAACCTTTAGAGAAACAAATATAAGATTGTTATAACATTATAATTTGTTAGATTCGCAGCGGTATTCGGTCAAAATCATTTGAATGATAATTATGTATTAAATATATCGTTTTCATTTATTTGTTTATCAGATAGAAATCTATTCTTATTTTATTCCCGTAATCCTTTGGTCAAGCAAGTACTCCGCTGAAGCTCTGAAAGCCGTGTTACGAGAATAAATGCATGTTCTTTGATTATTGGTCTCGAGTTCTCGTAAGCATTTGATCATGCATATTTCTTTATTCATATTCAGAAGTACTTATAAAGTAACTGTCGTCCTAAATTTATGTGTGTTTAAAGCTAGTTTTACAATGCCGAAACTTCATATTATTTGTTTAAAATCTTGAAGAATACAAGTACAAATATATATTATCTCAATTAGATACATGTAACACATTGTAGCGACAAATTCATTTAAATGTGTGTGCGTGTGTGTGTGTGGGGGGGGGCGTATTTATGAGGGTCTTTGTGTGAGTGTGTGTGGGGGTGTGAGAGTGATTGATTAATTATTGACAATTACCTCGCCGTCGGAAGAGTCATCCAGATTCCAGTAATGGTTAGAATCCATCCCAGCATTCTCCTGGAAAAGCAAAAATTAACTTCTTTCAGTTGTTAGTTGTTTTGTAGCCTTCGTAAAATATAATTGAAAAAAAATCAGTGGTCTATGCAATCAATTTTAAGGGCTTGAAATTATAATTTAAAAATAATATGTCACTTTCTATTCTCACAAAGTATAGAAAATTTAGAAAAATAAAAAACAAGAATTTCTACAGATGATAATTTTTTTTCCTGATTGCGGAAAAGTTCCGTGTTTAAAAAATACCAACTTTAGTAAGTGTTAAAAAACAAGCTTTGAACTAGCGATTAATCGACGACCGACGTTTTATAAATTAGAAATGATGTATATTTTGTCTAGGGAGAGTAAATCGGTGCGTTGATTCAATACTATCTTACATATTAAACTGCGTAAACACACTCGGGATAGTCTGGAACTAACCTAATAAATCTTTCTTTGTAGCTATTTCTATGAAGAATAATACAACCGACATGCGGATGAAGTTAATTATGGTTTTAACTTAAACTTGGGTTAGGTTCTTTCCATTATGAATGCTAGATGAATTGCATCTAAAATGACGACTGTGCCATTTTAAATTTGATAATCAACGTAAGATAACAATCGTCGATAATTTACCATTTGGTAAAATTACATAGAATTATCAAACTGCTACCAGTCATACTATTCGCTAGCGTAAATACCCGAGATGCATTATAAAACGACTTAATCTAAACACGTTTTAACAAAAGTTCTAGGGGGGGGGGGTATTTTTTTTTATTGCGAGAGCAGTATTATAGGTTTTAAAAACCATGAATCGGTCATTTGATCAGGTAACCGATTAACCGCTGTCATCTATATAAATATATGTGTCGTAAATGGCTTACAAGATTGGTCCAGCGATCTATATCCCTATGAACCCTTTCGTGTTCGCAGACCTCCTCTTCGCTTGCGAAAAATTGGCCGCACCATTTGCAGGGTCTGGCCATCTGACATACAAAATTAATATAAATTCATTATTTTATTTCAGGTTGAGTTAAAAAAAAAAGAAAATTTAGAGAGAGAGAACAAAATGAAGGATAAGAGAGAGAGAGAGAGAGAGAGAGAGAGAGAGAGAGAGAGAGAGAGAGAGAGAGAGAGAGAGAGAGAGAGAGAGAAAGAGAGAGAGAGAATAGGAGAGAGGGAGAGAGAGAGAATAGGAGAGATGAAGAGAGAGATAGAGAAAAAATGATACACCGCTTCGACAAAGATCAGAGTGAGGGCTGAGATTTGTCTATGATGCGCGATTTAAAATTCTACTATATTCTAATGCTTGAAATTTGAAGGTTTAACGTTGAAAGTAAAGTAAAGTTTCGATGAATATCTTTCTTCGACGCAATGTTATATACTGTGCAACTATTAAAAAGTGGGGAATATTGGATTTAATACTTATAAAAATAAAAAAAAAAGAAGAAAAATATAAAGAAAGTTAAAGAAATATATATATATTATTCTTACCTTAGGTAGTTTGGTGTCCTTTTTCACAATATATAATCACAAATTCGCAATTGATAAATAAAACATCTATTTGATAGAAATGACCGCTTCAAACGCTGAAATAAAAATGCGGGGGTTCACTTTCAGCTGTATTTTTATAACAAGAGAAAATATGTAGTAAACGTTGACCCTTAAGTCATACATTCCAATTTCGTTAGGTTTACAAAAAAACATTAAACATCTGATAGCGCTGTATTTGTTAAACGGGTAAAAGAAAGCAGCTAGTCACTATTTTCGTATGATATCATTATAGAAATTTAAGAAATGATCATTTGAAATCTAAATTTTTTATATAGTCTTAGAATGCACCTGAATGAAAAAAAAAATGTTATCAAGAACATACGTTCAGATTCAAAGCAATGATTAACTTTCAGCAACAAATAGACCCTTAGTATAATCTTAATCATTATTGAAATATCATGAAAGTGTCTTTGATAACAACTCAGTTAACCAGGCTATTTTGTATGCGATACCATCTTTGGCCTTTTTAGAGAGAATTCGTGTCTTTGGGGGTGATTTAAGCAGAGTATCGCTTTTTGCTTGACAAAACTTGACATCTACTTTTCAGTTTGAAACACGCGGCGAAACTCATAAGATTGAATTACAAATAACTAGGTGAATGACCCGCTTCGAACAACGCCCGGTTGCGACCTTGTTTATTAAACTTTTTTTCAAAGTGCGTAGCTATTCTACGTAAAAAGTATTTTGGTTCATTTCAAAGCTTATTTAGAATTAGAGAAGAGTTCATAAAACAAAACAAAGAATAAATCGATAATCACAATTTCTTCTGTAGTCATGACGATTTGTATTCTTATACTCGAAAGCATACTTGAAAGCACTATTTCCCTTTTTTAGCCAGAGGGGTTTATCAATTTTTTCCATTAAAGCTGACGAAATCCAATCGACCCTTTAAATTTGATAAGATTTATTACCGATACGCCTGCTTGACTATCTCATTTATATTCATTGTCAAAAGATATGGTGTTAATAATATATCAAATAAACCTCTGGACCAGAGAGAAAAAAATATACATTAATATGAAATAATGATAGTCGAGCCCTCGAATCTATATTGTTGTCTGAAAACTTAGCTCAAATTGCCAATCTACCCTCGCTTATCTCAAATAGGGTTAAAATACATGCGACGACTTCGACCGGTTTGAGAATCGTTAATTTGGTTATACGCGGTGTTTTTCTTTTCTTTTTTTCTTTCTTTTTTTTTGTAATGTTTAACTGTCCCGGGGCCAAAGACCTCAAAAGTAAAAAAAAACTGACTTTAGAGCATGAATATTGAGGAAGTACTGTTGCAAGCTCGCTAGGCCGATTAAAACATTCATAGGCTGTTGTTTTTTGTTTTTTTTTCCCGATGCCAGCACTTCGTTAGAAAATAAATATAAAAGGGCTTTTAAAAAACGCGACTATCATTCACCGAGGCCTTTATAATGTTCGATTTCCTTACTCTTTTTTTAGAAGAAATAAGTTAGATAGAAGGGGGGGGGGGCGGTGCAGGCCACTACGCTATAGAATCATGTTTTCCGATGTACCGGCTTCTAGGCAAGGAATTAATGAATACATTAACCTAGATTTTATGCCGTGTCATCATCGCGCAAAATTGAGCCATTTTTTTAAAAAAAAATGGCGGCAAACGCTGAGCCCGCCTATTTTAAATTTATATAACTGATTATGATTACTAAATAGGGAAGATACCGTCCCTAATATACTACTTATATGTCTTATATTTTTTAGTCATTTTGAGCGTTTTTGAATGGTTTGAGTGAGTGTTTGGAATGATTGAATGGAGCGCTGAGTGAGCGATTTAGAATGATTTTGATCGAGATGAATGTCAATTTCACGATGTATATAATTATACGTAGCAGAATCGAGCCTTTTATCTAATAATTGAAATATTTATAAAAGCATGTCAATGGTCAAATCTGGTTCAAATATTCAACATTATGCCATTATAAACAGTATCAATTTCTTATGTTTTTTTATTTATTGAATACGTCCTAGACCCTAAAATTCAATAGTGAAGAAAAATTGTCAAAGGTCACGATCATTGTCAAGAGTTCAATATGATTCCAGAATCAAAGACTATTGACTAGAAAACTTTAGAATTAAAATGACAAAGGCCTAGACTAAAGTCGTCAAGCTTTTTAAAAAGTTAGTCCAAGGTGATGGTCAGAGTCAAGGGTTCTACAAGATTTAAGAATTTAAAAACAAGGTTAAAGGTCAACATCGGGGTCAAACATTCAACATGATTATATGATTCAACCATTATTATAGTCCTAAACAAATGAATTCATTAAAAAAGCATGTCAAAGGTCAAGATTAAATCAAGGGTTCATTAGGGTGCCAGGATCAAAGACAAACATCTACCAAGCTTCATTATTGATTTTAACTCTTGAAGGCTAAAATATTCAACATTTAAGAAAGTAGATCGAAGAACGAAGTCATGGTCGAGGGTTCAACTTTATGCCAGAATCAAACAAAATCATCTTCCAACCTTAATTAGTAATTAAATTCAGTATAGACCCTATAATTATAATTTAAGAATGAAGTTCAAAGGTAATGGTCTTGGTAAATGGTTCATCTAGATGCCAGAATCAAAGAAAATCGACTACCAACCATAATTATTGAATTTATACAGTCCTACGCCTGACTATTCAATATTTAAGAAAGTATGTCAAATGTCAAGGTAAGGTACGAGTCAATGGTCCATCATGATGCCAAAATCAAAAACAATAATCTATCTTCCTTTATTATTGATTTATTACAGTGCGGAACCCTTCATCAATTAAAAAAGTGCAAGATCTCGGCCAAGGGTTCAACTTGATGCCAGAATCAAAGACAATCATCTATCAACCATTTTTATTGACTTAACATGGTCCTAGCCCTAATATTCAATATTTTAGAAAGTAGATATTAGGTCAGGGTAATGGGTTCAACATGATGCCAAAATCAAAAAGTCGTCCATCAACCTTTATGCTTAAATCAACACAGTCCTTGCCCTCATAATTCAATATTTAATAAAATATATCAGAGGTCAGTATCTGGTGAAAGGGTTCAAAATGATGTCAGAATCAAAAACAATCATCTACCAACCCTAATTATTGACTAAACACAGTCCTGGTTCTAGTAATCAAAAATTTTAAAAAAAGTAGGTCAAGGGCGCGGTCAGGTTAAAGGATTCATCATGGTACCAAGATCAAAGACACAGTCCTAAACCTAATAATTCAATATTGAATAAAGTAGATCAAAGGTCAAGAACTTGGGCAAGGAATCAACATGATGACAGGATCAAAGACAATCATCTACTAACCTTTAATTTTGGCTCAACACAGTCTGAACCCTAATAATTCAATATTTAAGGTTGTATGTCAACGGTGATGGTCAAGGTAAAGGGTTCATCATGATGCCAGAATCAAAGACAATAATATGCCAACCTTTATCATTGACTTTATACAGTCCTACCAAGAATTCTTCATAACCTATACCTTGGTTTAGACAGTTGGCATTTTTTCTCCCTTTTGGTCACTTTTTGCTGACGTCTCAAGTACCCTATTTCATTTTCAATTTTAACAATTTAATCTGAAAAAGATCATTTCGGCGAAGTTTTCTTGGATCTGAAAGAGAATGGCTTGAGGATCTTACTTTAAAATATGGTTAAATTTTGACCAGATTTAAGAGAAGATTTCTTTTATATTTCACCACTCGGTGCCTATTCTTTGGCCCGTCAGCGTAAAGTGCCCAAGTTATTATTCCGATCGGTATTTAACGAAATAATCTGCAAGAGCATGTCCTGATGGTCACTTAGAACTATTATGTTTTGTTGAATTCAGACCAGTGGATTTAGAGAGGTTTTTTATATTACCTTTGGGACCTTTTTTGACACGTCAGCTCCTAGCGCCCAAAGTATCCACCTGATCGGAATTAAACAAAGGAATTTGAAGAACTGATCCTGAGGATCGATTCTGTAAAGTTAGGATGAATTCTGATCAAAGGTTTTAGAGAAGATCTTTTTGTATTGCACCATTGGGGCCTATTTTGGGTGTCCCGACATAGCGCCCAAAGTATCAACCCGATCCAAATTTAACGAAGGAATGTCAGAGAGTTTATCCAAGAATCATTCCTATGGAATTTGGTGAAGTTAGCCCAGTAGTTTCAGAGAAGATGTTTAAATGTACTGTTTCCACATTGACTAACGACCCGTCACGAATAAGCTCCGCTGGAACTAGTCCAATGGAGCTAATAAAGACCTTACCAAGAAACAATTGACTATGCTCGAGATCTTAAATTTAAATAAAGAAAATAGAAAAAAATGATTTGTCCTATTTGCTCGGTTGATTTCTACTGCATTTGATGGTTTTAGTTTTCATTCTAAGAGTATTGTCTGGGTAATAAAGTATCATGATAAGATAACACAAATTGAACGTATCAAATTAAGGATTTAGTCAGAACTCGAGATTTTGAGACGGTTCTTTTAAGCAACTGAGAATTAACCCAAATTTACTTAAGATATTATTGAAAATTTATCACTTTCCTTCAATAAAACTATCCTTCTTCTCCGTTTGTCCGTCTTTCTCTGACCAGTCGAACTGTTTAAAGTCCTTACTATCTAATAAAATTTTGAAAATCATTTGACCAATTTGAATGTAATGATGATTTTTTTTAATGATTTTGAAGTTGCATTGAAACATAAGTTCAAATCTCAAGTTTGTTTAAATTCTCAGTAAAGGTAGTGGACCCGTAAAAGTTCCGGAGCGTTTTGGAAGTAATTTATTTTAACTGTGTTAACCATGTTTTCGAAATGATTTTCATAAGGAAGCCTCGGTAAACATTAGGAAAGTTCATGAGTGCAAAATGCTGCGAAACAATGACGGTTCCACTACTTTCAATACAAAATAATTTAATGTGCTAGCTATCTATCCATCGAATCGATTGAGTTTCTTTCCAGGTTTTCCAAAACCGATTTGATGGATCGGTTGACTTTTATCGAACATGGAACGAGTACAAAATGGGATTTGGTAATATTTCGGGAGAATTCTGGTTTGGTAAGTAGCAATTTGCTTTTTGAAAATAAGTCTATGTTATGTATAAATGTATAACCAAATGTGTCCTAATGGGTTTTCCCGTGTCTACTAGAGTGGCGACACCTGAAGGGTTTCGCGGGATAGAATGAGAGATGATAAATAGAAATTTACCGGATAAACCTTCAGTGGCACTTTGTGATGCATAAGGTCTTAGAACTGATTTTGCTCTAAGCCATCGATATTGCTTAAAATTAACATATCCCGGCTCTTTAAATGTAGGCCATAACCAACAGTGTAATTGTTTGAATGGATACATTAACAAGAAAGAGAAAATAACGTAGTATTTTTTTCAATTGGAGGTTATACAATATTGATAATTTCTGTTGGATTAAATAAGCGATATCGTATAACTTCCCTTGAGTTTCACTCAAAACTCGTTTCTCAAATCAATATCATTTCAAAATAATTTCAAAATAGTACAACTTGTCAGTTTCAGATATTATACTGTGTTATTAAAGATTGTGGCCTAAACGGCATAGGCGTTGTATGGTTGTGGTCACATTCAAAAAGGCACAAAAGGGCCTGTGTCGCTCCACTGGCTTTAATATCTTTGGACTTTCTTTAAATAAAGATTATTTTTAATGAAAACAGCACTTTGAAATCTCTTAAAAGATCAATTTTATAATGATTAACTGGGCCTGGTCCACATTGCACTGCTCCATTAACCTGCATTACTTTACCCGTCTTATCAAAACATTAGATTCAGGAGGAGACGTCTTTCAAAGATTTCGGGCTCAAAATAAGCTCCAACCTGCCACGCCCATGTTAATGGGCCAATCAAAATTTCGCAAGCAATTTTTGGAAAGGGTCACCCAAGGAACATTCTGGTCAAGTTTCATTGAAATCTCACACATGGTTCCGGAGGAGATGCCAATCAATTATTTCGGGCCAAATTTAAGCCTCGCTCTGCCACGCCCATATTTATGGGCCAATCAAAATTTTGCAAACAATTTTTAGAGAGGGTCACCCAAGAAACATTCTGGAAAGTTTTCATTGAAAGTGGCCAAGTGGTCCAGAAGGAGATTTCTTTCAGAGATTTGGGGCTCAAATAAGCCCAGCCCTGCCACACCAATATTTATGGGCCTAACAAAATTTCTTGAACAATTTAAGTAAAGGGTCACCCAAGGAACATTCGTGCCAAGTTTCACTGAAATTGGCCCAATGGTTCAGGAGGAGATAATACATCAAAGATTGCTGCCTCAAAATAAGCCCTGCCCTGCCACGCCCATATTTATTGGCCAATCTAAATTTCTTGAACAATTTAAGTAGAGGGTCACCCAAGGAATATCCATGCCAAGTTTCATTAAAATAAGCCTGGTGATTTCAAAGATAAAAAATATCCCGCACTGCCACACCCATATTTGTAGGTCAATTAAAATTTCTTGAACAAATTAAGAAGAGGGTCACCCAAGGATCATTTCTGCCAAATTTGGTTGATTTTGACTCATAGGTTAAGGAGGAGATGTTGTTTAAAGAAATTGTTGACGAAATTGTCATTAAGACCCCTTTTCATGTGATATGGTACGGATCCTTCCCATTTTCAATAGACTTCATCCTCATGACCTAACAAACATTCTGACCAAGTTTCATGAAGATTGGACCATATTTGTGGCTTCTAGAGTGTAAACAAGAAATTTGTCATTAAGGCCCCTTTACCCGTGATATGCGACGGATCCTTTCCATTTGAGCAATTTTTATAAGGGACCACCCGAGGAATATTTCTGCCAATTTGGTTGATTTTGACCCATTAGTTTAGGAGGAGATGTCGTTTAAAGAAAAAGTTTACGCCGTGACGGACAGACAGAGGCCGGACAACGATCTATCACAATAGCTTCCTTGAGCACTTAGTGCTCAGGTGAGCTAAAAAACCTCCAAATTTCATAATAATAACTACCATGCATGTTGTATAATTGTACTAATTGTACTGTTAATTGAACTAATTAATCAGTCACTAGGAAGCAAGTATTTTTTTTGACAGAGTGATTTTTTTTTTATTTTTTTTTATTTTATTATCATATAATTATGTTTCATAACAAAATCATGTGGGACCTCCAGACAATTTGTCCCCTTTGTGCACCAGCAATTTATACAGTCTGGGGAAGGAATCGAACCTCCATACATGATTTTGAGGAATAAGGGGCACTAAGACCCTGATTATGAAATAAATCCGAACAGATTCAGAATGAATTGATAATCTGAAGGAAAAAAAAGGTAATTGAAAGGGTTCCATGACAATGACATCCTTTTTATTTCTTAACAAGTGACTGATTCATGTCTGGCAGTTATTTTTAAACTTTTGTAGCAGTCATAATTATGTCTGAAAGTGGATATGTGCCGTCAATAGACATAAAAAACTAGAAAGCCATGAATGGCTTGTGTCGCTCCACAGGCTTGAATTTCTTGTAATAGCAAATCTAAGTTTTGACTAGATTTTTAGATATTTTGGCTTCTACTGATGTTCATGAAATGATTTTCAAAGTTTCCAATATTATAACGTATAGAGAAATGACCTCCGCCCATAAAAGACATATTTTTCTTCAAATCACAATAATTTTTGGCTGAATGATAATGGATCACCCAAGGATCAAACTAATGAAGTTTGATTGATATCCATCAGTTACATTCTGAGAAAATGATTTTCAAAGTTTCCACTATATAACATATAGAGAAATGACCTCCGCCAAAAAATACATGTTTTTCATCTGATCACAATAAATTTTGGTACACTGATAAAGGGTCATACAAGGATCATTCATGTAAAATTTGGTTGATATCTATCAGTTACATTCTGAGAAAATGATTTTCAAAGTTTCCACGATATAACATATATAGAAATGACCTCCGCCCATAAAATACATATTTTTCATCTGAATACAATAATTTTTGGTAGACTGATAAAGGGTCACCCAAGAATCATTCATGTAAAATTTGGTTGATATCTATAGATTAGATTCTGAGAACATGATTTGCAAAGTTTCCACTATATAACATATAGAGAAATGACCTCCGCCCATAAAATACATATTTTTCATTCGATCACAATAATTTTTGGTAGACTGATAAAGGGTCACCCAAGGATCATTCATGTAAAATTTAATTGGTATCCAACCATTAGAACCTGAGAAATATCACTTTTCACCATATGTGGAAATTAGCCACGCCCATTAAATCCATGTTTTTCATTGGAGCAAAATTTCTTGAACAACTTTGAAAGAGGGTCACCCAAGGATCATTCTTGTGAAGTTTGGTTCAAATCCATCCAGTAGTTTCTGAGGAGAAGATTTTTAAAGAAAAAGTTTACGACCTGACGCACGGACGCACGGACGCACGCACGGACGCACGACGGACACAACGCCATGACAATAGCCCCAGTGGCTTTCAGCCAGTGGAGCTAAAAAGGGTTCAATGACCTCGGAGTATACATATGCATGTTTTAAGAAATCCTAGATCTAATTCACAAACAAAATGACCATGATTTTCTATTCCCTCACTTTCATCTCCTTGACTTCTTGCTTATAAGATTGAATTGCCTTAAAAGATAATTAAATGACAATTAAAGGTCAACTCAGCTAAATCATTATTGTAACCTAATACACTTAAACATAAACTTTTTAAAAAATATTTTGGCAAGTGCTTTCTTCAAGAAATTCTACTATAATTTACTTTCTTAAAGTTCAGCCATACGTAGACAAATGCTTTTAATGTATATATATTATATATGCATATGTACAATCATTCAAAGGAAATTTCTATTAAAGATACATTTTCATAGAGGCCTTACTTTTTGCCCAATTAATTTGTCAGGTTTATTGTAATAATGAAATCTAACACAATATTCATTGCAGGTCAAGTGGGGTCAAAAACTATTAAAGCCCCCGTGTCAAATATATGAAAAATCTTGTTGAAAGACCTGTAGAATGTTAATGATGAAATTGTCATTGAGATCCCTTTCCCAAATGACATACTCGGGAATGCAACCAAAATCAATTGGGTCCTCCCATATGACCAGACAAAAATTTTCAGCAAGTTTGAGAAAATTTGGGCCAAACTTGTGACCAATAGAATGACATGAAAGAAAAATTCTATAAAGCTACTTATTTTTCAAATGAATCCAAAACAAAGATGGTTCTTCCTTATGACAAAACAAACATACTTAGCAAGTCTGAAAAAGATTAAGCCAAAATTACTACCTCTAGAATGGTAATAAGGGCATTATCTATATGGCATACTTTGGAATCATAATGCAATCAAAATCAACTGTGATCTCCCTCAAGTTTAGGCTTCATATAGAACTAGAGGCGCTTTAAGACCTGATTTGATCCACAGGCCTGAATATCCTGAATTTCAAAGTTTTCACTATTTAACATATAGAGAATTGACCTCTGCCCATAAAAGTCATATTTTTAATCCAATCCCATTAATTTTGGGTAGCCTGATATAAGGTTACCCTAGGATCATTTCAGTAAAATTTGGTTGATATCCATCAATTAGATAATGAGAAAATCAATCTCAAATTTCAACATATATAGCACAAAGCAAATTGACCTATGCTCTTAAAAGTCAATAATTTTTCATCCTATCACAATAATTTTTTTGTAGGCCTATAAGGGTCACCCACTGATTTTTCAAGTAAAATTTGGTTGATTTACATTGATAAGATCCTGAGAAAATCAATTTCAAAGTTGCTACTATATAACAAATAGAGAATTGACCTCTGCCCATACATGACATATTTTTTATCCTATCACAATAGTTTTTTGTTTGCTGATACATGGGATAATTCATGTGAAGTTTGCTTTATATCCATCAATTAGTTTTTGAGAAAAGCCACCAATTACCATATATGGAAATTAGCCACGCCTACTTCAGTCATGATTTTCAACCGATTATAATTCTTGGAAGGAATCTGAAAAAGGGTCACCCAAGAAACATCCCTGTGAAATTTCATTGGAATCAATCCAGTACTTTAAGAGGAAAAGATTTTTAAAGTAAAAGTTTACGGAAGGACGGATGGATAGACCCACGTACGGTTGAATAGTCTAACAATGTAAATCAAGATCAGACTGTATGAAGTGTGCAGCCCACTCTTGGTCAACACTGTGTGTTGAATCAGGGGTGTGGAATTCCCATGCCCGACTTGTCCGACTCGGGCTTTTGTACTTGGGGACAAGTAAATTTTTCTAAGTCACTTGTCCAAGGACAAGTAAATACCAGGGCAAATCTTGGCATGTTACTTTAAAGAATTAAGAGAGATATCATCCTAATGTTCATATCATAGGGTAGAAAACATTGTTTTTTAATGAAGAAAATGCTTGATACCAGCATTTTCTTCATCAAAAGGCAATGTTTTTTTCAATTTTTTCTATTTAATCTTTAGCGGACAAGTTCATTTTGATCCTGGATGAGTAGAAAATCCGCTTTTACTTGTCCAGGGACAAGTGGAGAAAACTCGTATTTCCACAGCCCAGGTTAAATGGACATCAGTCTATATAACGAGGTAAAGGACCAACATCAATCTTCCCTGCACAAAAATAGAAATGTTGTCCATAAAATAACAATTCTAGTTTATGATCTCAGTAACTCATACAAAGTTATCTACTATAGAACCAAAAATTCACATCAGCAAGCCTTTTGAGCTATTCACATCATTAATCATAATTTGAGAAATATTGCCTTACTTAAACAATTACTAGAATATGTGCTATTCCTGCGCATGAAAAATGTCCAATATTGATAATAGAAATCAATCCCAATGATAAATGATGAATTCTTTGAACAGTGAAGATCCAGATTAAAATGCATTAATGGGCAAGCCAAATTGAGCCAATACTGCCCCAGCTCTAAAACTTTATGGACCAGTCTAAATATATTCACCTGAGAAACCCATTCTAAATGCCTGGCAGCCAATATGCAATGTGCGATATCATTGAATAACAGGCCTTGTAAATAAACAAATTCTGTGACGAAATTTATGATTGTAACCCAGGTCTAAAATATACTTCAAAATTGCAAAAAGTACAAATGCAACATGTACATCATGTGCATTATTTAAAATACCAGACCTTTTAACTTCATATGCTTTTTTACATACCAAAATTTATTTTCATCTGTCCTTTCAAAGGGTGGGTATAAAACGCAGACAATATAGAATATATAGTAACGCATACAATATAGAATAAAGAGGGATTGCAGACTGGGGTATAAAACGCAGACAACATAGGTAAAGAGGCAGTATGCTGTTACGCATACGATATAAAACAAAGAGCTTAGATTACCAAGCCTTTTTTAAACACTTTATATTCTATTCAGTTGTCTTTTTTATTTTAAAAGCTTATTTATATTCACGAGAATTACGAATTTTGGTTCGCTTTACGAAATGTTAAGTTCAAAATTAACTTTTAAATTGCCTGTATTCTTTATCAATTTGATTAAACGATATTATTATCCAGTTGTGTATTTATTTGAAAAGCTTATTAAACTCATGAGAATCACGATTTTTCAGCTTCGCTTTAAGAAATGGTAAGTTTTAAAAAAAATCAACGTTTAACGTTATAACTGAGAACGCTACTTTTTTTAAAGGTTATAAAATAATATCAGTAAATTTCATGATCACACGTAATGAATATTTGATGACTGCAAGTTTTGATTTATTTCTATACAGTGAAGACTACTAGTAAGTGATATGCAATTTAGAATAAGGCCAGTGTACGTTTCTGAAAAAATGATCAAAACAAAATAATGCAATTACGGAGAAAAATCTACTTTATCAAAGATAATACTCTAATATTATTATGTTTTCAATCTTTACATTTTGTTCTTAAATTTTCACATGAATTAATAAGGCTCGAAGTTGGTGTGCACATATTATAATTATATTCTCGAACAAACGATATTTCGGCATAGAAATAGTATCTTAGAGAAAATAGCTATAACAAGGTCCATAAATATATGTTTATTTAGGCTCTGTGCATGTAAATAGATTAATAGTCAGAAGCGGATCAGCAATCTGACCCTTGCCAATCAACTCAATCGAATCCATTTAGTCTGGTCCACACAGAAAGTGAATCTTCTTGCGACCATGGAAATCAAAATATCGCAACTGCAGATGCAACTATATTATTTTGGTTTAAGTGTCTCCTATTTGAGGTATGTCACTTTGATGCACCTGGGAATTATTCACGGTTAATCTACAATGTCAGAAATATTTTGCTATATTGAAGATATTTAAACTTTACCATCTTTTTTTGCCCTGCTGAAAAATAGAAATAGAAAACATTGAGATAAAAGGAGAATTTGCTTGATGTAAGCAATTTCTCCTTTCCTCAGGCGCATAATTCTATTTCCATTTAGTTCTTGTATTGTTTCTTAGACATGCTAGGGTCTGAAACTTGCCAATCATTGATCGCCCAAGTTAAATGCAACTGCCAATTAACGTGAAGGTAATCTAGACAGGTGACAAACGTAATATACATCGATGCTGCAAGGTGTTAACCATGCTTCTTGAATTCCGATTATCAGTTAGACGCGTGTCCAGGCGGTCAGTTACTATTTTATCGGTAATGATTCCAAAACGCTTTTTGATGATAGCTTCCGAAAACACAGTAGCGACATAGAAATTAGATAATAAACGGAGTGTCTTCATTTTCAATAGATGAACAAGTTTCAGTAAGTGATCACATAAGTTGAAAAATTTGACTTTTGATCACTTTCTTGAACCTAACCGTCTCTGAATCTATATTTGACTGTAATCGAATATTATGAGCAAAAAATGATCTTAGCCTTGATTCCTAACCTATGTAAAATAAACTGAATTAAACAGATTTACAATTTCTCATATGTATTTGATAACCGCACATTTCAAATTGTAGTTACGAGCTTTTGGAATAACACCGACGATATATATATTTAAAAAATAGTAGTATAATTTATGTTCATACAAACGATTTCTACATGTATTAATTTATGTGAAAATTTGGCAACAAAAAATCAACAGTTGAAAAATCACAATAACATTTGAGGATTATCTTGTAGAAATTAGTTTTTTAACAGTAATTCATTATTTTGTTTTTATTATTCATTCAGACACTCTCACTAGCCCTATTTCACTTTGCATTTCATATAACCATCCATTTGCAAAAATTAAAAAAAAAAAAGAATAAAACTTGAAAAAAAATGGGCTAAAAAAATTTCATCCATTAAATTATATTGTTAAATCAAATTGGTAAAGAATACATGCATTTTTTATTGTAACCAAATCATTCTCAGTTATGACGTAAAAGTTAATTTTGAACTTACCATTTAAAAATTATAATTCTCATGAAAAAAAATAAAAACATAACCAAATAAAATAAAAAGTGTTGAAAAGGGCTTGGAAATTTAAGCTCTTTTCTTTATATTGTCTGCGTAACAGCATACTGCCTCTTTACCTATGTTGTCTGCGTTTTATACCCCTGTCTGCAATCCCTCTTTATTCTATATTGTATGCGTTACTATATTTTCTATATTGTCTGCGTTTTATACCCACCCCCTTTCAAAGAAGTTTTTTCTGTTAGCACATGATTTCAACTTCGCGCAAAAATGGTGACATCATTTTTTTTTAACATTAGTCATGTGACCTCCAAAAATAGTAAACTTCACACCAATACCATTTCGAAATAAAGGTAAACAAAGTAAGCTTTTTGGCACCTTCAATGAGGATCAGGCAAGGTGACAAATTTTGTCCCTCAAAAATCCGATATCTTATTTTGGCCCTCAGAAATTTCTCCCAAGGGGGTTATTGATACCCCCTTGAGAGAATTTTCTAAGAGTCAAAACTTTATGATGCATCCTATAGACTATTTAAAATTTTACAAATAAATTGCTTGCTTCCCAAGTTACAAGCAATTGAAGGGCAATTGGCGCTTAAACTTACAAAATTCTACTCTTAATTTACTCTTTCTGCTCTTTTGACGCCTTTAAAATCTAATTGACCCCCAGAGTTTAATGGGTAAGGGGTCAAACACTCCCTAGTTTCAAACACTAGCATGAGCCTTGCTATATTCGGCTATAGCAAACTTTAGCAGTGTTGTATGATTCGTATCATTAGATTGATAAATAGAATGCTTAGCTTTTTATCATCATTAAATTGATAAATAGAATGCTTAGCTTTTTATCATCTCTCAATCTACATGTATATATCTTTTCAATAAACTGTACATACTTCTTAGTAGTTTATAAAATATAATTGGGCCCTACAATATAATGATGACTGAGTTACTGAGTGAGTAGGTTACCAGCACTTTCATAATCAAAATTCAGGAGGTCCGATCCTTCAACAGGGGCAAACAGTTTCCCATGACTCAATCACTTCAGTAAAAAATCCTACATACTTTCAAGAACTTTTTTCGTGTTTGTGACCAAAATATTATAAGTTGTCTGTATGCTATCGTGAGTTACGACATCTGCTCTCTAGACATTTCTGCTTTTTTTTAATTTGACTGATGTCAGGGGCTGCCGCCCCCGAACCCCCGCTTTAAATGAACAAACAGGCAAAAGGTTCAATAACTGCCGGTCTCGCTGGTAAATTTGGGAGGAGAGGGCCACAAAAGGTTTTGATAGTTCAATCATTTTCTGAATGATTTCATATTTACTTTAAATCAATGGCAGATCCAGTTTTGTTTTTATTTATTTAAATAAGGCTTCAAACTTCAAAATGAGGGTTGTTTTCTTATTTTAGCACAGTTTCATTTTTTTTTTTCAAAAATGTTATAAATCTATGTAGTCTAGATGCTGCTAAATCCAAATCAGTGTTGTAAAAATAGAAACTTTTCTCATTAAATAAGGCTTTGTACAAGTGTAGCCGGGTTGACTATAAGGGGTGTTTTCACTGCCTTGCCGTACAAGCTAGCTTTTATAGCGACGTGGATGTAGAGGTCCCGGGTTAAAATCCCTGGGGAGACGAATATTTTATTGCGGGTTGCGTTTGGCGCCCACCGTAAATAACCAACACAAGGTGGTGGTTATGTGATTAGGTAGTTGATGATGTTGAATTGAGAAGATTTTTGGAAGAATCTTAATTGTTTAGGGGCTGTATATAGCCAGGGTTGTCTATAAGGGGACCGGGTGTTTGTACTGCCTTGCCATACAGCCTAGCTTTTGCAGCGACGTGGTAGAGCACTCGCTTTGGGATGAAGAGGTCCGGGGTTCGAATCCTGACGGGATAGAATATTTACTTGCGGGTTACACAAGTTCACTGTGAAAATCAATCACTTGTCAGTATTGGATATTCAGCCATCTGAAATTATTACTTGATGCAAGCACTTTCACATTTCCTCTTGAGTTTTTCTATTTAGAACGTGAATTGATTCTAGACAATGCAAATTACAGGCTTTTAACCATACTGCGTGTCATCGACTTTTTTCGTTTGAGTGAAGAATGGTATCCCGTTTTCAAACGTTCGAAAACGTTTTTGAATCTTGAACGCACTTGATCGGCCCAATTTCCCTTAATACCCACTTGATATAAAAGGAGAAAGAAGGAGAACATGGATATTCTAGGGTTTTTTTTTCGTGACGAAAGACAGTTGATCCGAGGTAGGTCGACTCGAGAAATCTGAAAACGCGAGCATTCGCTCGCGTTTTCAGATTTCTCGAGTCGACCCACCCCGGATCAACTGCCTTTCTTGCGTAAAATCGGCATATTCGATATTTCTTCTTATTTCAAATTCATCGTTTGCTTACCTTAATGGAATAACAATCCATTGCACAATTTATACATTTCTCACTTGAACAGTTGAATCAACAATGGCGGACACTATTATAAATGTTTGCGTGACGTAGTGGATCAGTGACGTCATCATCTCTATCGACAGCTTGGAGTGAAACTTTAAACTCATATATTTCGATAATTAGATTTTTCCCGGGTATGAGATTTTGTAAGGACATAGATGGAGGTATTCTCTGGTGATTCTGAAAGTTTCATCAAAATCGTACATTGAGTTTTGGCTGTTATCAAATCGCGGCTATATCCGGCAAACTAGCAAACTTTAGCCGTGTTAAATCTTTCGTTCTTCAAATAGAACGTTTCTATAAATAGAACGTTTATCTATTTATCATCTCTCATTCTATATTTTTAGAAGTAGTCTGGAAATTTCCGATCCCTTGACTATTAGGTAAACATGAATGTAGAATATTTTAGATCTTTCTAGAAAAGACTTTTTGAAAGTGATGCAAACCCTAGAATCTTCTAATGTTCTATGCTATTCTAGATTGTTCTTTAGTACTGTATAAAGGGATTCTATCAGAATTCTTGTTTCACTTGGTTTAGACTAATGGTTTCATTTAGTAGTACTGTGTTAAACTTAAATGGGATTTCTCGTTATCTTAAAAGTGTGTTTAAAAGTGTGTTTAACTTTGAATTCGGATATTATTGGACTTATTATTTGTGGACCAGGAACTTAATTCAATTGGATCTGAAAATTTAAACTTTAGGATTAAAAATTCAAGGTATTGTAATTTATTTTTTGCATTAATTTTATATTGTCAATAATTATTATTTTCAATTAACATTGTTAATTGTAAAGTTTGTTGCTGGCTTCTTTGTTCTTATTACATTGGTACTTAACAGAATTTGCGCGCTCGTCAAAGGATACGAACATCAAGACAAGCAAACAAAACAAAACAAAACAAACCAATCATTTTTTTTTTTTATTTAAATCTGCTGTTCAAAATTATTTTAAAAATTAATTTCACATTTCAATTTTAATAAACGTAGAGTGTACTTTCACTATTATTTATCAAAATCTTACATTCTTATTTGAACCCAGCAACAAGCTACCATGTCTTTTGACTTAAAAAAAATACGAAAGAACCTTCCGTAGAGTATTTCCCGTGATATGGCACGGATCCTTCCCATTTTTTAAAAGAGTTCATCCTCATGACCCAACAAACATTCTGATCAAGTTTAATAATGTTTGGACCATATTTGTGGCTTCTTGAGTGTAAACAAAATACATGTTATAAAGGCCCCATTTTCCGTGATATGACACGGATCGTTTATTAACAATAATTCTGTTATGATTGTCAATTAATATTGTTTATTGTAAAGTTTGTTTCTGGCTTCTTTGCTCTTGTTACATTGGCACGTAACATCTCTGAGATGCGGGTCACTTTATTATGATTATTAAAAGCCAGACTTGTGACCTTTTAACAAAACTGCACTTCAATCCACAATAGATTGTAATAAGTGTATTTTGTGTGTTTGTTTTTCTTTGTTTGCTTGTTTTTTAATAGGAAACACATTTACGAATACCGGCACTTCCTCACAAAGTTGGCATGTTCGATTATGTTTTTTTCTATATCTTTTCATTATTTTTTTTACAAAAAGCCGCCGTCATAGCGCAGTTGATAGCGCGTCGGACTGTCAATCTAGGGGTCCTCGGTTCGATCCCCGACGGCGGCACTTATCCTTTCCGACTTTTTGCCTCTCACTAATGGGTTGATAATCGTAGATCTATGTGAGATATCAGGTGGGAGCTAGGATAGGATGGTCGGCAAAGGGTCGTTTTTATCTACAACCAAATGACTCGTTTAATGAATTAGATATTCAATGACTATTTCATCAATATCCACTTATTATACATTTTATACAAAATAGGACTTCAAAATCTACACACTATTTTGACAAACTCGTCTGCTGTGTTCGAACTACGTATCTCTTTAGAGGATTGGGAAGGAAACAAAGCGTATGCTGATTATGATTTATTTGATCTGGGTGAGGAGGCAGATGGTTACCGTCTAAATATTGGAAACTATTCAGGTATATTATGCTGAAATAGGAATAAAAGTTATGAGTGGACATATTTAATTTGATAACAAAAGGCAGTGTGTTACTGCGTTCTGTTTTCATATTTTTATATTGCTAGAAAACGTCTAAAGACGATTGGAAAGAATTTAAAAAGCATTTGTTTTCTCAAGTAGATTTACCCAATTACCACAAGTCGAAATAACCTATACAATGACCCAAACATTACGTTCGTATGAGGTATTTTACAGAGTAGTGAAAAGTCCAGACGATGATTCGAATGCCTGTTCATATCAAAGACACATGAATTTCTTCTATAGTCCCGTTAGTTTCTCCGAAAAAGGAAAATACAAAGATTTATTCGAAAACAAAATAATGCATTATAAAAGCGTTAAGATGTTACCTCTAGAAATTCCATTCTTATGATAAAGTAAGGATATTGAGCTTTATTGTTTATTCATATATAATTCATTTGCTTTCATTTCTAATCAAAACCATTTACTTTATCTGCAACTCTTATTATGTATAGGCACAGCCGGTGATGCTATGAGACGATCGAATAACGAACACGATGGTCAGATGTTTAGTACAAAGGATAGAGACAATGACAACCATGGAAACAATTGTGCAGAGCTGTATACGGGGGCATGGTGGTACAACCGATGTCACGCTGCAAACCTGAACGGGGTGTATCATCCAGGCGGCAACACGACATTCTATGCGGAAAATGTTATTTGGGAGACATGGAAAGGATACCATTATTCGTTGAAAAAGACGGCCATGATGATTCGTGAAAAAAACTCAAACTGACTTTGCTTAAAAGCCATTAATATTTTCTATAATGACTTTTTAATTATAAATACATACAGTTAAAAGCATTGTGAAAGTGACAGGTTGAAGAATTTTAGAATGATTTCATAATGACAATGGATAACTATGTGGAGCGAGATTTAAATTATTTAAAAGAAGTATTCAAATTAAGAAAATTAAGGTCAGAATGAACAAAAGTAGCGATAATTATTAACTCCCTTTAATAAAATATGCATACAAGTTATAAAGATAGCTTTCTCTTTCTTCTGTTACCAACCAATTATGTCGGTGAAATTGCAATTTTTTCTTGCTACATGTGAAAAAAATTTTAAATGAAGTTATTGGTCTTATCTTTCAAAGTGATTTTGGTCGCTTTTGCATGGTTTGAATGAAAGTTGGGAATGAAGAATGGAGCGCTGCGTGAGCGATTTTGAATTATTTTTACCGGAATTTCAATTTATTTCACGCTGTATTTAACTGCACCGGTAAAGTAATAATCAAATGTTACTTCTTTTTTCCCTTAAACAGGGAAAGCTCCCCACCGAAAAGGGAAATTGAAATTGGATTCCGGTGAAATTCGTTCTTAAATGACTTTACCTAGTTGATACATTTTTCAACCTATTCAACTACAACAGTAAGTAACAACATGAAATTGACATTCATTCCGATCAAAACCATTTCAAATCAATCTCGCAGTGCCCAGTCTAAAATCGGTAAGAACGATTGCACATCATTCAAAATGGCCCATCTTTTAAAATGCTCTAATACTTAAATATTTCGACGAAATTATACCTTTTGTTATTCGGTGTTGACCTTGAATCGTATGCGAAGACATACAAAACTTTTCATGTAAAATAATAATATGACGTTTTTTTTGTCTGATTTGAAAGAAGTTTAAGTTATGTTAGATGATGATCTTTTGAATCAGTGTAAGATCTAATAATATGCTAATTGGTAAACAACGAAAGCTTTATCTTCACGAATGGCAGAGCCATTTCACCTGTAAATAACAAATTAAAAAGAAAAACACACATTCTGAAAGAACTTACACTTTTTGGCAAGCATTAAAACGGATTCTGTTCTAACTTTCATACGATGGTGCCGATTTAGTTGATCGGGTATATTGGAAACCCCTGCTCGATGAAGATAAATGTTAAAAAAAGTGATACCCCTTTAACAAAAAGGCGACCCATTCATTATTTTTGTATAAATATACTGAGTAAAATTGAAAACTTGTCACTTCAAAAATATCAAACAAAATTGTTCATTCCATTTCTACAGAATTATTTTTCTAGTTGATTTGAGACCCTATACCACCTTGGCATAGGTTGGAACCAGAAATATTCTCACATGTATTCTGTAGTGACAAATAGCTTCGATAAAATCGAGGTACAGCTAACAACATCGTGAAATCGACAAGGTGAATGATTTTGGAATGATTAAGGAATGAAATTGAATGAGTGTGAGAAGCGAGCTGTGAGTGAAATTGATGGGAGGTAATCCTATATTGAGTGTATGTTTTTGAATGAATGAATGGAGCGCTGAGTGAATGATTAAGAATGATTTTTTTCGGAATGAGTGTCAATTTCACAATGTTCTTAACTGTACCTTAAAAAGCCGTTTTTACAAATCACAAAAGGATGCAGCCTTCGTTTATCAGTGGTGAATAGGCGGTCCGAAAGAGCGAGTTTCACAACCGAAACGGTCTAAATCTAGGAATACATCTCTCTTTTTTCAAATGTTCATACAAAAATCTTTCTCAAAAGTTGTCGTTATCTCATTACCAGACCGTTTCATCGTGACGTACCTGTCTTTGCGCCAAAGCTCGTTTTGAAAAAAAAAACTTCATTTTTTAAACCGTTTACAGACCTACAAATAAAAAACTTTACCAAAACGTGTTCTCATTTTCATTTGAAAGTGAAGACAAGTTCACAATAATGTCCAATTTAAAGTTCAAAGTCGTTTTTCTTGTTCTTCTTCTTTATTCAGGATAACCTATGCTAATCGTTTGAGAGATACAAACACCGTTATGGTGTACACGGGACGCCAATATTTTCCGTTATCAGGACTACACGTTGACGTAAAGCACGTGGACTTCAAATTTGTACAGAAATCATGAAGTCACATCGATTCTACTTAAAATCACACGTTTTGCATTACATATGTATTCGACGGAAGGAAAAAAAGGGTAGTATAAAAGTGTCAAGTTTTCATTTTTGCTAAGTATAGATAGCATGATTTACCATTCTAAGTTTGTTCTATTTTTGTAATGAAATCAGACTTCAAATAAATGAAAATAGCCTTCTAACTAAGATAATATTTTTCAAACCGTTTTAAAAAATAGTGAGGAATCGGTCCACAGGCAATATCCCTTTTTGAACTGTTCATCAACTGCTCTCGACTAGATTATTTGAATAGAACGTGTATTATAGTTCCGCAAGAAAGAGTGAGGTTCAAAAAACCGTTTTCTCTTATCATTTTCAATGTAAAATTGATCTTTGATCACTCACTTGAAATTGCAGGTCTATACATACCATTGAAACTATATTAGCGAATCGTTACCTATTGTTCAGTTTTAATTGACAAGAATGAAGACATTGTGTTGGAAAGTGAGAAACCGTCGTTGAAAGCAACGATTCCTTTTTAAAAGATGTTAGGTTTGTATTTAAACCAAACAACTTTCAGAAAACCCAAAGAATATTTTTTAGATGTATATATAAACAGACTTTCTTGAAACCACGATATCATGTTGGGACTGAATATAGCTATAGATTTTCTCTAGCATTTTCATTTTCACTGGGAAAAGGGATGGAAGTAGAAGGCCCCCCACCCCTTTATAAGTAACAAATACAGGTGCAAGAATGAACAATTAGTTTTTCTTAATGAAAGATGATCTCAGAGAGAAGATGTCTTCATTTAACTCTTCCCTTCTTCCTATCTCGCTTTCAACACGCCTGTGCCATCATTTATCGAAACTGAAATAGCATGTTAATAAATGTCATTGAAGTCATTCATTACAGAAAATTTTGTTTTATTCTCGTCTCATCCAAATAAGTCACAAGAATGCGAAAATAAGTTCAAGTCAGAATATAAGGGTGTTAATAAAGGTTCTAAGATGACTTTAGAGGACAAAATTGCCTGAATACATATATACATACTAATAAAAGTTTGCTAAGTACCAAACTTTTTCGCTGTACTACAAGAGCTTATTTAAAAAGAAAGATTCGTGTTCGTGTTTAAAATTGTACAATAATGTATTGACAAGATATCTAATGTATACATTACCAAATTTGACACGCAATTTCCTCGCGAGACTCGTTCAAAATGAGGAACTCCGGTTTCTTACTTGCCTTTTCTCATATTCCACATGTACAGGTTTCGTGTAGTTGCTTAGTGTTAGTTTTTCAGTACTTTATTAGTCCCCTACCGGCGAAAGCCGAAGTGTACTATAGGTTTGCGCTCCGTCCGTCTGTCCGTCCGTCCGTCTGTCAATCCGGAGTTTCAGTTTTCCGGACTTTTTTTCTTAACCTTTGGAGATATTGAGCTGATTTTTGGTATGTGAGTCCGCAACAATGAGTTACAGAACAAGTTAGATTTTGGTTCCGGTCCATTGATTTTTGAGGAAGATACGGATGCTGGACTTAGAAATTACCAAGAAATTTCAGTTTTTCAGACTTTTTTTCTTTACCCTTGGAGATATTGAGCTGATTTTTGGTATGTGAGTCCTTATCAATGAGTTACAGAACAAATTCGAGTTTGGTTCCGGTCCATTGATTTTTGTTGAAGATACGGGTGCTGAACTTAGAAAATACCAGGAAATTTCAGTTTTCCGGACTTTTTTCGTAACCCTCAGAGAGACTGAGCTTATTTTTGGTATGTGACTCTGCATTATTGAGTTACAGAACAAGTTAGATTTTGGTTCTGGTCCATTTATTTTTGAGGAAGATATGGATACTGGACTTAAAAAATTACCAAGAAATTTCAGTTTTCCCGACTTTTTTGTCTTAACCCTTGGAGATATTGAGCTGATTTTTTGGTATTTGAGTCTGCATCAATGCATTACAGAACAAGTTCAAGTATGGTTCTGGTCCATTGATTTTTGTGGAAAGAGGGAATGCTGGACTTAGAGATTACCAGGAAATTTCAGTTTTCCGGACTTCTTTTCTTAACCCTCTGAGATATTGGGCTTATATTTAGCATAAATATGTGAGCCCGCATTAAAGAGTTTCAGAACAAGTTCGAGTTTGGTTCCGGTCCATTGATTTTTGAGGAAGAAACAGATGCTGGACTTGGAAAAATTACCAGGAAATATCAGTTTTCCGGACTTTTTCTCATAAACATCAGAGATATTGAGCTGATACATAAAATCTGATACAACTGTAATATTGTGGAGAGGTAGTAATATATATATAAATCCGGTAGGGGACTTGGTATTGCCATGCAATACTTTAGAATGCCTGTTGACTTTTAAGACGTTTACCAATGGCTAGTCCAAATGTCAGACGACATTTATCTGTCGAATAATTGTGGCTTGCTGTTGGTATGGTCGAGCAAGGGGCTTCCCACAGTGTTGTTGGCATGCCGCATGGTACTGGGGGTACTCCATACTGTTGTAACCAGAGCTTGGGCACGATACCAACAGTATGGTACGCCTGTAATGAAATATGGTCGATGTAGGAATAGAGCTACCTCCGTCGCAGAAGACCGATTTTTGGTAATTCAAGCCCGAAGGAACATGTTTGCTACGGCAACGCAGCTACGTTCCGACCTTCAAAACGCCTCGAGAGTTACTCAAACCATACAAACACGGCTGCATGAGCATAACATGAGGTCAAGAAGACCATGTATTTGTATTCCGCTGTCCCGAGTTCATTGTTAGTGTCGGTTAACATGGGCATTGAACCATGTTGGCTGACGAAAGACACTGGCGCCCCGTGCTATTCACGGATGAGTCCAGGTATTGGCGGGCTAGGATGTGGAGCAGGCCGGGGGAAAGGTTCCATGCAGCAAACATTGCTGAGCACGATCGTTATGGGGATGGGTCAATTATGGTTTGGGGGGGGGCATCAGCTGGGATGGGCGGACTGATCTTGTTATCTTAGAAAGAAGTACTCTGACATCTCGTAGGTACATTGATGAAATCCTCAATACACACGTTAGATTTTACGCTGGTGCTATTGGGGATGGATTCATTTTAATGGATGATAAGGCCCGTCAACACACGGCCCGTATAGTCCAAGAATATCGTCAAGAAGAGGGCGTTCCACGTCTGGACTGGCCGGCTCGGTCACCGGACTTAAATCCGATAGAGCATCAGAATCATTCACCTTGTCAATTTCACGATGTTGTTAACAGTTTTGACAGTGCCGGCTCTCAAACTCGTTATTGAACGAAATGCAATTGAAAGAACACCTTTTTTTGGTCAAAATCAATTTTTTTCAATTTTCAAGAAAACAGACCAATTTCTAGGGTCTCCCTTTTTGATTTACATTTAAAGTCTTCTTATCATTATAAAGTTTTATTTTCTTCTTAAAATCGATAAGTGATTTATTTGTGTATTCGTTTCAATGGGCTAAACACCGTTTTTAACATTATATCAGTAATATCGCGGCGGCTTGAGCACCTAACAATGGATTCCTGGTATTTCTCGTACCAGTACTATCATAACACCCTTTTCTAGCCTCCAGCTGCTATCCCAAAAAGGTTGACGGTTATCAACCCATTGGTGGGAGACAAATTGTCGGAAAGGACGAGTGCCGTCGTCGGGGACCGAACCAGAGACCTGTAGATTATTAGTCGGACGCGATGCCAACAACGCTATTACGACGTTCTATTCCTATTTAACTCCTCTGACTGAATGTCACTGAGGTTTTTGTCATGGCGTTTTGTCCGTCGTGTGTCCGTACGTCAGTGCGTCCGGTCGCGAACTTTTTTTCTCAAAAATCTCCAAAGAGCTATTTAATAAATTTCAACCAAACCCTACACCAATCACAGTCGTATAAATGGTACAGTACAGTAAAAAAGTGCCCAGTGTAGAAGCATGCAAGATGGCGGACGTAAACAACGATAATAAAGTAGGTACATTTTCAATCGCAAAAATACAGGTTAATTTAACTGATGGTGTTTAATGATAGACATTGTGACCAACATGAAATGTCCGATTTTCTAATTTTCCGATTGATTTCTCGTGATGCCTACTACACAACTTGGATTCAATCGATAAAGTTGGGTAAATAGCAAAAACCGAAATTGAAGCGGTGATCGCAAGATTCATTCCAGAATATTTGAATCATTACTAATAAAATCATCTATGTCCAACGACCTTTCGTCAGCCCAAACGCCCACAAACCGTCACGATTTTTGACAACCCTAAAAAAGCATTGTGGAAAGTGATATTTTTAGTTTTTGTAAATGGACAACGGTCCAGTGCAGAAACATGACGTTTTTTTCATTGGTACAGTGGAGATACAAGGTTTTGAGGCGATTTTGAACCAGTGGAGATACATTTTTGGAAACTGTGTAGACACATGGTTTGGAACCATGTAGAACAAGCTCGACGTTGGTAAATAATGACTTTGTCGTCGTGAATTGCAAGTAGCCGACTTATTATTTCGAATAGTGACATAAGGGAAATATTTAATACATTTAACCATTCTTTAAATTTAGAACTATTTAATTTTGCTTATAAAGTTTGAAAGTTGATCGTACTTGAATCTGACATTGTGTGGGCTTGTAAATTTGTCGGTGACATTTGACCTTCCTTCTTAAATTTGGAATTTTATGTCTACGATAATATGAAGTTGAAAGTAAAGTTTGGTGAAAGATCATCATTGAATCTTGCACCATATTTGAACATTGGCACTGACCTTGACTTTTGTCCTCAATGTATGAATAAGTTAAGATTGATAGATAATTGTTTACGCGTCAAGCTTAATTCTATAAATTTGGCACTGACATTTGTCCGACCTTCAAAGTAATGACAGATTAAGTCTAGAACAAATTAATAATATGGTAAAGGTTGACAAAGGGTCGTCTTTTATTCTGGCATTATGTTGAGCCTTTGAGACTAACCTGACTTGACCATTTTCTTCAATGTTAAATCATTTGGTATTCGATAATATAAGGTGAGTAATAAAAAAATATTGTCGATGACACTGACATCATTCTGGACCATTTTCTCTGATTAACCTTGTCCCCTTTAACTTAAAAGCTGAATTGTCAGGTATCAAAGCACAGAATTAAAAAAAAAGGATTGGTATACGGTTGTCTTTAATTCTCGCATAATTTTCTACCTTTGACACAAACCTTATCGTAAGACTTCCTCCGCAAAATTACCAGACTAAGACGAAAGTCTAGGAACAAAATGAGTTCACAAATTTTTTTGCAATCCAGAATTGACCAGTACTAATGAGATTAAAATGGACAGCATGATTTCGGTAGAAAGATGAAAATATTTCTTATATTTTTTCTAAAGCATATCATTGAGTGTAACAGGTATTGTTGGTAACAATCTTGTCTACTTTCTTAACCAAAAAAAATATATTAACGTACTTATATGTCAGAGGATGACCCATATTAGATTACGCTTGCATTATATTGGCCAATCAAAAAGCAGCTTTGCAAAAGTGTGTATCACGGATACAACTCCAAGCATTGTATACATACATATTATCGTAGACATAAAATTCCAAATTTAAGAAAGAAGGTCAAAGGTCACCGACAAATTTACAAGCCCACACAATGTTAGAATCAAGTATGACAAACTTTCAGGCTTTATTAGCAAAATTAAGGACGATTGCTAGAGTTAATTTTCTGAGATAGAATTTTTAATTTTTTCATATTTTGTAGATTAAAGTATGCTGATTGCAAAAATGGAAAGAAAAAATGGGGTCACCGAATCAGATTTTTCGTAAAACGTCATAGAATGTCATAGGTATCTAGTAAATTTTTGTCAAGTTTTTCGCCGATTTTCATTTCTTGGTTATTACATAAAACCGTAACACAATGAAATCTAATCAAACAACTAATATCAATTTTATTTTAATTTCATAGATAGGAAGTTATTTGCACTGAATCTAATACACAATTATCGATTGAAAGGAAAAATAATGATTTTTTACGTATTTTTTCCCAATGCAAAAAAACTTGTATAGCGAAAATGAACGAGAATATTTTCAAAATTTATAACCTTTGATCAAATTTCTCAAAAACTCTGAGATAGAAAATTTTAATTTTTCTATATATTGTAGATAATTATATGTTCGTGTGATATTGATATAAAAAAAGGTATGGTCACTGTGCTAATTTTTGAGAAAAAATGCATAATTCTAGGTCACCCGGTATTGACGCTAGGGAAAAAATCACTCCAGATCCAGATTATGTACAAAATCAATGATATTCAATCCTTCTTAAATTAATCGATTATGGAGTTGAATTCCTCAACAATTAGGGTATCACTTTGTTTTGCGTCAACGAATCTTAAGGTCAAATCATATGAAAAGGTCAAGATCATATGTCAAGGCCAACGTTACATAAATCACGCAAAAATCTAGTGTTTTCAAAAATCTTCAAGCCTGTTGAAAATAGAATACTCACATATGGAATAATAATTGATCTTGTCAATAAGCATCATCAAATTCCCTGATCGAAGTCAAATGATGAGATCAAGGTCACCTATCTCGCTCACACCCCAATCCCCCAATAAAATTTCAAATACACCCAGGTCTGTTAAAAAATTATCCAAACATTGAAAAATAAAAATCTGACAAGACCATTTGACAACGACAGGATCATGGTCAACCTTTCAAAAATTAACCCCGTCAAAATGAAATGTGACGGTTCCATGTATCTATCGGATATACGACTGATAACGTTGTTTGATGTCTTATTATGCGCGGGAACGTTAACGTCACCAATACCTACAAAAACGACGCTGACGTCATATCCTTTATTTCTTTAAATTGAAATGGCTTCGACAATTTATATAATTATGTTTTAGTGATAGGATTAATTAATCGTCTTCATGAAAAGATTTTCCGCGAAATATAGAAATTTAGAGGTGTTTTGTATTGTTTTTGTTACGTCCGAGATAAGTGCAAGTTTGGAGCGCATACTCTTTTTTGAAGAGTTCGATGCGCAAAGACGTTGCGCAAGAACGAACTCCCGAAATCGTCCTTAAATAGTTCTAAATTAAACAAATGGTTAAATGTATTAAATATTTCCCTTACGCCACTATTCGAAATAACAATTCGGCTACTTGCAATTCACGACGACAAAGTCATTATTTACCAACGTCGTGCTTGTTCTTCATGCTTCCAAACCATGTGTCTACACAGTTTCCAAAAATGTATCTCCACTGGTTCAAATCGCCTCCAAACCTTGTATCTCCACTGTACCAATGGAAAATACGGCCTGTTTCTGCACTGGACCTTGTCCATTTACAAAAACTAAAAAATATCACTTTCCACAATGCTTTTTCAGGGCTGTCAAAAATCGGGATGGTTTGTGGGCGTTTGGGCTTACGATAGGTCGTTGGACATAGGTGATTTTATTAGTAATGAATCAAATATTCTGGAATGAATCTTGAGATCACCGCTTCAATTTCGGTTTTTGCTATTTACCCAACTTTATCGATTGAATTCAAGTTGTGTAGTAGGCATCACAAGAAATCAATGGGAAAATAAGAAAATCGAACATCATGTTGGTCACAATGCCTATCATTAAACACCATCAGTTAAATTAACCTGTATTTTTGCGATTGAAAATGTACCTACTTTTAATCGTTGTTTACGTACGCCATCTTGCATGCTTCTACACTTGGCACTTTTTTACTGCACTGTACCAGGTATACGATTGTGCCAATGCTCTTCTGATATTCCTCTTTCAGAGTTATTTAAGAAGTTTGATAAAACAAATGCATGGCTTTATTGGTCGTGGCTAACTTCCATATATGGTAAAAGTGACTTTTCTCAGAATATAATATATATCAACCACAATTTCACACGAATGATCCTTAAGCGACCAATATTTTAGATTTACTCAGAACCTGACAAATGGATATCAACTAAATTTTACCGGAATGATCCTTGGGTGGCAATTATTATAAATATTCATAGTAACTACGTTTCTCCAACGAATTGTCCTAGGAATAGTCATCCTCGAAACACACGCATACAGTTAATAACATCGTGTAATTGACAAGGTGAATGATTTCGGAATGATTAAGGAATGACATTAAATGAGTGTGTGGAGCGAGTTTTCAGTGAATTTAATGAGAGGTAATCCAATTCGCAATTTTTGTTCAGGATGAACAAAATTAGCGATATTGAATACCTCCCTTTAATAATATATAAGCTTCTTATTTCTTAAAGAACAAATTAGACGCTTACGAATTGAATTATTTCAGTGAAATCGCGAATTTTCTCTTTCTAAATTTATTTTGAATGACGTTGTTGATTTAATATTTCTCAATGGGTTTGTGCGCTTTTGAATGTTTCGAGTGAGTGTTTTGAATGAATGAATGGAGCGCTGGGTGAGCGATTGAGAATGGTTTTGGTTGCGGCGAAAGTCAATTTCACGATGTAACTAACTGTAAAACATTGCGTTACTCTCCATTCATTACCACTGCGACATTTCCTAAGCGAAACTTTGTTTCAATGAATTTCTATCGAGATTTTTAAGTTTTAATTAATTAATCAAAATGGCGATGGCGTAATGAAATGAAACCGAAGTGGGCGCTAAAATAGTATTGAATATCCAAATGTGAAAACCATATGAAAGATAGCATAGCTGTTGGATGTTTGTCACTTTTTGGTGTATAAACCAAAGTATCAATATACAGCGAAAACTGGTGCGAGGTACAAGGAAGGTAATAGTTTTCGGATATATTGCAATAATTTAAAAGTTAAAAAGCCGAAAAATTGACATAATGAAAATATGCTAACAAAATGATGTGTCCGATGACGTCAGCTAATGCCTGAAGTTGATATCGTTATACAAAAAATGTTTAAAACAATAGTGATATCGCACGTAAGAGCCTAAATTATCAGTCACATAGTTTCACCATTTTTTTTTTTTTTGTTTTGTTTTTTGAGTATCAAGATCGTCATCTCTTATTTGAATATCGTTTACAATCTGTCCGAAAGAACAAGCCCGTGTGGTAACTGAAACTTTCCTTTATAAGTTTATACTCTGTTTGAGTGTAAATGTTACATCGATTTACAATAACCTCGACACAATTTTCGAAGCTGTTGATCTAACGGAGGGATAGCCGTTGTAAAATCAAAGCACTGAAAATACTGCCGGTGGACGTTTCTGGTGGCATTGTGGTGAAAAGAACAAGGCAAAAAGGGAAACTATACATGAAAGTTTAGGATGAGAGTAAAATGTTCCCATCCATGTTTGGTACACTTGAAAGGAATCATACTCCTTTTTGTTAAACATATGTTTACGATTCATAATACGAATAATAGTTTTTACGCGCGCGCGGGCAAAGGGTATAAAGTGCAACGCCACTTTGCTCAAAAGAAAATTATTTCTGAAAGAAATATCCTTGTTAAAGCACAACAAGAGCAACGCTGGGCGTGGCATTATACGCCCGAAGCTCAGAAATAAATCGGTGATGTTTTGAACTTTTTATTGATACTTAGGATGTATTTTCTAGCAAACACTATAGTATATTGTATTTATTATGATGGTAGTGTTTGTTTTGTTTTCCTATGTGTCTTTGGGAAAATGTGTTCTTATGCGATTAAAGAGCTGTGGATTATTTATGGATTGTGTATGTGTATTGTAAATCCCAAATAAATAAAGTTCTGAGAATTTATTTCTGCAAAATAATTCAGAGTAAGAGACATTTACCAAGACATAGAAAGCTTGGTGAGAGCTGATTGCAGTGTATGCAAATAGAACAGTATTTTAAAGTCTTCATTATTGATATTGGTATGCATATGTAAAATGCCTGTGACAGATTCTCTGACATGAGAGTGACATATTGGCATAAAATGAATTTAATTGTTGCCACAAAGATGATATTTTTTTTTAAATCACATGTACATCTGATCCCATTAGAATGAGGGTATGAAATAAATACTGTTCTATAATGCAGCGCCCATGAAGCAATTATATAATACTATAAACACATGTGCAATATATGTGCATGACAATATAGCTGTCTTACCTTATGTGATATTTGTTGATGTCATGTTCTTTTCTAAAAGTCTCTTGCAAAAGTATCCGATAAAACAAAATTCACCGAGTACTAAAATATTCACGAAGTATTGCAAGTATCCGAGTACTACTAAAATATTCACAAATTCAATCAGATTGAGATAATGTAATCAAACACCCTAGCTATGAGTTCTACATACATGTGAAGTTTCAACATCGAAGTCCTTGTATTTTGAAAGTTATGGACCGGACACGAATTTGCTAACTGAATCAAACAAGGGGCAATAACTCAAAAATTACAATTGGTAGAGTTGTGGTTCTTGCGCTCTGCACATCCTAGCTATGAGATCTATACACCTACGAAGTTTAAAGACCATAAAGCCTTATAGTTTCAAAGTTATGGACCGAACACGAATTTGCTAACTGAATCAAACAAAGAGAAATAACTCGAAAATTACAAATGGTAGGGTTGTGGTTCTTGCGCTCTGCACACCCTAGCTATGAGATCTTTACACCTGTGAAGTTTCAAGACCATAGGCCTTATAGTTTCAAAGTTATGGAATGAACACGAATTTACTAACTGACAGACAGACAGACGATGCAGACGATAAGATAACATACCCTTCGGGCGTATAAAACCAAGGGGAAGGGGATAAATATTTTGAGGAATGAAGACTTTCTTTCTTTTTCTGAAGTTGTATTAAGATTTAAAATTAAGAACAACAACTTACATAGGAACGGTTTAACTAGTTATAAGAAAAATTGTAAAAAGTAAAAGCTGAAGACAATTATTATACTGTTTAGATAAGAAACACCAATTTCTCTATTTCCTAAATTCTCATCACAACAATTTTTCAAACGAATCTATTCATATGCCTTAACTCGTGTCATGCTATATTATAGGTTTTTGAATTTATATGGGAATATTTGTGTCGGACGAAATCTTTTGGCAGAAGAGTTGCCCGGGCTTTTGAATATTACACTGATCATGGCGTTCTAAGTGTTATTACAGTACAACTCTGTACATAAAGTAAATTCGTTAATATGGTAAATAAGCACGAACATGTTGTTTATATGAGGATAAGAAAGCATCTCATAGTTTTCTTTTGATTAAGCAACAGCTCGATTCTATACAATAGATTATCGCCTTTGTATCATTACAGTTAACAACATCGTGAAATTGACAATTTGGAATGATTAAGAAATGAAATTGAATGAGTGTGAGGAGAGAGTTTTGAGTGAAATTAATGGGAGGCAATCCTATATCGCAAATTGTGTTCAGGCTGAACAAAATTAGCAATATTGATTACGTCCCTTTAACAAAAATTGCAAACAAGTTCTTTACAAAGCTTGCTATTTCTTCAAAAACCTAACAAGCGCTAACAATTCGAAGAATGTCAGTGAATAATGAGTAATATATAAGCTTCTTATTTCTTCAAGAACATATTAGACGCTCTATTTTCTCCATCAAAATTTATTTTGAATGACCTTGTTGATTTTATATTTTTCAATGGGTTTGAGCGTTTTTGCATGGTTTGAGTGAGAGTTTGGAATGAATGACTGGATCGCTGAGTGAGCGCTTTAGAATGGTTTTGATTGAGGTGAATGTCAATTTCACGATGTAATTAACAGTAATATCAAATGCTCAGTTACCTGTTAGTGGGATGTGACGGGGTAGTAAGGGAATCTTTTAAATGAAGTGGAAGGCGAAAAGTGAATCAGTGGTTGATTTAAACCTCATGGATTTTATACATAATTTCATTTTATTCTGTTATTTAGTATCTTCCTGAAATTAGTTTACCTAGTTTACTCCTTTCTCTTTTAAATGGCAAAATTTATAAATGGAAAAAAAAGAAGCCCCTTGTCGCCGTTTGTCTGTTTTAATACGTAAATCTAAAATGAAAGCCTGTTCTTTATTGCAAATGATAAATTCATTACTGCAACCCTTCCAAAGATGTTCACTGCATACGAATTCCTGCTGTATTCAACTACTCTCTACCAAATGCATAAACTAAGATAAGACTGCACAGTCTGATCTTAGCCTACACTGCCTGCTTTCTATTTAACTCATGGAAGTAAACGTTAGCCAAACAAGATGACATGTCCGAAAAAATTTCAATGATTAAAAACGAAATGTGACCCGTTACGCAGTAAGGGACCATCTGGGTAGTGTGGAAAGATTCGACCCTAGTCAGACTGCACGGATTGCACAGACTGACTAGGGTCGAAACTTTTCGCAATGTGCTTATTTTCTGGATCAAGAATGTTCAATCTACCTTCCAGTGAAAGAATTTTTGAAATGCGACCTCTGGTTTACCAATGCTGGACCCAACCCCTTTTTTGATATTCATTTTACAGAGTTCCCAGATGGTCTCTTTTTGCATGACGGGTCACAAATGTAAATATATCAGGATAAGGGCCAATTAACGAGCGGAAGGATTTGAATTTTGACATTATAGTTCATGATTTATGGGGTTTACTGAGTGTTAAAGAGAGTGCATGCGTTGTTATTTCTAAAGCACGTCAAGCGTGAAACAATAGAAATATTAAGACACCGGTTCTTGCAGTCAGATTTACCTCCGCCTTTGCACGATGAAGCTCTCGGCAAGCACGCTGGTGTTCTTTGGAATACTCTCCATCACAGATATATGTGAGTAAAAGATTCGAAGAAATCGTTTTGTAAACAATTTCTAGTAAAATTAAAATGAAACTAATCCATTAAGTTAAATCTATTAAATCCACAAAATGTAAGTATTTTATTTTTTATTTGAATGCGTTAAGGCAATTGACGTGAGAAAATATAATTAACTATTAAGTCAACATTTCACACAAATTAATGATAGCACTTTCAAGTATCTTCTCTGAAACCACCATGCAATGCTCAATCAAAATGCTCACGAGTGATACTCGGGAAACGTCCTTTGTGGGTAAATTGTTCGCTTTGTACAAAGAATTTGCAAACAGACCAAACGGAAAAAAATATTGAGTTTTATGTGCTGTGACAAAAATTCACGTATGTACGTTAAAAGTATACTTCGCTGTCGCTGCGATTGTGTGTTGCAATGAGAGAGAATTTGAACCAGAGACCCCCTAGTCATAATGCGCACTCTTTAGTTCATAGTCACATGCTCCAAATTGCTGTGATGGACTCAATGTTTTAGATTTATATATATTCATTTTAATGTTTAGTTATAGGAGATGTCAACATTTCAAAAAAGGCCTTTCCTACGTTTTAAGAGTAAGTTGTCGTCGATCAGGGAAACTGCGACAGATAACGAAGACAATAGTTACATTTAGTGCCACAAAGAAGGTTAAGCAAACAATTTAAGCAATGATCATTAAAAGGTTACTTCTTACTGTTTATTTATCATTGTGATGCCACCATGTATGCACTCAGCGACAATCGTACAATTATCGCAAAGCAAAGCCAAACTTCAAAATGGCAGTGCAGAAAATGGTTTCAATAGAACTTGTTTATTTCAAAATATTGTACTTTAAAAATCGTCATGTGCAAAACTAAACAATCGGAGAAACCTATGCCTGAGCTAAAAAGAGATGTAAGAAAATCTTAAGCTTGCACAGTCAAAATCGTAGGATAAACGACTGATCTAAAGGTGTTGCAAATTTGATCGGAAATTTCGTGATAGGTCGTGTTTCTTAAAAGAAACCTTGAAAGCCTATTTTAATCGTACGATTGCGATTCGTTCAGGTTTAATCATAGGACCTTTCTTGAAAGAAGCCCCTGATCGGAGTAATAACAATCACATAAGTTCTTTGGGTTGTCGTATAACCAAAATTTGGACCCATTTGGCTAAAATGAAGAAAAAAAATCTTCTCCTGAACATCTAGACTTCACAGAAAATGATCCCTTAGAAATGCTCTATGAAGTTTATATTTCTAATCCTGATTGGAACTGTTGGTAAGAATTCAATTGAACATCACACGAATGATTCTTAGGAAATACTTTTAAAGCTTTCTTCTTCTAATCTTAAATGGGTTAAAACGCAGTTGTATATGTCGCCTCACAAAAAAATCTAAGTAGTGAAATGAGCCTGTGCGTGACATTTCTTACAATTAATAAATGTGTGAGGTATAAACAACGAATAGCGTGGACAACAACACAGTGCAATTAGACTATCCATTAATACCAGAAGGGGGATTAAGACCATATCTAATTAAACAACGCCTCTATATGAGCTGGGACATTCAAGAGCCTAAATCGATGGAATAAAGCCCAAACATTGAACAATTTCTATTCCTTACCACGTTTAATTTTTCATCTTGTTCAAGAACAAAATCACAACGTATGGGAGCATCAAAACCCGTAATGTTACATACAACTTTCAGTGTGTTAATTATGCTGTAAAACGATGCGTATTGTAATCATCGAGACCGTAATATTCGATAACAAATTGTACCGACTACGAAAATTGTGGCACCTATAAATACAAAATAAATTTCTGTGATTGATAAACCTAACTCCCTTTCTTTAAATGCTGCAAGAATAACCACTTGTTACCTTCGAGACCATGTGTATGTATTTCATTCCAATTGGGTGTTTCCGGCTATTATAATGTATATTTCATGTACGTTCAATGTTAAATAGAACACGAAAAAGGTGTTATTGTTAAGTAAGGTGATGGTCTACAGTACATATGATATTTTGTTCCCGCCCTTTTAGCCAATCCAATGGCTAGAACTTTCTTTGTATTCTAATGTGTTATAATAAGGACTGGCAGACACACTAACTGATTTAGATATAAACAAATGAAGCCATGAAAAAATATTTGGTAATGATGTAATAGAAAAAGAAATGTTAGAATTAGCTTGAGAATAAACTTCAAGATCAGTCTGTCTATCTTCTACCGTTAACTCCCCTCTTCTCAATTCAGCTTCATTTATCCCCATTCCTCCCAGAGCTCTGTGAATTATCTCCCCTCCTCTCCTCTCAAATTTGCTACATACTCTCTTTTCACGATACCGCTTCATTTATCTCCTCTCCTCTCAATTGTTCTTTATTAATCTCCCTTCCTCTCAATTATTCTTCATTTATCTCCTCTCCTCTCGATTCTGCTTAATATAAATCCTTTCCTCTCGATTCTGTTTGAATTGTTTCCCCCTTCTTTCGATTTCGTTTCAATTATCTCTTCTCATTTTTATTCTGGTTGATTTATCTGCTCCTCTCCTTTCCATTCTGCTTCAGTTGTCTCCACTTCACCGCTTGATTGTGTTTAATTCATTCCTTCTTCAGTTATTTATTTCCTCTTCTCCTGTCAGTTCTGTTTCGTTATTCGATCCGTTTAAAGATGACATACTACATCCGGTTTGTTATCCTATGCATTGTAAGTGCTAAAATCCATCGACTATTCAACAGCTGTCTGTGTTAAAAGCAAAATTGATCCTCGTGACTTTTTCTTTTACAGTTGGGTGTATCGGAAATCAACATACAATTTATTTTTTCTATTGGGATGAGTTATTTGATTGATTTATTTTTTCGTTTAATTGCCTCCTTTTTTCAATGAAAAGAATTAAATAGCTCTCTGTTTGGCAAAATCTGTTTGCATCTTCCGCTCCGCTACTTCATGAACACTCCGGATGTCTGGCAACCCAACCTTCATCTTCCTTTTTCTGTGGGAGGTCTCGATTGAACTAATCACGTATGCAATACCTCTCTTTAGTCAAATCCGAGAATTATACTTATACAGACGGATTGTGCGCACGGCGTCGACCCAAAAATTAATGAGTTTAAGAATTTGTTCAAATAAATTGGCCTGACTTCAAAACCATTTCAAGAAATGAAAATCAACATATTATATTAAGACAGTTTGTATATCTAAACATAAATTTCACTCAATAAAGATAAGCTCGGAAGACTTTTTTCATGTACTTACTCAAGATCAAGTAGTTAGAACTTTTAACAAACCCCATTTGCGTGTATTATGCGTGTATTATGTTTATTTATTGAGTTTAAGACATATAAGTGTTTTTAATTAACCTGTATTGAACTGTTGTAAAAGTATACGGCCAAACTAAACAGACATGATACATATTTTAGCCCGACTGAGCACGAAGTGCCCAATGTTAGCTTTTGGGTTTGTGTATCGTCCGTCATCAACATTTACCCTGTGGTCACTCTTAGATGCCACATTTTAGTCCAATCAATCTTTAAAGCTGACCAAACTGATTAAATTGAATTAATGTCTGACAAATCCTTTTTGGGTCAAGTGGGGTCAAATTCTAGGTCGCAGGGCCAGATCTTGAGAAAACCTCTTGGACATTTTGGATACCAAATTTTAAGTCCAATCAACCTAAAAGTTGGTTAGAATGATTATTTGATGAAATGACAGGTTCGAAGTTGGGCCCTATTGGTTTTAAAATCTACGACACAGAGTCAAATCTTGGAAAAAACTTTTCGACACACTAAAATGCACATTTTTTCGACACATCAACCATAAAATTGGTCATAAACAAGTTTGAAATTGGGGACATTGTGGACACTACAGGGGCCTTATTTTAAGTTCAATAAACCTGAAAATTGTTCGGAATGATCGTCTTGATCAAATCTCAGATAAGTCTGAAATTTGGGCAAGTGGGGTCAATTACTAGGTCATGAGGTAAAATCTTAGGAAAATCTTGTGGACACTCTAAAGCTCACATTTTCAGTCCAATCAATTTGAAAAGTGGTCTGAATGATTACCTTGGTGAATTTTGAAATTTTCGAAATTGGGTTAAATGGGGTCCAAGACTTGGTCACAGGCTTACGTTAGAGAAAGTTTAGATTGTTTACATTGATATGTCCTCGGCCATGACGTAAAATTTGTTTCCGAGCTGTCTGTACGTCGTCTATAATAACTCGCTTCGTTTACACTTTAGAGAAAACTTTAGTTAGACTGGTTTAAATAGCAAAACGGCATTTTTGTGTAAACATTTTTTTTTAATTCAACAAGATGATGGTTAATAACTTAGAACTTCGCTGATGCATATAGTAAGAATGTGCGCAGGTTGATCAGACTCGAACCTTTCATTTCTTAAGGGAGGTGCGACCTCTGTTACCTCCAACCTCTTTAATCAAATGTAGTTTTTGTATAGGTCAAAGATATTCCTTTTTCGCGTGACACGTTATTATTATTTCATCATAATAACAAACGTCATTCCGGTTATAGCTAATAGACATAACGGTACCTGTCTCATCAATGTGACAAATATAGCGCATTTCAAATGTCTAACAAAACTAGAAATTCATTAAAAGTACTCGTTTTCTTTTTTCTAATTCAAATGAAGTTCATTTGATATAAGATTATTTTGACTATGTTGTTTAGTAATTTCTATCGCCGATACGTAATAGTTCTGAAAAAAATGAGTTTTGGAATGGAAATTAGATTAATTATCAATGACCCAACCCAAAACAGTTTTAACTGCCTTAGTGACAACAGTTTCGCGCTGTGGCATCGATATTGTATGCGGGGTCAGAAGTTAAGATTCTGGAAAAGGGATTATAGTAGATGACTTATAGAAATATTAAGAATTATGTATATTTTGAAGGATTTAAGAAAATATAGTTTAACTTTCAATGGTTGGTACTTTAAAGTCTGGGTTAGTGTCTTTTTTCCACCGGAATGAATCAGGCGACATTCAGTACTAGTGGTACCTTCATTCTCAGGAAGCATTTATCATAATGTACCGATTTGAATAATGAAGTACATTTAATCCTTTGATGCACGCACGACCGAAACATCATATTCTCAATAAGGTACATAAATTATTGTGTTAAATTGTCTTAAAGCTATAAGGTACAGTCGTGTGTATAACAGCATCAACAATCCGAAGGTATATCGTAAATGTGGCACAGGGACAGCGATATCTTTACACTACTTTGTCATGACAGAATTAAGTGCATTAACATAAATAACGCGCTGGTTTGACAAGTCCTTATTTCAACCCTTATATCATCATGTTATCATTGCTTGAGATTCTACAGCATTTCGGTGTATATGTGTGAGTTTCTTAATGCGGAACATCATTCTGGTCCTATACACTGTGATTTGTAAGAATTCTAACATAGTTTTAGGATTGGTTGGCGTCGACAATTTAAATTCGTCCACGAATCTTCTATATTCTTTAAATATATTAATTTTACTTCGATTAATAAACAATTTCCTACATTGTACAACTTACAAAATTCACTCTCGATTTTGCTTCTTCTTCAATTAACATTACTTTTAAGGTAATGGACTCGTAATAAGTTCACAAGTTATGAACTAACAGTGTCAACTGAGGTTTCCCAATGATGTCATTAGGAAAACTCTGTCCACATTGTGAAAGTCATGAGTAACGGAACTATCACTAGTCTACTACCTGCCCTGCGTTCAGGATGAAAACGTTAGCGAAGCGCTTTCGAAATGATTCCCCGCATTGCACGTATGTGCACGTGCAAAGGAGGGAATAATCTCAAAGCGTTCTCGAAACGCTTTTACATCCTGAACACAGGGCTGAATCAAATCACATGACCACGGTGTGCGCCCTAACATGTATTCAAAAGCAGTAGGCACTGTAATTGTGCGGTACTGAATGATTTAACCGGTTAATGTGTTATATATGTCTAGTTTTGAAAATTATGGATATAATCAAACCATGCATGCCACATTTAAAGATACCTTAAAAATGCGAAAAACATTTATGCGACAAAGACTTCATCAAGGATGTCGGCAAAATTTGTTCAATATCTAACTGCCAAACATAAGCCTAGTATTTGCCCCATACATAGGGTTTTGCGTAATTATACATACAAATGCACCTCCAATATTTTGATGCGGAAACTAACGCTGTCGAAATTTTGGCTATTTTATTACCTCTCTTAAACTTTCGCGACATTATGACTAATATAATACTTCCCTTAAAAAACCGACGTACTTTTTGGTGAACGTTGTTTAACATCGTTCTCCAGTGTTATACGTTGTGAAAAATAAAACTCAGTAAGATCTTAATAGAGCTTTATATCTTCGTTAGAAAGTAGTGCGCTCATAGATTAAGTTTACTATTTTTCAAGACTTGTCTCCTTCAGTGAATTTTTAAATGATTTTTAGGATTCAATACGAAATGTAGACAGTGTAATGACTCCTTTTAAATATGAAAAGACCCACCAATCTTGGACCACGCGAATTTTAATAACGCAGAGGGTTTTCAAATTGATTTTGCCGTTTTTGTATCCCTATTGTGAAAGGGAGGTCACTAAACCAACCGCCAAAATCTACTGCCCATTTATGCCCCAATGCGTAAGGTGATGTTTAGGAGTCGTGTTATTAACACACACAGGTTTGTGCAGTCGGGTTTTACATAACTTTTCAAGAAACAGTCAGGATCGAGACGGATTTCACGGATATTTCGATAAGTGTTTAAAAATTTCAAACCTGGTAGGAGCAACATAATTTTAACTACGACATTGCCTTGGCAATCCATCACCTATACAAAATACCTAAATGCATAAGTCGTATTGTCTTTTCTTTTTTTGACCTGGTTTTGAAGGCAATAGAGAACAACCCTGTATCCTGGAAATTGCCCAGGAAAAAGATAATCGAGTCAAAAAATGGGTGAAGTGCTTGCATATCACTACGCTGTGCTAAATTAAAAGTACTGATAGTACTGAAGGCAAAGGGAACTGAATAGACGAAACAACACACGAGGTCAATTTTCTGGAAATTAACCTTGATTATTCACCTTGTCCTTATCATGTATACCAGATATTTTCTTACTAATCATTGCCAAAATCACTGCTGCGTTAAAGATACATAGCTTTTATATTTGATCTTGACGGATGACCTTGCTAATAGGAAAAAGAATAAAATGCTGCTAACTAACACTGTCTCCTTTCTCCATAATATTATCTACCCTTTCTGTTACGAATTTTACTAATTTGCCCATATATTCTATGTAATTTGCAACCCTTTACCCTTTGGACATGTCTTAACATTTGTTGTCTTGTTATGGATTAATCTAAATTAAAGCCTTGTCCCACCCTTAAAGCCTTAAACAGACGACACAATTTTAGACTTTGCCAACTTTGAACAAGTTGCAGACAATAAATCTACATGAGTGTAATTTGATATATATCTAGATAAGAAATTAAAAATAATTCGGTATGAGTAAATGGTGGACCATATTGTGGGAAAAGGATAAATTGACCCTATCAATTTCTTGTGCTCCCACAGTAAAATACAACTTCTTTATTGAATTCAATTAAATGTAAAAGAAAGAGCCGACGAGCTTGTGTCCCTAGAAAAAAACAGCATAACTACGATTGTTGGACGGAATGACCGAATGGATAAATTGACAGACTAACAGCAAACCAAGCAACTCAACCGAAATTATAAAAAACGCGAGTTACGCCTATCTGCAAAACGGTATCGGGCGTAGTTATCTATACTTGGGAATAAGTTGCGGACTCAGCGCTATATTGTAAGCATACCGTTCGACAATTTTTCTTTGAAGTGAGTTCGGAATGTGGCTTACGATCACTAAAGTTAAATGGAACCTTTGGTTTCCCTCGCCTAGAAAAGCCTTGCTTAAAAGATTAAAAATGTCTTCAATTGTCACCTCGCCTCTTTATAAACAAGGCCTTCTGCGCTTGATTCTTTATACACAATGGCATCGGATTATCATTCTTTAACGAAATCTACATATTAACGAAAAGATAAAAACCTTGCTATTACAGCGCTTTGGTTGGTTGGTAACGCGTCGGATTGTCAATTTACAGGTCCCAGGTTCGATTCTCGACTGCGGCACTCATTCTTTGCGACTATTTGTCTCTCACTTATGGGTTGATAATCGTTGACCAATGTGCGATAGCAGCTGGAGGCTAGGAAAGGATGGTAGTACTGTAGAGGAAAATACCAGGAATCTATTGTAAGCTGTTCCAGTCGCCGCTATATAAAATGAAAACTGTTGAAAGCGGCGTAAAACTCCACTCTAATCGATTTGAAAACAAATGTTATATGTTGTGAAATGATAATTTCTTATTCGACGATTATTTACGTTTTGTCTCTTTCTGATGTGCACCATATGCACCATAAGTAAAAGAAACACCAGGCTTTTAATTTGGGAGAGGGGGTCCAATTTAGTTCGTAAAAAATCCGGAGCCATAACGGATTAAGTAAGATTCGTGGTTAAGACTGCTGTAGGTTTGGTCAAATATGTGCTCGGGGTGATGAAATTGATAACGTTTCTGGCTGTTTAAAGAAACCAATTAAAAGTCTTTAGTTGCATGTTATCCTCTGTCTCTTAAGCCGTGACGTTTTCCAATATTTCGGGTTCTAACAACAGCTTTGGTCAGCTAAATTTACGAGAGTTTGGTTACCAGCCAATGATTAAAGGTCGCAATTTATTTTAGTCGATTATCTATTAAAGTCAGTTATTTGAATAAAAGCTGATTCACCTTAACCTTGAATGCAATGACCCGTTTCTTAAGCTCCATCCCGCCAGGTAAAAAATCATGGATTATAAACTATATATTTTGCAAAAATGGATGGATCATTTGAATTCTCTTTGTTTATGTACAAGTTCATTGTTGAAAACATACGCCCCAATAGTATGTTTATGGTAAATATGAGTCAGCTTGTTGGTCGGTCCCTCCGCCTGTAGCTTTTTGTGTCAGCTCAACTTCTCTACAACTGCTATAAAACTTTATAAATGAGATCAGTGTCAAACAGAGATGTGCAATTGTAATATTGGTTACGATTCTTTTACTTTCGACAGAGTTATGGCCCTTTGTTGGAAAATGGCTTTGCATTTCTGACAAGCACATGTAGGGGGCTTAGTCCGCTTTTTGTGACATTCTAGTTATTTTCGGCCATTATCCGGTCATAACCATCTCATAAAATACGTACATTGTCACACAAGTTCGAGTATTCTGCGTAATCTTTCGCCTGACGGAGCTTGGTTAGCTGTGATGCAGTTAGACGAATGTACTTTTCAATATTTTGAGTTCTTTCAAAACGTGCAAAACAAAAGTAAACATATCACCATTGGGTCACTAAATCCTTGTAACTTCAGCTTATTCAAGCTAAAGTAACGAGGTTTTGGTTACCCACCGGTAATTTCAAGTTTACTTTCCGACAAATTTAAAGGTAAAAAGCTGATTTGCCCTAACCTTAAATGTAACGACCCATTACTTTGGCCACAATCATCAGCTGTTTCGCCAAAATGAATCTATATTTACTGTATGCTTTGAGAACATTTTGAACCCGCCACGTGATTGTCAACAGTATGAATCAAACTTTTTTATCCATTCGCTCAAGGCAACGATTTTTTGCCCGCTGACATTGGTGAAATTTCCAATTCTTTATAGTTAAACCTTTTTTTTTCATGATGTAAATCATAATTTTCGATCACATTCAAACGAAGGAATTCACTAAATTGACAGATATTACCTTTTTAATTGTCTTATTCGTATTTCCAATTATTTTGCGTTACATATAATTCGTCACTTTTTATGACGTCAAACTGACGCAATTGAAGCAGTTTTATGGATTGATTCCGAAAAAAAGATTTTCTCCTCTCTTTTTAGCTCACCTGAGCACAACGTGCTCAAGGTAGGCTTTTGTGATCAGCTGCGAATGCCCAGATTGATCTGAGTTTGAACATTACGTACATGGTAAGTTGTTGGAAATGTCACGCACAGGCCAATATTTTGTACAATTAAGAACAACGTAAAATTGATAAGGTTAATAATTTTGGAATTATTTCAAAGAGGAATTGAATGAAATTTTGTATTTTTGTTCAAGATGAACAAATTAAGCGATATCTATTACGTCCCTTTAATAAAACATTAATAAAAAAGTTTTATAAATACATGTAGCTGTCCATGCCATTCGGAAGCGTCTATTTGTCAATCAAACGCTTCCTAATTCAAGTTAGTCAGTAAAATCTCGGATTTCATCAAGCCATTTGGATGTGGCTTTTGGGCTTTTTTTATTATGATTTTGGAGCGTTTTAGACGAGTTAGAGCCAGCGTTTTGGAATGAATGAATGGAGCGCTGAGTGACAGATTCAGAATTGTTTTGATCAGTGTGAATGTCAATTTCATGATTCTAATAAATGTGACCCGTCACACGAAAAGGGGCCATCTGGGAACTCCGTAAAATAATCATTTGAAAAAGAGATTGCTTCTAGCACATGAACAGGCCAACCAGAGGTCGCATTTGAAAAAAATCTTTCACGGTAAGAGTGATTGATTATTCTAGATGCAGAAAATTGGTAAAGTGCGAAAAGTCCAGACCCAAGTCAGTCTGCGCAGTCCGCTCAGTCTGCCAAGGGTCGACACTTTACGCACTACCCAGATGGTCCCTTTTCGCGTGACGGGTCACAAATGTAAATTAGTGTGGAAAATGTACACGCATACAGTAATAGTTACAGCTTTGTTAGACTAGGTTTCAAGGATATATTTTAGATGAATTCCATAAATAGATATCCGTTATTTAGCATATCCCATACACCGGTTTATGATTAATGATAGTTAGATAAATCAAAATGGCTTAAAATACAACGCGTCATAAACCAAATAAGATATAATATGCATTTTCTAAGCTATTTATACTCACAATAAACCTCGAGGAGCATCAATCAAAATGAATAACTTCCTTGTATGCAAATAAAAGTCATAAAACAAAATTATGAATAAAAATGCCTTCATTGACGCTTTCATGATTTGAGTACAAAAGTTAGCGATTTTATATCATTTATGATTGAAGGTTAACACATATGTGACCCTGTCGCTCGAAAAGAGACCATTTAGGAACTCTGTAAAATAAATATTTGAAAAAGAGATTGGGTCCAGCATTGATCAACCAGAGGTCGAATTTCAAAATAATTTACAGGAAGCGCTGAGGAAGGTAGCTTGATCATTCTAGATTCAGAAAAAAAATCAAAGTGCGAAAGGTTTCGATCCTACTCAGTCTGCGCAATCCGCGCAGTCTGACTAGGGTCGACACTTTATGCACTACCCGTATGGTCACTTTTCGAGTGACGGGTCACATATATAACACCAGAATTTTTTGGAACTCTACTTCAGTTTTAACGAATATATCAACCTTGCAATAATAATACATTTGTAATTGAAATAAATCAACTTTTTATTTAAGTAGTAATTTTGTCGTGAAATGCCCTTATGTTGTCTTACGTTTATCAGTTGTTTTCTCATTTACTCATACGTTGCTGTATGAAAACCATAAAAATACAGGACAAAAAATTCGAAATTTATACCATTCTATGCATACATGTATTGTTAAATCATTTTCAGAAATAAAGTATAGGTTTTTCTAAGAGCAAAATGTGAGTAATGAACCCACAAAAGTGAGATAAAAGTAGGTAATTTCATGATGAGCTATCTACTTAAATAATAATGTGTTGATCTTAAAATGTTGCAAATGTCAATTCTAAATTACATTTGATTTAAAACTTTTTTTCAGGTACATGTCAGATGGAACTAGGAAGTATGCTGTCGATGCAAATGCTGTCAAGAGGCGGAGGTGGTATGCTCGGTGGTCTGTTTGGTGGTGGTATGTCCGGCGGTATGCCCGGAATGTCGGGTTTGGCCGGAATGTCGGGCATGGCCGGAATGTCGGGTCTGGGCGGTATGTTTGGCGGCAATAGGAATCTCGCTATGGCTGGCATGGCCGGATTAACGGGCGATCTCTCACCAGCGGACCTCGCTGTTTTAACAAATGCTGTGAAATCGGTTGTTGGTAAACATGCCTCACCAGATTTTATGATGTATCGGTTCGCTGCTATGCAAGAGGGTCGACCTAAAACATTTATGGAAATGATTCCTTACATTTCAATCATGGTGGAGATAGCAAGGAAAGTCGGTTTACAGATGCCTGACGGGTCAATTCAATTTCCAATTGGGTCTTCTTCATCTTCTAGTCAACGTAACCAATTTGTACTTGCCAGGATGTCAGGTGGAAAAGCTGGCGGGTCAGCACCGAACACGAGTAGTATGGGAGGTGGCTTGACGTTACAGAAACTTCGTGAAATCGTAAACAGAAGAACTATGACGTGGTTCGCAAGGAGCCAAATGATGAGAAGAGCTGGGCTTTTACCGGCTTAGATTTATGCGATTCTACAGGAAAGATCATTTAATTGAAATGAAAGTTATTTTACCTCGAACTCATATATAAGTGATTATTTGAAAAAAGAGATCGGTTCCGGTAGAGGTCGACCGAAGGTCGAATTTCAAACTCCGTACTTTGGAAGGTAGATTGATCATTCTAGATTCAGGAAAAACAGCCATGTCCGAAAAGTTACGACCGAATTAAGCTTGCACAGCCAACAAGGATCGATACTATACGTCTGACCCAGTTTGCCTCTTTTCGCCTCACATTTCTTTCGGATGACATTTCCCGCATTTCAACTTTCCATCAATAAATGAACTCTAAAGCGATATCTTTCATGAGAATTTCGTTTTAGATGGATAAAAAATTAACTTATGTTACTAGTTGTAAGATAAAGAAAATAAAGTACACTTAGGTCTTAAAAACTTACAATTTTAGAATAGATAATATGTTCCTGAAGGCTGTTGATAAATAATTCTTTGTTTTAGAAGGATTACCAGAAAAATGTCGTAGATTTGATTGCATTAGTTGTTAAGCAAGAAAGGCTACAATAAAACATCGTCCTGATATTTGATTTAACGTAATCAAATGGCTATTATTTAACCTTATCTATGTCCCTCAGTTAACAACATCGTGAAATTGACTAGGTACATGATGTTCGAAGGATGTTGGAATGATTTTGGAATGAAATTGAATGAGTGTAGTTATGAGTGAAATTTAAGGGACGTAATCCAATATCGCTGATTTTCTTCAAGATGAACAATGAGCGATATTTTAATCCCCCCTTTTATAGAATATGCATGCATGATTGAAATTATTTGTGTTTGATTGGTTCTTAAAGAAAGGGAATTTATTTATAGAACTTGCATGCAAAATTGAAATTATTCGTGTTTGATTGTTTCTTGAAGAAAAAAAGGGAAATTATTTATAGAACTTGTATGCATATTTTGTTAAGTAGGATATAAAAATATCGGTAATCGGTAATTTGATATGTGGAAATGCAATATTCATTTTTTGAAGTATTTCAAAAATGTTTTAAACGATTTCGGAGCGTTTTTGAGTGATTAGAGTGAATCTTTGAAATGAATGCATGGAGCGCCGTGTAAGCGATTTAGAATAGTTTTGATCAAGGGTATAGTCAATTTCACGATGTATAGTTAGTTACATCGTGAAATTGACATTCATCTCAATCAAAACCATTCTAAATCGCTCTATCAGCGCTCCATTCATTCATTCCAAACACTCACTCAAACCATTTAAAAACGCTCCAAACTTATTGAAATACATATAACAAAAACTTCGTCAAAATGGAAATGGATTGGAAAACAAATCGAGATTGCACCGAATTAATTAAAATTGTAAGCGTCTGATTAGATCTTGAAGAAATAGGAAGCTTTTTATAGAACATATAAGCAAATTTTTTAACGGGAGGTAATTAATATTGCTAATTTTGTTCATCCTGAACAAAATTTGCGATATTGGATTACCTCCCATTAATTTCACTCAATACTCGCTCCACACACTCATTCAATTTCATTCCTAAACCATTCCAAAATCATTCAGCTTGTCAATTTCACGATGTAACTATCTGTAAAACAACAACGGCCAATCGGCGGGTCGCTTGTCGACCCATTGACCTTCATCACGGGATCCCATGAAGATGAAAATAAACAACAACATTTTTATCGGCATTTATCATGCAATGAAGACTCAATTGACCTGATATCACCTGCCTGATACATGTACTATATATCGATATCAGACAGGGTTGGTTTTTTTTAAATTCATGTGCTGAGACAGGACCAATTTCAAATGATTTTGTTTTATTTTTAAGGTTCCAAAGAAGAAAAATATTGAAAAAAAAAACATTTTGCTTGATAAATATAAAAAATTTTTAATGTCTGAAAATATCAACGTTATCTGGCCTTGGCTTGGAAAAATTACCAATGACTTTGCAAAACCTCTTCGTACCTCGAGCAGATAACATTGCTTTTTTTAAGACACTTAATTGATATATATCATTCTCTTTATATATAGTCACATGCGCAATGCAAAGAAATATTTGACAGACGCCGTTGTTGTTTACTAAACCTGTAGTTACGACATTTAAGTCGTTCATTCTTGAAATTAATTTTAGAAAAGGGGAATTCATCATTGTCCAAAAGACATTTTTGTTGCGCAGTCGATTTCTTTAGAAACAACAGCGATCGGTTTCAGTTAAGAACAACGTGAAATTGATAAGGTGAATGATTTTAGAATAAAAATGAATGAATGCGATGAATGAGTTATGAATATCGATAGTTTTGTTCAGGCGCCGCCGCCGGGTGTCGCATACGGGACCTTAAGATTGACAATCATATGCGCTACCAACCACGCTATGGCTTAAAAATGTTCAATGCTTTTTGGTGGGTAATCGAGGAAATATCGATGAATATTACAGTTACAACATCATGACATTGACAAGGTTAATGATTTTAGAATGATTTTTGAATGAAAATGAATGGATATGTTTTGCGATTTCTGAGTGAATTTAAAGGGAGGTAATCCAATATCGCTAATATAGTTCCGGAGGATCAAAAATAGCCAATGTTTTTACCACTCTTTTGTAAACTGTGCATACAAGTTCTATAAAAAGCTTCATATTTCTTCAAGAACCAATCAGATGCTTATAATTTAAATCATGTAGGTGACATCGTGGTTTTTATTTATATTAAATGCACATGTAGTTGTTGATCTTATCATTTAAAGATTGCTTACTCCAGATTTGAAATTGAACATTTTCTAGAAAATTTCTCCGAAAATGACATCTACGTATTCCATTTGAAAAATAGCACCAATACAAACCATTTGAACCAAAAAAATCATACACATACGGTATTTGTGAATTGTTATTAGGTTTTTCATTTCGCAAATTTTATACGGTATCGATACTGTATAGTAAATTAAAAATAGCTCGTGACCTTTTGCGACCCCACAAAAAAAGTGCTGCGCGTGCGCAATGACGAAAACCGCCATGTTCGAAAGATGCCTCCGAAGAAAACGGAAAGTGCTAAGAAAAGGACCCTTGCAGCAAAAAACAAACGCCACAGGTCGAGACTGGTGAACATAGGCGACCAGACAGATAGATGGAGGACATTAAAAGGCACCTTGTCAGCCATAAGCGACAGGGACCTCGCCAAATTGCTGATAGATAGGTATGTTTTGATTTTTTCAATGTTATGGGGGTTTTCTCAAACGTCTTGTAAATTATGTATAAGCAAGCTCACAACTTTAAAAAGTCCACGAAATGGCTCTTTATCAACGTATTCACGGTCAAAATAGAAAAGTAAATTCCGCTGAGTTTAATTTTTTTAGCGATTTAAAGTTAGAGTGTTCTGGTGGATTTATTATCACTAGGTGCCGTTCCAGGATTCTGAACCCTCTGTCCATTTTCCACCATTTACATTCTCTCTCCACTTTCTCTCTGTCTATCGCTCTCTCTCTCTCTCTCCTCTCTCTCTCTCTCTCTCTCTCTCTCTCTCTCTCTCTCTCACTCTCTCTCTCTCTCTCTCTCTCTCTCTGTGTGTGTGTAAAACCATTGCTTTTGTCATGACAAATTATATTGCTTGGTAAAGTGCCATGCAAGTATTCAGGGGATTGTAGGTTAGAGCCCCATGTACAGGGAATTCTTCTGCCTTAATTAACTTCAACAGCATCAGAAGTAAACAGAGAATGCTCTGTTCGGCCATTTGTAGACTCGTGACAATTGACAAGGTGTTGGGTAGCTCAGTTGATAGAGCGCTGTGCTAGTGTTCTGGGGTTATGTGACATTTGAGTAAAACATGGGCGGTGACTTCTCTGATTTGAGCTATTGTGATTTTGTTTCTTTTCAAATAGATTTTCTCTTACTCTACAAAACAATCTTGAGACTGACACACTGCAATCCACCCACTAATCTATATTCCTAGAAAATCGTTCTGCATTTTGGGTATTATCATGGATGCCATAGTCTTTTTTCCCTGAAAAATCCACCTTTGACTTTAGACCATCCATGTAAAGATTTATCACATTGAACCCTCAGTTAAGGTATATACAATGTCCCACCAAAATATGTCCATATATGCTTCCCCATTTGTATATTTGTATGTACCCTCCACCTGCAGGGCTCCCACAGACTTTTAAATTTGGGGTGAAAACAGTCATTTTACAGCATACTTGTACACCCTTTAAATGAAACAAAGAAGGTTTCTTGCAAAAATTGGGGGTACTATACAAGATTAAAATTGGGGGTGAAAAACCCCCATTTGAGGGGTTTTGGGAACCCTGACCAGTCAGTCACATGAATTTTTTTCTAGGACAAAAAATATTGGCAAATCCCCATGTTGAAATTGGGTAATTGGTGCAAAGAAAACAACATTCATAATTTTGAATTTTACCTATTGTTGATTAGATTGACTGTGACAATGTGTAGTTGAACCCCATTCAAACAAGTAAGCACAAAAATATAGATTAAGTATCAATATTTTGAAATATTAATTATAGAATAGTCAAGTCTTTAAATAAACCAGTACATAGTCTTTGCACCTTCATATTGGGATCAAGTACTATTGTTAAATGAAATATGAGCTTTTGCACAATTCAACACTTATAAGAAATTATGAAAAGACGTTCACTGATAAAATAAGTGTATAATTATCTTATCAAATTGAGTTTGGCTGGTACGACAATGCCCTTGTAGTTATCAAACTTGTTTTTCACAAGACTGTCTTCGATGCAAAAGTTCAGAATGAATTCAAGATAGCTTTGTATATACAGGTGATGAGAATTTGTTTTTATTGCATATCTCCATGAATTATATAAACATTCTCTTAATCTATAAGTTGTATTTTAAAACATCTATACATTAATGTAATTTTAAATATTGTTTTTTTTTTTCATATTTAGCTATTTGGAACAGCAGACTTCCTCTGTATTCCATCAAATGACCGCACAGAACATTGTTGGGAAGATTTCTACACCTAAAGGCACCATTTCTGGCCTATTGAAAGGAATATCAGATGTGTCGTCAATTACAAGTGAAAGTGATCAGGAAATGTAAGGAAGATTTCATATATGATAAATTTGATTTGTAAATGTGGGGTTTGACTCCACTTTGACATTATTTGAGTTATATTGTTGTGGCTGGCACACCTAACCATTATTTCCTGTCGTTTCTTCAACCAGCACAACCACAACATTTCACCCGAGCCAACAGCTGGTCATACCACTAAAGCATACTATTTATCATTCACCCATTAATGGGAGACAAAATAATGATTTGTGTCACATTGACTATTATCAAATGTTGACTGGAAGATGGCCGAGACAGGACCAAAACTTATGACCCCATGATTGACAGCCAGACCCAAAATGCATAGCGGCTTAGCTATGTAGGCTTTGATAATATGAAAGATATCAATTTCATTATTTTATGTGTGTGTCTGTATTTATTACATTTGACAGAATATTATCTCTAAGGTATAATTGAAATTTATTTGACGTGATAATGCAATATACTTTTGGTATTTTCATTCAGAATGTTGATAAATTCCATGAATATAGAGAAGAAAGAATATATATGTGTTTCCTTTATGAACCATATATTTAGGACACTTTTTTGATTTTGTCCAAAGTCCAATGAATACCAACGGCAAAGATTTTGTCGATAAATACTCCATTTTCATATTTGAATCGAATTCATTCCCACTTATTGAGAGAAAGCATTTATTTCCACAGATTTTACACTCTTTAAGATAAAATAAGTTAGAGTGATGATAGTTAATATAATTTATGGTGAATTCTATATATCCTAAAAAGATACATGAATACTTTTAAGTGATGATAATTGTAACAATGAATATATTTAATGTTCAGATTTTTGTCAAACTCTTCATTTTTTCATTGTTGTGTTTACATCAGTCTAGGAGATAGAAAGGGTAATGAGCAAAAATCTCGAACCAAGCAGATAATTGGCACCTACTTTTGTGTATTGCAGCTTGGTAAAATCTGGTGTAACCAGACAATAAAATATATTTTGACCAGAAATTGCACAATATATGTAATATGGATGTGGTTTCTCCTGAAAGGCCTGAATGTTGTTTCACTCTTTCCCATACTTAACTCACTATAAATCTAAATCAATCTTCATGAAAAATGATTTTTTTACAGACCAAAGGGACTCCAACAAAAGAGAAGGGTTGATGTGACACCAGGGCCTTCAGGAATTAAGAGAATCAGAAAGTAAGTATGTGGAATTTAATTTAATTGATGTAACAAAAACAGATTACTGGTTGATTGTTGTAGTGTAAAACATAGCTCTTTTGTTCACCCAATGAAATATAAGCAGCCTACATAGGGCACTGGTAGCACAGCGGCTATAATTCAAAAAGGTCCAAGGTTAAATTCTAAACTTTGTCACTCGTCCTTTCCAACTAATTGCCTCCCACCAAGAGGTTAAAAATTGTAGACCTGTGTGGGATAGCAACTGGAGGTTTGGAAGGATGTAATGGTAGTACTGGTAAGAGAAATACCAGGATTCCATTGTTAGGTGCTCAAGCTGCTGTGATATATCTACAAGGTTGTTCAAAGTAAAATCACATTCAATCAATCAATCCATGAAATTTAAATCAATCTTTGTCAATTATCCTCTATATTATTGTACTGGTGAATGAAATGAAAGAAGATATGATTAGGTTCACTACCTACGTGACTTAATCTAAAATGATATCATTATGCCCCCCTTCGAAAAAGAGGGAGTATATTGCTTTGCACTTGTTTGCCAGTCTGTTGGTAGGTCCGTCCGTAGACAGTTTTTTGTCCGGGGCATCTCTAAAAAGTAAGAAGAAAAGCTAAAATCATGAAACTTCACAGGTTGATAGATCTCATTGAGGAGAAGTGCATTGCACAAGAACCTTAACTGTAGTCATCATATTTTGTGTGTTATTGCCCTGTGTTAATTGACAAAGAATAGGCTATTGACCTGAATTTATGGGATGCATAAATGTTTTACAAATATTTCTTGTTATATTGGCTTTCCAGAGCAAGAAGTTCTAATGGCAACTCAAGTTATTGTTATGCATTAAATATCGGTTATCCAAGAATTATTGAAGATACATTCTTTGAATCATATAACCAGATTTCATTCAAAATTAGTAGAGATATTCATTGGCCAGGCATTTTTAAAAAAGATATACCTCATACAACAGTTTTATCTCTTCCATAAGATAGAAGCTGCTGAATGAACAATTTTATTAAGGTCTGAAATTTTGAAACATTATTTTACTTACAAGTGGATGACTAGTACATAATAAACCGTCGACTCAATCATAAATAACCAGATGAATCAAAAACAGAAGAATAACCAGTGCACGTAGTTAAAAGTAACCATACATATAAGTTTCTAGTACTTTATTGTGAATAAGATTATTTCTTTTCATAGAGATATAGAAAAAACGCCAACTATTCATTTGGTTGGAAAGACTGAGGATGACACACTGAAAGAGAAGAAAATGAAATACAGGTATTGGCTTCTTAGCTTTACTCTTGTAAAATTCCAATAAGTCGAGTTTAACTGGAATTGAGGCTTATTTAAAAGTGAAAAAGACTTATTTAATATGAGAACGCTGATGGATGTTAGCTCATCTGAGCACATCATGCTCAATGTGAGTTTTTGTGATCATTGGATGTCTGTTGTGTGTCTCCTTTTGTCAGATGTCAGATGTGTTTACACTCTAGAGGCCACAGATATGATCCATTCCTCATGAAACTTGTCCAGAATGTTTGTCAGGTCCTATGGATGAATCCTGTCGAAAATGGGGAGAACCTGCTCCATATTACAGGAAAAGGGACCTTAATGACAATGTTCTTGGGGCCACAAATATGACCCAATCTTCATGAAACATGGTCAGAACGTTTGACAGTTCACAAGGGTGAACCCTGTTGAAAATGGGAAGGTTCTGTGTCATATCATGGGAAAAGGGGCCTTAATGCAAATTTTCTTGTTTACCCTCTAGAGGCTATAAATATGGTCCAATCTTCATGAAAACTAGTCAGATTGTCAGGTCATAAGGGTGAAGTAAATTGAAAATGTGAAGGATCCATGGCATATCATGGGAAAAGGGGCCTTCATGAAACTTTATCGAAATGTTTGTCAGATTACAAGGATGAACCGAAAAGGGACCCTAATGACAATATTCTTGTTACACTCTAATGACTGCAAATCATAAAAAAAATGCAATTACGACTTTTGCTGGAAATTTTGATAATTCTTATTGTTAAAGACAAAGAAATGAAGATGAACGATAAAGGACCATCACAGCCCCCTTGTTTCATCTGCCTAATATTTAAAACATTAACTTGCTGTTATAACCTGCATCAAGAGATCATGGGTACTGACAGCATTCATGTATTTTTAGCTTACCTGAGCACATCGTGTTCAAGGTGAGCTTTTGTGATCATTGAATGTCCGTCGTCCGTCGTCTGGCGTCAACAATCTAAGTGTTTACACTCTAGGGGCCACAAATATGGCCCAATCTTCATTAAACTTGGTCAGAATGTTGGCCAGGTCACAAGGATGAACCCTATTGAAAATGGGAAAATTCTATGCCATATCACAGGATAAGGGGCCTTAATGACAATTTTCTTGTTTACACTCTAGGGGCCACAAATATGGCACAATCTTCATTAAACTTGGTCAGAATGTTGGCCTGGTCACAAGGATGTACCCTACTGAAAATAGGAAGGATCTATGCCATATCACGGGAAAAGGGGCCTTAATGACATTCATCTTGTTTAAGCTCTAGAGGCCACAAACATGGCCCAATCTTCATGAAACTTGGTCAGAATGTTTGTCAGGTCATAAGGATTAACCCAATTGAAAAAATGGGAAGGATCCATGCCATATCACAGGAAAAGGGGCCTTATTGATATTTATCTTGTTTACGCTCTAGAAGCCACAAACATGGCCCAATCTTCATGAAACTTGGTCAGAATGTTTGTCCGGTTACAAGGATTAACCCTTTTGAAAATGGAAAGGATCCATGCCATATCACAGGAAAAGGGGCCTTAATGACAATTTTCTTGTTAAGACTCCAGAGGCCACAAAAATGCCCCACTCTCCATGAAACTTGGTCAGAATGTTGGCCAACTCACAAGGATGAACCTTATCCAAAATGAGAAGGATCCACGCAATATCAAGGGAATAGGGGCCTTCATGACAATTATCTTGTTAACGCTTTAGAGGCCACAAATATGGCTCAATCCTCATGAAACTTGGTCAGTATGTTGGTCAAGTCACAAAGATTAACCCTTTTAGGAAATAGGAAGGATTTGTACCATATCACAGGAAAGGGAGCTTTAATGATAATTTTCGTTTTATAACTCAAGAGGCCACAATTTAGGCCGGAACTTCTTGAAACTTGTTTATGTTGAAATAAATATCTCCTTTATTACATCTGACCATTTAAATGATGTGATGTCCGAGGGGTCAAAGAGAGACAGGTGAGCGATCTAGGACCATCTTGGTCCTCTCGTTTTATTTTTGAAAGTTATGTTTATACAATTAGAGGACCTCTTATTTCCATGCATGAAGAGATCATGGACATGACACATCGCTAAGCTGTGCTCTGGCCGCCTCCCTAAACTTAACTTGAAACTTAGCTTTGCCTGTTACTTGAAGGCTATTCAAGAAAAAGGCTCTTATTCAGCATGGTTATAGATTTCAATGGTGTGCATTTGTAGATTCCAAGGTTATAGTAAGCTGCCGTCATAGCGCAGTTGGTAGCGCATCGGACTGTCAATCTAGAGGTCCCGGGTTCAATCGTGGACAGCGGCACTCATTATGTCTGACTACTTGTCTCTCACCAATTGGTTGATAATCGTAGACTTATGTGAGATAGCAGCCAGAGGCTAGGAAAGGATGTGGTGGTTGTACTGGTGAGAGAAATACCAGGATACCATTGTTAGGTGCTCCAGCCGCCGCGATATAACTGAAAAAATGTTGAAAACAGTGTGAAACTCCATTCATTCAATCCAAGGTCATGCTGCACATGGTAATCTGTCAAAATTCATCATTTAAATGAACGTAACTTTGCAAATTTCTTCAAGCCTTTTCAAGATTCAAACCTTATGTTTGGTATGGTCGTAGATCCATGAGTTACATCTGCAGTTGCAACTGTAAGTCAAGTTCATGTGACATGGTCCTCTGTTAAGGTTTAATTGCTGAAAAACTTCATAGAAAACATTTACATTGCCTGTTTCTTTAAGCCTATTCAAGATTCTAGCCTCTTGTTTGACATTGTGATGAGTCTCAATAATATTAATCTGCAGATAACAAGGTCAAGGTAATGTGACCAAGTCATGGTTATTGTGAAGATAATTAGCGTGAAAAATGCTGTTTCAGGGTTAAATGGTTATTTCATCAAATTTACATGAATATTTTTTTTATCTTTTACCTGTACAGCGTTGACTTTGATTTGTCAAGTACAGACATGGAGGACATTTTAGATCCTGACTTTGATCCCGATGATCCTACCTATGAACCTGAAGGTTGGAAAAACATTTCAATAGTGTAAGTAGGTTCTTTTGGCAGCCATTTAGATTTTGATTGGAAGGAAAGAGAACATTTGTGGAATGGAGCTTGGACAAGAGATGATGTGTAGCTGTTGTTAATAGGTTTTAGAATTACAGCCCTAATTTGAGTCTTGGAGAAGTTATGTTTATTTATGGAAATAAGAACTTAAGAGTCTCTTTGCTAGCAAATATGATCTGAAATTATTACACGGTATTTGAAATTTTGGGAGCATTTTCTTTTCTCTAACAAGTGTGTGATCCAACAAAAATGGCCAAAATAGGGCATTGAACCTTCAATATCAGAAAAGATTTGAAAAAGCAACATAGAATTAGGGTTTAATCAAATTTCTAAAAATCATTGAAGAGTGTTTGGTTGGTTAATTGTTCTTTATTTGGGTAGGGTAATTAAAAAACTTATTGAATGAAAAACATTTGATAGGTGTTTCTTGTTTCAAATTGTGATTTATACATAGTTAAGGTGTACCTTGTAATAGTTCAAAACTTTTATAATAAAGAAAGTAAGCTGATGATTGATTGTATCCTTGCTCACATTTTTTCATTTTTTTATTTTTTTCTGTTTTATGCCCCCTTTGAAGAAGAGGGTGTACATTGCTTTGCACTTGTCTGTAAGTCTGTCTGTAGATCTTTTTTGTCCAGAGCATTTGATCTCAAAAAGTATGCAAGCAAGAATCATGAAACTTAACAGGTGGATAAATCTCATTGAGAAGAAGTGCAGTGCATAAGAACCGTAACTCTACTCATCATGTTTTGTGAGTTATTGCCCTTTGTTGATTGACAAAGAAAATGCTATTGACTTGATTTTAGTGGGGGCTTCAATGTTTTACAAACATGTCTTGTTTTGGTAAATTCAATTATTCTAGGTTTGAGAAACAACGCAGTACTGCAAGCCCAACCATATATAGTTTCTTCTCTAGAAAATTTATTTCCAAAATTAGTATACGTTTCTTGGACTTAAGTTTAACATGCCCAACTAGGAAATGACATGTACAGCTGTAGTTGTCTTTATTCTATGAACAATTCATTGATGTCAGCATTATTTTGCCATGTTGAAGATATGTGCTGATGAAATATAGATATAAAAACATTTAGATAATAGCAGAATTTTTTTTAAGCAATCAATATCTCCTTTACTCTCATGTTTTATGAATTTAAGAAGGACTAGTTTTGAGTAAAGATTCTAGAAAACACTTTTCATATGGACTAGTCTAGAATTTTGCTCCTATCTCAATAACCACTTGGACTTCGACCCAAGAAAAAAATCTACATATACATGTATAATGTACTTCTATCTCTAAAATATTAATTTGCAGTGTACATTATTATGTCCCTTTTTATGAGAAGCACTTAGAATTATTATTTCATGATTAATATAATAGGCAATCAGAACTAGACAGTTGTGAAGATGAGCAAGGTTTAGAAGAAAGTGTCTTTGAGATTGGTGTGGATACAGAAGAAGAGATACCAGATGAAACATTTCCTAGTAAAGGTACTCAACGATTAACTGATATAGAAGAGCATATAATCACAGAGGATAAATGTATAGTTACCCACCAGATGCTTAAAGAACTGATTGCAATGTACCCTAAGAGACAGTGTGGAATTTGTCAGGTTGATATGATAACAGAGATAAAGAAAGTTGGGTGTGTTGCTGAATGTGTATGGGTATGTGAATTTTATATTATTTCATAAAAGGGCTGTTGGCCCTGGGTTGCTCACCTAAGAAAAAAGCTTTACAACTTAGATCTGTCCTAGCAACCCAAGAAAAAGAGATTTTCAAATATTCAACCTTTTCAGCTCATTAAACTGAAATTCTTTCTACCAAATGGGGTTGAATTTTGCTTCACTTTTTGCCAACTTTTAAAGCATTCTATATTGATCCAAGATCCCCCTTCTCCCAGTGCTTTGCCCCTGGATGACATTAATTAATTGGTTGATGAATTTTCATAAAGGTATACTATGAACTGACGCTCCATTACATAAAGGCTGTCAGCCTTCTGTATGGGACAAAGAAATTTTATGACTTACAAAGTGCCCAGACCTAACTTATCCATTTGGTGCTCTGCCCTGGTTTTCACCCGATTTTTAATCCTTCAGTTATTTCGGAATAGGACTAACTAGGGAACATTCCTGTTATAACTGGTGTAAATCGGCCCAGTTGTTTGGGGCAAATTTCTATGAAATTTGTTGACTTACGTCAGACAAAGGATTATCACAATAGACCACTTGAGCACATTGTGCTTAGGTGACTCAGAAAGTTTTAGTTAAACAAGTTGAATTTAACTGCATGAGCACAAGTTGCCAATGAGAGCTTTTGGGGTCACACTTTGTCTGGTGTCAGTCTGCTAGGAGTTTTCGTCTTAAAATTATTCAAAAGAATCCGTTAACAAAATCTATCTATATCAATCAAAATTCGGGGGGGGGGGGGGAGTGTTTATTATGTTGTTCCCTTTCACGAATGCCAGAATCATATTCATGGTGCCACCAACAGCAGAGTACCAAGATCAGGGAGGGAGAGATCTTGGGCAAGTATTATTTAAGAAATCTATAAAAAAAAATCTTCTTCTGAACATCCTTGCCAAAAGCCTGTTTTCTTTTCAAGAATCTTCAACTCATAAACTCTGTGAGAATCAAAGTGAACTACATGTATATATCATGCCAAATCAAATGAACATGATATTTTGGAAATATATTCAAGTAGACTAGACATGGAAATTCAGGTAAACTAATGTGTTTTCAAGGAAATAATTCATAATTTATAGATGAAAACAATCTGACAGTTTGGGATCAGAAAAATATCACATATAAAATTGTGTTCTTAACCAATGAACATGGCAGGTTTTCAAAAAAATAAAATAAAATATTAAAATTTTCACTGTAAGTGTTGTGATTCTTTTGAAATCTAACATGTAAGTTCACCACCAAAATAGTAAGCTATACTATCTAGGGAAATAACTTAAATGCATTTTGTGGAAATATGCCTCTTTATTTACTTATACTTTTTATCCACTATTTAACATCCAACAGCCGATTAAAGGGCACATGTGGGCAATGCTCTTCTTTAAAAATTGAAGATTATACAGATCTTATTTTATTTCAGAGGTGCTGCAATGGACATGTATTCAGATGGGCCACTTCGTCAATGATGCCTAATGGTGTATATTTAACCAACTTTCAAGCCATGTCTGCTATAATACTTTCTGGGAACAACTACTTCAAAGTTGCACTATTTGCCAAATTTCTGAGCCTGTCATTCCCAGGACCAACTACCTTTCATCGGATTCAAACGAAATGTGTTGTTCCTGTGGTTAATGAGTACTGGTTTACTATTCAACAGTCTGCACTTGAAGAACATCGGGCAGTTGAGGTCATAGTATCAGGTAAGTTTAGGTATATGAAAAATAAACAAATTCAGCTTTTTGATTAGTAAGTGCTATACTATTGTAAGTGCCTATAAATTAACCATGAATAGTTTAGCAATGACATCTTGGATTTGGCTCTACCTGAGCTGAAATTGCCACAAATATGGTCCAATCATCATACAACTTGGTCAGAATGTTTCTTAGGTCATGAGGATGAACTCTATTGAAAATGGGAAGGATCTGTGCCATATCACAGGACAAGGAGTCTTAATGATAATTTACTTGAAATATCAGGTTTAGGGCCCTCAAGGTCCTCTTGTCTTGTTAGAGCAATAAGGACTTAATAGAAAGGTTTTTAGCTCGGCTGTTTTCTGAGAAAACCCGAGGTATTGCTATAGCCTCCGTGTCGTCGTTGTCGTCGTCGTCGTCGTCGTTGTCGTCGTCGTGCGAAAACTTTGACATTTTGTTATATCTCTGGTTCTACTGAAGGCATTCACTTGAAACTTGGCACACATGTTCACCATCAAAAGAGCAACCTATACTATCAAGGGGGATAACTCTAGATGCACTTTGTGCAAATTATGCCCCTTTTTCGACTTAGAATTTTTTCCCACCATCCAGCTTTCGACAGCCGAGCGTAGGCACCCGTAGGCGGTGCTCTTGTTTTATTTTTGGACAGTGAATTCCTGAGCAAAAGGTTGACTGCTATAACTCTCATCTGCTCTTTCATCAATACGCATTTCCTTTCTTCTATAGGTGATGGAAGAATGGATTCACCAGGTCATACTGCTAAATACTGTACATATACAGTTATGAATCAAGAAGATAAAAGAATTTTAGCTTTGGAAGTAGTAGACAAGCGAGAAACAATGCTGAAGTCCGGTTTGATGGAGGCAAGAGGCTTCCAAAAAGCCATGAGTTCTATCACTAATGCTGGTGTTGTTCTTAAAGAAGTGGTAACTGATGCCCATCCACAGATATCAAAGATAATGAGTATGTTTTTAGATAATTCTTATAATGTCCCTACTCCAATCTATCAGTCAGACTTTTTGTTAGTGTTCTTCTTTCTGTCTAATGAAAACACAATTAACATGTGGTGTGCAGTTTACTAACAACATAACTAAAGATGGGCATATGATCAAGACCCATTTAAAGCTATATAGGTATTTCTATTATATCATTTAAATATGAGCATAGTTTCACTGTTCATTGTTTTAAAATGTTTTTTCCTTTAAAAAAATTTTTTTCTGCCTTTGTTTCACTTCAAGCCTAATTAAGATTCAGTTGATATGTTTTTCAGGATAATTGTTCATTTTTCAAAGCAAATGTAGTCTTTAAAGTCTAAAGTTCTTTAAAAGTCTTTCGCGGGGCTATCTGTTTGAAACAAATACATCTTCTTCAAATATGTTGATATATGGAGAAAGATTTTTTTTCTGTTGCACACAGGTTTCACAAGGAAAATCGCTCCCAAATTTTCAAGATATCACACTCCAATCAATCACTATAGGCTCATAAAATGAATTTTTGGAACTTTCTAAGATAACTGACAAGAATTTTCTGGGTTCATTGGTGACAATGGCCCGAGTAATATGATTTATGAATGTATACTCATTTTTCTAACATTGCAGAAACAACATATCAACAGGTTAGACACAGTTATGACATGTGGCATGGGGCTAAGAACTTGGGTAAAAAGATAAGCAAGGTAAAGAAAATGACTTCACAGTAAACATATTTTTTTTCACAAACATATCTTGTTCAACTTAGAACTTTCCAATTATCATTCACATCAGCTTAGCATTAACTTGGGTTGTTCATATTGTATCCTATTGATGGAGATTTAAGTTATCCATTTGTCTGTCTACAAAAAAATCTTTCTTATTTTTAGCTCACCTGAGCACAAAGTGCTCAAGGTGAGCTATTGTGATCGTACAATGTCCGTCGTCTGTCGTCCACAATTTCTTTAAACATCTCCTCCTAAACCAGTGGGCCAATCTTGATGAAACTTGGCAGGGATGTTCTTTGGGTCAAGCTCTACCAAAGTTGTTCAAATAAATCAAAACCACCCTTAATTTTCCCTTTACCCTTAACAAAAAGGGTGAAAATATGACAATCTTCAAAAATCCTGGGGTCATATTTGGGCTTTGCCTTGGCGCATCCCTTTTAGCTCTTCTGAGCACGAAGGGTAAAAAAATGAAAATCTTCACAAATCTTCTCTGAAACCAGAAGGCAGACAGCTTTCATATTTAGTCTATTGGACTGCTACCAAGTTTATTCATATCAAGACCCTAGGATCATATTGGGGCTCCACACGTGGCACAACCCTTTTTACATCAAATCAAAGAGCCAAAATCTTAAAAAAAAAATTCTCTGAAACCATATGGCACACAGCTTTCATATTTTGTATGTAGCATCATCTAGTGGGCCCCTACAAATTTTGTTAATATCAAGACCCTGGGGTCATATTTGGGCTCAACCCGGGGGCATCCCTTTTAGCTCATCTGAGCAAGATGGCTGAAAATAGGAAAATCTTCAAAAATCTTCTTCTTTGAACCCAGAAGGCAGACAGCTTTCATATTCTGTATGAAGCATAATCTAATGGGCCTCTACCAAGTTTATTCATATTTGGGCTTCACCCAGGCACATCCCTTTTTACATAGAATCAATGAGTGAAAAAGCAAATCTGTCTTGCTCTTGTTAATTGATGTGATGTCCCAGTGATCAAAGAGACCCAGGTGAGCGATCTAGGACCATCATGGTCCTCTTGTTTTATTTTAATTATCTAAAAACTATTCAATTATGATGCACATGTTATACCCCCCATAACTATGTTGAGCTTGTCGGGTAGTCATTCCTTTGATCGGTCGGTCCATCTGTAGCTTTTTTTGTCCAGAAATTTTCTCAACCACTAATGGACGGATAACATTGAAACTTTACAAATATGATCAGTATAAGGCAGAGATGTGCAGCTGATTTTTCTGGTTAAGTTCGATTGACTTTTGACAGAGTTGTGCCTTATGGTGGAAAATGGCTATTCATTATTGACAAGCACTTGCAGTGGAGTATTGGTCTGCTTTGCCACAATCTAGTTATGCACCCCTGCGAAGAAGAGGGGGTATATTGCTTTGTACTTGTCGGTCGGTTGGTCTGTCTGTCTGTAGACCATCCTTGTCCGCAGCATATCTTAGAAAGTACAATAGCTATTGTCATAAAGCGTCTGGGTGGATAGAATACATCAAGGAGAAGTGCAGTGCATACGAACCGTAACTCTACCTTGTTTAATTTTTGAGTTATTGTCCTTTGTTGTTTTTTCAAACTTGAAATTTGTCAGGAGCATATCTAAAAAAGTATAATAGCTATGGTCATGAAACTTCATTGGTGAATAGCTGACATCAAGGAGAAGTGCAGCACATAAGAACCGTAGCTCTACCTTGCTTATGTTTTGAATTATTGCCCTTAGTTGATTTTCATACTCGAAGTTTGTCGCGAGCATGTCTCAGAAAGTATAATAGCTATGGCCATGGAACTTCATGGGTTGATAGATCTCATTGAGGAGAAGTGTAGTGTATACAAAACAGTGACTCTACTTTGCTTATATTTTGAGTTATTGCCCTTTGTTACATTTTTAAGTTGTTTTTTGTCTTGAGCATGTCTCGAGAAGTATGCAAGCGAGAATCATGTAACTTCATAGGTGAATAGATTATATCAACCTGGAGTGCAGTCCATAAGAACCATTTCTCTACTCATCATATGTTTTTAGTTACTGCCCTTTCTTAATTGACAAAGAATATGCCAATGACCTGCTCTAATGGGGGGCATAAATGTTTTACAAACATCTCTTGTTTACTATGATTAATCCTTTCATTAACGAGCATTTTTTGATAAGTACAAAAGTCAACTGGCAAGATCTAGGTCAAAGTTCTGAAAGTTTATATTTTGAAGCATACTGGCATGTTTGTCAGTCACTTTGTCAGTCTCTGTAACGGTCTTCTGACAATGTGAAGGCGATCTTTCAAAGTCAAACTTAGCAAAATATAAACAAAATTTAACATTTCCCAATTACTTCAAGTCTGTTCAAGATATTATATTCATATTTGTTGTTTTTTTATGTCTCGATTAAAGATCTTCAGATACCAAAATCAAGGTCATCTGATGGGTCAAGGGCATAAATATAGGTCAAATTTTGACATTTTAACAAATAAATTCAAGCCTATTCAAGGTAAAATGTTCAAATTTGGTATGATCATATATTTTACTGATAAGCATCTGCCCTTGTCATCTAACAAGATTATATAATATCAAACAATTACAAATCTTTATATAAAAAAAACCCCAAAAATTAAAAGAAAAAACATCTTCAAGTTCTGCCAGTCTGATCATTACTGAAGATAGAATGCTCAAGGTCACATTAACAAGTGTAAAGGTCATATTGTCAGATCAGATTCTTTTTGAGGAAATTTGTATTTTAGAATTTCATTTTGTTTAAAATGAATTAATTTTAATTGATTTGGTTGAAAAATGTTTTCTGATCATTTACAGATAGCATGTTCGAAAGGAAATGGGTCTCTGACACCTTGGCTGAAAGACATAACCAATCACTTCTTCCACAGTGCAGAGTTCTGTAATGGAGATGTACTTCAGATGAAGGTACGTTTTTAGCTCCACTGGCCGAAAGGCCAGCGGGCTATTGTCATGGCGTGGTGTCCTGCGTCCGTGCGTGCGTCTGTGCGTCCGTGCGTCCGTCCGTCCGTCCGTAAACTTTTACTTTAAAAATCTCCTCCTCCTAAAGTACTGGATGGATTTCAATCAAATTTCACAGGAATGTTCCTTGGGTGACCCTCTATCAGATTCCTTCAAAGAATTCTAATTGGTTGAAAATCATGGCTGTAGTGGGCGTGGCTAATTTCCATATATGGTAATAGGTGAGTTTTCTCACATTCTAATTGATGGATACCAATTAAATTTTACATGAATGATCCATGAGTGACCCTTTATCAGTCTACCAAAAATTGTTGTGATCAGATGGAAAATATGTATTTTATGGGCGGAGGTCATTTCTCTATATGTTATATAGTGGAAACTTTGAAAATTAATTTCTCAGAATGTAATTGATGGATATCAACCAAATTTCACTGGAATGATCCTTGAGTGACCCTTTATCAGTCTACCAAAAATTATTGTGATCAGATGAAAAATGTGTATTTTATGGGCGGAGGTCATTTCTCTATATGTTATATAGTGGAAACTTTGAAAATCATTTTCTCAGAACCTAACCAATGGATAACAACCAAATTTCATTTGAATGATTCTTTTATGATCCTTCACAAGTCTGTAAATATATATTGTGATCAGGTGAAAAATAAGTGTTTTATGGGCAGAGGTCATTTCTCTATATGTTATATAGTGAAAACTTTGAAAATCATTTTCTCAGAATCTAAATGATGGATATTAACCGAATTTCACTGGAATAATTCTTTAGTGATACTTTATCAGTCTGCAAAAAATTATTGTGATCAGATGCAAAATATGTATTTTATCGTCAGAGGTCATTTCTTTTGATATGTTATATGGTGTAATATTCAATATAGGGTAAAACAAACTTTTTTCAAAGTTTGAACAGATGGATATCAACCAAAAATCATGGTAATTTTAAATCTGTGAAGTTGTATCATGCTGCAAAAAATATTTGATTAGATGAACAGCATGTTTATTGGCAGAGGACATTTCAACATATAAAGTGAATATTTGATCACTTTTGGTATCACCTAAATGATATTTTTTTTAGACTCATTAAATTAAATAGGTGTAAAGATTGTAGTTTAGAAGGAACATAGGCTTGTTGGAATCCAAATGTGTAAAAACATTTGTTGAATAAGCCTGAGAATACCCCCTGAGAATTGGTCAGTTAAGTTGAACAAAGGGTGACTTCACAAAGAGGGCAAGTGTAAAGTGGCCTACTGAGGTTCAGAGTGGGGAAAAAAGAGCTTAGTTGTCTGCACTCTAAGGCATTGGACAAAATAAATATATTGGATTTAATATTTTACTTTTTATTATCATTAGTTAGAATTTTGTTTTGATGACAAACAACTATTGTGAAGTAACACCCTTAAAGTGGTGTTTAATGAAAAGCGGAAAGATCTACAATCAAAATTTTGTAGATAAATGACCTGTATATTGTGCAGTAACATTCTGTTAGTGTTGAAATTGTTATTTTTGTATTTCAAATAAACTACACTGGAATGGTCCTTATTTTATACCGCCTTATCATCCTCTAATAATCTTTATCAGGATATTCAGGCCTGTGGAGCGAATCAGGCGCTCAAGCGCCTCTAGTTAAATGATACCATTCTTTACAGCCTAACTGAATACTGTCTGCATGCTTGAATTTATGGCTTGGCCTTTACAGAATACCATGGTGCTTAGTTATGAGTTCATACTTAACCATGGATAAGTCATTTACTTGAAACTTGAATTATATGATAATCACAAATAGAGCAACATATTCTATGAGAAGAATAACATAACTCATTATGTACCCCTGCATTGATAAAATCAAAGGCATATTGCTTTCTGTGCATCTATCAGCTTTTCTGCAAAACATAACAAAATAACATCACCGATTTTTTCAAGGCTATTCAGGATACTATGTTCATAACAAGATGTATCTCATTAACTACAATTCTAGATACATGTACCATTTTTAAAGTCATGAGTCATCTTTAAATGCCAAAGCTTTGAAATATTGCTGTATTGGAGAACAATTTGTGTTTGATAAACACGTCTTATTAGCTCATCTGAGCACAAAGTGCAAAAGGTGAGCTTTTATGGTTAGGTGGATGTCTGACGTGTGTCATCAACATTTATTGTGTATGCATTCTTAAGAACACATCTTTAGCCTATCAACTTGAAAATTGGTCAGAAAGAATGTCTTGATCAAAGCTTGAACAAATCCTAAAATGGGTCAGCTTGGGTCAATAACAAGGTAACTCGGTCAGATTTTAGAAAAAACTTGTATAACCTCTAGATGCCACATTTTTTTATCAAATCAAATTGGTAAGATGATTGTCTAGATCAAATCTTGGACAAGTTCAAAATTGAATCAACTGGGGTCAAAAATTAAGGTAACTGGGTCAAATCTTAGAAAACCTTGTGGGCACTCTAGAGGCCACATTTTTGCCTGATTGACTTGAAAACGATTAGAATGATTCTCATGATTTAATCTCTGAAAAGTTTAAAATTGAGTCAACTAGGGTAAAAAACTAAGTCACAAATCAAATCTTGTAAAAACCTTTTATGCACTCATGAGGCCACATTTTATGCAGGATCATTTTGAAAATTAGTCTGAATGATTGTCTTGATCAAATCTCAAATAAGTCCAAAATCTGGTCAAGTGGGGTCAAAAAGTAGGTCACAGGGTAAAATGTTGGAAAATCCTCGTATGCTCTCTGGAGGCCATATTTTTGGCCTTAACAGCCAGAAGTTTGATCAGAATGATTGTCTTTATTTGACAAGTTGGAAGTAGGTTAAGCTAGAGTCAAAACAAGGTCAAGGAGTCAAATCTTAAAAAAACCTTGTGTGTACTCTAGAGGTAAAGTTTTTCACCTGATCATTTTGAAAATTGGTCAGATATATTGTTTAGATGAGGTCAAAAACTAGGTCACTGGATCAAATCTTATACAAACCTTGTGGACACTCCAAAGGCCATTCTTTTAGCGAATCAAATTGAATTTTGGTCAGAATAATTATCTTGATGAAATAAGGTTTGAAAATGGTTCAGCTAGGGTCAAAAACTAAATCTACATGTTTTAAATCTTAGATAAACCTTGTGTGCACTATAGAGGTCAAATTTTAGCCTTGACAACCAGAAATTTAATCAGAGCGATTGTCTTAAAAAAATTAAGATGGGTTTGATATTGGGTTATTAGGATTCCAAAACCAGGTAATGAGGACAAATCTCAGAAAAAACATGTATACACTCTAGTGGCTACATTTTTAGCCCAATCAAATTGAAAATGAGTCAACAGCATTATTTTGGATTTGTCATTATTCTCATCATCCTTTAAAAGATTGCTCTAAACAAGTTATAGACAAATTACTTAGGCGAGCAATAAAGAACCCCTGTGTTCCTCTTGATTTTAATGAATTGACAAACAAAATAAACCAAATTACTGCAGCAGTATATACTTTGCAACAGTATGCTTGCTCCAAAGTGCAAATCCAAATTTGCAGATACTTCAAAGCAGATTTTTATACTTAACCATCAGATATTTGTTTTTACACATCTATATAAAATCAGCAAAGTTATAATAATTTATTATTCGTTTTCAGACAAAATGGGCTTCAATATTAAACCATGTTGCAAACCGCCATTCCTGGGCACTTGGAGAATGTGATCATGGTCCCATTGATGAAGACAGAGAGCAGAAACCATGGCTAAAACCCGCTTCAAATGTCATGAAGGATCTTCACAAACAAATACTGGATAAACGCCTTTTACGAACTTTTCCCTATTACACCACTTGTCAGTAAGTCTAATGTATTCATATATTTATCAATTTAAGTGAAACATTTTGTTAGTGTAATTAGTGTTTTGTTGGTTTTTGAACTCACATGAGCATAACATGCTCAAGGGTAGATTGTAGGATCACCCCGAGTCCGCCGTCAATAATCTTAAAATCTGAAAAAATGTTGAAAGCTGTATAAAACTCGATTCAATCAATTTTAATCTTCTTCTCCCGAACCACTGGGCCCATTTCAATGAAACTTTACCAGAATGTTCCTTTTGTGATATTTTTTAACAATTGTTGGCAACCTTTTGATTGGCCCATAAATATAGGCATGGAAGGGTTTGTTTTACGTAAAGCCCAAAATGTTTGAACCACTGGGCTGATTTCAATGAAACATTACTAGATTGTTCCAAAGGTGACCCTTTTCAAAAATTGAGGTGAAATTTTGAGTCGCACATAAATATGGGTGTGGCAGGGTGGGGCTTATTTGGAGCACAAAAACTGTGAACAAAACTTCCATCTGAATAATTGGGTAGATTTCATTTAAACTTTACTAGATTGTTCCTTTGGTGACCCTTTTCAAAAATTGTCGTGAAATTTTGATTGGCCCATTAATATTGGTGTGTGTGTGTGTGTGTGGGGTGGGGGGTTTTGTTGAGCCAAAAATCTTTGAACGACTTCTCCTCATGAACCAGTTGGCCAATTTCAATGAAACTTAATTAGATGTTTCCTTGAGTGACCCTTTAAAAAAAATTCAAGAAATTTTGATTGGCCCATTAATATGGGCATGCTAGGGTGGGGCTTAGTTTGAGTCTCCTCAGTAATGATTGGGGAGGTAGGGTCTATTATCACTTTCATTCTTTGAATAACATCTCCTCTTCAACAATTAGGCAAATATGAATGAAACTTTTCCAGAAAATTACGTGGAAGGGATCCACTAGACCAATAAATTTAAGATGAGCGGTTTAGGGCCATTCTTGCCCTCTTTTATTTTAGAATTTATTTTATGGACTAAGACATTAACTAAAATACATTTCTGCATCACTGGAAGAAAAAAAACAATATGCTTTTGTTACATACTAAAGCTCTTGAAACAGTTATTCTTTTTATGAGGAAGATCTTGATAGTTGATATTAACCTTTTAAGCTGAACTTGACATTCAAAGACGTGCATTCATGAGTGGATTGATGAGAAAAAACATTTATTCCAAATAAGATTATTGCAACTTGAATAGATGAAGTTGTTGGAAAGGTTAAGATTGCATGGGACATTAAGTTGTTTTTTTTTAATTAAAACAGCTCAATCTGATCCACATTTAATCGAATTTTTGACTCATATGCCATTTTGCTTTTTTTTTTTCACAGAACAACATCTGAGCTTGAGTCATTTAACAACCACCTATTGATGTATGCACCTAAGAGGAATGCTTTTAGGTAAGGAATGAAATTGATATTTTACCATTGAACTTATGTCAAGATCACTAAAATTGGCTGAAACAGTAGCTACAACTTTGCTTTTGGGTATGTGTGTTAATGATTGTGTCATTATAACTAGTATTTAAAGTTAGGGGTCTTTTTTACAAATAAAATCTCACCAATATTCTCCAAAATGCTTTATTAAAGTCTTTCTATCAATTGAATAGATCAAGTTTAAGAAGTTTTCTCATTAACTTGACTTGTGCATAACTGGATGGAACTTCATCAAGATGTTTCCCAAATATATGTTGTCAGCATTTGCAAATCCATTTTCGAGGCCACAATGGAATTATAACCTGTGATAGAATGTCTTGTTTAATGAGTCGATTTATTGAATGGAATCAAATAACAAGTTTTCAGTCATATTGTCACTACTAGAACATCTATCAATGGATTAGTGTTATTGCACACATCAGGCTCTTCAATGACTTTATTTTTGAGCATCTGTCGGCTCATTTCATATGGGTTTTATCATTTATATGTTTTATATTTTTTCCTTGTCTTCAGAATTATGTAGCATCTGCTAAATGTATATTGAGTGAAGAGTTAGGTCTGATAATTTCAAGAAGTTAATGAACTAATCAGATATTTTTTGGTTTATTTAAGCTTTCCTGTTTACAAATGCAGATGTCAATTAGCTGCCATTGACTACTCCAAGCACTTACATAGAGAACAGATGATGACCAAAGATGGAAAACCAAGGTGAATTGAACATTTCTATGATTTTCTCAAAATAGGTTTGGATGTTGTTAACAACCTTTAATATTCTTACAGTCATATTTTTGTGACCATACATAACCATTGATTCTGGTGTTTCTCTCACCTGCAAGCACTACCATGAAATCACCACTTGTCATCAAATAGGTTTGCAATTATCAATCCAAGATTAATGGCCAGGATTCCAACTTAAAACCTCATTGTTAGAAGTCCAATTTCAACCAACTGCATTATGATAGGGGCTTGTACGTATAGGACTACAATGATGAACCAATTGTATTCTGTTTGATATCTCCTCGTGACAACTAGGAAAGACTATGATTTAACTTTCTGGCTTTTTTTCTTGACCCTCAACTACCTCTTTCCATCAGGTATTTTATTATTGAAATTGGGTCAAGTGAGGCCAAAATGGGGTCAAGGGGTCAAATCTTAGAAAACCCTTGTGTGCACTCTAGGGGCCTCACTTTTGTCTCAAATGTCTTGATCAGGATGTTTTTCTCCTTCTAATCTCAGTCAAGTTCGAATTTGGGGTTAAAAGAGATCAAGGGGTCAAGTCTTACAAATACCTTGTGTGCACTCTAGAGGGCACATTTTTGTTCCAAATGTCTTGAAACTTGATCAGAAAGTTTATCTCAATCAAATTTCGGTCACGTTTGTAATTTGGTCAAGTTGGTTAAAAATTGGATCAAGGGGATAAATCTTAGGAAAACTTTGTGTTGACTCTAGGGGCCAAATGTTTTTCCCAATTGTCTTGAAACTTGGTCAGAAAATTTGTCTCCATTAAATCTAGGTCAAGTTTTAAACTGGACCATGTTTGATCAAAATGGGCCCAAGGGGTCAAATCCTTGAAAACTTTGTGCGCACTCTAGACACCAAATGTTTGGCCAAATGTCTTGAAACTCGGTCAGAAAGTTTGTCTACATCAAATATTGGTCAAGTGAGGTCAAAAAAGAGGTTAATGGGGCAAATCTAAGAAACACCTTGTGTGCCGTCAAGCGACCACCCCATTTTTTTTACTATAATGTCTTGAAACTTGGTCAGTGTGTTTATCTCCATGAAATCTCATTAATTTCAAAAATGGGTTAAGTGGGGTAAAAAATTAGGTCAATGGGGCAAATTTAGGAAAATCTAGGGGACATATATTTGTTTGAACACATTGTATTGAATTCTAAGACAAGTTCGAAAGAGGATCAAAAACTAGGACACCTTTTCAAATCTTTGAAAATCTTTTAGTTCTTTTGAGGCAACATATTTGACACAAATGTCTTGAAATGTTATTGGATTGTTTGTCTTTTTAATATCTAGGACTCCTGTTAAGCCTGAAATGAATTTCAAATAGTTTTGACACTTTGTCACCTTTGTCAACTACATGAAAATGCCTCAGGATAGCGCTTAAGGGCCAATGGTCCCATTATTTGAAGACATTTTTTGGAAACTGACAAGTATGTTCACTATCAGAAGGACAATCCATACCATCAAGGGATCTTGATATTGGCAAATGCCAATGGATGTTACTTGATATCAAGGTCTTGGAAGACCGAAATCAATAATTGTGTGAGCATCCATTCCTGTCAAATTTTTAGATTTTTTTCCAAGATGAAGTATGTTGGTTTCATCTTCTTATCAGAAAATATTGTCTGATTAGAAGATATCTTCCACCTGTTAGGGTTTAGGGTTTAGATATTTAGTTCTCATTGTCACATTGTTGATTGTACAATTTCAGATGGACCAGAACTTACTCCAAAGCAGCCAATAATTGGACAGTGCATCCCGTAAAAGAAACCAAAACCTATTCATACATGCCCGAACTGATGAGGAAAATTGCGCAGAAGTACTGTGAGAAGGACGTTACCCTCAGATCATTAGTTCAAATCCCAGCCGATGATCCAAGAAGAATTTCTCATCACATAGCGCCAAAGTCCCCAATGCAAACATCAAAGATAGCTGAGGAATTAGTGTCCAGATTAAAAAAGACAAAAAAGAAAAATCCATGAAGAACTTACCAAAGAACATATATTAATCAGGGAACACATTACATACTTTTCTCACATATCTACTCTCATTTTTTAGCTTACCTGAGCACGAAGTGCTCAATGTGGGCATTTAGGCTATCTTCATGTCCGTCGTCAACATTTTCCTTGTGGACACTCTAGAAACCACATTTTAGCTTGAAAGTAGGTCAGAATGATTATCTTGATAAATCTTGGACAAGTTCAAAATTGGGTCTAATGGGTTCAAAACTAGGTCACAGGTCAAAATTTAGAAAAACTGTTTGGACACTTGAGGACATATTTGGCCTTATCATCCTGAAATTTCATCAAAATGTTTATCTTGGGCAAGATCAAAATAAATCAATTGTGGACAAAAACTAGGATATGGGTCAAATCATAGAAAAACCTTTAGGGTACTATAAAGTCCATATTTTAAGCCCATTCAAATTGAAATTTGGTCATAATGATTAACTTGATGAAATCTTGGACAAGTTAGAAATTGTGTCAAGTGGGGCCCAAAACTAGGTCACTGGTCAAATCTTAGAAAAATCTTGTAGACACTGTAGAGGCCATATATTTAGCTGAATGAATCATCCGCAAATTTGGTCAGAATGATGATCTTGATGGAATCTTGGAAAATTTTGAAATTTGGGCAAGTGGGGTCAAAATCCAGGTCAAGGGGCCAAATCTTAGAAAACCTTGTGGACATTCACTGGGACCTTTTTAGCTCCGCTGTTTTCGAAGAAAACCGGAGGTATTATTATCACCTTGGCGTCGGTGTTGGTGTGACAAACTTAACCATGCTCATAGCTTTAGAACGGTAAGTCATAGAGCCTTTATATTTCACATGATCATTGCTTGGGACCAGATCTTTATGTAGGCACCAAGTTCACATCTTTGTATTTGCTTAAGAAAAAATAAACAGCTAAGCGTTGGCACCCGCTTGCAGGGCTCTTGTTTTTTAATCCAGTCAACCTTATATTTGCCATAATGAGTAAAACCAAAAGTATTTCCTTTTCTTTTCAATATTTCCTCCATCTTAAAAGCCTACTTCAAGCAAGTTTTAGATTGTATATTCAGGTGAGCAATATAGGGCCACTTTGGCCTTATTGTGTAGTGAACAGCTTGTATGGTTATTCTAGTCTATAAACGTATGAACACTCTTTAAAAGGTAAAGTGTGATACCGGATTTGAATTAGCAAATTGTCAAAATTTCTAAGAACTGATTGTGATCTTTTGGGTAACCACCAATCTTTAATCCTTATCCTACTGTTCATGACATATTACTGCTGCACACTAAAGTTTAGCAAATAGCGAAAAAATGCAGATCTGCAGTCTGATAAAAACCTCAATAGCATGTTTTCTTATTACTTAAAATAGAAAAATCTTGATCCAGACATTTTCAAATATCTGAAAAATTAGCAGTTTGATTTTTAACAAAAATAAAGTAAGAAAAGGGTTAAACATTGTTAGCTCCACTAACCGAAGGCCAGCGAGCCATTGTCATGGCACGCTGTCGGTCATGCTTAGGTCTGTCCATCTGTTCGTAAATTTTCTTTAAAAATCTCGTGAGCAATGATTGGATTTTAACGAAACTTGGTAGAAATGTTTTTTCTTAAATTGTGAAAGAAATTTATATTGGCCACCAAATATGGGTTTGGCAGGTCGGGGCATTTTTTTCAATTTTATTTTTCTAAAAATCTCCCTGACCTTTGTGCCAATTGCCTTGAATATTCCTTTGGTTACTCTTTACTTAAATTGTTTAAGGAAATTTTTATTGACCCTAAATTTTGTGTGGCAAGGCAGGGCTTACTTTCACATTTAAAATGTTTAGACATCTTCTCCAAAACCAATGGGTGGATTTAAACGAAACTTGGTAGAAATGCTCATTGGGTGACCTTAACTTAAACTGTTAAAAAAAATTGATCTACCCCAAAAATGTGGGCATGGAAGGGCAGGGCTTATTTTCACTTTAAAATCTCATCCCCAACCATTTAGCCGAATTCAATATAACTTTGCATGGATGTTCCTTGGGTGATCCTTTACTTAGATTGTTCAAGAAATTTTGATAGACACGAAAATGTGGGAGTTGAGGGGGTCTATCAAAATTTCTTAAACAATGTAAGTAAAGGGTTACCCAAGGAACATCCAGGCCAAGTTATATCTTCTCATCTAATCGTAATCTCTATTCTCTTACTAAAGATATTTTGAATGGAACCTTAAACGTTTTTAGACAACATAATACTAGACTTTTCATTTAGAGGGAAGCTTCAAACAGCATTTCAAATTAAACATGATCTGTTAGGAAACCACTTACGCCCAAAGCAGCATTTTTTTTATAGAGTGTTGTCCATGACAGATGACCTGGGCCTCAAATGATTTGTTATGCTTAGAGGAACCTTCATGCAAAATATAAGTACAATGTATTGTCACTTGAAAATGTTTATTTAAAGAACATATTCAGGTGCAGATTACATTTTCAGAACAGGACAGACTGAATGACACAGGTAAAACAATATGTCCTGGATCTATAGTTATGGGCATTGAAATAAATAAGTGGCCAATAAGAAGAAAATACCTTTTAGTTGACTTTTATTCAAATTTTTAAGCTCAATGAAGGCCCTTTTTATGTGGAAAATGAACTTGCTAACATAGAATTTGATATCTCCAGTTATCAATTATTTTGCATCTTGATATCAAACGGCATTTGTCCGCAAAAATTGAGTTCTTGCCAAAACAGTCGAAAGAAGTCATTGGTTACTGACCTTAGCATGGCAACAGGAGCTTGTACTTACTATGTAAAGTCAACAATAAATGACCATACAAATGGGCATGTGAATTTAACACTTCTTGTTCCAATGAAATATTTAATTGTGATTCATCAGGTGAAAAGGGACCATCTGGGAAGTGTGTAAATTATCACCCCTTGTCCGTTTGTGAAATACAACCTAAAATTGAAATTCAAATCAGTTTTTCATATATTTATCTCATGGAGTTCACAGATGGTCCATTTTTGCGTGATGGGATTGTCTATTTGGGCGTCATATTTCATGTTTCTTTTCTGATGCTTTTGACTGGTTTGTTTATATAAGAAACAACATTTGTCTGATTAAAATAGTAATAGAAATGACAGTTTATTATTTATTTGTTCCATACAGTGCTATATGACAAATGCTGAAAGAAAAATCAAGCAATTCAAGCATAACTAGGTTACAAGGTCTTTGTTAATAAAGCCAAATCTAATATCTGAACTTGAAAGTAGCACGCACACTTTATTATTGTGAAAGTAAAGTGCAAGATCTTTGACTCAATGTAAAAAAGTTATAATTGCCTATATAAGTATAGGCAATTTGCACTGAGCCATCAATATGGTTGCAATTAGTGCTTTATTTGTCAGAAATTATTTGTAAAAACACAGAGAAGATGTATATGTACAAGTTCTTTTCTGATTTTCACAATATTTTCTGACTAGAGTTAATAAGTTCAAGACGCATTGAATGGAATTGAATGGGGTTTTACCCCGCTTTCGACAATATTGCAGTCATATCGCCGAGGCTGAAGCACCTAATATTGGATTCATGGTATTTCTCACACCAGTTCTACCATAATGACCTTTCCTAGCCTACATCTGCTATCTCATATAGTTCAACACACATCAAGGATCAAATCACATATGATTGGATCACTTTTCTATGTTTTCATGATATTTAACCTGCACATGTTCTAGATTTATAAGGTAAATTAGTCCCTTTTGGGCTAAACACAGCATGCAGGGACTGTCTGCTATTCTGCTTAGGTATTTATATAGCTTTTCTTGTGGATTCGCATGAGTTTGTCTGTTACAGGCATATAACTATATGCTTCAGGCACACTATAATTAAAATATGAATGTTTGCCGCAAATAGGTTATTACTGGATCTGTAGCCACAAGATGCATCTCCTGAAATACAAGAACATACATGTATAAATATTTAGATCATATCCAAGATTTGCCTGGCTGTTTATCAACCAAGCAACCTCCTATTACAGCAATGACTTGGCTGATGCAAAATTTAATTCCTAAGAAAAACTTACACATGCACATCGGTTATAACACATAGTTTCAATTAACGAGAGAAATATTCAGACCAAAGTTTTTTGAAAATGGATTAGTTGTTCAGAGAACTTGGAACTTGTCTGAAGCTTTCAAAGTGAATTAAGCCATACCCCTCCAACATATGAGACCCGTAACGTGTAAAGAGATTATCTTTGTGTATCTGTCTGAGTGTAAAGTGTCGAACCTAGTCAGACTGCACATATTGTGCAGGCTGACTATGGTTGAAACATTTTGTACTTGTATGATTTCTTAATCTAATGTGACCATTCATGTGTAGCCGGTTTGAGTATAAGGGGTGTTTGTACTGCCTTGCCGTGTTTTGTACTTGTATGATTTCTTAATCTAATGTGACCATTCATGTGTAGCCGGTTTGAGTATAAGGGGAGTTTGTACTGCCTTGCCGTACAAGCTAGTTTTTATAGGGACATAGTAGAGCACTCGCTTCTGATGTAGAGGTCCAGGGCTCGAATCCCAATGGAGTAGAATATTCAATTGCGGGTAAATTTTGGCGTCCTTCTCAAATAACCCACATGAGGTGGTGGTTATGTGATTAAGTGGTTGAGGATGTTGAATTGAAAAGATTCGTGGAAGAATCTTAATTATCGAGGGGTTGTTTGTAGCCGGGTTGAGTATAAGGGGTGTTTTTACTGCCTTGCCGTACAAGCGAGTTTTTATAGCGACGTGGTAGAGCACTCGCTTTGTGATGTTGAGGTCCCGGGTTCGAATCCCAATGGAGTCGAATATTTAATTGCGTGTTACACCTGTATAAGAGTTTTTGACATTGACTCGCACTGGAACCAATCTCTTTTTCACAAAACTATTTACAATAATTCCCAGGTGTTTTATTTTCATGTGACGGGCCACATATAGAACAGAAAAATGCCTATATAAAGAATGATTACCTCAAACCTACACTCAATATTCAGTCAGTGTCAATTTTCATAAAAATGTTATGGGAAGTAAAGAGGAACATTCCCGTCATGCTTTGTCAAAATTGGTATAGCGATTTTGTCCTATTAGGCCGATTCTTTTTTTCATGAGATATTTCAATGAAAATTGACAATGCAGACAGGCATAGGATTATCTGGAAAGTTCTCCATTTCGTGCTGAGCAATTTTTTAAGTAAAAATGTGGATCTTCATTACTCCTTAGACCCGAAAGTTTCAATTGAAAACATTTTAAAGTGCATGTATTTACATTTCATGATATAAATAAGGTTGTTTTTTTTTATGTAATTTGCAATTCAATAAGATCCATTTTTAGCTGTTGATACACTTAGTACCATTACCTTGCTGTGTCCATGTTGTTATTTTCTTTCATGTTCGCATTATCTTACAAACTTTATTACTGACAGTCACAATTCTGTAATTCCTGCCTTTTCTTATAATACAATAAGTTTCGAAAGCATGATCCTATATGACAATACAAGCAGAGTGCTAGGTCTTCAGGAGAATCAGGTAATACTTTTGGACTTTACATTCAACCAATCAATGAAGGGACATTTTTATTCTTTGATCACAGCTAAAATATTTCTTTGTGGGAATAATTGAAGGATAACTCAATTTTTCTTACCTGTCTCAAGTTTTTACATAATTGAATGGCCATTCTGAATGAGCTTATCTTCTTTACTGTCCAGAGGGCAGCATGTCAAGAACATATTTTATTTGGATGTTCTTGAGGTTGTGATTATCATTATCGTCTTAACAACACTGCTGCCATATCAAGAATAACTGATTATAGTGGGCTGCCTTACAGCAATATTTATCAACAACAATGTTCTCTCATCAGTCACTTCCTCTTCCATCTACAAAAATAAAACAATTACAACTAAAGCTCTTACCTACTAGACTAGTTTTCCCAGGACAACTGGTGGTGAACCTGCTAAATTCCCACCAGCTTGACCTTCAGGCTCTCATACTGGAGCCTAATTGAGACACCAAAGCAACCAGCTTTAAAATCCACTTAGGCAAACTCTTTCTAAGTATTTGCCATTCCCTAAGTAGGTGAAATCAAACGAGCTGTGTTACAATAACTATAGTTTGCGAGTCAGTCTCCCAATTATGGGATTATCAGCTCTGCAAATGTTAGAGCTTTAGAAGGGAGTAGAATTGCAATAGGCTCTGAAAGTACGAGTAGGAGCCATGAAGGTCCTTTTTGCTGCGACACAGAATTTCACAAAACCCCTCCAATATGCACACAGTGTGACTAGAAACCTTTTTTTAAAAAAAATTCATCCAGATCAATGAAAAAAATTGTTTGAGAAATTTAGCAGCTCACAAGAAACTTGAAACATGAAGGCGGCTTTTACAGTGATGTGGCAAAGTATCACTAAATGCTAACAATATACAAAATTTCATGTGATGTGGAATATCTTTTGAAAGTTTAAACAAATGTAAACAACCCCAACGGTTGCCTATGCTGGATTGCAACAAGAGGCTAGAAAATGATGTAAAAGTAGTACAGGGTTAAGAAATACCAGGAATACATTGTTAGGTCTGTGGCCTCGATGTAACTGCCAAATAGTTAAAAGTGACGTAAAACAAACAAATCTCTGTAGAATTGTGCTCATCCAGTAAGAACGGATTTGTTTTTTAGTAAATTTGACAAGAAGGTCCCTTTTTCTGGGTCTGGCAGAATATCAATGTGAATATAAGGTAATTCTGTTAAGATTTCAAGGAAACCATAGCATAAATGTAAGCAGGAGATGCGTGATTGGAAATAAAATAACATGAATCATATTCGTCATAATCGACTCGAAACAGCAGCGTAAAAGAAGTACTTCTATTGTTTTTGAGGAGTTACCCTAACTGCATTCGTGTCTTTTGAGATGGCCCCTCGAGTATGAAAATCAATAAACGCTAGAATTTTCATCTAAACACGTATTCATTTTACACGTATTTGTCGAAGATTCGTCTGACTTGTATACTATACCTCACATTCCTTTCAAACAAATGAAGGTTGTGATTGCATAGAGGAATAATTCACTAAATTCGTAAAATACTCACATTCTGACAGTTCGATAAACCCGATGTCGCCATCTTGGATTAGCCACCCGATTTATTTTTGGAAGCGTCATCCGTGTATTCATGCGCGCTATTTTTATCTGGGTTTCCCAGACAGAGAAGTAAAGCGGTAAAATAGTCCGAGAGATTTTAACGATATAAACTATATTCAGCGAAACATCGTCGACTAAATGCATTCAGAAAAGCATGAAGACCAATTACTTATCACTTTAACATTAAAAAACACCTATCTTAATATCAAATGCGATTTTCTCTTACGTCTGGAGTTAACAACCTTTAATTGAATGAAACATAAGTAACAGTAAACAACATCGTAAAAACGACAATAATTCCGATCAAAACCATTGAAAATAACTCACTCATCGCTCAATGCAGCCATTCAAACACTCATTCAAACCATTCAAAACACTCTAATATCGAAAATCAATTCGACATACTTCGAAATGATCAACGTTTCATTGAAACTTTCATTCAAAACTTGCTCCTCTCCCTCATTCAATTCCATTCCGAATTCATTCACCATGCTATTTAAACGATGTTGTTAACAGTACGTTTTTACATTAAGAATTTATGGTAAATTGAAATTGGAGAAATTGGGTGAACCCCCATGATTTTGATAAACGAATTAAAGTGCTCTAATGGACCAAAAGGTAAAAGAAGTTAAAGATATTCCTTAAAAAAATACAAATAATTTGGTAATGTACAAAAGCTATCAAAAAGTTTGGGGGGTAGAATTAAAATATGACTTATTGAAAAGAGTTTCTATTTGCAGTCAACTGTAGTTTTTGCTACACCACAGGTAAGACCATTCACTTCTACCACGAACTCTTGATATACATGTAAAAAGCACACCGTTCAGGATATAAAAGCAGAAAAGCGTTCGCTAACGTTCTCTAGCGTTTGGCTTTCCCGAACGCAGGGCTGTTTCAACAATCGGTCAAAACGGCCCAGTCATTAAATTCGCTTTTCTTTTCCAGACTCAAATGATTTTAAAACAAGACATTTCGTGAAGTTTAAATTTATATTATTCTATTGCAAACATAGTCTATTTTTATTATTATTATTATTATCATTATTATTATTATTTTTATTATTATTATTAATATTATTATTATTATTATTATAAAATATTAAGAAAGACTTAAGAAAGGTGTTAAATGACATCAAAGGGCGGAATAATTGAACAAACCTAAGGACAAAAGTTCTGTCCAGTTTTGTTTTGTTCAATAAAGCTTTCACTTTAAAGATATTTGTTTGAAAGTATTGCTTAGCAATATAGGCCATATCTTCAAAACAAAGGGAGTATATTCACTGGCATCGGATCACCAATGACGTTGATTTAGTCCCTACGACTTTTATGACGGTTGACATTTTTTTCATGTTGCAATACAATACAATACAATACAAATTCCTTTATTTCTTTCACAGTTTACAACATGTTTATAGAAACAAATTGTAAACACACGCGAACAAATGAATCAAATGCAAACTTTACATTGGTAGTACGAACAGATGGGGAAGGTGGCAAAAGGTCATGTTAAATTTAGCGTTTAGATATTATAATATTACAGCTTCCCCTAGCTAAACCGTATATAAGATGATATGTTGTCATCTCCGATGCCATAGTATAAAGCACTAGTGCAAACAACGTGTTCTCTCAAAATATTAATCATAAACCATAATAATCAGTGCCTTTTTATGCTTTAACCGTTAAACAAGGTAAAACTGGACCGTTCACGATTGATATTAGATTGAAATTGTAAAGGGTCCAGTTTCCCCTGTGATATGAGACCCGAGTAATTATTTTAAATATATACATATAGTTAAGGGTTCGCTGCAAATATAAAGGGAGGCCATTTGTATTTTTGGCCAAAATTTGATATGCAAAACTAAGGCTTTTTATTATACATAGTCTGCTGAATATGTTATAAAAGGTATTTGAAAGGGAGAATTAATGTGTTTTGGGTGGAAATACTTGCAAAAATTGTTTTAATGGTGTAGACAGAGTTCCACATTGCACTTTTGCATTTGCATTGAGTTGAAAAATGTACTGATGCATTTTGCACAGAAACTTGCAGACGTCAACTTGAATATCTAGAGTTCAATTAACGAGGCTAAGTTTTGGCTTAAATACTGCTGGAAAAGATATTTCAGCGTTCAAATAAACGTGTTCATTTTCAAGGCAACATGGCTGCCTTTTTTTCACAACAACAAAACATGTAAACAAAGATGATTTAACGGAATACAACGATCGTATTACTTGAAATTCGAAGGCACCCCTCGAATTTCATTCTTGGGCATTTATAATCCATATATAAAAATAAATTTACCTCGATTTCTCCTTAGAAATCTTTGTTCTTGTTCTGTTTTTTTTTTTTTTTTTTTTTTCATAGTGTTTATTTCAGCTGTCAAAGAAAAAATTGTCGTGGGAAATTTTCACGTGAACTGATTCTTTTTTAATATCACTACGCTATAAAAAAACAGAGTGAAACCTTTTATAATTTAGGTGCATATACATGTAAAAAGGACCCAAGGTCAAAAGGGCCCTTAGGTCAAAGCGGTCTGTAATCCGCTTTCACTTGGGCCACTTTACTTTATGCATTCGATCAAACGACCCAAATAGAATTCATATAATTCCTGCCTTTAACAGTTTTTTTGTCTCTTCTTCGTCGCTTTTGATAAACTATACCTATACCGTTACGAATGTTCACATTTCCCGAGTTCAACATTTCTGTCAATTTGAACATATTTGGGTTATTATTATTTATTTCATTATGGACAGAAAATTGGATATTGATAAAGCCAAATAGAAATGTAACATGTATATTCGGCATTCGATAAAATATTTTCCGAAAAAATGTGAGAGGCACCATCACTAGCATCAAATGCAAAAATATGAAAACATGTCTTATTATTTTTAATTTTTCCTATGCCCTCACTAGAAGTTTATGACATAATTATTAACATTTTGCTATAAAAATTAAAGAGAGAGAGAGAGAGAGAGAGAGAGAGAGAGAGAGAGAGAGAGAGAAAAGAAATAAAAGGCGTCACAATCCTATACATATATATTGACTTGCAAAAGAAATGCATTTTATTTAACTAACAAATAATGATAGACAGTAATATCATCTTTATTGAATGCATTATAAAATTTACTTCTTTTTCTATTGAGGTGTAATTATTTTATTGCTTCCACGTTGTCATTTTTGAAAACAAATTAAAGCGATGTGGCTGTTAAAACTTTATTTTCATAAAAAATTACATCGCGCTTCCATCATTCCACGAAAAAAATGCTATTCTAATTCTTTTCTTTAAATATGAAATAAGACAAAATCCAAATTGAAGCGCATAGTGATATTGCAAAAACCGCGTATGTCTGTTCGCAGAAAGTATCATTTAAATAAAACGACCAACTTTCTTAAATCATAAGCATGGAATGATAAAATAGCATCCCTTTAAAATAGCATTCTTGATGCATCCCTTACATCACACAATATTTCTGCCTATTACTTAAAGTATACAATAACAGATCAACTCACTTTATGAAAATGAATTAATTGGAACATTTACGTGGACAGAAAGCGCAATATGCATACAATAACAGCAGTCCGAGAAAAAGGCAAAAGATTGAATCCCTCATGAAAAGACGCTTAATTTCGAAAGTGATAGTTCTGCATTAAACAATAATCAAAGCTACTTTTACTGTTAGATTACACTTTTTTTTCGTGTCTATTACAAAATTTCAGTGTTCATGAAGCCTTAGTGTTTAAGAAAGATTTTACATTGCTGTTTTTCTGTTATGTCGTTCTTTCAAATAAGAAAATCAAAGGACACTTAATATATCACCCTGGTGGACACCTATAGCGTTCGATAATATGACCACAAAATATTGCCTTCCAAAACGTAAAAATAAAGGGAGAGAGAGAGAGAGAGAGAGAGAGAGAGAGAGAGAGAGAGAGAGAGAGAGAGAGAGAGAGAGAGAGACGGACAGACAAACAGACAGAAAGACAGAGACAGACAGAGACAGACAGAGACAGAAAAGTCAGACAGAGAGAGAGAAGTCAGACAGAAAGATTGATAAATTTCAGAAAAAAGATATGGAATCTTACAGCTGCTGACAATAACTGCTGGATAATGACATCAAATTAATGTCAACATTGTAAAATTACTAAATTCAATAGCCTTAGTAGAAACAGAGATATAACTAACAGATGCACTTAAACTTAACCTAGAATTTTTGTTCAGACTTTATAGTTTCAGTTATCAAAAATGTTTTGTAACTAAATGCTTAAATTTTCTTTCATAAAACATTAATGAAGGTTATTTAACTAAGATAAATCAAATTTGCTTTAATTTCGACATCTCTCAAGTTGTTGTTGTTCTTGTTTTTACCTCGAGGAGCTTGTCACATCAATATGTCTTTCGCAAACCAGGATCACGTCAACCCATAAACATTATTTAAATGATCTATGAAAATAAATTCATATTTTAAAGCTCACAGAGACTTTTAAGGCTCAAAGTCAAGTCAGTCTTTGAATAACTCGACCCGTCAACTCGGCCTGTGTATATATCATATAAGGTTCATGTATAATAATGCAATATAAATATTTTTGCACATGGGTGTCTTTTCTTTCGTGCTTGTCATTGAAAAGGTTACTTTGTTATAATATACCTATTAGGGAAATGTGTGTTTTTTAAAGACTTTTATCACTTTTATCATTTTTTTATTATTATTTTTTTGTCTACAAAAGAAGATTAAAAAAAATATGCGCAAGTTATATTAAGATCGTAGGTTTTACATATCAATTGTGCTCTTCGCACCTCCTTTATGCACACTTAACACCTTGATAAATTATCCAATAAATGTGCCCGTTGATACAGCCATTTACGTATACGCTATATAATCTATATACAGGTCTAGTTGATGGATTAAGCTTTACACAGGCCAAGTTTTTGTCAGGTAGGATAGGACTTGAATGCCCTTTAAAAGACTATGTTAGGTAAGGTTTTTTGTAACTTTTCAAGCCCATTAAAACAATACTCAAGGAATTCATATAGGGCTCTTTAGTGTAATTCCATGGAACAGTAATTTCAAACATAACCCAATTTCACAAATAGGATTTTTAATCTATCCCGCCCTTTTGGTGCCACTTAACACCTTTCTTAAGTACTATCACACCCTTATATAACAAGAAAATGTATATTATGTTTGCAATAAAGTTTTAAACTTCTCAAACAAACGTGTTTTTTAAAAGTTTTTTGGCATTGGAAAAAAGTAATAATAAGCCAATGGTTGGGCTGTTTTGGGCCTTTTTGATCGATTCTTGAAACTGGTATGGACCGTTTTATTATGAGCCTTTTTGACACGCTACTAATAAAACCTTCAAATCTAACATTTAATAGAGAAAAAATGTCATTTGTCAGAATGATCATTTCAGTGAATTAATAACAACGTGAACAATGATTATGCATTCATCTTTAACCACCTTTTCGCCAATCGTATGTCACCTATACCAATCAATTAGCACCTTTTAGCGTCAATTAGCACATTTTCGCGCCTTTTTGCATCTTTAACCACCTTTAAACACCTTTTACTACCCTTTTGCGACTTTTCGTATTTAGGGACACCCAGTTTTTTTTACCTTGAAAAGGTTCCAGTTTTTTATTTTTATTCATTTTTTTAACCATTAACAATTTAGTTAAACCAATGATTTCGGGACAATACCTAACATGAAAAATTTATTAGAAAAATATGAATATGCCAGAATCTTGACTATAAAGGGGAACTACATTTGCAGCGTAAGCACGCATAGCACGACCTAGCTGATGACAGCTAATGACACATGTTTACAATAACAAACGCATCAAAATACAATAACAAAAAAGTAAGATAGAAAATCAATCGACAGAGCAAGGTATCTTTCATCATATTTCAGTTCTTCTAATCTTATTTCATCGTGCCAACAGGGAAACACCATGCAAATAACTATACACGGATAATCTCAGCTCATTTTTGTTCATTTACGCTAAACGTATACTCGGATATGCCTTCTGGATGTTTTCACAACAGCCCTCTCTAAAATCATTTTGTGTATGGAGAAGGAAAGGAACCATACATAATTTCTTCGTGATTTAATTCTTTATTTGTATTTTACATTGAACAATTAAGAAAAAGACAAAATTTAAAAACAAATATTGATATTTTTTTACTATTAGATTCAGAAATTGAGCATCTACAGCTTCTTAAACATCAAGATGTAACATTAACTAGTCGACCTAAGAAAACTGGAAGGCCTATTTTCTTTTCATGAATGAAACATTATTCAATGCGGCAATAGTAAATGTTAACAAACTCAATGTCTGCCATTTGCAAATCATTTTATGAAATTGATGATTTTTGGATGCAATATGTGAGTTGTTCATACATTTTTTGAAAAATATAAGCCTCCTTCATTGTCCTTTAGGCTTTGCTCTACAAGTAAGAATGAACGGGTTTATCTTTGGTGCAACAAATACTTAAGTTGAACGTAAATAAAACATGTGGTAAATGAGTCTTATTTTCATGCTTTAAAGACACTTTTTGATAATGTTTTGTACATATCCAAACTATTATGCTTTCTTTAGTTATATTTTAAAGCTACTATATCAGTTTTGGTCCAATAGAGTACTTTGTATGAGTTTTTAATTTCATGTCAATTGAATCAGTTTCTGTGAATTCAAATGGCAATAAACGCTTAAGCGAATATTCTTAGTTATACTGATTAAAAAAAGAATACGAAAGAAAAAGTAGGAAAAGATCTCAGAAAAACTTTAACATATTAATCTTTAATCTTCAACTGACGCTAGAACCTATTTCATAAATAGCGCGAGTTTGTTCAATACCTTAGGGTTTTGCGAATTCATTAAAGCCTAGAATTTCAAAATATTTGAACTGTTATAAAATTTTCTATTCATATACTTTTTTTTCTCTTCTTCTCGAATTTTGTACAGATTAAAAGAAAAAACATGTCATCACCAATATCACCTGAATTCAAAAGATGACATTTACGTTCTGAGTATGGTTTGATGTTATTTTTCCAACGGCCGACCTCGACTGGAAATTTGTTGTTTCCGATTCTATAATTCATCATAGAAATTCTCAATGAATTAGGTAGCTTAAGTAGATAAATTTCCAAACCAAAATTCACTTTGAAACTACAGTAAAGCTTTCCTTTCTGAGACAACTGTGTTTGTTCATGCCAATTTTGCATAAATTGGTCTATCAACGACTGTTTGATCAATTTATGGATGTTATTATTAACAGTAAAATTTTGGTTTATCCATAGATAATAGTAACCAGTAGTGTTAAGAATGTTTTTAATTTTCATTATCCATTTGGAGTCAATGGACTGGTAATTGCATGCTTTGGATTAGATGCGCGATTTTTGTCGTTTTTGATTGAATGAGCTTTACCGAAAAAATAATAATTCTAGATTTGATAACTATTTTTAGGGAATGGCGTCCAAACTTCCCATAAAGCATATATCTTGGTGTGCTTTTTCTAGTTTTACTAATTTTTCGAAGAAAGTTGCAGTGAAATTGTTCTAAAACATCTAGTTTGGAAAACCCCACACTTCGCACCCGTATAGTAAGATTGGGACGATTGTACAATAAAAAAGCTTTAGTTGCAAATCGACTGGAAGGTTAAGGTTAGAAATTTTGATTAAGCGAAAAAGTGCTTTTCTGACTTGCTTAATATTATTTTGAATACAGTCAAGGAAACTTCCAGATGTTGAAATGTATACACCTAGATATTTGTGCAACTTTACTTTCTCGATTGTTTCACCATCTATAGTAAATATGAATACTTTTGAGGTTTGTTTCTGCCAAATATGACTATTTTGGATTTAGACTTAATTACAAGTTACCATTTTTTTACAAATTCATTAAATTGATTTAAGAGACCTTGAAATTTAATTGCATTGACACTTAGAAGGACTGTTTCATCTGCATAAAGTAATACAAGAAGGTGTATATAGTAAACAGTATCATTTTCAGATATTTCAAGAGTGATTTCTTCATTTGTTTTCGTTAAAAAATCTTCAAGGTCATTCATGTAAAGAGAAAATAATATTGGTGAAAGATTTTCACCTTGACGTACACCACTATAGCTCGGAAAAACAGAGAAGTTTCGCCTTGAAGAGATACACATGATTTGATTCCTGAATACATATTACGTATAACATTAAAATTTTTACCTTTAATTCCAATTGCAAGTGATTTTTGCCAGGGACCTATTCTCCAAATGCTGTTAAAAGCCGATGAAAAATCCATAAATGAACAAAAAAGTTTCTTCTTTTGTTGTCGCAATTTTTCAGTCAGAACATGGAGAGTGTAGATGTGGTTCAAAGTCGAATATTTCGCACGAAAACCGGCTTTTTTCTCTTACAAAATTTCATTTTTATTTAAAAACTTATACAATATAGTATAGTACAGTTTTGCGTGAGAGCATTTCCGTATTGATAGTCCAATTTGAAAACTCTAAAAAAAGATGGAAGAAAATTAGTTTCCTTTCAGAAAACGTTTTTTTTTTCTTCTTCTTCTTCTTTTTTTTCATTTATACACAGTTTTTATGCTTTTGAAGATTTTTCTTAAACGTTTCCTGCCATTTTTGAACCGACGAAACACATTTTTGATAAATCAGAAGTTGTAAATGTAGTATGCATCTTTTACCTGAATTTTAGGGTTCTTCGGGCCCATTTCCTTTTTTTAAGAAAAGCATATGCACGAAGTCATTAAGACGGTCATTTAACGGGTTTTGTTTATTAAAATTGGCCCTCGTTTGAATAAGAACGAGTCGTAATTAGGTAGTCTCATGCACTTGTTTTTAATTTGGCTTTTTTTCTTAGATCGTAGATCAAAGATTTACTAAACCGCCGTAGATTGGAAGTTTAGCAGTCTACTTTACAGTAATGCTAAATTGCATATTCGCGTAACTGGACAAGACTTGTGTCCATTACACGGGGCGGGGGGGGGGGGTCGGGGGGTTGATATTCATAATCGGGGCCACTGGCTTCGCTTTCAAAATCGTGTGCAGAACTTCCGCATCACGTGTGACTCCGATTTTGTAGATGAAAACATTTCATTTTTGGAATGAAAAAGGGGGTAGGTGGTCGGGATAACCTCATTTATATCGTATCTTATTCATAAATATTTAATCGTGAAAAAGCCAAATGGTTATTGGTACAACATCTCAGATTTAGAAACACTCCTTGCATATGATCGGATTTAAAGCTTAGAAAAAACAGGCACACCTAAATATTTCTTCCGATTTGCATAGTACGAGGGGCAATCAAAAAGTTTGGAGACTTAAATCATATTTTCTTAGGTAGATATCCAATGACTTAGAAATATGTAAAAGTTTGATTGTACGTCTTCTGACTACAAATTTTCCAAGTTTCTGCTTGATAACATGAATATACTAAATTCCAAGTCAAACTTTATTGAGATGGGTTACGGCGTCTCGGGGCAAAATAGAGACGCCTTGAACGTCAGACCCACTCTAGATTGCTTTTGTAAACAAAGGTTTTTTGTTATAAACTGTGAGTTCCTATTATGTCCCACCAATTAAATGTTTCCAAAAAGTCAATGCAAATCTTCACAAATACACTCGGCTCTTTCAGGTAAAAAAGATGAATGATTCGGTATTGCGATGAAGTTTAAAATAGACAGTTCGGTTTCCACTCTATACGCGTTAGATATTTTCAACTGATAAAAGCACAGATATCGATCTTCGATAACATTTCAATAAAATTGCCCCGAAAATGCTGTTCCTGAATTTTCTTGTGGCTTTATTGATCAATTAGAGACCCAATTGAATGCAATTAATCTCGTATTATTAAAACAAAAATCCGTTTTAGTTTAAAGTACCATTTCAAGCGCCCCGACGTTACGTTATCTCAGAAAACAAGAGGACCAAGATGGTCCTAGATCGCTCACCCGAGTTTCTTTGACCCCTGGGACATCACTTAAATTAGATAGGCTGTTGTCAAAAAAAGATAATTGCGTAAGATCAATACCATGGAACGTTTTCAGCGAAGAGCAAGACAGATATGCCTTTTTGCTCCTTGATTCTATGTAAAAAGGGATGCACCCGGGTGGACCCAAAATGTGACCCCAGGGTCTTGATATGAACAAACTTGGAGGAGGTCCACTAGATGATGTTATATACCAAAAATGAAAGCAGTGTGCCCTCTGGTTTCGATTAAAGAAGATTTTAAAAGATTTTCGCTCTTTAATTCTATGTTAAAAGGGTTGCGCCCGGGTGGGCCCAAATATGATCCTAGGGTCTTGATATGAACAAACTTGGTAGAGGTCTACTAGATGATGCTACAAACCAAATATGAAAACTGTCTGCCTTCTGGTTTCATAGAAGAAGATTTATGAAGATTTTCATGTTTTAACCCTTCGTGCTCATAAGAGATAAAGGGATGCACCCGTGCAAAGCTCAAATATGGCCCACTAGGTGATGCTACATACCAAATATGAAAGCTGTCTGCCATCTTATTTCAGAGAAGAAGATTTTTAAAGATTTTCGCTCTTTGATTCTATGTAAAAAGGGTTTGGCCTGGGCAAAGCCCAAATATGGACGACGCACGACGCACGACTGACGACGGATGACGGATATTCTACTATCACAATAGCTCACCTTGAGCATTCCGTGCTCAGGCGAGCTAAAAAGTGTCGTTCTTGGTTGATTAGACCTCTCACAGCGTCAAGCCTATTATGTAAACCTCATGGTATGCAGGTTAACTTGTTGTGCATGCAATGCTTATTTCGACACAATTTGATTTTTTTGAATAACTTCTATTTTCTAAACATTGCGTTTAAAACTTAAGTGCCGCGAAAACGCTTCGTTTGGTTTCCATAGCGAAGGTTCCTTGACAGACGCGTTGTCGTATTTTGTTGCATGTTTGTATAAATAGTACATACATCCGACCGAATAACAACTCGAAGTGTCATCTGGGCCCGAGGTTATAAACCATTCTCGATTGCATTCTCAGGCTCTATTTGAGAATTTTACTCAAACGGGGGATTCTCAGAAAAAATGGTGAAATAGAGACTGAGAACGTTCTTTATTTGAGAACAAAATCGCCGTTTGAGAACGAAAATTTAAGTCTGGGTAGGGGCATGCTCTAACCATTCTCAAAGTTGATTCAAGATGGCCGACACTGACTTTCATCACGATTCGGTATTTCAATAAGCGATAAAAGGGCAAAAATGATTCGTTTGGGGCTGTTTTTAGATCGAAATCGACGTCTTCCAGTCTAAATAAGGTAACGGAGCGCTTTGATTAGTAATATCGGGCGGAACAAGAAAATCCGTAAATCGTTAGATATGCCCAGCGTAACATTATTATTTGGCCACATTGTCGAGCATTGTCCTATTTTTATTCAATAGAAAGGATAATTTATCCCTAAAAAGTTGCTTAGCCAACAACTTATCTGTCCATTATTTGCAAAACGTCCCTAAATTATCGTGAAAACAAGCAGTCCATTTGCTCCAAAACCCGGAAGTTTTTCAGCGCTAGAAGATTTAAAGGAAATGACCGTTTCTTTGTATCCCTTTATTTTATTTAATATACATACGTATTGTTTTTATCTTTGATTTAATTTATTTGCTATCGTGTCCGAAACATGTAAATCTTTTCGCTCTTAACAGATAATAACGTTCTGGGCCTACGTTTTTTTAAGGAGGTGGGGTAAGACAGTGAATTTTTGACAACCCTCCTGTCGGAGATTACGTTACAATTTGAAACTGAAATATTCATTTCCATGCACAATTATAGTTGTAGTACAGCCGTGATAAATGAACATGTCTAGTTAATGCAATTCACTTTTTGATTGAACCATAAAACTTCAACTTTGTTTCCTGACAAAATCCATTGGCCTGTTTATAAAGCATAGAATTAGATCGTAAGATCATGGACTCTCAATACATGTATGTATATTTAGTGTCCGTGGTAAGTTCAACTGTTGTTCAACATATCTTGCATGAAAGAAGATACACTCTGACTCTGTAGGGTAATATTTAGATAATTTATTTGGAGCTATGCTAGACAGGTTTCTTGATAAAAAATAGGACTTCATTTTTGAATGGTCATGATATCACTGTCACTATATATTTCATGTATGTTCAAAAATGAGACATTGATGCCATTTTTGACTTTTCAAAAATAAAACCTAATTATTTCATTATTTTCTTTATTTCAGTTGTGATCTCCACAAAACAAACGACTTACAGAACATTACAGTATAGAGGAAACTGCTGGATGGAAAGCTCAGCTGTATGGATTTGAATGAATACTGCGATTTGACGGAATTAGTAATTACAGTAAAAGTGATGTTAAACCCTGAATGACCTTGTCAAATGATATAGAACATCCTGTAACTGTATAATGGATCTCTCAAAGTGCAGAATGCCCTAGCTTTTGTGTCTCTGTTGTTTTCATGGAAACAGCTATGTATTCAAAAGAAGAGGAAAGAGCATGGGACTAATCTAGATTGCCGGTTATATTTTATGTCAGTATGACTGCTATGATAAATTTGATTGTGTCTCCCAGAAAATTTATTTGTACCAAGTTCAAGACAGTGCAAGAACCAATGTTGATAGCAGCTTCCCCGGAAACAAATTTGGGACCTCTTGACCAAGAGATGCTCAACCACCCAACCATATACACTATTAACCCATTCACATTTCCAATTTAATTTTTTCTGTAACTGTTTATGAATAGAGACAATAGAATATAAGTAGAACTTGAAATTCTCATAATCTTTATTGTCTATGAAAAATATAATTTGATCCAAATGGAAAATAGCTAATAAATATTGTCATGATGTTTTGTCTGTTTGTTACTTTTTTTATATCCCCCACCTACAAAGTAGAGGGGGGTATATTGGTTTCACCATGTCCGTCTGTCTGTCAATCTATAACCCTTTTCGTTTCCGGACTCTTAACTTAGGAAACAAGTGACCTAGAATCATGAAACTTCATACAAATGCTGCTTATGACCCAAGAAAGTGCCCTTTCATTTTTGAGTCACATAGGCCAAAGGTCAAGGTCACAGTCAATTTTCTAATTTAAGAACCTAGTGACCTACAATCAATCACAGGCATATAACTTGAATTTTCAATATTTGTTACAAGCACATTCTGCACTGATAGCACTCATATTTTGACAAAGCTGGTGGGGGTATTAGTCTGCCTTGCGACAGCTCTAGTATGAACTACTGAGGCTAATCATCACTTTACCCTTAGTAGCCTCATACAAACAAATCAAAGAAATTATAATCTGCTTTGTGGGTAGGCTTAAATTAAATACAGTAAATAATACTGTTAAATAGTCTAAACTTTGAAAATCTTCCTTAAAAAATACAAGGTCAATTTTAAGCAATTTTAACAAGTTCTTTCAAGACATTTAAATTGGCTGAAAATGATAGTTCCAACGCTAGAACGTTAGAAATGTTATGATTAATTTAGATCTCTGTAGAATAACATTAAAGGGATAACAGGTGGTGTGGACAAGGATCAGGCTACACATAAGAGCACTGATCTTTGCCTTTACTACCTGCAGGTTGAGCATGGCAAGGTTTAATATAAGGGGCTACTTTCTGTGTATGGTATACAGCGGAGACTCCGACGACTGTAATTTCCTCAGCATCTTGATAGTCAATATCAAATTCTACAAGAATGATCCATTGATGACCATTAAGAATAATTTGATGGTTCAACGTTAAACAATTGCAACTGCCTATAAATATATAGGCAGTTACAACTGTTTCACATTAATCCAACCTTGATCCATGTGCAAATAAAGATTTTCTGCTTGGGATTGTGCAACTGGAAACCTACGTTTCTTATGATATTCCTCAGTGAGCAATCAAAATAGTTAAACTTCGGATTTGTTCCAACAATTGCTTGCCCACTGAGCGAATTTTTCAAATGATACTCTGTATTCCAGGTTTTACGACTAGATAGCCATATTTTTGAGATCATTCTACATGGTCTGGGCTGCAATTCCCTACCTATGATTGGTTCATGCATTACATAAAGATGAAACCTATGGGTAAAAGAAACTTCATCTTTTTTCAGTATGCAAAAATCTAAGTCAAACAAGAAAATGCTTCCAGAGATATCCCCTTTGATAGTCTGGAAAGCTCTGATTGTGAACACACATGCCAAGTTTCATGAAGATATTGTCAATAAAAACAGATATATGATCATGGTTAAATGTTTGTTACGCCAAAGTGATCCTTATACCTTAGGTTTTCTCCGAAAACAGCCGAGCTATTAATTAAAACAAGAGGCCCAAAGGGGCCTGTATCTCTCAACTGGCTTTCAAATATTAATCAATGAGAAAATCAGTCAGATATGGAAGTTCACAAGAAGTTTACAGGAAAATTTTGGAGGAGGCCAAAAGATGGACAGAAAGTGTAGGCCACACCTTAAATGGAAAGCCACTTTTCAAAATATATATATATATAAATATATATATATATATATATATATATATATATATATATATATATATATATATATATATATATATATATATATATATATATATATATATATATATATATATATATATATATATATATATATATATATGATCCGTCTCACAAAAAGGGACCATCTGGGAAGTGCGTAAAAAGTCGACCCTCATCAGACTGTGTGGAATGTGCAGACTGACATGGGTCGAAACCTTTTGCACTTTACTTGTTTTCTGAATCTATATTAATCAATCTACCTTTAGGTGAAAGAAGTTTTGAAATGCGGCCTGTTCTTGATCCAATCTCTTTTTCAAATATTAGTTTAACTAAGTGTCCAGATGGTCCCTTTTCGCGTGACGGCTCACATATAAAAGAATTGATTCTAAATAGGGAAAGTTCTGTTTTTATAAGATAGATATGTCTTAATGGATTTTTATTATGAAACTATACTATATATAGGAAAAAGATTTGTTTGTTTAAATGGGGTCCTGTTTGTTTAAATGGGGTCCAGCCCTTTTCAACAATCTTTCAGCTATATTATGGGGATGGCACCTACAAGGGATTCCTGGTATTTCTCTCACCAGTACTACCTCTGTAGGCTCTTTATTTCACATTTTGCTCCTCCTTTCTAAACTTAAACAAGAATTGAAAATGGTCATCTCTGCTTTATGGTAAGGGGATAAATTATCAGACCTAAGGTAGTAGTAGTAGGACTCAAACACAGCTTGGGTAAGTTTCCCTCAATATTTGGTAAAAGTCATGCAAATTATGACACTCTTTTACCCACAGATGTTTGCACCCCTTCTTTTCAGGCAATGATTATATTGACCTTTGGTAGGATAAGCAAACGACTGCTTGATGAAATCTAGGTGAACAAGCAAAATGACAGGAAGTCATATATGCACAAACCTCATATAATTTAATCCTTGTCATGCTGCATTAATTTTGGCCAAAAATTTTCATCAAAATTAAAGGGCAAAAAGCACTGAATGTACCAACAGCAGGTCAAATCTTATTTGAAAAACTCACCATATTGACAATTCTGGTTTAAAAATGAGAAACAGGTGGTGTAGACTAACATCAGACTGCACATAATATAGCTCCTGCCAAAGCAGGAATATTCCGGGTTCAGCATAACAAGGGTTAAATACCATAAAACTGAAAAACTTTAGTAAGTTGATTTTTGAATCAAAACAAACAAATTGTTATCTATTAGACACCTTTTATTTTTTAAACACTAGTCTAATTGCCATCAAAATCTTTTAACAGTTATGACAAGTCAAATATTTTTTCTTCATCACTCATCTTCATTTTTGCCCTCTGACACAAGCCACAGATGCAACTAAACAATTTTAAAGGCAACCTGATTCTATGGGATATATTTCAAAAACCAGCCCAGAGTTCAGAATGCAAAAGTTTTGGCTAACATTTAATAAGGTGGTTGTTACTGTGTGTGTGAGGACAGCTGCAGTCAACCCTCATTTTTGTATTTGACCTTGTGCTGTAAACTTAACCTCTGAGCCATCTGAAAATTTCTTTTAAATAGCACAATAGCTCATGATGGTGAATCATTGTGCCAAGTTATTTTGAAATTCATCCTTGACAGAGTATTGCCAGAACAAAATCAGACAGACTAACGGATTAGCACTCTTACTGTTTGTTTGAATGGGTTTTACGCCGCTTTCAACAATTTCACAGTTATATCGCGGGGGCTGGAGCACCTAACAATGGATTCCTGGTATTTCTTTCACCTGTACTACCATTACACCCTTTCCTAGCCTCCGACTGCTATCTCACATAGCTTTACGATTATCTACCCATTGGTGAGAGACAAACGTCGGAAAGGATATTTGCCGCCACAGGGGATCCAACCCACGACTTCCAGATTGGAAGTCTTATGCCTAACCACCTTCGCTATAGGTGGCGGCTTAGCATTCTTACACACATATACAGATTTTTATGGTAAAACTATGCCTTGCTCACCGCAAACATGGGCTCAACAAAAATGGTACCCTGCTTTTAATGTTACCGGTATCACACATTGTAAAAGGTAGGCAGTACATACTTAAATGCTTCCTGAAGGATGTCATCCAAAATGCAGGGCTAGATAACTGCCATGTCTTTTGTCAGAACTCAATCTATTATTACTCTTCATAATCAAACTGATATATGAATTCTATGTGACACTTCAACCAAGAAAATACCATTCATATGGGCACTAATTCTGAGTAATCAATTTGAGAAGAATTTTATGCAGCAGAGGTTTATCACTGTTGGCTACTTATTGTTGATGTTAGAACGGCCAGCATATCAAATAACCTCATAAAAGTGAAAAGTTTCAACTTCATTAACGCAGATTGGATATTATCATATTATCCTATTTTGTATGACAGTAATAAATCTTAATTCAAACTTTAATCAGCAAAAAATGCTTATCCACCTTGTCAAAATTTAGGATCTAAAAACAGTCTCGCAAGAACCTCTAGACAACAACTTCATACACATTCACTATAAGCACTCATTGAATTATTGTTTAAAGGTGATAACTATATGTTGGAGAATTGATATAGTTTGAGAAGAAAAAGAGAATGTCAACAGTTGGTGAAATTAACTTAAATTGTAAAAGTTATTCTTAACCACTATCCGGCTAAATTGAATTGAAATTCAAATGCAATATTCTTTCTAGGGTCATGAAAATCATCTGGTTCAAGTTTTAACCACAAATAATGAGCACACAGAAGGCAGTTTTGGTATTGATCACACTGATTTCAGTCTACTCTATCTGCCAAAGCTTTGTGTACAAACGGAATATACTGTGAACAGCAGAAAAAAGGTTAATCAGACACTGTATGCATGAGCTGACTACCAGGATGGTGAACAATATTTTGTATCACTTGTCAGGAAGTGTCCTTTAGTTGACTTGTTAATGTCTGTTTTCTAATAAGGTATAGATGTCTGGTAAATTACATCACTGTACATGTTAAACTGTTTTCTCCTGCCAGCACCAGTCTGTGAATCTGTAAAAAAAGGTTGTAGTAAAAGTATGGGAGACAGAAATTTGAAATAAGTGATCTATAGGATAGAAAACAAAGGGAGAAAAATAAAATTTACTTTTAAAAGTTATTTGTCATATTTCAATCATGTTTTAAATAGATGAAATACTATTAAAGAAAAAAAACAAGAGAGAAAGAATGGCCCTAAACCGCTCACTTGAATTTTATTGGTCTAGTGGATCTCATCCAAGAAACTTCTGGCTAAGTTTCATTCACATATGATTTGCCTAATTGTTGAAAAAATGTTATTTCAAGAATTTAAATTGATAAAAAAAAACCTGCCCACCCATTTATTACTGAGAAGATTAAAAATTAGCCCTGCCCTGCCACTACAATATTTGAGGACCAATAGAAATTTTGCCAACAATCTATGAAGGGGGTCATCAAAGGAATATTCTGTTAAAATTTCATTGAAATCGACCAAGTGGTTCTGGAGGAGATGTCGTTCAAAGATTCCAGGCTCAAAATCAACCCCGCCCTGCCACGCCCATATTTATGGGCCAATCAAAATATCGCAATCAATTTTGAAGAGGGTCACCCAAGGAACATTCTGGTTAAGTTTCATTGAAATCAGCTTATGGTTCAGGAGGATATGTCTTTCAAGGATTTGGGGCTCAAAATAGGCCCCACCCTGCAACGCCCATTTTAATGGGGTCAATCAAAATTTTGCAAATAATTTTCGAAAAGGGTCGCCCAAGGAACACTCTGGTAAAGTTTCATTGAAATCAGCTTAGTGGTTCTGGAGAAGAAAATTTTTTAAGGTTATTGACAATGGACAACGCATGACGGACACAGGGTGGTCCTAAAAGCTCCCCTTGAGTATGTTGTGCTCAGGTGAGCTAAAAACATGTAGTAGGTTTTTGTGAAATTAATAATAGGATCAAAATGAAAATAAGCCTGAATGAGTAGGGAACCATGATTAATATAGTTATGTTATTTTCTTTCATAAATCAAAGTATTTTTGTCAGTCTGAAATAATCAAGACTCACTGAAAATAAATTTGATTCAACCTCTGTGGAACTTTCCTTTTCACAAGACAATAAGAAATGCAGCATTTCAGATAAACACTTTCCAGATCAAAAGATGGTGACAAATCAAAGTTCCATGAGGTTACAAATAACTACTCAAAACAAGTGCAACCTTATGGTTAGGCATGTTTCAGTAATGAAAATTTTCAGGTCAGATTTATTGAAAACAATTTCTTTTCTTCACTTAGATTTCCTCAATTTTTGATTTTCAGTTTTTATAAATGAAAACAGCCTCATCTTGACCTCTAAAAAAGAGATTTTTGAAAAGCATAGCATATGCTAAAGGGAAATGCAATTAACGTTTCATGAAATACACAGCTTAGTCATTATTTTTTGGGTTTCTTTGAAAACAATGAAATTATAAAAAATATGACATACAAATGTATTTTGGAGTTGTCCTATTATTGGCTTTTGAACAAATACTTTTAATTCCTATTTTTTGTAACTCTTTGTTCAATTTTGGCTTACATTTTGTAGTGTTATTTAAAAATACTCACAGTCACTACTACAATCAGTGGTTAGACTCCATACCCTCGGCAAATTAACCCATATCTGTCATCTTTCCAGTTGGGGCTTTAAAAGATCAAAATCAAAATATCAATTGACCAAACAAATAATTCAATTTAACTGGATGTCACATGCAGAAAATTTAATAAATTTTGTTAAGCAATTTAACTTTTTTAGCTTATTTCAGCTGTTGTTATTCATTATGATCCTTCTATCATCCCCTGAAAGATTTTGTGGACTAAACATTATCACATCAACAAGAATATTCTGAGCGAAATGCCATAAGGTACATTTTCACATGTTTTCGAACAGATCAGCCCCCATTTTCAATAGGAACCTTCCTTATCATCGTCTTTCAAGGAAATCCAATAATTATTGCTTCAACAGTAATATTCTAAGCAAAAATCAATTAGGCCCCTTTTCCTGTGAAATATATTACATTTTGTTTGCATTTACAATGCTCTCAGACTGATTAGCTCAGTCGATACAGTCTTTGATATTGACTTTAAAACTCAATTATCATGGGCTGGATGTGTGGGGATGACCAACTACCAAACTAATTTTCTTTCAAGCCTTCAAGTTTCAAGATTTCTGTAAATGAGGCTGAAACTTACTACTGGTTAGAGACCAATTCTTGCTGAGAACCAGATCTCACCAACCACCCCGTTAAAGACCGAAAGGAAACCTTTCTAAATTATAAGTTACACGTGTGTAGACAACAACCTCTTCTATTCAGAAAATAATTTGTTTTCAATGAATATTGCGTCTTTACTGAGAAAAGTTAGCAAGAACAGTCCTGTGTTCAGAATGAAAAAATGATTCACGAGCGCTTTGAGATGATATCCCGCTTTGCATGTGCACCTTTCTCTAATGTTTTCATCGTGAACGTAAGGCTGGTATGTGGCGAGGGTGCCAGGTCAAAAAGGCCGAGTGACAGAAAGGCCAGGGTCAAAAAGGCCCACTATCAGAGTTGACCAAAAAGGCCCACTCTTGAATGTGACAAATATGCCCAGAAATACTGACCTGCAATGCTTCAAATACCTGTTGATATATTTATGTACAGTTAACAACATCGTGAAATTGACAAGATGAATGATTTTGGAATGATTTAGGAATGAAATTGAATGAGTGTGTGGAGCGAGTTTTGAGTGAATTTAATGGGAGATAATTATATATAGCAAATTTCGTTCAGGATGAACAAAATTTGCGATATTAATTACCTCCCTTTAAAAATTTTGCATAAATGTTCTATAAATAGCTTCCTATTTCTTCAAGATCTAATCAGACACTTACAATTTAAAATAATTCGGTGCAATCCCGATTTGTTTTCCAATCCATTTCCATTTTAACGAAGTTTTTATTATATGTTTTACAATAAGTTTGGAGCGTTTTTGAATGGTTTGAGTGAGTGTTTGGAATGAATGAATGGAGCGCTGAGTGAGCGATTTAGAATGGTTTTGATTGAGATGAACGTCAATTTCACGATGTAACTAACTGTATCTTATTTTTCAAATCATTTATAATAATTTTAATCTAGAAACATCCTAGTGTTTATCCTTTGTGTGGATTGGAAATGATGCTACAAAGCAGAAGACATGAAATATATACATTGCCATTTATCAAATTAATATCTCCCAGGCTTTGACACCTGCGTTATGTTTTCATTTCAAACAATAACCAAAAGTTGACTCTCTATGACATCACTTTATCACCCTCTTTTATTCAATGTGCCTTTTTGGTCATTTTTCAAAGTGGTCGCTTTTGGCCTGGGCCTTTTTGTAAACTGGGCCTTTTTGTCATTGGGACTTTTTGACCCTAAACCATGACAAGAATTGGTCTCCAACCAATAATGGGCTTAATCCCAAGAACTCCCCACCGGGATTTTTGCATTTATTTTTTTTCAAGAAACACGCAAATTCGTGTAAATCCTCGATCTTGATCACCCAGGCGCTTGATTTTATGTAAATGAGGCTGAGTTTAGCTTACTTATCAGCTGCAGGTTCATGAAAAGTAGTTCGCAATAGAAACTTCGTGCTAAATTAAGCCAACTTTATTAAATCAGTTATTACCTTTTATGAAGTCATTTTTACTGATTGAATGACTCGAAAGATACTGCGTTCGGTCCCCAACGGAAAAATTCGATTCTGTAATTACTTGATTGAAGAGCGGTTTGTAAAATGTATCTGGGTTGACAATCTCGAATAGCAGAAACCGATGAGTTGAAAATTACGGAATGAATGTTAATATTTGAATCTTGTAGTTCATTCCGTGAATTCTTATGTTTAAAATAATTGGTGGGGATTTGCCGGTAGTATACATATACTACCGGCAAGTCCCCACCGAGAAGTGCCATACCGTACAATAAACATTTTCACCTTGTTTTCCCCCAAAAATGCCAAGCCCCGTTTTCTCTTTTTTAAGATTCTCTCCCCCAAAGAAACCCTTTTCCCGGGAATATCTTCCCTTGCAGACAACAATAAAAAAAACACTTTTCTAAAACATCGTCGCTATATATATACTACCGGTATCTCCCCACCGATTTAGGCATCCGTGGGGAGATACCGGTAGTATATATATAGCAGCGATATTTTAGAAAAGTGTTTAAATTATTGTATTGCAAGGGAAGATATTCCCGGGATAAGGGTTTCTTTGGGGGAGAGAATCTTAAATAAGAGAAAACGGGGCTTGGCTTTTTTGGGGGTTGAAATTACCGAATGAATGTCAGTATTTGAAATATAACACTTCATTCCGTGAATTCTACTGTTTAAAATGATTGGTGGGGACTTGCCGGTAGTATATATATACTACCGGCAAGTCCCCACCGAGAAGTGCCATACCGTACATTAAACATTTTCAGCTTGTTTTCCCCCAAAAAAGCCAAGCCCCGTTTTCTCTTATTTAAGATTCTCTCCCCCAAAGAAACCCTTTTCCCGGGAATATCTTCCCTTGCAGACAACAATAAAAAAACACTTTTCTAAAACATCGTCGCTATATATATACTACCGGTATCTCCCCACCGATTTAGGCATCCGTGGGGAGATACCGGTAGTATATATATAGCGGCGATATTTGAGAAAAGTGTTTAAATTATTGTATTGCAAGTGAAGATATTCCCGGGATAAGGGTTTCTTTGGGGGAGAGAATCTTAAATAAGAGAAAACGGGGCTTGGCTTTTTTGGGGGTTGAAATTACCGAATGAATGTCAGTATTTGAAATATAACACTTCATTCCGTGAATTCTACTGTTTAAAATGAGTGGTGGGGATTTGCCGGTAGTATATATATACTACCGGTAAGACCCCACCAAACATTTTCAAACCAATAAATTCATTCAGTTTCAAGTCTGTTTTTAGCTTGTATGAAACTTCTCGGTGGGGACTTGACGGTAGTATATATATACTACCGGCAAGTCCCCACCAATCATTTTAAACTATAGAATTCACGGAATGAACTGCAATATTTCAAATACTGACAATCATTCCGTAATTTTCAACCCCCCAAAAAGCCAAGCCTCGTTTTCTCTTATTTAATATTCTCTCCCCCAAAGAAACCCTTTTCCCGGGAATATCTTCCCTTGCAGACAACATTTAAAACACTTTTCTAAAACATCGCCGCTATATATATACTACCGGTATCTCCCCACCGATAACAATTAGCTAGCAAAACGTTAGCTTAATAACTGAAATTGAGGAAATCGTCGTTATATATATACTACCGGTAACTCCCCACGGCATGATTGAAAATTTATCTTTGAAGGCAAAGTCATTCAATCATTTCTATTCTTCGGTATAAATGAAGTATTGCTTGGACTGAATTCGACATGAAACTTTCTCACGCCGTATTGTTGAAAAATGTATATGGTTCTACTTTTAATTACTTGGCATTACGTTGGACCTCGGCTATTGATATATATATTTGTATTCTAACTGACAAGTTTTCGAGGTAGTAAGTTTAAATTAAAAGATCTCGTAATATGCGTACGAGTAGTTTATAGCAGGTGTATATCGGTGAGCGACATTCGCTTGCTTATTACTATTCCTTGTTTGGCGCTTAATGAATAAGAATGGCTGCATGGCGTAGTGGATATGGTCATCGCTTGTAGTGTAAAAGGTTCTTGGTTCGAATCCCGCTCAAGACCAAATTTTATAGACGGGTAAATTTTTCAATATTATGTGTATCGTGTTACGATATTAAAATGTAGTTGGTTTGAGTAAAATTGAACGAATTGTTAAAAGTTCAGTTCCAGTGTACTATATGACCTATGCAAGCAGAAAAAAACAAGCGTCTCTGTGATCATGATCAACAAAATCGGTAAACCCCCACGTGGGGATTTCCCGGGATTATGCCCAATAATGTTCTTTTTTTCCAATTGTTTTTAAATTTCAGCATGAAAAAAAAAGATATGACACCATCTCCCCACGAACGGTGTCTAGATCCACCACTGCACAAAAGAAAGGAAGATGTAATATTTAGATGATCTTGGGATAGTCTTAGGATGTCTTAAAAGCAACTGACTGCTCGATCTAACTCCCAACACGCTCTTAGTCGTCAGGCCCATTAACGGATCGATATGGGTGGGGTGGGGGGGGGGGGTAATTGGGGGTTCCAGTGAATCCCTTCTGTAGCCATTCTATCCCATTTTCATAAAGAAACGGTGCTTTAAAGAAAGATGGATTCGTGGTATACAGAAAGTGAACCTGTTGCATAAGTATCATTACCCAGTCGGACGTAGAGTGAGTTAGGTGCGCGACTTATGATAACCGAACGGTGTTGGAAAACCTACCCAAAGCACTGTCATCTTTTCGACCGTCTGTCATTCAATAGACGTAGTAGAAGATTCTTTGTGCAATCTGTCCAAGGTTTAGATCAAGATTAAACCATTTTTATCCCAGACATAGGTTTAACCGCCTTGGTTCGACGGAAAAATGTCTCGAATCGACTGATGTACCGCCATATTGTTTATAGTGGTAACAGAAAGTGCCGCTTACACGCAGTATAAAAATAAATTAATTATGAGAATAGACTGGTTTAATCGCGTAAAAATTTTACTCTGTTGAGAACGTGATTAAAGACGTTTATAATCTTCCTTTTGTCAAAATTCTCCCAGGAGCGGATTCTCAGCGATTAGAGAATAAGAATCATTCTCTATTAGAGACGTTCTCTAAATGTTTATAACCTCGGGCCCTGATCCGATGAACGATAAAAAAAGTGCAATTGTCTCACGTTTGACTTCAATGTGGACCTTCGGGGGTTTAAACCATTTACATCAATACGCCTTAAATCTGTCATATTGGATTTTTTTTCTTTTCTTTTCTGTTCTTTTCTTGAAATCTGAATTTAAGCCATACCTTTTTTTTTAAAAAAAAATGTTTTTTTTTCTATTTTTTTTAAATAAATATAGCATCTGTTACGAGGTTTCATTTGAGATAAGCTGATCTTTACCGAATATAATTGAAATGTTATGAAGCGGGCTTTTGCGAGGCGTACAATCAGAAACTTCGTGAAATTGACAAGATGAATGATTTTGGAATGAATTTGGAATGAAATTGAATGAGTGCGTGGAGCGAGCTTTGAGTCGAATTTAAGGGAGGTAGTTCAATATAGCTAATTTTGTTCAGGATGAACAAAGTTAGCGATATTCATTACCTCCCTTCAATTAAATATGTATAAAAGTTCTGTTATTGCTTCCTGTTTCTTTAACAACCAATCAGATGCTAACAATTTCGATTGTGTCAGGGAAATTGCGATTTTTTTTTCCATTTATGTAACTTTTGAATTTAGCCGTTGATTGTATCCTTTTTATTCAATTGTACCGCGTTTGTGCGATTTGGGTCACGGGTTCGATCCCCGACGGCGGCACTCATTCTTTCCGACTATTTGTCTCTCACCAATGGGTCGATAATCGTAGATCTATGTGAGATAGTAGCTGGAGGCTAGGAAAGGATGTAATGGTAGTACTGGCGTGAGAAATACCAGGAATCCATTGTTAGGTGCTCCAGCCGCCGCGATATAACTGAAATAATGTTGAAAGCGGCGTAAAACCCCATTCAATCAATCAATTGTGCGATTTGAGTGATGTTTGGAATGAGTGAATGGAACGCTGAGAGAGTGATTTAGAATGGTTTTGATTGAGATGAATGTCAATTTAACGATGTAATTACACATTAGTCGATATTAAGATCAGCAGTTCTCAATTAAGATCAAGAAACAGATTCTGTTTCTCACATTTACAACATTTTGTACGGTAAAAAACATTTTTCATAAGGTTCTATCACCGAAATACCGGGCAAACGTACAGTAGATGAAATCGTGATGACGTAATTTAGATTAATAGCTGTTAGACAAAGTTATCTCTGATGGATGTTCGTTACAGTTAGTTACATCGTGAAATTGACATTCATCTCACTCAAACCATTCAAAAACGCTCAAAATGAATAAAAGATAAATACGATTAACACCAACCTTCAAAAATGAACAAAGCATGAACCAAATGGCGATTTCACTGATACAATTGAAATTTCAAGCGTTTGAACAGTTCTTGAAGAAATAGGAACAATTTATAGAACTTTAACCATATTTTATTAAAGGGGGGTAATACACCTCACTCATTTTGTTCATCCTGAACAAATTAGCGATGTGGGATTACCTCCCCGAAATTTCGCTCAAAACTCGCTAAGTGAGAAAATGATTTTCAGTCTCAAATGTAACATGTTTGTATTATCAAGTATCAAGAAAGGGTGATGGTGAAGGTTATTTGATACATGTAGTTGCAAAATGAAAAAGCTGTTTCAAACCTTATGTTTGACAGAACAAATGTTCAGCATTCCTTATATAGAAATTCTTATTAGCACATCGACTGACGTGTCAACTTCATCTAAAATGCCGCGTGCTTTGTTTCGCTTTAACAGAAGTAAAATCTTCTTGGACTTTTATAAACGATTTTTATGTCCGAACACTTTAAATGAATACTAAAACTAAGGAATAATGCAAAGAAAGACAAATAATTGATATATCTATACGTCTCACATATCACATTAACATTTAAGCCGATTTCATTTTAGCATTGATTAGTCTGTCTTTAATTAGAGATTAAGCGTGTTATTGAAACGTAAGAGCACCCGAATATAAAATGATGTAGACTTCATTAAAGGAAAGAAATTATTAATTATTGTGAATTACATCAAATTCAAAACTTTTTCCTCACGCTCATTCAATTTTATTCCGAATTCATTCCAACATCATTCATCCCATCTACATGTATTACACTGTGTTCTTACCTGCACATTCTTATTTCAAGGATTTCCAAGATGGTTTTCTATATTGGCGTGATGGTCACAAATATTTCGCCAAATGACATCTGCAAGTGGTTAATTTTGATGAAAATGTGTACAGTAGGTAAGATCGTGAAATTGACATTCACTGCGATCAAAAGCATTCTAAATAGCTCACTCAGCTTTCCTTTCGATGCATTCAAAACACTCACTTCAATCACTAGAGCGAAAACGCCCTGAAAACGCGTCGAAATCGTTCAAAAAATACTTTTCAAATGGAAAATATCATCCAACGATTCCATTGGCGTGTGTGGATTTTTCTCCATGAAGACACACACACAAAAAAAAGTACATAGATTTTATTAAAATGGGCAATGACACATCGACTAACGAATTTAGCGATATCGCATAACCCATTCTACTTGTTAATTTCACCATGCTGTGACCTGAAATTTAACAAAAATCTATAGACCGTCTATTGGTTGTTTTCGCCAGAGTCGTCTTGTTGAACCAGGTCATAGAAGTCCAAAGATAATTGAGAGGTTTGTTGGGAAAGAATATCTTAAGATGGCCTAGTTGCAGTATGTCAACAACGGACTACGACATAAAAAAAACATCTTCACATCTCTAACGTAAGCCGATCCCCCTAACATTAAAATATTAATGATCAGGTCGTCATAGCTGTTTCTAATTTTCACGGGGAAAGATGTATGACTTTCTAACATCAACTTTACCTTGCATTCACCGATTGTGGCATACGTTTAACAATTAATTACTGGATCTTATATTTCAGCAACATAATTAAGTCCACTTATGTATAATAAACATAATAGACTGAAACAATTCAGTGGAACCATTATTTTGAATGTATTTTTCCCCTTTTCTCTTTATCCTCTTCTTTAAAGTTCAATTCTTTCTTTTCTGTTCCTGTTCTTTTGAAATGTGTCTTGAATATGTATGTTGATTATGTATTGTAATTGAATGTGTTTGTAATGGGGCAGTTACACATGGCAATCGGTGATAGATCGGTTGTTCGTTTTATCCGGGTAAGGACGGAACCGACCAAAGCCGTTATACAACCAACGTCTCCGATTGGCAGACGATTTGTCACTCACCACAAACTTTTTGGACAAGATGATTTTAATCGGTGAAAACTAACCGATCGGGATTTTTAAACTGTTTAAAATTCTTGATCGGTGAAAATTTCAAACAAATAAGCGATTAAACAGCTATTTATAACCGATATCACTTATCGTTCAGTGATAAGCAACCGATAAACAAATATATGATAGCGATGGGATAAGATTAGGTATTTTCCAGCCGGATAGCCATTCTTGATTAAAGTTTCAATCGAGAGATTATGAAATCGGGCAATTTTTGGAACGCATTGATGTCACCCTCTCTGAGTTCGGCTAGAATAGTGCTGTATTGCCCAAGCTGAAGTCTTCTTTTTGGCGTTAGCCAATGCTTCGTCCACCATCTTCTTTGTCTCTTACGGCGGCGACCATTTCCGCCTCGGGGGCCCGAGTAATTGCCATATCCGAGGTTTAAGAGAACTTGCTGAAGCAGCTATAGACCAAACTGCTGGATTGCCCTTCCAACATTCATTATATCATACACTGAACTAACATTTATCCGTTTTGATCTCTTACATAGCATTTTAATAAAGAAAACCAATGGCAGTCTGCTGAACAAAGATTTGCCAGCTATTCATCACCGACATCACCGATCTTTGACCGGTGAACATATACGGATCATCGGTTGTATCCGATGAAAAGCAAAAGACCTCTGGTCGAATACCGATCAATCACCGACTGCCAGATTGACAACCGTTGTGAAAGCGACGACAGCGGATGGTAAGTTAAGGAAATAAGCGATCATCACCGACCATGCTTCTACTGGCCAGCTATTTGTCGCCTTTGGACAACTGATCTACTTAGTATTTTACCGATCAATAACCTATTTATCGCCGATACCCTGTTACACATAAAGCCTGAAATGCTGACACCGATGACAACCGATCATATGAGAGAAATAATCCGCCGATTAAGGACCGATTTAAGTCTCATCGTATGTATAACTGACCCATCATCGGAGGAAATAAAGATTTGAATGAATCGTAGATTTCTATGTCTTCACGAACCGATCAGCAAAAGATTAAATTTAAAATTAAGAAATCGTGGATTTTCCTGGCAATTATTATTCTTTATTATTATTTATTAAATGTTAGCTGCACTGAATAAGATAAAATGAAACTTTATTTTCATAGAACATGCCGAATTTATTTTATATTAAACTCTGTGAATACACCCTAACTAAGAGCGAAATCGTTTTATAACCGTATTACAATAAAGGCGATATTCAACTTTGCATATATAAATGTACAAAAAATACTTTCACAGAAGACTGGGTGAATTGTGGCAAACAAATGTAGGCAATGATTCGCCGTCGTGTCATTCAAACAAGTTTCTTGATTTTTTTTCATAAACAGTTGACAGTTTTCTTCCAAATTGTTTGGATTGGAAAGATTGCATTTTTAAAGATGTCTTGCAAATTATGAGATCATTTGTATTCATTCAATACATTGAAAATATCTATAAAGTAGCCTACATGTTTACCAGTCAAACAAAAACTGCACCAACAATGTAAGAGTACTTGTTTAATAACATGTGAGGGCGACAAATTACAGAGCTGACCAAAAAGCTCAATTTAACACAAAACGATGACATTTCTCAATGTCTAAAATTGTTTTGAAGACAGAGAAAAGAACATTTCACATCCAAATAATCTTTGTGGTAATACAATATTATTATATAATTTCTTTATTATGAAAGGATAACGGCCGCAACTATAAATCTCGATGTTAAAAAGGTTCATAAAAGATCCCCGTATTTCTGTGTACAAAATTTGGTACTTTCAGATATTGATAGATATTTATTGCATGTCAACCCTAAGTGTACATATCGTTCATTCTCGTTAATTCTATTGTCACCGATTGTCCATTTGCGTCATGTGGAGGCGAAATGATGGTTTGTTTTATTAGGCCAACTAAAACAATATGATTCTTTATAAAACGAAACCGTTAATTGTTGATACAGTACAAATGAGTAAAAGTGTAATGAAGTATATGTACATGAAAAAGGGCTAAAAATATAAGCTCGATGACCGATTGATTGATCTATTCAAAAAAATAAATTTTATGACTGTAAAACTTCAGTCATACAAAATGAAATGCATAAAAATGGTATATTTTTTCTTCAGTGCACATCGAATTTTGACTGATTGATTGATCGATTGAATGGAGTTTAATGTCGCTTTCAACATTTTTATCAGTTATATCGCGGCGGCTGGAGCATTTAACAATAGTTTCTTGGTATTTCTCTCACCAGTAAAACCACCACATCCTTTCCTAGCATCCAGCTGCTTTCTCTCATAGGTCTACGATTATCAGTCCATTGGTGAGAGACAAATAGTCGGAAAGGATGAATGCCGCCGTCGGGGATCGAACGGTAGATTTTCGAAGCCTTTCTCGCAGATGATATGAACTTACATGTACTATAAATTTTAAGTAGTCCAAAACATGGCAAACATGTATATATGTAGGACGTTTCGCGCACAGGTTCATAAACGTTTATTATACTGCAAAGAAAAATCTAGCATTTTCATTGGTTAATGCTGACCTGACAAACATTGATAGCTACGGCCGCTCCGGTATTACCTCTAATGTTTCCTTAAGGCGCCTCGACGTGAACATAGAAAAAAAAAAATCGAAACGGTAATCGCAGCCATGTTTCTCTCGCTTCGCTGATAACACGACCCGAATATACACACTAGGATACAGTTGAAAAGGATGTCAGTTAATAATGTGCAAATAAAAAATGATATAGATGTCAATAAATACCTTAAATTTGTACAAATCTATCCATTTAAAGTGCCAAGTTTCTCGCAGTTTCAGCCAACAAATGCTTACATACCACAATAGCACAGAGTGTAGTAGTGTGACGTCACAACTATATATGACGTCACTTTGTACACGTTTACTTTTCATAGGGGCGCATTAAGGGATATTGGCGGTTTAAAAGAAATCGGTTTATACGAACACCTAAACTAGGCAAAAGACAGATATTTGGCCCTAAAACTTTGAAGTATAATAAATTCGTAATACGGTTTCTTGCCTGGGTATATGACGATTTATTCCCGGCAGTAAAAATGATGTCAACCCTCGCCTACGGCTCGGGTGACATCATTTTTCCAGCCGGGAATAAATCGTCATATAACCCGGCAAGAAACCGTATAACTAATAATGTATACATGTATTTATGATATGACCTACGTCGCCGGAGTGAAATAACCCCGTTGAATATATTTGATATTACACGAGTGTTATTACACTAGTGGAATAAGTATGCAAATGAGCTAAGAACGAAGAACAACGTTATATTTTTTGTAATGAAAATGACGTCATAATTGATCTGCTGACGTCATTTCGCAAACGGCGTTATATGTTTCGCGGAATAACATGAATCGGTAAATATCGTAATTTTCTCGTTTTATCGCCATATTCGGGTCATATTATAGATAGAATATCAAATATGTGCTCATCAAATACCGAATTTATGAAACTCGTCATCTATAAACAGATAAAAACTCGGCAAAGCCTCGTTTTTAACTGTTTATAGATGACTCGTTTAATAAATTCGGTATTCAACGACCACTCATTTAATATCCTCTATATATAGGAAGACGGATAAGAAACTTCTCGTAATTAACACAACAGTATTTCTACCTGTATCTTCCAGTCAGGTTCTATAACTTGTTTTAATTAGCAAAGGTTTTACTGGCGCTAATTTACGCGACTTATTGAACTCGCAGCATCTACTAAATGTATTGTAACGAACCGAGTTCAGAGACTGTGGTGATTTATTCATGGAAAAGGATTCGCAATCCTACATAGGTCGACTCTGTCTATATATTGCATCATTAACTTATATACAAGTATCTTCGGGGAGGTGTAATTTGCATATCCACTGCAACGTACCTCATTTTAAAAAGTTACATTACTCTCCCTTCCGAGAAGACTCCTCCAGAGGCTTAGCCTGGGAGATCCGTGGGTAATGCAACTACGGTCTGGCAGTTGTCATTGCCCCAACTCTGCCAGCAATTGTAACGAGCCGAGCGCATAGACACCCGTGATTAATTCAGTGGAAGGGAACATCAACACTTAATGGCTCGACGCTGTCTATATAGGGTATCATTAGCCATTAAATTTACGGCACGTCTTTCTAATTTGCGTATCCACCGCAACTTACCTCCCTTCAAAGCGTTACATTATGATACAGAAACTAAAAAAATTCTTACAGTTTGGAAAAAACATGTGAAGACATAAGTTTACGACCTTTTAGTACTTCGATGACAAGAATCCAATTCACGCTAAATATGAACCAAACATAATGTTTGTTGAATCCGAATGTGCGAAAACTAACCAACGCGAAATTTATCCGATTCACGGTATTTATTTGGATACATCAATCCTTTATTAGCCACTGGCTCACTCTCGGGGAGATGAAGACACCTTGTTTTGGGGTACAAGAAAAACTCTAAAACCAGAAGTTGTCTTCACAATCGAACTAAAATGATTGATAATAAACTTATCTATGATTTGTGAATGCAAATGAAAAGACGCAAATGAGAATTCTAAAGTAATTGTAAGATCAAGATAGTTTCGAATACAATCAATTATTAAATTAATCGGCTAGTTTAATCCACCAATTAAGTGCGACGAACGCTTAAGATTATAGATCGCCGTGGTATACTCAATCCAAATGTTTTACGTCCCTGGAAGAGAGGCAGTGGTTTTAACCCACTACTTCCCATTTCTAAAACTTCAGAGATTTGCCCATAAACACACCCCGACCACGGTAAAGCTTGAAGAACGGATCATCACTTAACGAGTCAAGTGCCTATACATGTACCGCGTGGCCTCTGAGGCATTCAAGGGTGCTGTGGACGATACTCTATTCTGAGGTTAGTTCCTGTAAATTTTTGGGTTTGGGTTTGATCCTTAAAGACGTTAAATATAGTTCAATGACGATAGTCATTTTGAATATGTGAAAACTATTTAGCAAGATGTCTTTCCCATGAGACTTAAAAGCTTAACACTTGTAGCAAATGTTTCAATTTAGAAGCCTCATTTTGCGCTGAACAGAACAAAACTGCTGTTCATCATGTCGTAAGTAGTTTTGGGGTTAGTTGCTTTTTATTTGTATTTTCATGTTTTCGTATGATCCTTGTTTTATATTTCTATTCGATTTCGCCTTTAATACCAGAAGTATCTATGCAGATAAGAAATGTTTAATCCTTTTTCAGGCGACATTCTAGTCAAAACCCTAAACTCAATCGAGCCATTTCTAGTAATTTCTTTTTTATAACTTTTCAACACTTAATACACAATTCAATTTGTCATGAAATCAATGAACTGTTGTCATTGTTGTAAAGTATTGTTGTCACTGTACTTTAATGTCACTTTTTTCATGGTGTTGTTACATGTTTATTGCTTTTTCTTTATATTTATGTTTTCCATCTTGTGTGATTTTGTAATATTGCTCGCCTACATGGAAGAAACTAAAGATAATAATAATAATATGAGTTTGATTTGTTATCATTATTATTATGAGTGGGAATGTTATGTCTCGGATTTTGTTTTTGTCGTTGCGGATCACTCGTTGTTTTATTGTTTGTTTGTTTGTTTGTTTTGTTTTGTTTTGGTTTTGTTTTTTTCTTGAAAGGTAACTTACTTTTAATATATCGTTTTGAATTTCATATGTCTCAATATCCATATGCACTTTTTTTTAAAAAAAAAACAAAAACACGACCTGGATGATTTCTACCGTTTTGAAAATAATGTTGTAATCTAGAGGTGCTTGGTTTAGAATTATTTGCTTTCTTTTTTTTAAATAAACTATGTATAGCTGACATAGTTGTACATGAAAATAGAAAAAAAATCAGTATAAATATGTATAACGATGATCTCAGGACAAACACAAATAAGCCGTTGTATATTTCATTCTAAACTGATTACAACAAGTAATATTGTAAATTTGATATTCATCTTGTTCGAAATTTTTAATGTTTACTCACTCAATCCTCTTTATCATAATCCAAACGCTCACTCAAACCATTCTAAACGTTCCAAAATAGTTTAGAAACACTTCAAAGTCGTTCATAAATATCAATGGTTCATTCAAATTGGCCAAATCATTGCATAATTATTCATTGAAAGGGATTTACAGGGAAATACATGTATGTTAATTCTTTAAAGGGGGTAATAATTTATCGCTTATCACATCCAGTTAAACAAAATTATAGAATTAACCCCCCCCCTTTATTTCTTGCAAAATTCGCTCCTTCAATGTCATACCCTCGATTTCAAAGTTAATATTGGTGGATGGGGTATTTTTGACTTTTTTGCTAGGTTAAGGAAAGTGTAGCAAGTTGTGGTATTTCTCTTTAATTTAAGAGGTCAACAGGCGTACTACCACTAATATCAGTACGTAAAACTGATAGGGTCTGCGTTTTTCAACTTTAGAAAAAAATCAAATTTCTCTTAAAAGTTGTCATTTTTGTGACTTTTGAACTTGATGGTTCTCATTTGATTCCGTCTTAAGGACTTCTCGAGGCATGATTTCACAAAAGAATAGGACAGACTGGCGACTGAATGGCAACTCTTTTGAAAGGAAGAGTTCACATTTCAAAATAATCGCGGTAAAGTTGTGAAAAGTGAAGAAATATGAGGTGGCCGCTTAGAACTTTTGAGTAGTGTAGAGTCGTTGGTTGCGAGATATTGTAAATTGCAACATACAGTTAGTTACCACGTAAAATTGACATTCACTCAATCAAAGCCATTCTAAATCGCTCACATAGCGCTCCATTTATTCCAAACACTCACTCAAACGATTAAAAAACTCTCAAACCCATTGGAAAATATAGAACCAACAACGTCATTCAAGATAATATTGAATAGAGAAAAATCGCGATTTCAATGACAAAATCCAAATTGTTAGCGTCTCATAGGTTCTTGAAGAAATAGGAAGCTATGTATAGAACTTGAGTGGTTTTTTTTTATAAACAGGAGGTTATCAATATCGCTATTTTTTTTCATCCTGAACAAAATTTGCGATAAAGGATTACCTCCCATTACATTCACTCCAAACTCGCTTTACTCACTAATTCAATGTCTTTCCTAAATCATTCCTAAATCATTCACTATGTCAATTTTACGATGGGTTGAAAGACAATTCGAACATTTTTTTTTTCAATTATGAGTAGATGTGCAATTTGAGAGCTATTTTGTTGTTAAAAAATTAACAATTGATCCAACAGCAGTGATAAGACCCTTAAAATTTTACAGAAGCATTAAACATGAACATTTAAACTTAAACCAATTTCTAATAGGTCATTCTACTAAAGCACGATGAGTAATGCTTAATAAGGTTAAAGATGCAAGTGTGATGATTTTCGATAGCCCGTGCACTTGGTACATAGCAAAACATAAATGCATCGAAGGATTCTCCAGCAAAAGCAATTAAACTTACATGAGAACATGGGTACCCCAAATTTTAAAGGTTGTTAACTCCAGACGTAAGAGAAAATCGCATTTGATATTAAGATAGGTGTTTTTTAATGTTAAAGTGATAAGTAATTGGTCTTCATGCTTTTCTGAATGCATTTAGTCGACGATGTTTCGCTGAATATAGTTTATATCGTTAAAATCTCTCGGACTATTTTACCGCTTTACTTCTCTGTCTGGGAAACCCAGATAAAAATAGCGCGCATGAATACACGGATGACGCTTCCAAAAATAAATCGGGTGGCTAATCCAAGATGGCGACATCGGGTTTATCGAACTGTCAGAATGTGAGTATTTTACGAATTTAGTGAATTATTCCTCTATGCAATCACAACCTTCATTTGTTTGAAAGGAATGTGAGGTATAGTATACAAGTCAGACGAATCTTCGACAAATACGTGTAAAATGAATACGTGTTTAGATGAAAATTCTAGCGTTTATTGATTTTCATACTCGAGGGGCCATCTCAAAAGACACGAATGCAGTTAGGGTAACTCCTCAAAAACAATAGAAGTACTTCTTTTACGCTGCTGTTTCGAGTCGATTATGACGAATATGATTCATGTTATTTTATTTCCAATCACGCATCTCCTGCTTACATTTATGCTATGGTTTCCTTGAAATCTTAACAGAATTACCTTATATTCACATTGATATTCTGCCAGACCCAGAAAAAGGGACCTTCTTGTCAAATTTACTAAAAAACAAATCCGTTCTTACTGGATGAGCACAATTCTACAGAGATTTGTTTGTTTTACGTCACTTTTAACTATTTGGCAGTTACATCGAGGCCACAGACCTAACAATGTATTCCTGGTATTTCTTAACCCTGTACTACTTTTACATCATTTTCTAGCCTCTTGTTGCAATCCAGCATAGGCAACCGTTGGGGTTGTTTACATTTGTTTAAACTTTCAAAAGATATTCCACATCACATGAAATTTTGTATATTGTTAGCATTTAGTGATACTTTGCCACATCACTGTAAAAGCCGCCTTCATGTTTCAAGTTTCTTGTGAGCTGCTAAATTTCTCAAACAATTTTTTTCATTGATCTGGATGAATTTTTTTTAAAAAAAGGTTTCTAGTCACACTGTGTGCATATTGGAGGGGTTTTGTGAAATTCTGTGTCGCAGCAAAAAGGACCTTCATGGCTCCTACTCGTACTTTCAGAGCCTATTGCAATTCTACTCCCTTCTAAAGCTCTAACATTTGCAGAGCTGATAATCCCATAATTGGGAGACTGACTCGCAAACTATAGTTATTGTAACACAGCTCGTTTGATTTCACCTACTTAGGGAATGGCAAATACTTAGAAAGAGTTTGCCTAAGTGGATTTTAAAGCTGGTTGCTTTGGTGTCTCAATTAGGCTCCAGTATGAGAGCCTGAAGGTCAAGCTGGTGGGAATTTAGCAGGTTCACCACCAGTTGTCCTGGGAAAACTAGTCTAGTAGGTAAGAGCTTTAGTTGTAATTGTTTTATTTTTGTAGATGGAAGAGGAAGTGACTGATGAGAGAACATTGTTGTTGATAAATATTGCTGTAAGGCAGCCCACTATAATCAGTTATTCTTGATATGGCAGCAGTGTTGTTAAGACGATAATGATAATCACAACCTCAAGAACATCCAAATAAAATATGTTCTTGACATGCTGCCCTCTGGACAGTAAAGAAGATAAGCTCATTCAGAATGGCCATTCAATTATGTAAAAACTTGAGACAGGTAAGAAAAATTGAGTTATCCTTCAATTATTCCCACAAAGAAATATTTTAGCTGTGATCAAAGAATAAAAATGTCCCTTCATTGATTGGTTGAATGTAAAGTCCAAAAGTATTACCTGATTCTCCTGAAGACCTAGCACTCTGCTTGTATTGTCATATAGGATCATGCTTTCGAAACTTATTGTATTATAAGAAAAGGCAGGAATTACAGAATTGTGACTGTCAGTAATAAAGTTTGTAAGATAATGCGAACATGAAAGAAAATAACAACATGGACACAGCAAGGTAATGGTACTAAGTGTATCAACAGCTAAAAATGGATCTTATTGAATTGCAAATTACATAAAAAAAACAACCTTATTTATATCATGAAATGTAAATACATGCACTTTAAAATGTTTTCAATTGAAACTTTCGGGTCTAAGGAGTAATGAAGATCCACATTTTTACTTAAAAAATTGCTCAGCACGAAATGGAGAACTTTCCAGATAATCCTATGCCTGTCTGCATTGTCAATTTTCATTGAAATATCTCATGAAAAAAAGAATCGGCCTAATAGGACAAAATCGCTATACCAATTTTGACAAAGCATGACGGGAATGTTCCTCTTTACTTCCCATAACATTTTTATGAAAATTGACACTGACTGAATATTGAGTGTAGGTTTGAGGTAATCATTCTTTATATAGGCATTTTTCTGTTCTATATGTGGCCCGTCACATGAAAATAAAACACCTGGGAATTATTGTAAATAGTTTTGTGAAAAAGAGATTGGTTCCAGTGCGAGTCAATGTCAAAAACTCTTATACAGGTGTAACACGCAATTAAATATTCGACTCCATTGGGATTCGAACCCGGGACCTCAACATCACAAAGCGAGTGCTCTACCACGTCGCTATAAAAACTCGCTTGTACGGCAAGGCAGTAAAAACACCCCTTATACTCAACCCGGCTACAAACAACCCCTCGATAATTAAGATTCTTCCACGAATCTTTTCAATTCAACATCCTCAACCACTTAATCACATAACCACCACCTCATGTGGGTTATTTGAGAAGGACGCCAAAATTTACCCGCAATTGAATATTCTACTCCATTGGGATTCGAGCCCTGGACCTCTACATCAGAAGCGAGTGCTCTACTATGTCCCTATAAAAACTAGCTTGTACGGCAAGGCAGTACAAACTCCCCTTATACTCAAACCGGCTACACATGAATGGTCACATTAGATTAAGAAATCATACAAGTACAAAACACGGCAAGGCAGTACAAACACCCCTTATACTCAAACCGGCTACACATGAATGGTCACATTAGATTAAGAAATCATACAAGTACAAAATGTTTCAACCATAGTCAGCCTGCACAATATGTGCAGTCTGACTAGGTTCGACACTTTACACTCAGACAGATACACAAAGATAATCTCTTTACACGTTACGGGTCTCATATGTTGGAGGGGTATGGCTTAATTCACTTTGAAAGCTTCAGACAAGTTCCAAGTTCTCTGAACAACTAATCCATTTTCAAAAAACTTTGGTCTGAATATTTCTCTCGTTAATTGAAACTATGTGTTATAACCGATGTGCATGTGTAAGTTTTTCTTAGGAATTAAATTTTGCATCAGCCAAGTCATTGCTGTAATAGGAGGTTGCTTGGTTGATAAACAGCCAGGCAAATCTTGGATATGATCTAAATATTTATACATGTATGTTCTTGTATTTCAGGAGATGCATCTTGTGGCTACAGATCCAGTAATAACCTATTTGCGGCAAACATTCATATTTTAATTATAGTGTGCCTGAAGCATATAGTTATATGCCTGTAACAGACAAACTCATGCGAATCCACAAGAAAAGCTATATAAATACCTAAGCAGAATAGCAGACAGTCCCTGCATGCTGTGTTTAGCCCAAAAGGGACTAATTTACCTTATAAATCTAGAACATGTGCAGGTTAAATATCATGAAAACATAGAAAAGTGATCCAATCATATGTGATTTGATCCTTGATGTGTGTTGAACTATATGAGATAGCAGATGTAGGCTAGGAAAGGTCATTATGGTAGAACTGGTGTGAGAAATACCATGAATCCAATATTAGGTGCTTCAGCCTCGGCGATATGACTGCAATATTGTCGAAAGCGGGGTAAAACCCCATTCAATTCCATTCAATGCGTCTTGAACTTATTAACTCTAGTCAGAAAATATTGTGAAAATCAGAAAAGAACTTGTACATATACATCTTCTCTGTGTTTTTACAAATAATTTCTGACAAATAAAGCACTAATTGCAACCATATTGATGGCTCAGTGCAAATTGCCTATACTTATATAGGCAATTATAACTTTTTTACATTGAGTCAAAGATCTTGCACTTTACTTTCACAATAATAAAGTGTGCGTGCTACTTTCAAGTTCAGATATTAGATTTGGCTTTATTAACAAAGACCTTGTAACCTAGTTATGCTTGAATTGCTTGATTTTTCTTTCAGCATTTGTCATATAGCACTGTATGGAACAAATAAATAATAAACTGTCATTTCTATTACTATTTTAATCAGACAAATGTTGTTTCTTATATAAACAAACCAGTCAAAAGCATCAGAAAAGAAACATGAAATATGACGCCCAAATAGACAATCCCATCACGCAAAAATGGACCATCTGTGAACTCCATGAGATAAATATATGAAAAACTGATTTGAATTTCAATTTTAGGTTGTATTTCACAAACGGACAAGGGGTGATAATTTACACACTTCCCAGATGGTCCCTTTTCACCTGATGAATCACAATTAAATATTTCATTGGAACAAGAAGTGTTAAATTCACATGCCCATTTGTATGGTCATTTATTGTTGACTTTACATAGTAAGTACAAGCTCCTGTTGCCATGCTAAGGTCAGTAACCAATGACTTCTTTCGACTGTTTTGGCAAGAACTCAATTTTTGCGGACAAATGCCGTTTGATATCAAGATGCAAAATAATTGATAACTGGAGATATCAAATTCTATGTTAGCAAGTTCATTTTCCACATAAAAAGGGCCTTCATTGAGCTTAAAAATTTGAATAAAAGTCAACTAAAAGGTATTTTCTTCTTATTGGCCACTTATTTATTTCAATGCCCATAACTATAGATCCAGGACATATTGTTTTACCTGTGTCATTCAGTCTGTCCTGTTCTGAAAATGTAATCTGCACCTGAATATGTTCTTTAAATAAACATTTTCAAGTGACAATACATTGTACTTATATTTTGCATGAAGGTTCCTCTAAGCATAACAAATCATTTGAGGCCCAGGTCATCTGTCATGGACAACACTCTATAAAAAAAATGCTGCTTTGGGCGTAAGTGGTTTCCTAACAGATCATGTTTAATTTGAAATGCTGTTTGAAGCTTCCCTCTAAATGAAAAGTCTAGTATTATGTTGTCTAAAAACGTTTAAGGTTCCATTCAAAATATCTTTAGTAAGAGAATAGAGATTACGATTAGATGAGAAGATATAACTTGGCCTGGATGTTCCTTGGGTAACCCTTTACTTACATTGTTTAAGAAATTTTGATAGACCCCCTCAACTCCCACATTTTCGTGTCTATCAAAATTTCTTGAACAATCTAAGTAAAGGATCACCCAAGGAACATCCATGCAAAGTTATATTGAATTCGGCTAAATGGTTGGGGATGAGATTTTAAAGTGAAAATAAGCCCTGCCCTTCCATGCCCACATTTTTGGGGTAGATCAATTTTTTTTAACAGTTTAAGTTAAGGTCACCCAATGAGCATTTCTACCAAGTTTCGTTTAAATCCACCCATTGGTTTTGGAGAAGATGTCTAAACATTTTAAATGTGAAAGTAAGCCCTGCCTTGCCACACAAAATTTAGGGTCAATAAAAATTTCCTTAAACAATTTAAGTAAAGAGTAACCAAAGGAATATTCAAGGCAATTGGCACAAAGGTCAGGGAGATTTTTAGAAAAATAAAATTGAAAAAAATGCCCCGACCTGCCAAACCCATATTTGGTGGCCAATATAAATTTCTTTCACAATTTAAGAAAAAACATTTCTACCAAGTTTCGTTAAAATCCAATCATTGCTCACGAGATTTTTAAAGAAAATTTACGAACAGATGGACAGACCTAAGCATGACCGACAGCGTGCCATGACAATGGCTCGCTGGCCTTCGGTTAGTGGAGCTAACAATGTTTAACCCTTTTCTTACTTTATTTTTGTTAAAAATCAAACTGCTAATTTTTCAGATATTTGAAAATGTCTGGATCAAGATTTTTCTATTTTAAGTAATAAGAAAACATGCTATTGAGGTTTTTATCAGACTGCAGATCTGCATTTTTTCGCTATTTGCTAAACTTTAGTGTGCAGCAGTAATATGTCATGAACAGTAGGATAAGGATTAAAGATTGGTGGTTACCCAAAAGATCACAATCAGTTCTTAGAAATTTTGACAATTTGCTAATTCAAATCCGGTATCACACTTTACCTTTTAAAGAGTGTTCATACGTTTATAGACTAGAATAACCATACAAGCTGTTCACTACACAATAAGGCCAAAGTGGCCCTATATTGCTCACCTGAATATACAATCTAAAACTTGCTTGAAGTAGGCTTTTAAGATGGAGGAAATATTGAAAAGAAAAGGAAATACTTTTGGTTTTACTCATTATGGCAAATATAAGGTTGACTGGATTAAAAAACAAGAGCCCTGCAAGCGGGTGCCAACGCTTAGCTGTTTATTTTTTCTTAAGCAAATACAAAGATGTGAACTTGGTGCCTACATAAAGATCTGGTCCCAAGCAATGATCATGTGAAATATAAAGGCTCTATGACTTACCGTTCTAAAGCTATGAGCATGGTTAAGTTTGTCACACCAACACCGACGCCAAGGTGATAATAATACCTCCGGTTTTCTTCGAAAACAGCGGAGCTAAAAAGGTCCCAGTGAATGTCCACAAGGTTTTCTAAGATTTGGCCCCTTGACCTGGATTTTGACCCCACTTGCCCAAATTTCAAAATTTTCCAAGATTCCATCAAGATCATCATTCTGACCAAATTTGCGGATGATTCATTCAGCTAAATATATGGCCTCTACAGTGTCTACAAGATTTTTCTAAGATTTGACCAGTGACCTAGTTTTGGGCCCCACTTGACACAATTTCTAACTTGTCCAAGATTTCATCAAGTTAATCATTATGACCAAATTTCAATTTGAATGGGCTTAAAATATGGACTTTATAGTACCCTAAAGGTTTTTCTATGATTTGACCCATATCCTAGTTTTTGTCCACAATTGATTTATTTTGATCTTGCCCAAGATAAACATTTTGATGAAATTTCAGGATGATAAGGCCAAATATGTCCTCAAGTGTCCAAACAGTTTTTCTAAATTTTGACCTGTGACCTAGTTTTGAACCCATTAGACCCAATTTTGAACTTGTCCAAGATTTATCAAGATAATCATTCTGACCTACTTTCAAGCTAAAATGTGGTTTCTAGAGTGTCCACAAGGAAAATGTTGACGACGGACATGAAGATAGCCTAAATGCCCACATTGAGCACTTCGTGCTCAGGTAAGCTAAAAAATGAGAGTAGATATGTGAGAAAAGTATGTAATGTGTTCCCTGATTAATATATGTTCTTTGGTAAGTTCTTCATGGATTTTTCTTTTTTGTCTTTTTTAATCTGGACACTAATTCCTCAGCTATCTTTGATGTTTGCATTGGGGACTTTGGCGCTATGTGATGAGAAATTCTTCTTGGATCATCGGCTGGGATTTGAACTAATGATCTGAGGGTAACGTCCTTCTCACAGTACTTCTGCGCAATTTTCCTCATCAGTTCGGGCATGTATGAATAGGTTTTGGTTTCTTTTACGGGATGCACTGTCCAATTATTGGCTGCTTTGGAGTAAGTTCTGGTCCATCTGAAATTGTACAATCAACAATGTGACAATGAGAACTAAATATCTAAACCCTAAACCCTAACAGGTGGAAGATATCTTCTAATCAGACAATATTTTCTGATAAGAAGATGAAACCAACATACTTCATCTTGGAAAAAAATCTAAAAATTTGACAGGAATGGATGCTCACACAATTATTGATTTCGGTCTTCCAAGACCTTGATATCAAGTAACATCCATTGGCATTTGCCAATATCAAGATCCCTTGATGGTATGGATTGTCCTTCTGATAGTGAACATACTTGTCAGTTTCCAAAAAATGTCTTCAAATAATGGGACCATTGGCCCTTAAGCGCTATCCTGAGGCATTTTCATGTAGTTGACAAAGGTGACAAAGTGTCAAAACTATTTGAAATTCATTTCAGGCTTAACAGGAGTCCTAGATATTAAAAAGACAAACAATCCAATAACATTTCAAGACATTTGTGTCAAATATGTTGCCTCAAAAGAACTAAAAGATTTTCAAAGATTTGAAAAGGTGTCCTAGTTTTTGATCCTCTTTCGAACTTGTCTTAGAATTCAATACAATGTGTTCAAACAAATATATGTCCCCTAGATTTTCCTAAATTTGCCCCATTGACCTAATTTTTTACCCCACTTAACCCATTTTTGAAATTAATGAGATTTCATGGAGATAAACACACTGACCAAGTTTCAAGACATTATAGTAAAAAAAATGGGGTGGTCGCTTGACGGCACACAAGGTGTTTCTTAGATTTGCCCCATTAACCTCTTTTTTGACCTCACTTGACCAATATTTGATGTAGACAAACTTTCTGACCGAGTTTCAAGACATTTGGCCAAACATTTGGTGTCTAGAGTGCGCACAAAGTTTTCAAGGATTTGACCCCTTGGGCCCATTTTGATCAAACATGGTCCAGTTTAAAACTTGACCTAGATTTAATGGAGACAAATTTTCTGACCAAGTTTCAAGACAATTGGGAAAAACATTTGGCCCCTAGAGTCAACACAAAGTTTTCCTAAGATTTATCCCCTTGATCCAATTTTTAACCAACTTGACCAAATTACAAACGTGACCGAAATTTGATTGAGATAAACTTTCTGATCAAGTTTCAAGACATTTGGAACAAAAATGTGCCCTCTAGAGTGCACACAAGGTATTTGTAAGACTTGACCCCTTGATCTCTTTTAACCCCAAATTCGAACTTGACTGAGATTAGAAGGAGAAAAACATCCTGATCAAGACATTTGAGACAAAAGTGAGGCCCCTAGAGTGCACACAAGGGTTTTCTAAGATTTGACCCCTTGACCCCATTTTGGCCTCACTTGACCCAATTTCAATAATAAAATACCTGATGGAAAGAGGTAGTTGAGGGTCAAGAAAAAAAGCCAGAAAGTTAAATCATAGTCTTTCCTAGTTGTCACGAGGAGATATCAAACAGAATACAATTGGTTCATCATTGTAGTCCTATACGTACAAGCCCCTATCATAATGCAGTTGGTTGAAATTGGACTTCTAACAATGAGGTTTTAAGTTGGAATCCTGGCCATTAATCTTGGATTGATAATTGCAAACCTATTTGATGACAAGTGGTGATTTCATGGTAGTGCTTGCAGGTGAGAGAAACACCAGAATCAATGGTTATGTATGGTCACAAAAATATGACTGTAAGAATATTAAAGGTTGTTAACAACATCCAAACCTATTTTGAGAAAATCATAGAAATGTTCAATTCACCTTGGTTTTCCATCTTTGGTCATCATCTGTTCTCTATGTAAGTGCTTGGAGTAGTCAATGGCAGCTAATTGACATCTGCATTTGTAAACAGGAAAGCTTAAATAAACCAAAAAATATCTGATTAGTTCATTAACTTCTTGAAATTATCAGACCTAACTCTTCACTCAATATACATTTAGCAGATGCTACATAATTCTGAAGACAAGGAAAAAATATAAAACATATAAATGATAAAACCCATATGAAATGAGCCGACAGATGCTCAAAAATAAAGTCATTGAAGAGCCTGATGTGTGCAATAACACTAATCCATTGATAGATGTTCTAGTAGTGACAATATGACTGAAAACTTGTTATTTGATTCCATTCAATAAATCGACTCATTAAACAAGACATTCTATCACAGGTTATAATTCCATTGTGGCCTCGAAAATGGATTTGCAAATGCTGACAACATATATTTGGGAAACATCTTGATGAAGTTCCATCCAGTTATGCACAAGTCAAGTTAATGAGAAAACTTCTTAAACTTGATCTATTCAATTGATAGAAAGACTTTAATAAAGCATTTTGGAGAATATTGGTGAGATTTTATTTGTAAAAAAGACCCCTAACTTTAAATACTAGTTATAATGACACAATCATTAACACACATACCCAAAAGCAAAGTTGTAGCTACTGTTTCAGCCAATTTTAGTGATCTTGACATAAGTTCAATGGTAAAATATCAATTTCATTCCTTACCTAAAAGCATTCCTCTTAGGTGCATACATCAATAGGTGGTTGTTAAATGACTCAAGCTCAGATGTTGTTCTGTGAAAAAAAAAAGCAAAATGGCATATGAGTCAAAAATTCGATTAAATGTGGATCAGATTGAGCTGTTTTAATTAAAAAAAAACAACTTAATGTCCCATGCAATCTTAACCTTTCCAACAACTTCATCTATTCAAGTTGCAATAATCTTATTTGGAATAAATGTTTTTTCTCATCAATCCACTCATGAATGCACGTCTTTGAATGTCAAGTTCAGCTTAAAAGGTTAATATCAACTATCAAGATCTTCCTCATAAAAAGAATAACTGTTTCAAGAGCTTTAGTATGTAACAAAAGCATATTGTTTTTTTTCTTCCAGTGATGCAGAAATGTATTTTAGTTAATGTCTTAGTCCATAAAATAAATTCTAAAATAAAAGAGGGCAAGAATGGCCCTAAACCGCTCATCTTAAATTTATTGGTCTAGTGGATCCCTTCCACGTAATTTTCTGGAAAAGTTTCATTCATATTTGCCTAATTGTTGAAGAGGAGATGTTATTCAAAGAATGAAAGTGATAATAGACCCTACCTCCCCAATCATTACTGAGGAGACTCAAACTAAGCCCCACCCTAGCATGCCCATATTAATGGGCCAATCAAAATTTCTTGAATTTTTTTTAAAGGGTCACTCAAGGAAACATCTAATTAAGTTTCATTGAAATTGGCCAACTGGTTCATGAGGAGAAGTCGTTCAAAGATTTTTGGCTCAACAAAACCCCCCACCCCACACACACACACACACACCAATATTAATGGGCCAATCAAAATTTCACGACAATTTTTGAAAAGGGTCACCAAAGGAACAATCTAGTAAAGTTTAAATGAAATCTACCCAATTATTCAGATGGAAGTTTTGTTCACAGTTTTTGTGCTCCAAATAAGCCCCACCCTGCCACACCCATATTTATGTGCGACTCAAAATTTCACCTCAATTTTTGAAAAGGGTCACCTTTGGAACAATCTAGTAATGTTTCATTGAAATCAGCCCAGTGGTTCAAACATTTTGGGCTTTACGTAAAACAAACCCTTCCATGCCTATATTTATGGGCCAATCAAAAGGTTGCCAACAATTGTTAAAAAATGTCACAAAAGGAACATTCTGGTAAAGTTTCATTGAAATGGGCCCAGTGGTTCGGGAGAAGAAGATTAAAATTGATTGAATCGAGTTTTATACAGCTTTCAACATTTTTTCAGATTTTAAGATTATTGACGGCGGACTCGGGGTGATCCTACAATCTACCCTTGAGCATGTTATGCTCATGTGAGTTCAAAAACCAACAAAACACTAATTACACTAACAAAATGTTTCACTTAAATTGATAAATATATGAATACATTAGACTTACTGACAAGTGGTGTAATAGGGAAAAGTTCGTAAAAGGCGTTTATCCAGTATTTGTTTGTGAAGATCCTTCATGACATTTGAAGCGGGTTTTAGCCATGGTTTCTGCTCTCTGTCTTCATCAATGGGACCATGATCACATTCTCCAAGTGCCCAGGAATGGCGGTTTGCAACATGGTTTAATATTGAAGCCCATTTTGTCTGAAAACGAATAATAAATTATTATAACTTTGCTGATTTTATATAGATGTGTAAAAACAAATATCTGATGGTTAAGTATAAAAATCTGCTTTGAAGTATCTGCAAATTTGGATTTGCACTTTGGAGCAAGCATACTGTTGCAAAGTATATACTGCTGCAGTAATTTGGTTTATTTTGTTTGTCAATTCATTAAAATCAAGAGGAACACAGGGGTTCTTTATTGCTCGCCTAAGTAATTTGTCTATAACTTGTTTAGAGCAATCTTTTAAAGGATGATGAGAATAATGACAAATCCAAAATAATGCTGTTGACTCATTTTCAATTTGATTGGGCTAAAAATGTAGCCACTAGAGTGTATACATGTTTTTTCTGAGATTTGTCCTCATTACCTGGTTTTGGAATCCTAATAACCCAATATCAAACCCATCTTAATTTTTTTAAGACAATCGCTCTGATTAAATTTCTGGTTGTCAAGGCTAAAATTTGACCTCTATAGTGCACACAAGGTTTATCTAAGATTTAAAACATGTAGATTTAGTTTTTGACCCTAGCTGAACCATTTTCAAACCTTATTTCATCAAGATAATTATTCTGACCAAAATTCAATTTGATTCGCTAAAAGAATGGCCTTTGGAGTGTCCACAAGGTTTGTATAAGATTTGATCCAGTGACCTAGTTTTTGACCTCATCTAAACAATATATCTGACCAATTTTCAAAATGATCAGGTGAACAACTTTACCTCTAGAGTACACACAAGGTTTTTTTAAGATTTGACTCCTTGACCTTGTTTTGACTCTAGCTTAACCTACTTCCAACTTGTCAAATAAAGACAATCATTCTGATCAAACTTCTGGCTGTTAAGGCCAAAAATATGGCCTCCAGAGAGCATACGAGGATTTTCCAACATTTTACCCTGTGACCTACTTTTTGACCCCACTTGACCAGATTTTGGACTTATTTGAGATTTGATCAAGACAATCATTCAGACTAATTTTCAAAATGATCCTGCATAAAATGTGGCCTCATGAGTGCATAAAAGGTTTTTACAAGATTTGATTTGTGACTTAGTTTTTTACCCTAGTTGACTCAATTTTAAACTTTTCAGAGATTAAATCATGAGAATCATTCTAATCGTTTTCAAGTCAATCAGGCAAAAATGTGGCCTCTAGAGTGCCCACAAGGTTTTCTAAGATTTGACCCAGTTACCTTAATTTTTGACCCCAGTTGATTCAATTTTGAACTTGTCCAAGATTTGATCTAGACAATCATCTTACCAATTTGATTTGATAAAAAAATGTGGCATCTAGAGGTTATACAAGTTTTTTCTAAAATCTGACCGAGTTACCTTGTTATTGACCCAAGCTGACCCATTTTAGGATTTGTTCAAGCTTTGATCAAGACATTCTTTCTGACCAATTTTCAAGTTGATAGGCTAAAGATGTGTTCTTAAGAATGCATACACAATAAATGTTGATGACACACGTCAGACATCCACCTAACCATAAAAGCTCACCTTTTGCACTTTGTGCTCAGATGAGCTAATAAGACGTGTTTATCAAACACAAATTGTTCTCCAATACAGCAATATTTCAAAGCTTTGGCATTTAAAGATGACTCATGACTTTAAAAATGGTACATGTATCTAGAATTGTAGTTAATGAGATACATCTTGTTATGAACATAGTATCCTGAATAGCCTTGAAAAAATCGGTGATGTTATTTTGTTATGTTTTGCAGAAAAGCTGATAGATGCACAGAAAGCAATATGCCTTTGATTTTATCAATGCAGGGGTACATAATGAGTTATGTTATTCTTCTCATAGAATATGTTGCTCTATTTGTGATTATCATATAATTCAAGTTTCAAGTAAATGACTTATCCATGGTTAAGTATGAACTCATAACTAAGCACCATGGTATTCTGTAAAGGCCAAGCCATAAATTCAAGCATGCAGACAGTATTCAGTTAGGCTGTAAAGAATGGTATCATTTAACTAGAGGCGCTTGAGCGCCTGATTCGCTCCACAGGCCTGAATATCCTGATAAAGATTATTAGAGGATGATAAGGCGGTATAAAATAAGGACCATTCCAGTGTAGTTTATTTGAAATACAAAAATAACAATTTCAACACTAACAGAATGTTACTGCACAATATACAGGTCATTTATCTACAAAATTTTGATTGTAGATCTTTCCGCTTTTCATTAAACACCACTTTAAGGGTGTTACTTCACAATAGTTGTTTGTCATCAAAACAAAATTCTAACTAATGATAATAAAAAGTAAAATATTAAATCCAATATATTTATTTTGTCCAATGCCTTAGAGTGCAGACAACTAAGCTCTTTTTTCCCCACTCTGAACCTCAGTAGGCCACTTTACACTTGCCCTCTTTGTGAAGTCACCCTTTGTTCAACTTAACTGACCAATTCTCAGGGGGTATTCTCAGGCTTATTCAACAAATGTTTTTACACATTTGGATTCCAACAAGCCTATGTTCCTTCTAAACTACAATCTTTACACCTATTAAATTTAATGAGTCTAAAAAAAATATCATTTAGGTGATACCAAAAGTGATCAAATATTCACTTTATATGTTGAAATGTCCTCTGCCAATAAACATGCTGTTCATCTAATCAAATATTTTTTGCAGCATGATACAACTTCACAGATTTAAAATTACCATGATTTTTGGTTGATATCCATCTGTTCAAACTTTGAAAAAAGTTTGTTTTACCCTATATTGAATATTACACCATATAACATATCAAAAGAAATGACCTCTGACGATAAAATACATATTTTGCATCTGATCACAATAATTTTTTGCAGACTGATAAAGTATCACTAAAGAATTATTCCAGTGAAATTCGGTTAATATCCATCATTTAGATTCTGAGAAAATGATTTTCAAAGTTTTCACTATATAACATATAGAGAAATGACCTCTGCCCATAAAACACTTATTTTTCACCTGATCACAATATATATTTACAGACTTGTGAAGGATCATAAAAGAATCATTCAAATGAAATTTGGTTGTTATCCATTGGTTAGGTTCTGAGAAAATGATTTTCAAAGTTTCCACTATATAACATATAGAGAAATGACCTCCGCCCATAAAATACACATTTTTCATCTGATCACAATAATTTTTGGTAGACTGATAAAGGGTCACTCAAGGATCATTCCAGTGAAATTTGGTTGATATCCATCAATTACATTCTGAGAAATTAATTTTCAAAGTTTCCACTATATAACATATAGAGAAATGACCTCCGCCCATAAAATACATATTTTCCATCTGATCACAACAATTTTTGGTAGACTGATAAAGGGTCACTCATGGATCATTCATGTAAAATTTAATTGGTATCCATCAATTAGAATGTGAGAAAACTCACCTATTACCATATATGGAAATTAGCCACGCCCACTACAGCCATGATTTTCAACCAATTAGAATTCTTTGAAGGAATCTGATAGAGGGTCACCCAAGGAACATTCCTGTGAAATTTGATTGAAATCCATCCAGTACTTTAGGAGGAGGAGATTTTTAAAGTAAAAGTTTACGGACGGACGGACGGACGCACGGACGCACAGACGCACGCACGGACGCAGGACACCACGCCATGACAATAGCCCGCTGGCCTTTCGGCCAGTGGAGCTAAAAACGTACCTTCATCTGAAGTACATCTCCATTACAGAACTCTGCACTGTGGAAGAAGTGATTGGTTATGTCTTTCAGCCAAGGTGTCAGAGACCCATTTCCTTTCGAACATGCTATCTGTAAATGATCAGAAAACATTTTTCAACCAAATCAATTAAAATTAATTCATTTTAAACAAAATGAAATTCTAAAATACAAATTTCCTCAAAAAGAATCTGATCTGACAATATGACCTTTACACTTGTTAATGTGACCTTGAGCATTCTATCTTCAGTAATGATCAGACTGGCAGAACTTGAAGATGTTTTTTCTTTTAATTTTTGGGGTTTTTTTTATATAAAGATTTGTAATTGTTTGATATTATATAATCTTGTTAGATGACAAGGGCAGATGCTTATCAGTAAAATATATGATCATACCAAATTTGAACATTTTACCTTGAATAGGCTTGAATTTATTTGTTAAAATGTCAAAATTTGACCTATATTTATGCCCTTGACCCATCAGATGACCTTGATTTTGGTATCTGAAGATCTTTAATCGAGACATAAAAAAACAACAAATATGAATATAATATCTTGAACAGACTTGAAGTAATTGGGAAATGTTAAATTTTGTTTATATTTTGCTAAGTTTGACTTTGAAAGATCGCCTTCACATTGTCAGAAGACCGTTACAGAGACTGACAAAGTGACTGACAAACATGCCAGTATGCTTCAAAATATAAACTTTCAGAACTTTGACCTAGATCTTGCCAGTTGACTTTTGTACTTATCAAAAAATGCTCGTTAATGAAAGGATTAATCATAGTAAACAAGAGATGTTTGTAAAACATTTATGCCCCCCATTAGAGCAGGTCATTGGCATATTCTTTGTCAATTAAGAAAGGGCAGTAACTAAAAACATATGATGAGTAGAGAAATGGTTCTTATGGACTGCACTCCAGGTTGATATAATCTATTCACCTATGAAGTTACATGATTCTCGCTTGCATACTTCTCGAGACATGCTCAAGACAAAAAACAACTTAAAAATGTAACAAAGGGCAATAACTCAAAATATAAGCAAAGTAGAGTCACTGTTTTGTATACACTACACTTCTCCTCAATGAGATCTATCAACCCATGAAGTTCCATGGCCATAGCTATTATACTTTCTGAGACATGCTCGCGACAAACTTCGAGTATGAAAATCAACTAAGGGCAATAATTCAAAACATAAGCAAGGTAGAGCTACGGTTCTTATGTGCTGCACTTCTCCTTGATGTCAGCTATTCACCAATGAAGTTTCATGACCATAGCTATTATACTTTTTTAGATATGCTCCTGACAAATTTCAAGTTTGAAAAAACAACAAAGGACAATAACTCAAAAATTAAACAAGGTAGAGTTACGGTTCGTATGCACTGCACTTCTCCTTGATGTATTCTATCCACCCAGACGCTTTATGACAATAGCTATTGTACTTTCTAAGATATGCTGCGGACAAGGATGGTCTACAGACAGACAGACCAACCGACCGACAAGTACAAAGCAATATACCCCCTCTTCTTCGCAGGGGTGCATAACTAGATTGTGGCAAAGCAGACCAATACTCCACTGCAAGTGCTTGTCAATAATGAATAGCCATTTTCCACCATAAGGCACAACTCTGTCAAAAGTCAATCGAACTTAACCAGAAAAATCAGCTGCACATCTCTGCCTTATACTGATCATATTTGTAAAGTTTCAATGTTATCCGTCCATTAGTGGTTGAGAAAATTTCTGGACAAAAAAAGCTACAGATGGACCGACCGATCAAAGGAATGACTACCCGACAAGCTCAACATAGTTATGGGGGGTATAACATGTGCATCATAATTGAATAGTTTTTAGATAATTAAAATAAAACAAGAGGACCATGATGGTCCTAGATCGCTCACCTGGGTCTCTTTGATCACTGGGACATCACATCAATTAACAAGAGCAAGACAGATTTGCTTTTTCACTCATTGATTCTATGTAAAAAGGGATGTGCCTGGGTGAAGCCCAAATATGAATAAACTTGGTAGAGGCCCATTAGATTATGCTTCATACAGAATATGAAAGCTGTCTGCCTTCTGGGTTCAAAGAAGAAGATTTTTGAAGATTTTCCTATTTTCAGCCATCTTGCTCAGATGAGCTAAAAGGGATGCCCCCGGGTTGAGCCCAAATATGACCCCAGGGTCTTGATATTAACAAAATTTGTAGGGGCCCACTAGATGATGCTACATACAAAATATGAAAGCTGTGTGCCATATGGTTTCAGAGAATTTTTTTTTTAAGATTTTGGCTCTTTGATTTGATGTAAAAAGGGTTGTGCCACGTGTGGAGCCCCAATATGATCCTAGGGTCTTGATATGAATAAACTTGGTAGCAGTCCAATAGACTAAATATGAAAGCTGTCTGCCTTCTGGTTTCAGAGAAGATTTGTGAAGATTTTCATTTTTTTACCCTTCGTGCTCAGAAGAGCTAAAAGGGATGCGCCAAGGCAAAGCCCAAATATGACCCCAGGATTTTTGAAGATTGTCATATTTTCACCCTTTTTGTTAAGGGTAAAGGGAAAATTAAGGGTGGTTTTGATTTATTTGAACAACTTTGGTAGAGCTTGACCCAAAGAACATCCCTGCCAAGTTTCATCAAGATTGGCCCACTGGTTTAGGAGGAGATGTTTAAAGAAATTGTGGACGACAGACGACGGACATTGTACGATCACAATAGCTCACCTTGAGCACTTTGTGCTCAGGTGAGCTAAAAATAAGAAAGATTTTTTTGTAGACAGACAAATGGATAACTTAAATCTCCATCAATAGGATACAATATGAACAACCCAAGTTAATGCTAAGCTGATGTGAATGATAATTGGAAAGTTCTAAGTTGAACAAGATATGTTTGTGAAAAAAAATATGTTTACTGTGAAGTCATTTTCTTTACCTTGCTTATCTTTTTACCCAAGTTCTTAGCCCCATGCCACATGTCATAACTGTGTCTAACCTGTTGATATGTTGTTTCTGCAATGTTAGAAAAATGAGTATACATTCATAAATCATATTACTCGGGCCATTGTCACCAATGAACCCAGAAAATTCTTGTCAGTTATCTTAGAAAGTTCCAAAAATTCATTTTATGAGCCTATAGTGATTGATTGGAGTGTGATATCTTGAAAATTTGGGAGCGATTTTCCTTGTGAAACCTGTGTGCAACAGAAAAAAAATCTTTCTCCATATATCAACATATTTGAAGAAGATGTATTTGTTTCAAACAGATAGCCCCGCGAAAGACTTTTAAAGAACTTTAGACTTTAAAGACTACATTTGCTTTGAAAAATGAACAATTATCCTGAAAAACATATCAACTGAATCTTAATTAGGCTTGAAGTGAAACAAAGGCAGAAAAAAATTTTTTTAAAGGAAAAAACATTTTAAAACAATGAACAGTGAAACTATGCTCATATTTAAATGATATAATAGAAATACCTATATAGCTTTAAATGGGTCTTGATCATATGCCCATCTTTAGTTATGTTGTTAGTAAACTGCACACCACATGTTAATTGTGTTTTCATTAGACAGAAAGAAGAACACTAACAAAAAGTCTGACTGATAGATTGGAGTAGGGACATTATAAGAATTATCTAAAAACATACTCATTATCTTTGATATCTGTGGATGGGCATCAGTTACCACTTCTTTAAGAACAACACCAGCATTAGTGATAGAACTCATGGCTTTTTGGAAGCCTCTTGCCTCCATCAAACCGGACTTCAGCATTGTTTCTCGCTTGTCTACTACTTCCAAAGCTAAAGTTCTTTTATCTTCTTGATTCATAACTGTATATGTACAGTATTTAGCAGTATGACCTGGTGAATCCATTCTTCCATCACCTATAGAAGAAAGGAAATGCGTATTGATGAAAGAGCAGATGAGAGTTATAGCAGTCAATCTTTTGCTCAGGAATTCACTGTCCAAAAATAAAACAAGAGCACCGCCTACGGGTGCCTACGCTCGGCTGTCGAAAGCTGGATGGTGGGAAAAAATTCTAAGTCGAAAAAGGGGCATAATTTGCACAAAGTGCATCTAGAGTTATCCCCCTTGATAGTATAGGTTGCTCTTTTGATGGTGAACATGTGTGCCAAGTTTCAAGTGAATGCCTTCAGTAGAACCAGAGATATAACAAAATGTCAAAGTTTTCGCACGACGACGACAACGACGACGACGACGACGACAACGACGACACGGAGGCTATAGCAATACCTCGGGTTTTCTCAGAAAACAGCCGAGCTAAAAACCTTTCTATTAAGTCCTTATTGCTCTAACAAGACAAGAGGACCTTGAGGGCCCTAAACCTGATATTTCAAGTAAATTATCATTAAGACTCCTTGTCCTGTGATATGGCACAGATCCTTCCCATTTTCAATAGAGTTCATCCTCATGACCTAAGAAACATTCTGACCAAGTTGTATGATGATTGGACCATATTTGTGGCAATTTCAGCTCAGGTAGAGCCAAATCCAAGATGTCATTGCTAAACTATTCATGGTTAATTTATAGGCACTTACAATAGTATAGCACTTACTAATCAAAAAGCTGAATTTGTTTATTTTTCATATACCTAAACTTACCTGATACTATGACCTCAACTGCCCGATGTTCTTCAAGTGCAGACTGTTGAATAGTAAACCAGTACTCATTAACCACAGGAACAACACATTTCGTTTGAATCCGATGAAAGGTAGTTGGTCCTGGGAATGACAGGCTCAGAAATTTGGCAAATAGTGCAACTTTGAAGTAGTTGTTCCCAGAAAGTATTATAGCAGACATGGCTTGAAAGTTGGTTAAATATACACCATTAGGCATCATTGACGAAGTGGCCCATCTGAATACATGTCCATTGCAGCACCTCTGAAATAAAATAAGATCTGTATAATCTTCAATTTTTAAAGAAGAGCATTGCCCACATGTGCCCTTTAATCGGCTGTTGGATGTTAAATAGTGGATAAAAAGTATAAGTAAATAAAGAGGCATATTTCCACAAAATGCATTTAAGTTATTTCCCTAGATAGTATAGCTTACTATTTTGGTGGTGAACTTACATGTTAGATTTCAAAAGAATCACAACACTTACAGTGAAAATTTTAATATTTTATTTTATTTTTTTGAAAACCTGCCATGTTCATTGGTTAAGAACACAATTTTATATGTGATATTTTTCTGATCCCAAACTGTCAGATTGTTTTCATCTATAAATTATGAATTATTTCCTTGAAAACACATTAGTTTACCTGAATTTCCATGTCTAGTCTACTTGAATATATTTCCAAAATATCATGTTCATTTGATTTGGCATGATATATACATGTAGTTCACTTTGATTCTCACAGAGTTTATGAGTTGAAGATTCTTGAAAAGAAAACAGGCTTTTGGCAAGGATGTTCAGAAGAAGATTTTTTTTTATAGATTTCTTAAATAATACTTGCCCAAGATCTCTCCCTCCCTGATCTTGGTACTCTGCTGTTGGTGGCACCATGAATATGATTCTGGCATTCGTGAAAGGGAACAACATAATAAACACTCCCCCCCCCCCCCCCCCGAATTTTGATTGATATAGATAGATTTTGTTAACGGATTCTTTTGAATAATTTTAAGACGAACACTCCTAGCAGACTGACACCAGACAAAGTGTGACCCCAAAAGCTCTCATTGGCAACTTGTGCTCATGCAGTTAAATTCAACTTGTTTAACTAAAACTTTCTGAGTCACCTAAGCACAATGTGCTCAAGTGGTCTATTGTGATAATCCTTTGTCTGACGTAAGTCAACAAATTTCATAGAAATTTGCCCCAAACAACTGGGCCGATTTACACCAGTTATAACAGGAATGTTCCCTAGTTAGTCCTATTCCGAAATAACTGAAGGATTAAAAATCGGGTGAAAACCAGGGCAGAGCACCAAATGGATAAGTTAGGTCTGGGCACTTTGTAAGTCATAAAATTTCTTTGTCCCATACAGAAGGCTGACAGCCTTTATGTAATGGAGCGTCAGTTCATAGTATACCTTTATGAAAATTCATCAACCAATTAATTAATGTCATCCAGGGGCAAAGCACTGGGAGAAGGGGGATCTTGGATCAATATAGAATGCTTTAAAAGTTGGCAAAAAGTGAAGCAAAATTCAACCCCATTTGGTAGAAAGAATTTCAGTTTAATGAGCTGAAAAGGTTGAATATTTGAAAATCTCTTTTTCTTGGGTTGCTAGGACAGATCTAAGTTGTAAAGCTTTTTTCTTAGGTGAGCAACCCAGGGCCAACAGCCCTTTTATGAAATAATATAAAATTCACATACCCATACACATTCAGCAACACACCCAACTTTCTTTATCTCTGTTATCATATCAACCTGACAAATTCCACACTGTCTCTTAGGGTACATTGCAATCAGTTCTTTAAGCATCTGGTGGGTAACTATACATTTATCCTCTGTGATTATATGCTCTTCTATATCAGTTAATCGTTGAGTACCTTTACTAGGAAATGTTTCATCTGGTATCTCTTCTTCTGTATCCACACCAATCTCAAAGACACTTTCTTCTAAACCTTGCTCATCTTCACAACTGTCTAGTTCTGATTGCCTATTATATTAATCATGAAATAATAATTCTAAGTGCTTCTCATAAAAAGGGACATAATAATGTACACTGCAAATTAATATTTTAGAGATAGAAGTACATTATACATGTATATGTAGATTTTTTTCTTGGGTCGAAGTCCAAGTGGTTATTGAGATAGGAGCAAAATTCTAGACTAGTCCATATGAAAAGTGTTTTCTAGAATCTTTACTCAAAACTAGTCCTTCTTAAATTCATAAAACATGAGAGTAAAGGAGATATTGATTGCTTAAAAAAAATTCTGCTATTATCTAAATGTTTTTATATCTATATTTCATCAGCACATATCTTCAACATGGCAAAATAATGCTGACATCAATGAATTGTTCATAGAATAAAGACAACTACAGCTGTACATGTCGTTTCCTAGTTGGGCATGTTAAACTTAAGTCCAAGAAACGTATACTAATTTTGGAAATAAATTTTCTAGAGAAGAAACTATATATGGTTGGGCTTGCAGTACTGCGTTGTTTCTCAAACCTAGAATAATTGAATTTACCAAAACAAGACATGTTTGTAAAACATTGAAGCCCCCACTAAAATCAAGTCAATAGCATTTTCTTTGTCAATCAACAAAGGGCAATAACTCACAAAACATGATGAGTAGAGTTACGGTTCTTATGCACTGCACTTCTTCTCAATGAGATTTATCCACCTGTTAAGTTTCATGATTCTTGCTTGCATACTTTTTGAGATCAAATGCTCTGGACAAAAAAGATCTACAGACAGACTTACAGACAAGTGCAAAGCAATGTACACCCTCTTCTTCAAAGGGGGCATAAAACAGAAAAAAATAAAAAAATGAAAAAATGTGAGCAAGGATACAATCAATCATCAGCTTACTTTCTTTATTATAAAAGTTTTGAACTATTACAAGGTACACCTTAACTATGTATAAATCACAATTTGAAACAAGAAACACCTATCAAATGTTTTTCATTCAATAAGTTTTTTAATTACCCTACCCAAATAAAGAACAATTAACCAACCAAACACTCTTCAATGATTTTTAGAAATTTGATTAAACCCTAATTCTATGTTGCTTTTTCAAATCTTTTCTGATATTGAAGGTTCAATGCCCTATTTTGGCCATTTTTGTTGGATCACACACTTGTTAGAGAAAAGAAAATGCTCCCAAAATTTCAAATACCGTGTAATAATTTCAGATCATATTTGCTAGCAAAGAGACTCTTAAGTTCTTATTTCCATAAATAAACATAACTTCTCCAAGACTCAAATTAGGGCTGTAATTCTAAAACCTATTAACAACAGCTACACATCATCTCTTGTCCAAGCTCCATTCCACAAATGTTCCCTTTCCTTCCAATCAAAATCTAAATGGCTGCCAAAAGAACCTACTTACACTATTGAAATGTTTTTCCAACCTTCAGGTTCATAGGTAGGATCATCGGGATCAAAGTCAGGATCTAAAATGTCCTCCATGTCTGTACTTGACAAATCAAAGTCAACGCTGTACAGGTAAAAGATAAAAAAAATATTCATGTAAATTTGATGAAATAACCATTTAACCCTGAAACAGCATTTTTCACGCTAATTATCTTCACAATAACCATGACTTGGTCACATTACCTTGACCTTGTTATCTGCAGATTAATATTATTGAGACTCATCACAATGTCAAACAAGAGGCTAGAATCTTGAATAGGCTTAAAGAAACAGGCAATGTAAATGTTTTCTATGAAGTTTTTCAGCAATTAAACCTTAACAGAGGACCATGTCACATGAACTTGACTTACAGTTGCAACTGCAGATGTAACTCATGGATCTACGACCATACCAAACATAAGGTTTGAATCTTGAAAAGGCTTGAAGAAATTTGCAAAGTTACGTTCATTTAAATGATGAATTTTGACAGATTACCATGTGCAGCATGACCTTGGATTGAATGAATGGAGTTTCACACTGTTTTCAACATTTTTTCAGTTATATCGCGGCGGCTGGAGCACCTAACAATGGTATCCTGGTATTTCTCTCACCAGTACAACCACCACATCCTTTCCTAGCCTCTGGCTGCTATCTCACATAAGTCTACGATTATCAACCAATTGGTGAGAGACAAGTAGTCAGACATAATGAGTGCCGCTGTCCACGATTGAACCCGGGACCTCTAGATTGACAGTCCGATGCGCTACCAACTGCGCTATGACGGCAGCTTACTATAACCTTGGAATCTACAAATGCACACCATTGAAATCTATAACCATGCTGAATAAGAGCCTTTTTCTTGAATAGCCTTCAAGTAACAGGCAAAGCTAAGTTTCAAGTTAAGTTTAGGGAGGCGGCCAGAGCACAGCTTAGCGATGTGTCATGTCCATGATCTCTTCATGCATGGAAATAAGAGGTCCTCTAATTGTATAAACATAACTTTCAAAAATAAAACGAGAGGACCAAGATGGTCCTAGATCGCTCACCTGTCTCTCTTTGACCCCTCGGACATCACATCATTTAAATGGTCAGATGTAATAAAGGAGATATTTATTTCAACATAAACAAGTTTCAAGAAGTTCCGGCCTAAATTGTGGCCTCTTGAGTTATAAAACGAAAATTATCATTAAAGCTCCCTTTCCTGTGATATGGTACAAATCCTTCCTATTTCCTAAAAGGGTTAATCTTTGTGACTTGACCAACATACTGACCAAGTTTCATGAGGATTGAGCCATATTTGTGGCCTCTAAAGCGTTAACAAGATAATTGTCATGAAGGCCCCTATTCCCTTGATATTGCGTGGATCCTTCTCATTTTGGATAAGGTTCATCCTTGTGAGTTGGCCAACATTCTGACCAAGTTTCATGGAGAGTGGGGCATTTTTGTGGCCTCTGGAGTCTTAACAAGAAAATTGTCATTAAGGCCCCTTTTCCTGTGATATGGCATGGATCCTTCCCATTTTCAAAAGGGTTAATCCTTGTAACCGGACAAACATTCTGACCAAGTTTCATGAAGATTGGGCCATGTTTGTGGCTTCTAGAGCGTAAACAAGATAAATATCAATAAGGCCCCTTTTCCTGTGATATGGCATGGATCCTTCCCATTTTTTCAATTGGGTTAATCCTTATGACCTGACAAACATTCTGACCAAGTTTCATGAAGATTGGGCCATGTTTGTGGCCTCTAGAGCTTAAACAAGATGAATGTCATTAAGGCCCCTTTTCCCGTGATATGGCATAGATCCTTCCTATTTTCAGTAGGGTACATCCTTGTGACCAGGCCAACATTCTGACCAAGTTTAATGAAGATTGTGCCATATTTGTGGCCCCTAGAGTGTAAACAAGAAAATTGTCATTAAGGCCCCTTATCCTGTGATATGGCATAGAATTTTCCCATTTTCAATAGGGTTCATCCTTGTGACCTGGCCAACATTCTGACCAAGTTTAATGAAGATTGGGCCATATTTGTGGCCCCTAGAGTGTAAACACTTAGATTGTTGACGCCAGACGACGGACGACGGACATTCAATGATCACAAAAGCTCACCTTGAACACGATGTGCTCAGGTAAGCTAAAAATACATGAATGCTGTCAGTACCCATGATCTCTTGATGCAGGTTATAACAGCAAGTTAATGTTTTAAATATTAGGCAGATGAAACAAGGGGGCTGTGATGGTCCTTTATCGTTCATCTTCATTTCTTTGTCTTTAACAATAAGAATTATCAAAATTTCCAGCAAAAGTCGTAATTGCATTTTTTTTATGATTTGCAGTCATTAGAGTGTAACAAGAATATTGTCATTAGGGTCCCTTTTCGGTTCATCCTTGTAATCTGACAAACATTTCGATAAAGTTTCATGAAGGCCCCTTTTCCCATGATATGCCATGGATCCTTCACATTTTCAATTTACTTCACCCTTATGACCTGACAATCTGACTAGTTTTCATGAAGATTGGACCATATTTATAGCCTCTAGAGGGTAAACAAGAAAATTTGCATTAAGGCCCCTTTTCCCATGATATGACACAGAACCTTCCCATTTTCAACAGGGTTCACCCTTGTGAACTGTCAAACGTTCTGACCATGTTTCATGAAGATTGGGTCATATTTGTGGCCCCAAGAACATTGTCATTAAGGTCCCTTTTCCTGTAATATGGAGCAGGTTCTCCCCATTTTCGACAGGATTCATCCATAGGACCTGACAAACATTCTGGACAAGTTTCATGAGGAATGGATCATATCTGTGGCCTCTAGAGTGTAAACACATCTGACATCTGACAAAAGGAGACACACAACAGACATCCAATGATCACAAAAACTCACATTGAGCATGATGTGCTCAGATGAGCTAACATCCATCAGCGTTCTCATATTAAATAAGTCTTTTTCACTTTTAAATAAGCCTCAATTCCAGTTAAACTCGACTTATTGGAATTTTACAAGAGTAAAGCTAAGAAGCCAATACCTGTATTTCATTTTCTTCTCTTTCAGTGTGTCATCCTCAGTCTTTCCAACCAAATGAATAGTTGGCGTTTTTTCTATATCTCTATGAAAAGAAATAATCTTATTCACAATAAAGTACTAGAAACTTATATGTATGGTTACTTTTAACTACGTGCACTGGTTATTCTTCTGTTTTTGATTCATCTGGTTATTTATGATTGAGTCGACGGTTTATTATGTACTAGTCATCCACTTGTAAGTAAAATAATGTTTCAAAATTTCAGACCTTAATAAAATTGTTCATTCAGCAGCTTCTATCTTATGGAAGAGATAAAACTGTTGTATGAGGTATATCTTTTTTAAAAATGCCTGGCCAATGAATATCTCTACTAATTTTGAATGAAATCTGGTTATATGATTCAAAGAATGTATCTTCAATAATTCTTGGATAACCGATATTTAATGCATAACAATAACTTGAGTTGCCATTAGAACTTCTTGCTCTGGAAAGCCAATATAACAAGAAATATTTGTAAAACATTTATGCATCCCATAAATTCAGGTCAATAGCCTATTCTTTGTCAATTAACACAGGGCAATAACACACAAAATATGATGACTACAGTTAAGGTTCTTGTGCAATGCACTTCTCCTCAATGAGATCTATCAACCTGTGAAGTTTCATGATTTTAGCTTTTCTTCTTACTTTTTAGAGATGCCCCGGACAAAAAACTGTCTACGGACGGACCTACCAACAGACTGGCAAACAAGTGCAAAGCAATATACTCCCTCTTTTTCGAAGGGGGGCATAATGATATCATTTTAGATTAAGTCACGTAGGTAGTGAACCTAATCATATCTTCTTTCATTTCATTCACCAGTACAATAATATAGAGGATAATTGACAAAGATTGATTTAAATTTCATGGATTGATTGATTGAATGTGATTTTACTTTGAACAACCTTGTAGATATATCACAGCAGCTTGAGCACCTAACAATGGAATCCTGGTATTTCTCTTACCAGTACTACCATTACATCCTTCCAAACCTCCAGTTGCTATCCCACACAGGTCTACAATTTTTAACCTCTTGGTGGGAGGCAATTAGTTGGAAAGGACGAGTGACAAAGTTTAGAATTTAACCTTGGACCTTTTTGAATTATAGCCGCTGTGCTACCAGTGCCCTATGTAGGCTGCTTATATTTCATTGGGTGAACAAAAGAGCTATGTTTTACACTACAACAATCAACCAGTAATCTGTTTTTGTTACATCAATTAAATTAAATTCCACATACTTACTTTCTGATTCTCTTAATTCCTGAAGGCCCTGGTGTCACATCAACCCTTCTCTTTTGTTGGAGTCCCTTTGGTCTGTAAAAAAATCATTTTTCATGAAGATTGATTTAGATTTATAGTGAGTTAAGTATGGGAAAGAGTGAAACAACATTCAGGCCTTTCAGGAGAAACCACATCCATATTACATATATTGTGCAATTTCTGGTCAAAATATATTTTATTGTCTGGTTACACCAGATTTTACCAAGCTGCAATACACAAAAGTAGGTGCCAATTATCTGCTTGGTTCGAGATTTTTGCTCATTACCCTTTCTATCTCCTAGACTGATGTAAACACAACAATGAAAAAATGAAGAGTTTGACAAAAATCTGAACATTAAATATATTCATTGTTACAATTATCATCACTTAAAAGTATTCATGTATCTTTTTAGGATATATAGAATTCACCATAAATTATATTAACTATCATCACTCTAACTTATTTTATCTTAAAGAGTGTAAAATCTGTGGAAATAAATGCTTTCTCTCAATAAGTGGGAATGAATTCGATTCAAATATGAAAATGGAGTATTTATCGACAAAATCTTTGCCGTTGGTATTCATTGGACTTTGGACAAAATCAAAAAAGTGTCCTAAATATATGGTTCATAAAGGAAACACATATATATTCTTTCTTCTCTATATTCATGGAATTTATCAACATTCTGAATGAAAATACCAAAAGTATATTGCATTATCACGTCAAATAAATTTCAATTATACCTTAGAGATAATATTCTGTCAAATGTAATAAATACAGACACACACATAAAATAATGAAATTGATATCTTTCATATTATCAAAGCCTACATAGCTAAGCCGCTATGCATTTTGGGTCTGGCTGTCAATCATGGGGTCATAAGTTTTGGTCCTGTCTCGGCCATCTTCCAGTCAACATTTGATAATAGTCAATGTGACACAAATCATTATTTTGTCTCCCATTAATGGGTGAATGATAAAAAGTATGCTTTAGTGGTATGACCAGCTGTTGGCTCGGGTGAAATGTTGTGGTTGTGCTGGTTGAAGAAACGACAGGAAATAATGGTTAGGTGTGCCAGCCACAACAATATAACTCAAATAATGTCAAAGTGGAGTCAAACCCCACATTTACAAATCAAATTTATCATATATGAAATCTTCCTTACATTTCCTGATCACTTTCACTTGTAATTGACGACACATCTGATATTCCTTTCAATAGGCCAGAAATGGTGCCTTTAGGTGTAGAAATCTTCCCAACAATGTTCTGTGCGGTCATTTGATGGAATACAGAGGAAGTCTGCTATTCCAAATAGCTAAATATGAAAAAAAAAACAATATTTAAAATTACATTAATGTATAGATGTTTTAAAATACAACTTATAGATTAAGAGAATGTTTATATAATTCATGGAGATATGCAATAAAAACAAATTCTCATCACCTGTATATGCAAAGCTATCTTGAATTCATTCTGAACTTTTGCATCGAAGACAGTCTTGTGAAAAACAAGTTTGATAACTACAAGGGCATTGTCGTACCAGCCAAACTCAATTTGATAAGATAATTATACACTTATTTTATCAGTGAACGTCTTTTCATAATTTCTTATAAGTGTTGAATTGTGCAAAAGCTCATATTTCATTTAACAATAGTACTTGATCCCAATATGAAGGTGCAAAGACTATGTACTGGTTTATTTAAAGACTTGACTATTCTATAATTAATATTTCAAAATATTGATACTTAATCTATATTTTTGTGCTTACTTGTTTGAATGGGGTTCAACTACACATTGTCACAGTCAATCTAATCAACAATAGGTAAAATTCAAAATTATGAATGTTGTTTTCTTTGCACCAATTACCCAATTTCAACATGGGGATTTGCCAATATTTTTTGTCCTAGAAAAAAATTCATGTGACTGACTGGTCAGGGTTCCCAAAACCCCTCAAATGGGGGTTTTTCACCCCCAATTTTAATCTTGTATAGTACCCCCAATTTTTGCAAGAAACCTTCTTTGTTTCATTTAAAGGGTGTACAAGTATGCTGTAAAATGACTGTTTTCACCCCAAATTTAAAAGTCTGTGGGAGCCCTGCAGGTGGAGGGTACATACAAATATACAAATGGGGAAGCATATATGGACATATTTTGGTGGGACATTGTATATACCTTAACTGAGGGTTCAATGTGATAAATCTTTACATGGATGGTCTAAAGTCAAAGGTGGATTTTTCAGGGAAAAAAGACTATGGCATCCATGATAATACCCAAAATGCAGAACGATTTTCTAGGAATATAGATTAGTGGGTGGATTGCAGTGTGTCAGTCTCAAGATTGTTTTGTAGAGTAAGAGAAAATCTATTTGAAAAGAAACAAAATCACAATAGCTCAAATCAGAGAAGTCGCCGCCCATGTTTTACTCAAATGTCACATAACCCCAGAACACTAGCACAGCGCTCTATCAACTGAGCTACCCAACACCTTGTCAATTGTCACGAGTCTACAAATGGCCGAACAGAGCATTCTCTGTTTACTTCTGATGCTGTTGAAGTTAATTAAGGCAGAAGAATTCCCTGTACATGGGGCTCTAACCTACAATCCCCTGAATACTTGCATGGCACTTTACCAAGCAATATAATTTGTCATGACAAAAGCAATGGTTTTACACACACACACAGAGAGAGAGAGAGAGAGAGAGAGAGTGAGAGAGAGAGAGAGAGAGAGAGAGAGAGAGAGAGAGAGAGAGAGAGAGAGAGAGAGAGAGAGAGACAGAGAGAAAGTGGAGAGAGAATGTAAATGGTGGAAAATGGACAGAGGGTTCAGAATCCTGGAACGGCACCTAGTGATAATAAATCCACCAGAACACTCTAACTTTAAATCGCTAAAAAAATTAAACTCAGCGGAATTTACTTTTCTATTTTGACCGTGAATACGTTGATAAAGAGCCATTTCGTGGACTTTTTAAAGTTGTGAGCTTGCTTATACATAATTTACAAGACGTTTGAGAAAACCCCCATAACATTGAAAAAATCAAAACATACCTATCTATCAGCAATTTGGCGAGGTCCCTGTCGCTTATGGCTGACAAGGTGCCTTTTAATGTCCTCCATCTATCTGTCTGGTCGCCTATGTTCACCAGTCTCGACCTGTGGCGTTTGTTTTTTGCTGCAAGGGTCCTTTTCTTAGCACTTTCCGTTTTCTTCGGAGGCATCTTTCGAACATGGCGGTTTTCGTCATTGCGCACGCGCAGCACTTTTTTTGTGGGGTCGCAAAAGGTCACGAGCTATTTTTAATTTACTATACAGTATCGATACCGTATAAAATTTGCGAAATGAAAAACCTAATAACAATTCACAAATACCGTATGTGTATGATTTTTTTGGTTCAAATGGTTTGTATTGGTGCTATTTTTCAAATGGAATACGTAGATGTCATTTTCGGAGAAATTTTCTAGAAAATGTTCAATTTCAAATCTGGAGTAAGCAATCTTTAAGATTAACATTGGTGAGTTAGGAAGATTTAACAAATTCACCTCATATTCGCAAATAAACGGCATCGGAAGAATAGTTATTTTCAACAACATAACGGTATTTCTTCGACTGAATTTTTAAAAATTCCAGGCATTTTTCGAGTTTTGTGACTTTTTCAAAGTAGTGTTGGTGTGTTCTTTTGTCTGCTTCAATCGTTCTGTCAGTCCTTTTAACATAATTTTTTCACCAAAATACTCGAGATTGATTTGTCTTTGCATGAACGTAATGTTCTATTTACTTCTTATATTGTAAATGTGTCGAAAAGAGGAAAACATGCAGTGACCGATTAGAAGTATGTTTCAGTTTATACCCGTTTTGCAGGAGAGGGTTACAATGCATGAAGCAAGGACCGAGAATAGTCTTTATGGGAAGCAGTAATGTTGGTAAAACAGCCATCGTGGAACGTTTCTTACACCAGAAGTTTTATCCGGAGCACGTGCGGACTGTTGAGGATATGTACAGGTCAGCCATATACAGTCTTGATAAAGCGAGCACCTCTATTAAGCAGTTGTCTCTATTAAGCTATCACTGTCAAAAGTCCCTTAAACAAAACCGAAATTACTTATCTTTAGGGAACAAACATATACAGTTAATTACATCGTGAAATAGACAAGTTGAATGATTTTGGAATGGTTTAGGAATGAAATTGAATGAGTGTGTGGAGCGCGTTTTGAGTGAAATTAATGGGAGGTAATCCAATATCGTAAATTTTGTTCAGGATGAACAAAATTTGCGATATGTATTACCTCCCTTTAATAAAATATGCATAGAAGTTCATTAAATAGGTTCCTATGTCTCCAAGAACCAATCAGACGTATTTATTTTTTATTATATCAGTGAACTCGCGATTTTGTTCTTGTTTTATAAATTTTGAAGGTAGTTGTATGTCTTATATTTTTTGAGTCAATTTCAGCGTTTTTGAATGGTGTGAGTGAGTGTTTGGAATGATTGAATGGAGCGCTGAGTGAGCGATTTAGAATGATTTTGATCGAGATGAATGTCAACTTCACGATGTAACTTACTGTACATAAACATACATACAGACAAACAAACAAGGCAAAAACAATCGATCTATCCATATTTTTTCAACATATTTTCATCTTTATTGAACTCAATGATGTTCATTTTCGTAAAGTCAGTGAGCCGAATGAAATGTCTTCATACAATATACAATTTAGTTGTAACTATTCAGTAGCCATATCTGTAACTTAACTTGTTTATTATTTTTTAAACTAAACGTATAAAGCGACCATCCTTTTATAGACCACTTTTTCTCGATCCCATGAGCAGTCTTTAATACAAGTTTGACGGTAAAAATTTTGTCTCGTAAGTTGTATCTTCGACCAACATGCCTAATCAGGAAGACATCTTGTTGATAAGTTTAAATTGGTTTAAATCGATCAAATTTACACCGATCGGGATGCGAGTTCTATCGATTTAGATTCACCGACCTTGATTCTGCTTCCTAGAAAATTAACCAGTTCTTTGCGCCGAATGTGAGGGCCAATAAGAGAATGAGAGAACAAAGCTCCATAGCCGCATTCGGGAATCGAACTCGGTGAAAACACTGACACTCTACCTCTTGAACACGGAAACCGCACATACGTGAATCACACATCATTGGTGAATTCAATATGAAATATTGTTAAAAATGAAAAGTAATTCAGGTCCGCCAGCCTAAGAATTGGAACAACTGAGAAATATGAACAATAAATATTCAAATCCTAACGTCTAGTCCAGTCTGTGCAAAAGTAGGTAAGACAACATGCATTGCAGTTTTTGAAATATGTACACTTCAAGGGCGTAACTCCCATTACGCAATTTACGCAAGTGCGTAAAAGAATTAATTATCTGTTGAAAATATCGTGGATAAATGATCATAACATCGAAACTACAGCTTATTCAAGCTGTAGTTACGATGTCTTTATTATTCAACAACGCTGAAATCATAAAAAGGGAGCTGGCGGAGGGTATTTTTCGTCGCAGTCCACACATCGCCTTTATCCGGTATAATCTTTGGTTGTCGCCTTCTGAGTGCGAATAAATTTCAAAGTCCTATGCACTTAAAGACATCGCCAAAAGACATTCCGATCAAAACAATTTTAAGTCACTAACTCAACGCTTTATTCATTCAAAAGACATAGAAAACTATTCAGAGAACCCATCTGAATAGTTTATTAATTGGAGATAATTATTGAAAAGAAAATCAGCGAAAATGGATTACCTCCCCCTGAATTTCACTCAAAACTCATTCCTCCCACTCATTCAATTTCATTCGAAACTCATTTCAAAATCATTCACCTTTTCAATTTCACGGTGCTACTAAATGTCTTCACAATGTCTTAAACCCTTAGTAGTCTTCCCCTCTGTACACAAAGCATCAGCAGACTTAGAATTTAGAAGTGTTTGAACTAAAGTTTAAGTAAGCAGGGTGTGGGTTGAAAGTTAAGTAAACCAAGATGAAAAGTACAAACCGGTTAGATTGACATGGCAGCCTTGTGTTTTGTAACTCGTTTTATAACATAAATTCTAGGCCCCCGCATAGAAATCTTTTTTTCATTGTCATGAGAATATGTTAATAAATCATTTGAAATTTAATGGATGTGTGATACACATTACTGTTAAACATGTTTTATAAGATTTAAGGAAGTCGTTCATATTTACTGTATCTTTAGACATGATAAAAATACATTCGAGAAAATTGCTAAAACAAGAGAGATGAAAAATACCACCCATGTATATTTCTTCGTAAACCAATAGCGGGTGATTCCGGTGCAAAAAACAGATTTTCAAGTTTTTAAACTTTACCCCGCTTTGTACACGATTGTGCCTTCAAAGCAGTGAAACATTTCTCCAACGTTTCGTTTCGACTGTATTCGCCATAATGACTGTTTACGGATAGCTATCAGACTATTGTCCACCTTATTTCAAAATATAGTCCAGGCCCTATTGCCATTTATCAAATATACCTTAATTCAAATTCAAATTCTTTATTTCCTCCATTCTTGAAGATAATTTGATTTACATACATAGTTAGGTATCGATGAAAGGAAAAAATAAAACAATACAAGTGCATAAATACATATATTCACACACACGCACATTAATGCAAACACATATTTTAACCCGTAAGTTCACTTGCAACCATTCACTCTAAGTAGCCACAACACAACGCCCATCTCACACTTACAGACATGCACGGCTGTAGAGCTTTGATACATTTCGGTTCGTAAAAATATAGCTTCGGTATGATTCCAAAAACCTTGCAACTACAGCTTCAATCAAGCTGAAGTAACTTAATCTTACAGTTAGTTTCATCGTGAAATTGACATTCATCTCGATCAAAATCAATCTAAATCGCTCACTCAGCGCTCCATTAAATTATTCCAAACACTCACTCAAACCATTCAAAAACGCTCAAAATGACTCAAAAAATATTAGACATACAACTACCTTCAAATATTAATAAATCAAGAACAAAATCGCGATTTCACTGATATAATGAAAATTAAATACGTCTGATTAGTTCTTGGAGAAATAGGAACCTATTTAAAGAACTTCTATGCATATTTTATTAAAGGGAGGTAATACATATCGCAAATTTTGTTCATCCTGAACAAAATTTACGATAATGGATTGCCTTCCATTAAATTCACTCAAGATTCGCTCCACACACTCATTCAATTTCATTCCCTAATCATTCCAAAATCATTCACCTTATCAATTTCACGATGTCGTTAACTGTAATACTACATCAGTGATAATCAGGATCGAAACTTGTAAAATTGTTTCTATTTATAATAGCTGAGAATTAATTCATAATTAAACCTTAGACTAGACACTTTGGAATATGCTCTGATATACACATAAGTACATAAGAGTAAATTCTCAGTTGAGTATGAGAACAGCATTTAAATCAAAAATCCAGAATTTTACAAGATAACACTTTTAGGGACTATAAATGCCCAAGGATAGCTCATCTTCATTTCTTTCTCGGTTGGTATGTCTTATTAATTGATTTTCTTTTAATCCAAAGAATCATGTACAGTGTATAGTGTGACCAGTCATTGGTATCGTTTTACATACAGTTAATAACATCGTGAAATTGACATTCACCTCAATCTAAACTATTCTAAATCGATCACTCAGCGCTCCAATCATTCATTCAAAACACTTACTCAAACCATTCAAAAACGATCAAACCCATTGAAAAATATAGAATCAACATCATTCAAAATAAATTTTGACAGAGAAAAATCGCGATTTCACAGACATAATTCAAATAGTAAGCGCCTCATAGATTCTTGAAGAAATTTGAAGCTGTGCACAGAACTTGTATGCACTTTTTTATTAAAGGGAGGTAATCAATATCGCAAATTTTGTTCATCCCGAACAAAATTTGCAATATAGGATTACCTCCCATTAAATTCACTCAAAACTCGCTCCTCACACTCATTCAATTTCATTCCTAAATAATTCCAAAATTATTCACCTTGTCAATTTCACGATGTTATTAACTGTATAGAAATAAATGAATAGCCGAGTGAGTATCGTCTGAGACCATTGTCAACAAACTGAAATGCTTTCTTAACCCTTTGCTGTTTAATCCCTGCTTTGCCTGTGATTTTATGATGAAGAAAACATTGTGAAAAAAGAAGAAATTGCTTCTGACAAGCAATTTCTTCTTTTTCCACACTATTTTCTACCCTACTAAATGGTTATTTTTCAAATTAAATCCTCTTAAACTTTCGTCTGCAAAACATTTGATTTTGGACAGGTCCAAAATTTTGTAAAACAGGAAAGGGTTAAGAAAAGTTTCATAGTGACTTGATTCTATAAATGGACCTATAGGCGCGCCTAAGATCAACAGTGACCATGAAATGCTTTCTTGTAAAACGTATTCATTTAGAGTTTCGTTGTTCACTTGTATCGATAAGCTTCTGTAAAGTTTAATCCTCTCATCAGAAAACATTACAAAAATGAGCAATTTAGTGTATTTAATGGAATATAGAATCAAATATTTTATGGAATCGAATTTTAATTCTAACCCTTTATAAGAAGTTTGTTTTAGTGGAAATATCACAAAAGTCGGATCAACTTCAATTTCGCGTTTACATTGTATACTAGATATGCCGTCAATAATGTCGTGAAATTGTCATGCATCTCGATAAAAATCATTTTATTTCACTCGCTCATTTCTACCATTTTACCATTCAAAACACTTTATTTCATGAAAAAAGACGCTTAGAATTCGACCAAATTGCGCCAAACAATGTATGATTTCAATGGCTTTCATTAATTAGGAGCGTCTGATTGGTTCATCAAGACATACAGAGAACAGATTCATTTTTAACGAAGGGAAGTTAAAATACACCTAACATTTCGTTCAAAATGATGTTCAATATATTGCCGCCTTTTATTACGTTCAACAATTGCTCATTACATACAACAATTCAATTTCATTATAAGGATATTAAAAAGTCAAATTGTCATTAATACGATGTTGTTGAATGTGCTTACAGAACTAGTTTCAAGAGCTGTCAAATGGACCTACTGGACACGACCGGTTCTTATCACTTTCCTGTGATGCAAGATTACGCAATATTAACAGGGGACGTCTTTGTGCTTGTTTTCGCTTGGAATGACGAATCATCGTTTGATAAAGTTCACGATCTTGTTGATAAAATCAGAGAGAAACGCGATTCCCATGCAAAGATTATTGTTGCCGCGAACAAGATAGACTTGGAAGAGAGTAAAGAAAAGCTTGCGGAGAGAGAGTTAATAGTCTCTATCGATTGGGACTGTTATTTTCAACAATGTTCGGCAAAAAATGATGCACATGTCACTACACTGTTTGAAAGGATTGTTGAATTAATTGTGGATAAAAATTTTTGTACAGGAAAACAGGCAGCTGGTAAAATGAGAAAGGTGTTTAGAAGACTGAAAATGCTACTGTGCTTTAAGCCAAATAACACGGCTTTAAAGTCTTCATAAACAATGTGAAAAAAATGGGCAATCCCATTTCTGAATGATTGAACCATTGCCCATTTTAGTTTAAAGTTTTGCAACAGCCCTGATTGAAATAGGTGAAATTAAAAGTGGGAGAAATTTGAAAAGAAATCCATCTACGTGGAAAAACAGTATTGTGAGAAAAAATGAAATTGTGACAATTATTTTCACAAAATATTTTCTCTGGTATAAAATCATAAGGACAAAAAACTCAGGGCTTTACATACAGTTAACAACATCGTATAATTGACAAGGTGAATGATTTGGAAATGATTTGGGAATGAAATTGATCGAGTGTGAGGAGGGAGTTTTGAGCGAATTTAATGGAAGGTAATCCTTTATTGATAAAAAAAATCATAAAAGTTCTATACCTAGCTTCCTATTTCTTCAATAATCTATGAGGCGCTAACAATTTGAATTATTTCAAAATTTATTTTGAATGATGTTGTTGATTCTATATTTTTCGATGGGTTATAGCGTTTTTGAATGATTTGAGTGAGTGTTTTAAATGAATGATTTGAGCGCTGAGTGAGCGATTAAGGATGGTTTTGATCGATGTGAATGTCTTTTCCACAATGTAACTATTTGTAAACTGTCTGACGATAAGGTGCAAACTTCGTACAATTATACAGTTAATTACATCGTGAAATTGGCAAGCTGAATGATTTTGAAATGATTTAGGAATGAAATTGAATGAGTGTGTGGAGCGAGTTTTGAGTGAAATTAATGGGAGGTAATCCAATATCGCAAATTTTGTTCAGGATGAACAAAATTAGCGATATTAATTACCTCCCTTTAAAATTATTGCATATATGTTCTATAAATAGCTACCTATTTCTTCAAGATCTAATCAGACGCTTACAATTCCAATTAATTTGGTGCAATCCCGATTGTTTTCCAATCCATTGCCATTTTGAACCAAGTTGTTGTTATATGTTTTCGGTGAGTTTGGGGCGTTTTTGAATGGTTTGAGTGAGTGTTTGGAATGAATGAATGGAGCGCTGAGTGAGCGATTTAAAATTGTTTTGATTGAGATGAATGTCATTTTCACGATGTAACTAACTGTACCCCTATTCGAACTTGTACTTGTGTTAAAAGCCATGTCAATATGCAAACAAATCTCACCGTTTTATCATCGTGAACGCAGGGCGTTCTAAGAATGAATGGAAGAAACGAAATAGACAAGAATTGATTCGATGGAGCATTGTTATGGAATACATCTTGCATCCTAACAACCAACAAACCGTAAACTCAGTTTTCAATTCAAATTAACGGAAATTGACATCATGACTGAATCGAGCGTTGAGTGAGTGATTTTGAATTGCTTTGATCGAAATGAGTGTCAATTTGACGATGTTGTAAACTGTACATGTAGGCTAACTAGTCTTACATAGACATTCACTTCGATCAAAATAATTCAAACCCACTCGCTCAGCGCTCCATTCATTCATTATCAACACTCACTCAAACAATCCAAAAACGCTCGAAAAGCATTAAAAGATAAGGTCAACAACTGCATTCAAAATAATTTAGCTAGAAAAAAAAACCCAAACAAATCCATTTGCATAATTGAAATTATTGAAATTAGTAGCGTCTGGTTGGTTCTTGAAGAAATAGAAGGGTATTTATGGAACTTGTATTGAAAAATAATAAATATCGTTAATTTAGTTCGCACTCATTCCTTTTCTTCCAAAACCATTCAAAAATCATTTACCGTTCTTCTTTTTTCTACTCGAGGATAACACGATAAAGGGTCGAATGAATCGAGCGCGCTAACCACTCGGCCGAGACAAACTCCTAGGTCTGGTGAAGTTTAAACATTTCTTGAAACATTGCTAGAAACATCGTGAAATCCTTAAAATAGATGAACCATGGTGCGTTTACTTGGAATGATTTTCAGCGAATGTGTGAGCGACTATAAAATGAAATTGAAGGGAGATAATACAATGTCGATTATTTTGTCCTACTTGGACGAAATAATCGATGTTTTATTACTTCCCCCGAAAAGAAATTCACGGACTTTTGTATGAAGGTTTTTGTATTTTCAAGGTCATTTCATAATCAACACCTGCTAAAAAAATAAATGAATAATGCAATGGTCGTAGATGAAGTTATGAAAACTTGTGAACGATTCTGGTGAATTTTGGCAAATGTTCTCCGAGTGTTTCCGAAAGTTAAGTGTAAGTGTTTGAAAATGAGTGAATAAATGGAGCGTTGGGTGAGCGATTTAGAATGATGTAGAATGTGAAGAGTGGCAATTTCATGATAAAACTTCATGTGAATGTCAGCCTGAGACGCGACAATGACTTATTTTTTTGCATTAACGAGGTACGGGGATGTAGATAACTTTTTAGCTCGGCTGTTTTCGGAGAAAATCCGACGTTTTTGTCGTCATCTTGGCGTCGTTCGCGTTAGAGTTGGCATTTACGTTGACATGACATCTTTTAACCTTGTTAATATCTCCGTTGTTATTGAAAATATCTGCACGAAACTTGGTACGCCTGTTTACCATCACAAGACCTACCCATACTTTCAAGGGGATAACCCTGGAGACATTTTTGTACAGTTAATTACATCGTGAAATTGACATTCTAAATCGCTCACGCAGCGCTCCATTCAATCATTCCAAACACTCACTCAGACCATTCAAAAACGCTCAAAATGACTAAAAAATATAAGACCTACAACTACCTTCAAAATTAATAAAACAAGAACAAAATCGCGATTTCACTGATATAATGAAAATTAAAAGCGTCTGATTGTTTCTTGAAGAAATAGGTACCTATTTAAAGAACTTCTATGCATATTTCATTAAAGGGAGGTAATACATATCGCAAATTTTGTTCATCCTGAACAAAATTTTCGATAATGGATTGCCTCCCATTAATTTCACTCAAAACTCGCTCCACACACTCATTCTATTTCATTCCTTGATCATTCCAAAATCATTCACCTTGTCAATTTTACGATGTTGTTAACTGTAGATGTTATGTCTCTTTTACGTCTAATAAGAGATTTGCAATTTTTTCAGCACCTGCTGTCAAGCTTTGCACGCGTAAGCGGCGCTTGTTGTTTTCCTACCAGCTCCAGTGATTCCATTGGTCAACTGATGCTTTGTTTGTAATCAGCTACAGTTAATAACATCATGAAATTGACTGTCATTCCGATCAAAACCATTCTAAGTCGGTCACTCAGGGTTCCATTTATTCATTCAAAACCCTCACTCAAGCCAATCAAAAACGCCATACTAAAAGCTATAAGTTCGACACACACATTCAAGATAAAAATCGGTTTTTTAAAAAAAAAAATGATTTTATTGTCTTTTGTAAGCAAATGTGGGATCTTAAAGACATAGAAAGCTAATCAGAGTATCTATCTGAGAATTTCATTAAAGGGAAGTAACGGCAAGTAATATTTAGCGCTAATTTTGTTCATCTTGAACAGAATTAGCGATAATGGATTACATCCCATGAATTTCATTCAAAACTCAGCCATACCCATTCAATTTCATTTGAAAATCAGTCCTAAATCATCCACCTTGACAATTTCTCGAAGTTGTTTACTGTATCTGTCTGTTGATTTTTGTTCATAGCAGAAGTCAATGTTGAGTAAATGATTTCTTGATTACATAAATTTATTTGACAAACATTTTCGAACTTATTTTTCAAAATGTCGTAACTACATCTAATAAAGATATTCAATCACAAAATCTTTGTTAGTCTCGAACGTTTAGCTGTTGGTTCATCTTTCTTTTTCTTCCAAAATCTCTTAACTACAGCTTTAAACAAAATGTAGTAATCAGATTTAAGAACAAAAACCGACGACAAGTTTTTTTATGGGTTAATTTACGTTTTTGAAGGCGTTTACATTTGCAGAGACCAGAAAAATGGTTTTAAGGGTTTCTGCAAATGTTAACGCCTGGACAAACGCGAATTGATGCTACTATTGCATAAAAAGAAAGACCAAAGTATTTATTCAAACGGAAATTGCAAAAAAAAATCATAGGAACGGTCTAAAACTAGCTCCATAACAGATAATGTGTCGGAAAAATGCATTACGCATTGAGCCGTCACTTTTGTTTCTACCGATGTTACTTGGTAAAGATATGACGTCATAGGAATTAACGCGGAAATAGGATTGAAGTTTTTATTTATGCTCTATGTGAATGTTAAACAAAGTACTGGTTCAGTGCATAGGCCATGACGGAGGATATTTAATTAAAAAAAGCCGGCGTTAACGGTGCATGATTTTACCTATCAATCAACGTTTTTCTTTCGTTATCGCCCGTGTTTTGTCCGTTTACGTATGCTTATAACGACCAAAAATGTACAATTCATGCAATAATTTCAATTAAGGTTCTAAAGAAATTATATCACTCCTGCCGATCTGACCATACGACTCCGTGCAAACCACGCCATTGTTCTTCGATTCACAATATTTTGTAATCTCTGCAATGTCAACGTGTTCCCTCCCTTCGACTGCTGAACAGACCCAACTGGAAACTGTATTGACCCATCTGGCATCTGAAGTCCGACCTTTCTTGCCAGCTCGACCATCAGTGTTGTATATGGTATCATATCAAGCCATGTGGTAGGTGGCCTGTCTTGCATGGAAGCATAACGAATCATTGCAAAATCTGACGAAGCATGTTGACCAACGACTGTTTTAACACCGTTTGTAAGCATCGCCATGTCAGCCGCAGACATGTCTCCAGTCGTTCCGGCTACTCCGTGCATCAAGAGGTTTCCAGAACCCCCGGTCAAACCGCTAGAACTGCCACTGCCGCCGAATAAACCGCCTCCAAAAAGTCCCGTGTTGCCACCGCCACCACTACCGCCAGATAGTAGTTGTAGTGTTAGTAGAGTGTTTATGTCGAACTGACAGCTGCCTGAAAGTATAGTAAAACTTGTGTTAAGCGACCACTTAAGGGACCTCCAAAAAGCGGTCGCTCATGGGAATGGTCGCTTAATACGAAATACCATGATAAATGTGAAAGTTTATTTTGAAAGCTTTTTTATAGATTGCCGTTCAAGTTGTACAGAATCTTATGATGTTCGAACCCATTGGAATCGTCTTATTGAGACGATTCAAATGGGTTCCAACAACATAAGATATCAACAATAACCAATTTTTCGTTAAGAATGTCTTCTTTTTCAGAAAATTTGCTTACGTTGCGGGGACTTTCTTTATGGTGGTCGCTAAATAAAATTGGTCGCTTAATAGACGTGGTCGTTCGAGCAATATCGACTGTATACATGTAGCTAGTTAAAGTTAACAACATCGTGAAATTGACAAGATGAATGATTTTAGAATGAAATTGAATGAGTGTGTGGAGCGAGTTTTGAAGGAAATTAAAGTTAGGTAATCCAATATCAATAATATTTTTCAAAGTGAACAAAATTAGCTATATCTATTACGTTCCCTTTAATTAAATGTACATACTTTTCTGTTTGAAAGTCTGCGTGGACCAATCAGACACTTTAAAATCCATACCAGCCAACACAATCGTAGAATAATTTAATCAATTTGAATAAAATGTTGATAATTCTGAACGATTTCGAAATGTTTTCATGTATTTTGGAGCGGTTTTAATCGATTTGAGTGAGTGTTTGGAATGAATGCATGGAGTGAGAGAGCGATTTAAAATGATTTTGACCGAGATGACAGTCAATTTCACGATGTCTTTAACTGTAGTTTGATTTTTTTGTTTTTGTTGTTTTTATGGGGTTTTACGCGGCTTTTTAAAATAGTTCAACTTTATCACGGGACTTGAGCAACTATAGATGGGTTTCGGGGCCTGTTTTACTAAACATCTTACGATAATTTTTTGCGTAAGTCAAAAATTTTAGTTGCTTATACAGTAATCACAAAATAAGAAATACTGCCATCTTTTAAAGACGATTCCAATGAGATGTTGCAAGGCAGAATCAAACAATGCATGAAAACGCCAGGTACGATTTGTAATTTTGACTAATGATCTTTTTTTTTTTTCGTAAGAAGTTAAGTAAAACAGGCCCCTGGTATTTCTGAAACCGATACTATACAATAAAACCCATGCCTTCAGTGGCTAATCAACATTGATCTATGCTAATGAATTGATAAATGTGATATTTTACTTAAAGTCTCCTATAATTCATATTTGAATGGTCATGTATATCTTACTGTTTTATTGTTTGTTTTAAATATATGTGCATGAATGAGACTCTAATAAAGATATATATATATAGATCTACGATCATTAGCACATTGGTATAAGGCAAAGAATTCGGAAATTATGAGTAACGCCGCCGGTGTCAATCTAGCAATCACGCTGTGAAGCTGTTATGGCTTAAATTTCTTTAATGCCTTGGGTAGTTATCGAGAAATATCGGTGAAAATTACAGTTCACAACATCGTGGAATTGACAAGGTGAGTAACATTGGAATGATTTGGAATGAAATTGAATGAGTGTGTGGAGCGAGATTTGGGTGATTTCAAAGAGGGGTTATCCAATACCGCTAATTTTATCCAGGAGGAACAAAATAAGCGATATTTTTACCTCCATTTAATACACTTTGCAGTCAGGTTCAAAAATAGCTTCCTATTTCTTTAAGCACCTTACAGACGCTTTCGATTATGTCTGTGAAATCGCGATGTTTCTATAGTTTTATTTATAATTAGTGTCGTTGTTGATTCTATCTTTTACATTGAATTATGGGCAATTTTGAATGGTTTGAGTGAGTGTTTTGAATGAATAAATGGAACGCTGAGTAAGTGATGTGGCATGATTTTGATCGAGATGAATGTCAATTTCACGATGTTGCTAACTGTAACTTGAAGATCATACCGACAAGCAATTAAAATCGATGAAATTTCTTACCCTGCTTTAGTTGAGTTCACCCACAATGAACGTTATTAAAGCGGGACCAATGCTTCAAGATAAACAATTCTTTATTGTTTCAATATTGCATGACATATACTGGCCAAAAGTCCTAACCGACCACTTTAAAAATGACGATAACTTTTTTAAAAGTTCTAACATTTTAATGAAATTTGATTTGTGAATTTTTAAGCATAATGTACATGGATTTCTATTATGATTTACCAATAGTTATCAAATTTGGATGTGTAATAAAGGAAAAGCTCAAAAAGCTCTAAATCATAATAGAGCTCGGGATATTACACTTTCAACAAACCAAAGTACGCAAATCGTTAGCTGCAACCCAGCCCAAGAAAAAAATCAGAAAACATTGTCAATTTTGTGTGACCTTTGACTACAGGAGAAACAGAAAGAATAGGAGGCATGGTAAAATGGTGTTTAAATTCAACCGGCAAACCATTTTTTTAGCGATTATGCTCAAATATGGTCTGGTGTGAAAAAAACGATGTGTCAAACTGATTTTTTTCACATATTCTACATTTTGTAGCTCAACGGGAATTATCAGTCTATATTTTATGCATTTTTGAAAAAAAGTGTTTTAGGTGTTGTTTCTGGGAACCGTTTTTCTGCATACAGAAGCTCTATCACTTTCTTCTAGGGTCATATGCCGGGCACAACTGTCGAACATTTTCAATTTTTTTCCTAGTCTATGTTGCAGCTAACGACCCATGAGACAAAAATCGCTACATTGACAATATTTTTAGCTCTGTGTAAATTTAGAGCTTTTTGAGCTTTTCTCATGTTGCGCTTTAAATTCAATGAAATAACGGTAACTTTTCGCCAAAATCATCTAGACAGTTGCTTAAAAATTCACATAGCAAATTTCACGAAAATCCAAACACCACAGAAAAAATTATCTTTGTTTTTAAAGTGGCCGGTTAGAAGTTTTGACTAGTATAGTTTGTTTCATTTCCTGCATGAGACGAGAGAAATAATCTCCTGTTGTTCGCGTAAGAATGACACACATTTTATTTCGCAAACAACAGTGTTATTGTTTAATCATAATTTTGAACATAACTTTTGTTATATTGTTCAATGAAAAAATAATCGATTTAATTTCATCATGAAAAATAAACCTTTACCAGCTAAAAATATCTCCTATTATACCTCATCCATGACAAACATATGAATTTTTGTGGGCCAAAATATTAGTTTAGAAATGAAGAAAATAATTTTGGGTTTTATGGAGTCTTGAGACAAAATATATCTTCAAATGATTTAATATTGGAAGAGGAGTCATTCAAAATTGTGATACAGTTAAACATGCAACCTTGACAATGTTAATTGTTTCGGAATAGATTTAGACTGATATTGATTTGTTGGGATGAGTGAACTTTGAATCAAATACAATATAGTGCGGTTCCTTATGTACGAAAAAGGGCTCCCGTAGGATTTTCGTGCTGAAATTGATTTTTTGGTTTTTATTGATTGTTTAGAGGTCAAGTAATCGCAAACTATGCGGGTCCAAATTTTCGGAGCCCATTCCCCGATTTTATGGGCTCTCAAAGGAGTCCATATGAGCAAAATAGGTATTTTCCTAAAATATGGCTCATTAAATGGGTATTTTTTTCCTAAACTGATTTCTTTGGTTTGGCTGTGTATTAAGCGTGGACTGCAGTTAAAAAAATACAAAAATCCATGTTTTAAAAGCTTATTTCATCCTTTTATGGGCTATCACAGAGCCCAAAATAGCAATTTTGGTGTTTTTTTATTAGTGGGTTAAAGCTGCTCTTGCACAGTTTTTCATAGAAAAAATACAAAACTTGTTCTTAGGTTTGAAAATGTGTGAATTTTTAGACTATTTAGAATGACCAAAAGCATTGGCACTAAAAATAACATATTTCAATAATTTTGTAACTTATTTTTTCGAAGTGGCAAGATCAGTAAGGGATCCAGTCTATTTATTTCCAGTCTATATATTACAAAATCGTTATTTTCCTTGAATAATCTTTCATTTTGGCTTGTATTGATATGAAGTTTCCAACTGTCAATTATTTTAACCTAAATCTTTGATTGAGTAAGACAAACATGCCGAATGTCAAGCGAAAATAGTTGGCTCGAAATTGAAGAATAATTTTTTTAGCGTTAGTAGTCACTTTATTTTTCAGAATGAATTTAACCTAAATACGGACATATCGGTCTTTCTTTCCATGCATTACCAGATTGAATCTTATTATCTTAAAGGCTTCAGCATGATGAGGTAATTAATTCCGATTGATTTTACGAAAAATGTTAAGATTCACATTTTCCCAATCTGTGCAAGAGCAGCTTTAATGGAAAACACCTTGTTTGTTTCGAGTTGATTTAATAAGCCTTGTTTGGTATTAAGTGTGGGTTGGCGTTGAAATACTTGCATGTCCATGTTCTCTAGGGTAATTTTAGAATCTATATGGGCTCTCATAATAGCCCATATGAGCCGATTGGGATGTTTTCCTTAAATAAGATTCACAAAAAATGACATTCCCTTGACTTTTCTTTTCAAATTACGTTCAATACCTAATGTTGGTTAGTGTTGATGTATCTCATATTTTCAATTTTTAACTTCTTATATGCTTTTGATTGGCTTTAAAATGAGCCCATATGAACAGGTTTTCCAAACTTGCGATTTTTTTTTAAAAAAATAGCCCTCTTTATGATGCCTACTTGTACCACAAATGGTACTAAAGTATATCAACCAAATTTCCAAAACCCAAACAGTTCAAGCATAGTGAAATTTACATAGTAAATGATTGTGGAATTGTATCGAAATGAAATTTAATGAGTGGGGGGGGCGTGTTTTGAATGACTTTTAAGGGAGGTAACATGAAATCGCTAAAAGCGCCGAGTGAATGATTTAGAATTTTTTGTTAGGAATATATTTCAATTTCACGAGGTTCTTAATTTTACGCGGTGCTTTGGCGATAAAAGAAACCCATAAGAGAAGGTTTTTTTTGTGTGAGTGTTTTTAGCTGGTGAGCTTTTGTGGTTAGGTGGATGTCCGTCGTACGTCGTACGTCGTCCGTAGTCAACATTTACCTTGTATGCACTCTAGAGGCCATATTTTTTGCCCAATCAACCTGAAATTTGGTCAGACTGGTTGTCTTGATAAAATCTCGGATAAGTTCGAAATCGGGTCAAGTGGGGTCAAAAACTAGGTCACGGGGTCAAGTCTTTACTTTAATACCACGGAGAAAATATCGGACTAAGGCAAAGCGAGGCTGCTCTAGTATTGCTTGATTCACATAGTTGAAAAAAATACTTGGAACGTTTTTCTATGGCAGATATGTCTTCAAAAATAGAAATATACTATAAGTTTTTTAAGTGTATAGGTTGAAAATTAATATTGAATAACCATTAGATTAGATATGAACGGACCTTGTTATTAATTCTTCAAGAGCAAAACTCCTGCAGTTCACTGTTCCGGTAACAGTTATGCCCGTTCAAATCTAAAGAAACGGACTTTCACCAACAAGTTTTCATTGGTCATACAAGCGAAGAAGTAAATGCTTCTTAGAAATCACCAACGATAAGTATGTTGTTTTGGTTTGGATGACGTGTGAAACATGCACCGTGACAAGGAAAATTTCTTAAAAATGATTGGGTTTTTTTACCACTCATTTTAAAATAAGACCCACAAGAACAGCTCGATACAATCGAAAACTTTAAACTTTGAATTATTAATGAAACTTTAAAGTCATGGAAACAGCTTCTGTGATCGTCGAAAAGTATTATCATTCCTTGCATTGAGTCTCTTGATAATTTAAGTACGAAACAATAAAGACAATTACTGTGGCAACTGAAAAGAAGATATATTAAAGTGATCGTGAAGGTCAGAATACCCACGATCACCACATTATAGATCGAGTAATTGTCTCCATCAGTAAAATTGTAAAGAAATTGTTTTTCTCATTCGACAAAAATAATTAAATTCTCCTTTTTGACCTTACGTCTCTCCACAATCGTGTATTATACAGTAAAGTCAAATCTACTAGTAAAAAGGGTGTGGTGACCATGGTTGTGTGCTTAAAGCTTCTCTTTCACAGTTCATCATAGAACAAATACAAATTATCTGGTTCTCAGATTTCGAAATTTGTGTATTTTTCGATGTTTAAGAATCGCACATGGGTATAGCACTTACAACAACTTATTTAAAAAAAAATGAAGCTTGAATGTTCGAATCGGCAAGGTCAGTAATGAACCAGTCTTTTTATATCCAGTCTATAAATTACGAAATTGGTAATTCTTATTTATAATGTTTCATTTTTCGCGTGTTTCGACATGAAGTTCCCCAATTTACAAATACTTTGACCTTTACCTTTGAAAGAATGGGACAAACAGACGGAATTGCATGCGTAAATAGTTGACTTAAAATTTAAGAATAATCTTTTAGGCGTTAGTAGTTGCTTTATTTTTTTTCAGAATGGAATTTCGCTAAATTCAGGAATGTCTGTATGTCTTTTTTTGCCTTACAAGATCGAATAGTTTTATTGTAGAGTTTTTTACACGATAAAGTCATAATTTCCGATTAATTAATAAAAGAATCAAAAATCGCTTTTCCCGATCTGTGAATAGCAAGTTTTCTACAGTCGACCGAGGTTACATATTTTAGGTATTTTCGACTATAATGATTTTAGTTTTGTGTAAGAAAGCTTCAAACTATAGAGTAGTTCCTTCATATATTTGGAGGATATTCAAACCAGCACACAGGGGCTTCACCAAGCGCCAACAATCATGTGTGGGCTTTGGATATTTGATTCATATTTTTTTTCTAATTCTACCCTCATCATAACCCTACTTAATGAGGCTCGAGAAGTGTTAAAGATAAGAAATTGATTTCCTCCACCCATTATTAGGCAAAGTATTTTAAGAATTTCGATCGACATTTTGTTTTAACCAATAAAGAATCATTTACAGCAATTTTGGTACGCGTGAACACCATAAGAAGTGCCGTTGTTCTTAAAACCCAACTTCGGAAACTCATTGTCCGGCTCCAATGGAATCCTTTGCAAGCCAATCAAAAGGAATACTAGACTTTAAATAGGGGCATATTGTTTACTATACACTTAACAACATCGTGAAATTGAAAAGGTGTATGATTATGGAATGATTTAGGAATCAGATTGAATGAGTGTGTGGAGCAACTTTTGAGTGATTTAATGGGAGGTAAGCCAGTATTGCAAATTTTGTTTAGGATGAACAAAATTAGCAATATTGATTGCCTCCCTTAAATCAAATATGCAAACAAGTTCTATGGATAGCTCCCTATTTCTCTAAGAACCTATAGGAAGCTTATATTTTCAACTAAGTAAGTGACATCCCGATTTCCCCCCCCAACTATTTTTGTTTTGAACGAATTTGTTGTTTTTCAGTGAGTTTGGAGCGTTTTTGAATGGTTTGAGTGAATGTCTGGAATGAATGAATAGAGCGCTGAGTGAGCGATTTAGAATGGTTTTGATTGAGTTAAATGTCAATTTAATGATGTAATTAACTGTACAAAAGCTATCTTAACTACAATAACGTGAAAGTAATTGGAGAACGGTTCAACCGAAATGAAAAGTACCTTTTTTGTGACCCGTATTCAAAAAAGCACCCAAATCTGTTCACATGGGCTATTATGCCGGAGAGCCCATAAAATCCTGAAATGATCCTAGAGAACATTGACCTGCAAGTATCCCAATGCAAACCAACACTTAATACCAAACAGAGCTTAAGAAGTCATCTCTAAACAGAAAAAATGTTTTTCCTTAACCCATTTATAGGAAACAGCCAAAATTGCTATTTTGGGCTCTGTGAGAGCCCCAAAATAGTGGAAAAGCCTTTGAAATATGGGTAACTGTATTTTCTAAAATGTTCTAACACGAAATACATTATTAAACTAAAGAAAACATTCATAAGAAAAACAAAACGCCTTTCCTGAACCTAGTATTGGGAAAATCCCCATTTTGCCCATATGGGCTCCTTTGAGAGCCCATAAAATCGGGGAATGGGCTCCGAAAATTTGGACCAGCATAGTTTCCGATTCCTTGACCCCTAAACAATCAATTAAACCCAAGAAATCAATTTCAGCACAAAAATCCTACGGGATTACATAAGGCACCATACTAATATCGATAATTTCATTGATCATAATTGGTGTTGTTTTTTTTTTATATGTAAAACATTTATAAAATGACCTACGTCGCCGTTGAATATTTCTGATATTACACGGGTGTTATTACACTAGTGGAATAACTATGCAAATGAGCTCAGAGCGAATACCAACACTATTTCGTAACCGCGAAAATGACGCCATAATCTATGTTTTGTTATGTCATTTTTCGCGGAAAATTGAAACGTTGAATTTCAAGAATTTTGTCGATTTTTCGCTAAAATTCGGGTCATATTATAAACAGAATATAAAATTTGTGCTCATAAAATACAGAATTTATTAAACTCGTCATCTAAAACAAATAAAAACTCGGCGTAGCCTCGTTTTTATCTGTTTATAGATGACTCGTTTATAAATTCAGTATTCAATCACCACTCATTCAATATCGTCTATGTATATACTTCCTATGATAAAATTTTCATTCACATACTATAAAACATGTAGATCTTTTGTCTACGAATCACTCAGACTCGTACAAATTCAATCAACAGTGAAACGATGATATTTTTGGAGCGATTTAAATGTATACTGCCGAAAGTTAAGGGCCGACCTCTAAATTTCATATCTTTAGTCAGAAGTTTTATGCCAACCCATGAAAAAAATGAATGAGGCAAATTGTGTTTTTCTGATGCTTTACATCTGCTATAATAGCCAGACAATTCTTTGCAAACACTGGAGTCCAGCTTCAGTGCTCTTAGGGCCCTCTAAAGGATGGCACAACCAGAAAATATCCGACGAAAGTTTTTCGAATTTAGCTGTAGAATCAGTACTCTTGGTTTTTTAGCACTTTGCACGACAGATGATTAAATTTAACATATTTCGACCAGATGGTAAACTCATGGGGTCTTTGTTGCGCCGTTTTGGGTTTCTGTTCGACATGCTTCAAATGTTCGAACTGAGAACATGAGATATTGAGTAGGCTCTGAGATGGCCTCAACATATTTGTCAAGACAGAAAAATTCACAGGTGACTTTTAAATTAAGCCAATCCGTCATTCAGCATCAATATGAACATTTTCAAACTACTGGTGCACCTGATAAGCGAGCCCTGTCCGACGGTCTAGATAAACAGAACGAACGGTTCTTCTCATTCGTCAACTCTAAGCTCTACGCTACAAATCCATCACCCATATGTCATTGTCAGACAAACTAAGGAGCGCTATCATCATCGCCATAGGTTGCAACACTGAGACCCGTTTCCTGCAATAGGTGGGATGCATTTAAGGTCGACCGTAATTCAAAATCACATCAATCAGCGTCATTTTTGATGCCATATCACACTTTATTTCTCAATTTGTTTCTCAACATAAGAACAATGAGGGTACAGATGAACCGCTGAGCGAGATCAAATGACTTGTTGCTATAGATTGACCCCTTGGATATCCTTCAGAGTCATATGGCGGAAAACGAACCTGTTAGCTTGTGTCAATCAGCTCTTCCATTTCCTTACAGAGGTTGCAGATAGCGATTAAAACAGGTGCCACAGAATCCTGCTAATTCATTGTCTCCTTGGAACATTAAATGCATTTCAGAAGATGATTTAACCATCCGGCCCTGAACTTACCAAAATCAACAGTTTTTTGCAACTTTACATAAGGGAGGTTGGCTTCTTACAGCGATTCGCATATATTTAAAAATGCTTGTTGGTAATTTTGTTTTCAGTTCTCGAAAGTCAAAATATTGAATACACTTCTCGGAAAAAAATGTTGCAGTGTTTTTTCAAGGAATGACAAGTGAATATTTCCCTGGCCCTTAAATCTTCTTCTGCAGTATAGTTGAAAGTTGGTATAGGGATTTGAGAGCGTTTTGAATTTGAATGATTAGAGTGGGTGATTTTTATTTAATGAATGGAACGCCTTTTGAGCGTTTTAAAATGGTTACGATCTGAGTAAGTTAGAATTATACAGTGTTCTTAACTGTAGGGTTTAACGTTAAACAATTACATTTATAAAAGTATCGCCTACTCTTAACATCTAAGATAATCAAACCACACTGGAATTATTGATTTTAAGAATGTTTTTCGTACGCAGCTGCATTTTGCGTAAGTATAACTAGAGCTACTTGAGCATCTGATTTGATCACAAGGCCTGAATGCACTGATAGGTAATGAACGAATGGATGAATGAATGAATAAATGAATTAATGAATGAATGCATAAATAAATAAATAGATGAATGAATGAACTTTTTTACAAGTAAATAAATGTTTTTTTAGTGCCACATGCTGAAATTTTTCTAAAGAAATCAATATCAGATTAATGAATAATATACTCAGCGTCAATAAAAAGTTATCACCAACAATAACACCCATACAACATTGAACTTTTTATTTGTAGCAAATAGTTATTTAATTCATTGACAATGGAATGCTGGGAAAACATAAACAATGGTTTTTAATCAGTGGCTAGGTGCAAACGTCTTATTTTTCTGGCTTGAAGAAACTTACCTTAAATTGAAAAGTCACTGACATCAATAACGAGTATGGCCACCTTTTTCATGGTGAAATACAGTGATTTGGCGCCAAAAGTTCTTATCGCACGAAGAATACGTTAATACAGAATGGCCTGCCATTCGTCCGTAAGAGCCTTGATGAGCTGCTGCAGGTTTCCGATATGACGTCAATCGTCAATCACCGTACGTCATAATTGACCCTCACATGCCATGCAGGACTGCGATCGGATTAGAAGGCAGTGCAAGGAAATGGATTAACATAATTGACCCTAAGTAAACCTAAATAAACATTATAAAATGCGACCGAGCGTTAATCTATTGGAAAACGCCATGATTAATGTGTTTTATAGAGAACGCACAAACAAATTGGCTAAAGATATTCTCAACATAACGTTTCGTTGTAAACTTCCATCGGCAACAACGAGTTTAGTGTTTATGTCTCCACGAAATGTCGCTATACTCCCATTACAAAACGCAAAGCCTGTCTATCACACCATCACGCATAACGTGACGCCGTCGACCATATCGAGATCGATTCTTGATTCCTCTATGAAAAGAACACTTTGTCAAAGTCGATTGCCGTATCTCCGATAATTAACATGATCTTGATGACGGTCTGGCGTTGAAACGTTTTCCTGGAAAGCTGTATAAGCATGTAACACAACCTGTTTTAAACAATGACGTATAGTAGCTGCGCACATCCATCCCCTTTGAGGTTCTTATGTGTCCCGTGTCGCCTTAAAAGCTGATCGGAAGCTGTCACGACCATGCCATTGGATGATATGACCATCAGTTCGCGTTGACGTCACCTTTTGACGTCCTGGGCGTGGCCTACATGTATAATCTACAAACAAAGTTTTTTTGTTTTATTGCTACGGGCAAGTTTCTTTTTTGTTGGTGAGAGCAGCCTATTTGGCATACAGTTTGAAGAAAACACAAACCTGCTTCGACCATACTGAAAACCCAATGGCGTTGTTCGTTAGTCAAATGTCTCATTTGTGCAAAACTTTCAAGAATTTAAGTGTCCTTTTTTCGACAAAACTACCGGCCTGCACAATCCATTAATATTTTTTGATTAATTTTGCATACACGTCAACAACGTAAGAATTACCCAATTTGCACATGACGTATTATGTAATAAATGAAAACACTTTATCATCACAATAGTTAATTTGTGCGTACACATTTATACATAGTATAACTATTGTACATAGTATTTGGCACAGGACAATACTATTACAAAAATTCCAGGGTATTTTGATTGGTAACTTTCTTATGACGCTAAGTATATATAGAATATTGACCTCTTCTTGTTAAATACTTATTTTTCCTCCAGTCACGACAATTTTGAGCAGCCTGATAATGAATCACCTAAAGATTGTTCCAGTGAAATTCGGTTGATATCCATCAGTTAAGTTCTGATAAAATGATTTCATAGTCTCCACTAGATCTATATGACATATAGAGAAATGCCCACAGCCCAAAAAATACATATTTAAATCCAATCACGATTATTCTTTGTAGACCAATAAATGATCAATAGAGGACCACTCCAGGAAAATGTGGATGGTATCAATCTGTTAGGTTTTGAGAGGAAGATTTTCAAAGTCTCCACTGTATAAGGAATAGAGAAATGACTTCCGCACATTAAAGACATTATTTTCATCCAATCATAATTTTTTTATGGTCACTATAAGTTCATTCCAGAGAATTTTTGTTGATATCCATCTGTTAGTTTCTAAGAAATTTCACATACTTCCATATATGGAAAATAGCTACGCCCATTAAGCCCTTGTTTTTCATTGGATCAAAACCTTAAACAACTTTTAAAGAGGGTCACAAAGGATCATTCCTGTAAAGTCTTGTTGAAATTCATTCAGTAGTTTCTGAAGAGAAGATTTTAAAGAAAAAGTTTATGGTCGGACGCAATGACGGAAGCACTACGGTCATAGCTCCATGACAATAGCCCCAGTGTTCTTCGGCCAGTGAAGCTAGAAAAGATTTTGTATTCAATCATTTGTCCGCAGATGTCTAAACAAATAAGACAAAAATAGAGATCGGGGGGGGGGGGACAAGATTTGCTCTAATGAACTCTTCCTTATAAAGTAATGTTAAATTGCTTGAACATTTAAATCATTGGAGAATAGCGTGGCTTCAAATTTACACAAAAAGCTTTGTACGATAGCCTAGCCTTTGATTTTAAGTGTGAATTACCTTGCAGATCGACCGATGTCATCTTTTCTTTTCTGGCTTTTGTTTTGCACAAAATTTATGCGGAGTCCACACGGCTTTTCGTAAGAATGTATCAATAGGATGATCGTACTGCAATTTTTAAATAATTGTTCGATAACTGTCGATCTTCTGTTGACCGTACGATCTGCGTGCGGTGGTTCTGTGCGGACAGTCGGATGATGCAACAAATGTTCTAAACGGATGGGTTCGTGCGAATTCCATGCAGCTACAATGCGATAACTGTTAGGCGTGTCTACGGCCTGTGGCAGACGCGTGCCTCACGTTTTCTTTTTCAAATGTACAATTTTTTATTAACAGGTATTGTGATGATATTTCACCAAAAGGAAATAACTCAAAAACTAAGTTTGGTTGCGTTACAGTTCTTGTTCACTGTTCCCCGTCATTCCGAGTGAAATAAAAATGCCAAGTTTCAAGTCAATCGGATATTAGGTGATAGAGTAATGCTACGGACAAAGATTGGAGGTCGCCCGCCCTCCGGACGCCGGATGCCCGAACACCGGATGCCCGAACACCGGATGCCCGAACGCCAGATGCCCGAACGCCAGATGCCCGAACGCCTACTGCTTGGACGCCTGAGGCTATCCCGTTTTTACGACTGCGTGTAAAAAGAGATCGGATCCATAATAGGTACAGTTAACAACATCGTGAAACTGACATTCACCTCGATCAAAACCATTCAAAATCACTCGCTCATAGTTCTATTCATTCATTCCAAACACCCACTCAAACCATTCAAAACCATTCAAATCCGCTCCATACCCTCTTACACAGATAGAATCAACGTCATTCAAAATAAATAAAGCTGAAAAAACGCTATTTCGAATTGTAAGCGTTTGATTGGTTCTTGAAGAAATAGAAACCTATTTATAGAACTTGTATACATATAATATTAAAGAGAGGTAATAGATATCGCTTATTTTCATACTCATTCAATTTGATTCCAAAATTATTCGCCTTGTCATTTTCACGATGTTGCTAACAATAGATCGAACGTCTTAACTTAAAAAATGTATAATCAAAAATATAATAGAGGTTAGTAGAATTATCATTTTAGATTTAAAGCTTCGTTTATAGTCAGCCTGCGCAATTCGCGCAGGTCTACACATTTTGCACTTACTTAGATAATATATTTTGCCTGATTGGTTCCTGCAAGATAAATAAGATTGTATCCCATAACGCTTATAATGAATAATCTACTTACAATCTCCAGCAAATACAGCAATTCCAACGAGAGCCCAAATGTTCGAGAACTTCATTGTTATAAAGTTACGGTGACACTGAACTTTAACTTACATTCTGTAACTTGTCTATTTTTTATAGTTCATTTTTTACGAATTACCTGTTTACAGAGTTCATCATCTCATAAATTTGTCAAAAGTTATTACATGTACTTTAAATTTAAAATGGCTACAGCGATTAATTCTTAAGCAGTTGTTGGTTGATAACGATGAGATTCAATTAAATAAATAATAGAGAGTGAACACAGTTTACGCTTTGTGGTTGCAACCATTCAATCAAACCTTTTCCAAAGAATATACCTTTAAATTTGAATAAACGTATGAAGATAAAAGAAAATATTAATAAGTTGTTATTTATAGCAACTTATTGATATTATCTTTTATGTTAATACAATAGAATGGGTATTAAAACTGATTTAAGGCTTTAAACTCAAATTGAAACTTGAGTAAATTTTGAGATGAGAATGAGAAAAGTTTTATAACTCGGGGCCAGATGCGATTCTTCTAAGGTTTTAAAACAAATACAAACGTGGAAAAAGGGTTTGAAATGAAGACACGTGCCGTGCTTAGTCATTAGATAACAATGAGCTATAAATCTAAACAATGAATGTCAGAAAACATGAAAAATGGCTCTAAGTTCATTCTTAAGTCATTCACTGTGTCACGATGTTCTTAACTGTACGCGTTATAGCGCGCGTGTCATCTGCAGTAGTAAGAATACGTAGAATGACAGACTACAAACGATATGAAAAGGGGGTGTTAAATATACTGCTGAACTAAAGTTAAGGGCCAGCGAAATAATCACTTGTCATTTCGTGAAAAAACACTGCAACAATTTGAACTTTTGCAAGAACTGAGTTCAATAATTTGACTTTTGAGAACCTCAATCATAAATACCAACAAAGCAGTTTTAGATTTAGACGGATCGTTGAAAGTACCCAACCCCCCTTTTGTAAAGTTACCAAAAAAACTGTTGAACTGTTGATTTTTGTAAGCTCCGGGCCGGGTGTGTAAATCATCTTCTGAAAAGCATTTAATGTTCCAAGAAACATTGAGTTAGCAGGGTTCTTCGGCGCTTGTTTTTGAGTTGCTATCCACACCATCTGCAAAAATTGAAAGAGCCGATTAACACCAGCTGGTTCAAGTTCTTTTTCCTAATCCGGCACCGAAGGATATCCAAGGGGTCACTTCTCAGCAACAAGTCAGTTGATCTGGCTCAACAGTTTAATTGCCTTAATTGTGCTTATGTTTAGACTGATATGGAGAAATTAAGTATCAATTGGAGTCCAAAAATGACGCTGACTGATGTGATCCTGAATTACAGTAGACCTCGGATGCAAGCCCTATAATCGTGGAAAACGTGTCTCAGTCACGCATCCTATGGTGATGATGGGAGCGCTTCTTAGAATGTCTATCAATGGCAAACGGGTGCTGGATTTGCAACGTAGAGCCAATTGCTGACTGTAGAGAAGGAACCTTCCATCTGAACATCTAGACCTTCCGACCAGGATTGCTTATCAGGTGAACCGGTAGTTTGAAATGTTCATATTGCCACTAAATGACAAAGTGGCTTATTGTAAGTCGCCTGAACAGTTTTCTGTCTGGACAAACATGTTGAAGCCATCTGAGAGCCAAGTCTACATCCGAAGTTCCCAGTTTGATCAATTTAAGCATGTCGAAAGAAGCCCAAAACGGCGCAACAAAGACCCCCTTAGTTTACCATCTTGTCGAAATGTGTTGAGTTTAATCGTCGAATACTCCTGCAAAATGCTAATCATTTCCAACAGTACTGATTCTACAGCTAATTCAGAAGATTCTTCAATGGATATTTTCTGGTTGTGCCACATTTTAAAGGGCCCCAGAAGCACTGAAGCTGTACTCCGTTGTTTACAAAACATTGGCTGTCTATTGCAGCAGATGCTTAAGCATCAGAAAAACACAATTTGTCTTATTTATTTTATTTCATTGTTTAGCATAAAACTTCCGACTAAAGACTATGAAAATCAGAGGCTGGCCATTAACTTTAGTTCGGCAGTATATATACAAATTATATAAATTACACTCCGCTTTGCACGTGCACTTGCGTGCAAAGCGGATATAATTTCAAAACAGTTTGCATCTTTTTCGATCCTGAACAAAGGGTACGATGTTTACGAGTAACACCATTTTGAATGATTTCGGAATGAAATAACATGAACGGGATAAAACAGTAATAAAACGTAATGGAAGGTAATAGAACAAAAGCATTGCTCAGACAATGGAATCGTGGAAAGTTGTGGAGCGTTTTTAAAGATTAAGGAGCGTTTTGAATTGTTTTTGAAAGAGGTGGGGTGCTTTGACCGTAGAGTGGGTGATTTAGAAGGGTTTCAAATGGGCTGAGTATCAATTCACACCAGAAACGAAATCTTTCAAACCGGAAACTAGTTCCCTAACACTGAACGGGTTTCGCGTGTCTACAAATAGCATACTACTAGCGTAAATCTCTTTAGACAAGCAATTTCAAGTGGATGATCAAAGATCAATTCTACATTGAAAATGAGAACGGGTTCTCGAACCTCACTCTTACTTGCGGATTTATAACTGTAGCCTGAATTTTGGTCAATGCAATAAACCTTTAAAGAAAATCACATTCCGAGCACAGAAATATGTCTTGACTAAAGTAAGCTGGGTGTATTAATTGTCTCAAATACCGTGTAGCTTAGTTGTTATGAGATTGATCAGAATAGCTGCGAGATCTACTTATAAAATGCGAATGATCCGAATATCCGAAGTGGTTAAAAACTTCGCCACAATAATGATAAAATCCATATCGATAAAGTCCTAAATTTTCCATGATGTTGGTTTTAAAACGTTCCATACATGTATCAGCAACCCCAAATGGAGCTATGAATTGCTACAGTTAACCACATCTTGAAACTAACAAGATGAATAATTTTGGAGTGATTTTGGATTGTTATTAAATTAGAGCCAGCAGCGAATTTTGAGTGAAACTAAAGGGATGTTTTCCAATATCACTAATGTTGTTCAGCATGCACAAAATTAGCGATATTTATTACGTCCCTATAAAAAAAGCTTAAAAATCTGTTTATTTTTTCACGAACAAATCAGACGCTTACAAATTTAATAAAGTAAGAGAAATCATGGTTAATTTTTGCCAAGCGATTTTTTTTTCTTTTGAATACAGTGATTGATCTTATATCTTTGAGTGACTTTGGAGCGTTTTTGAATGGTTTGGGTATTTTTTTTTTTTTTTTTTTTTTTTTTTTTTTTTGAATGAGTTAATTGATCGCTAAGCGGGTGATTAAGAATGGGTTTGATCGAAATGAAAGTCAATTTCACGATGTTATTAACTGTAGCGTGGAGTTCAAAACGCGATTCAGGCCTTTCAATTCCTTGAATTTTAACTTTAATTTTATAAATCACATCATAGTTGACATTTTTTATTTCTTAGTACGACAGCTTGACTTTTTGACCAGGTGTAAATCAATCGTGTTTAAATCTTAATGTATCAAATGTCGGAGTCAAATTTGAATGAAATATGAGCCTGTGCGTGACATTTCCAACAATTTCAAATGTGCGCAAAGCAAAGTCTCCGGCCAGCCTGTGCAGCCGCACAGCCTGACCAGAGTCTTCACTTTGCGGTGTGTGGATAGTTAAGGTGTGAACCCCTCTTCAGGTGATCAGCGAATACGCTAATTGCATTGTATAGTTGTCTAGGCTGAATATTGTTTTTCTTATCGCGCATACATGAAATTGTTGATAATGTCATGCACAGGCTCATATATTTTTGACAAAGATTGTTTCGAAGTGGACGAAATCAGCGAATTCATTTCATCTTCCCTTGATTCCATTCCAAACTCGTTTCACCACTCAGTCAATTTCATTCCGAAAACATTCAAGAATCACTTTTTTTGTCATTTTCATGATGGTCCGAACTGTATACTGTGACTAGATTCTGAAAAGTGTATTCCAACATTAATAGATCTCTGGATGAATGTTTTCGCCAGACAGTCGTAAATAGAACTGTTATTCTTAAATATGTTCATTCCAGCTAAAGTAATTGTACAGTTAACAACATCGTGAAATTGACAAAGTGAATGATTTTGAATGAGCTTGGAATGAATTTGAATGATTGTGTGGAGCGAGTTTTGAGTGAAATTAAAGGGGGACAATTCAATACAGCTAATTTTGTTCAGGTTGAACAAGATTAGCGATATGTATTACCTCCCATTTATTAAAAAATGTACATAGGTTCTATAAATAGCTTCCTATTTTTTCAAGAATCAACCAGACGCTTAAAGTGACATTTATGTCAGTGAAAGCGCGAATTTTCTCTATCCAAATTTTTTTTAATAACATTGTTGATTCTATATTTCCAAATTTTGAATGGTTTGAGCGAGTGTTTGGAATGAATGAATGGAGCGCTGAGTGAACGATTTCGAATGGTTTTGATTAAGGCGAATGACAATTCCACGATGTAACTAGCTGTAATCAAGCTTCTACATGCAAGATAAACTTTAACCAACTTCTAATCGGTCAGACAAATAAAAAAGTATTCCAAAAATATGTTACTGATGCACGTGTGTGTTGACTTCTGCCCATTCATTTGGTAGGTACAGTTTACAACATTGTGAAATTGACATGATTAGACGATTTTGGAATGAAACTGAATGGGTGAGTGGATCGAGCTATGAGTAAAATTAAAGGGAGGTAAACAAATATGGATAATTTTGTTCAAGATGAACAAAATTTACAATATTAATTACCCCCACCCCCTTTAATAAAGAGCCATAGATAAGTAATTTAATGTTCAATTTGATCACAATATTCTTTTCAAAATTGATCTAGTATGGGCGTTAGAAATGTATAATCAACGTTGTCAACAAAAATAACAAAAATTTAATTTCAAATGGACATCATTTGAATTAAAAAAGGAGAAAGAGTACTTTCTGTTAATTTCTATTTTTGTTAGACATTTTAAATGGGCTAAATTTGTCACATTGACGGGTCAGCTACCGTTAAGTCAATTAGCTTATACCGGAATGACGTTTGCTATAAGGATGAAATAGTTTTGACATGTCCTGCGAAAATGGAATATTTTTGATCTATACAAAATAGATATATGATTAAAGAGGTCGGAGGTACAGATGTCACTATGCCCTTACTGAACGGTTCGAGCTGGAAGGCTGCACATTTTCTGTGTCTGGAAGTGTAGCGAAATTCGAAGTTATTAACCCCCATCTTGTTGAATTAAACTTTGTTTTAAACAAAAATGCCATACGTAATTTTATGTTTGAATGTCTATATGGGCCAATTACATACCTAAACAAGAGCCGTCAGAGACGGATTATGCTCCCCGAATAAGGTATTGTCACAAAAACAAGAGCCATGTTGAACATGGACATCACCCGCCACAAAAGCTTGATAGTAAACTGAAGCCTAATAGATTAAAGATTGTTTTGTACTGTCAGAGATTTACCTCCTATTCAATGTATTTAAAATAACGAAGGGCAATAACTCATAAATTATGCAAGCAAGAGTTATAGTTCTGGTGTATTGCACTTCTCCTCCATGAGATCTATCCACCCATAAAGTTTCAAGTTGATAGCTATCATACTTTAGGAGATATGCTCCAGACAAAATCTAAGTATCAAAAATAACAAAGGGCAATAACTGCAAAATTATGCAAGTAAGAGTTGTAGTTCTTGTGCAATGCACTTCTCCTCCATGAGATCTATCCAACCATAAATGTCCAAGTTGATAGCTATTATACTTAAGGAGATATGCTCCAGATATAATCTAAGTATCAAAAATAACAAAGGGCAATAACTGCAAAATTATGCAAGTAAGAGTTGTAGTTCTTGTGCAATGCACTTCTCCTCTATGAGATCTATCCACCCATAAAGTTTCAAGTTGATAGCTATTTTACTTTAGGAGATATGCTCCAGACATAATCTAAGTATCAAAAATAACAAAGGGAAATAACTCCAAAATTATGCAAGCAAGAGTTTTAGTTCTTGTGCACTGCACTTCTCCTCCATGAGATCTATCCACCCATAAAGTTTCAAGTTGATAGCTATTATACTTTAGGATATAATATTATGCTCTGTGGTCAGATTTCAAAGACTCAAATAAGCTGTTATCTTATACAGCTAACATAAAGGTAACAAACATTAAGCCCCCTTTTTGCACGACATATTTTAAGACACAAATTTCAAATAGTTCAGGGTAAAGAGCATCTGATTTGCTACTCAAATGTGAAATTTCATCAAATTCTGAGCATAAGACTAGGAGAAATGAAAGAATAACTGTAATTTACGCGCTTACGTAAAGGTAACAAACATTAAGCCCCCTTTTTCCATGATATTTTTTTTACGTTAATTTCAAATTGTTTATAGTAAAGGGCATCTGATTTGCTACACAATTATGAAATTTCACTAAATTCTGACAGTTAGACTAGGAGAAATTCGGGAAAAACTGTTTTTTTCCCTAAGTCCCCTTTTCCCGTGACGAGGCCTCAAATCCAAAAACCGTCACAGATGCATTATCATTATATCATAGGGAGTTCACATGGTAGGTTTCATTCAATTTGGCCCAGGGGTTATGGAAAAATAGATGGGGACGGACGGACGGACGGTCGGACGGACGGAATTACGGACGTACGGACGTACGGACGGACGGACGGACAGACAAAGCGGCGGCTATATGCTCTCCCTTCGGGGAGCATAAAAACTACTCAGGCCAATAAAATCGTGACATAATTAGATCGATTTGAATTAAATGTTGAAAGTCATGGTCGATTTCGTAATGTTTTTTAAAGGTTTTTCAGCGTTTCTGATCGATTTGATTGAGTGTTTTGATTGAATAGAGGGAGCGCTGAATGAGCGCTTTAGAATGATTTTGATCGGATTGATTTTCAATTTCATGATGTAACTAACTGTAGAGAAACTAAAATTTATCGAAGATATTTTCGGGGAAAGCAATTAAACTTGCATTAGAACATTGGTACCCCCAATTTTAAAATTAACATTGGCGTTTGGGAAAAATGTACGTCTTATTCCTCGAATGAAAATTTTCAAATTGTCTGCATTTTGCGAGATTAGTGACTTTTTCAAAGTAGGGTGTGGTGTCTTCTTTTTTTCTGCTACAATCGTTCTGACGGTCCTTTTTTTACACAATTCTTTTACCAAAATCCTCAAGATTTATTTCTGTTTGCACGAAAGTATTGTTTAAATCAGTTGTTTTTCTTGTAAATGTGTCAAAAAGAGAGTAACATTCAATGACCGATAAGAAGTTGGTTTCAGTGTAAGTCATAAAGGGTTTAATACAAGTACATGTGTATTTAAAGAAATTAATGTTCGCAGAAAAAATTGAGAAGAAAATGATGAGCCATAAAAGGTCCCGAACTATCTAAGGAAGGGCACATTACCGACCCGAGGATCGCGAAAGGCGACGTCATAATCTTAAATGTACATGCACAGAAAAGAAATCCATGTGAACTGATGGGATTTAATCGATAAAATGACACCGTAGCAAGATCGGGCTTTCACGTGGAATTTCTTTATCGTATCAATAGATGAAATTAAAGCCACCGTCTGTGTTCGTTAACATTTCCGAAACGCAAGACAATGATCTTAGACGACTATGTACACAAAAACTAGACTTTGATTATCAAAGATAGGCTTGAATTTGTCATCCCAATATTAGGTAATGCAAATGATTATGACGAGATGATCTATTCATAGGCCTAACTTAATAAATATTTATATGACCCGCAACATTTCGGACTTCAATTTGAATACCACTCTATTGCCGCTGATGCTAGTAGGCGAATTTCACGTGACCAAAATATCATTTACATATTTAGCCTATGCGACAGATTATGCGTTTCACGAAAAAACTGCTGTTTGAGGATTGAATTGTGTTTTTGTGTAACTCATCTTTAATAGGACTTTATCAAGAAACAACATTCAAAGATTATTCACGAAATTTATACTAATAGTGCAGCGGGTTAGTGGCCAAATTCGCCAAATTGTAGGAAATACTTCAGTTGGTAATACAAACATGAAATTTTCACAAAATATTTTTCAAACCTCCTAGAGAAAAATTCGAATTCTTTCCACCTAAAATTTAGCCATTTTCAAGATTGCCGCTCCAGAACAAAATTGCCGCCAATGAAGAAGTCGATCTTAAGATTAATCGGACATATTTTAAAACTTGAACATCATAAAACCATTTTTTAAAAAAACATTTGACATGTAAAATATCTGTCTATAATTTAAACTTTGACACATGAAGATACAGATTAAGCTCAAAATCACTTAAAATGTTCCCCCAATCACACTTTGTTGAAAGACACAATTTTCAATTTTCTGCCTGGCATGTTGCCATAGATACAGGCTGAAAAGGCAATTTTTTGTTACAATGGCCATATAATTGACCGTTTTTACAACTAAAATTAATTTATCCCTATCAATAAAGGCTCATGTCTTTGAATTTTATTTTTATTTGTTTATTTTTCAAATGAAAATAGCATCAAATATGATAATATGAGAAAGGCAAAGCCTCAAAACGATCGCAGTCTAAAAATATTTTTGTTATTTTTTTTAAGTATTCCAACTACTGACCACTCTTTGAAATAATTGAATTGAATTTTGAATTGTGCTGGTTTTTTCCCCCAATTTGCAGAAGTAATTTCACCTTCCTCCTGAAGCTTTTATTTCAAAATCAAGTATTCTGAAATTGCACCAGCAATTCCTTTTTATCTGTTTTTTTAATCTATTTAATGAATTGCTGAACATTTAGTATTTAGTTTGCAAATGGCAAATAAATCAAAAGACCAAAGTGTGAAACATATTTCTGAACTATTATCAATAAAACCTTTCACATACACTGATACATATATATATCATTTAAAGATGAACAAAAAATCCTTGAAGCAACTGTCATACAGGATATTCATTTAGATATCATAAGCAGGTACATGGTAACTGATAATCAAAAAGGATCCTCTATTCAGGGAACTGAAATTAGGCTTGTCAACACTAAATTTCCAGTAAGAATTATTTCTAAACACTTAACTCAACTCACATTTTTCTATTAAAACAAACCTTGAAATGCTTTAAATGCTGAAACCACGAGACAAATGCTTGAGATAATTGTCTCTGCTAGCAAAAGCAAAATAAACCCTGCCCTGCCTTGCTCGTGTTTATGGGCCATCAGAATTTAGCAAAACATGTTTGCAGAGGGTCACCCAAGGAACATTCTGGTAAACTTTCATTGAATCCAGCCCAGTGGTTCAGGGGGTGATGTCGTTGAAAGATTGCGGGCTCATAAAAAGCCCGGCCCTGCCATGCTCATATTTGTCGGCTAATTGAAATTCAGCAAAAAATGTTTGCAGAGGGTCACCCAAGGGACATTTTGGTAAAGTTTCATTGAAATCGGCGTAGAGATGGTCCAGAAGATGTTGTCCAAAGTTTTCAGGCCCAAAATAAGCCACACCATGCTCATATTTATGGACCAATCAAAATATTGCTATCATTTTTGAAGCAGGTTACCAAAGGCACATTCTGGTAGAGTTTCATTGAAATCAGCCCCATGGTTCAGGAGATGTCGTTCAAAGATTTCAAAGTGAAAAATGCTCTGCCCTGCCATACCCATATTTATTGGCCAATCAGAATTTTGATAAAAATTTCTTTAGAGGGTCACACAAGGAACATTTCAGCACAGTTTCGTTGAAATTTGCCCAGTGGTTCAGGAAAAGAAGAAGATTTCATTATTGTTGATGAGGGGAGAGAGAAGAACAACAGGCTCAGAGCAATCCTCAAAGCCCCAATTGAGCATGAAGTGCCCAGGTGAGCAAAAAAGGAATCTCCAGAATGTGCAGTCTTAAAGCTCAGTACTCAGCGGAGCATCTTTTCCTGCACTGTGGTGTTCACAGGGTTGCATGTGATAAACTTAGAATAAATTTTCAAAGAATAATATTCCTTTTTCCACCACAAAATATCCTTTTTCCATAAAATTCAAAAATCAATAATCTTTCTTCGCAGCATTGGCAGGTTAAAACATAGACTGTCTGATGACTGATAAAAAACATTCCTTTTTTTCCTCCAAATTTTCTAATCCATTGTTAACTTCTCATTTTCCAACGTTGTTTTGCTGAAATTGTACCACATACTCCGAAGGGTCACGACCAAGAAGGACGTCTTAAATATCTGACGGAGGTGTTGTATAAGAAAAATCAAGCGATTATCTCTTTTCTCTGATGCCACGTTATCAGAAATATTCTGTGTAAGTTTCATGCAAATCCGTACATAAATGAAAGCGAATATTTTAAAATGAATGACGTACAGACGGACCGATGCAAAATGATACCAATATACGTTTACATTTAGCCGCGGATAATTATAATTTTCATATGTCCCTAAACGATCAATTTCATTTGGCATTACTATTGACAATAATTTTGAATTAATGTTAATTTAAAGTTTATTGACAACAATACTGATCAATTGACAATGCAATTGATCATATATTGACGGCATTAAACATTGATCAATATTTTGATCAATTTTATTGACAATTACATTGTGGTGTATTTGTTGCTTTACGCAGAGCACTCTTCTCAAGCAGCACAAAGTCCCCTATCGATCGAATAATAAATTTCAGGAGTCCTACATCCGTATCTTACTCAAAAATTAATGGGCTGGGCCTAAACTGAAACTTGATCTGTGACCCATTAAAATGCGAACTCGTGTATCAAAAATATACATAGTACATACAAGCAATTACGAAAAAAGGTAACCGTATTCGAGTTTTTCTTCATGGCTAGCATCCATGTCTTCAATAAAAACCAACGGATCGGAACGAACCTTGAAAAGACATGTAATCGGAATTCCAGGGCTTATGAACGGAAAGACAGACTGAAAAACAGAATAACAGAAGAAAAACATAAAGTCTCTTCGGATTTGAACCACTTGAACCAATAATAACAAACGAAGTTATGATAACATAGACCAGATCAGCCATTCGATATTGTTGTCAGCACTATATCAATGCTGTTTCCCCTTTGTTTTGTTGAATGCTTTCTGGTGCAAAACCCAGGGTGAATTCCTTGTATATCTTTTTTGAATGCGTTGAATTTGTGAACACAAGTATTACTACAAAATATCTTTATAACCAAGTCGTACAGTTACCAGCATCGTCAAATTGACAAGGTGAATGATTTTTGGATGAAGTTGAATCAGTAAGATGAATTGCTTTTGGGTGAAATATACGAGAGGCAATCCAAATATCACCAATTTTGATCAGGATGAAGGCGCTATATATTACCTACCTTTAGTAAAGCATGCAGTTCTATAAATAGCTTCCCACCTCCTTTAGAACTAACCAAATAATTCAATTTCAATTAATATAATTTCAATTATGTCAGTGAAACAGCATTTTTTTCTCTAGCTATATTTTTTTTTTAAAAAAATATATGTTGTTGGTCTTACTGATATTTGAGCGTTTTTTGAATGCTTTTAAGTGATTGTTTGGAATGAATGAGTGGAGCGCTGAGAGAGAGATTTAGAATGGTTTTGATTGAATGAATGTCAATTTCACCATGTAACTAGCTGTACAAGCTGAAAAAGATCTGAGATATAAAATGACTGCAGTACAATAATCGTCTTAGTTCACCACTATAATTAAATTGACTTACTCTCAACTCCCCACATCCTGCCTCAGAGTACCCAGTATCGTAAAATGCGACACTTCAAATTTTAGATTTCTCCAAACATTGATAATTTTTACATATTTTACAGTGAAAAACCATTTTTCTTTGAGAATATACCGTATACTTTTAATGCAGTTCAATTCTTTAAAATTTATGCATTAATTGTGAATAATACTGAGCATATTCTGCAGTTCCAAATAAATTTATCACGATTCTCTAAATTGAATTCAATTTTCTCATATAAACATAGCTGACATCTTTCATCCCTTATTAAAATTACATCGTTTGATAACTTGACTAAATGTTTGAAACTTTGCAGCATCCTGATTATTTTGTTTTTATTGATAAATGATAAAAAATACAGACTTGTGTTGCATCTGTCATTCTTTGTTTATCTCCAAATTCTGGTATTCCCCGAGTTCCCTGCATCGGGTTACCCCGGGTGTTGTCTGACTTGGGCTTTTCTTCTTGCGGACAAGTGCATTTCTTTTGGCCAGTTGCCCTTGGACAAGTAAATACAAGTCTTGATCTAATAATTTAAAAAAATAGATCTCAAACATAAACACCTTAATGCATAGATCAAAGGTTGGATAAAACTGCAGTATGATGAATAAATGCTGGGGTAGAGCATTTTCTTCATTAATATCAGTTTTTTCTCAAAATTCATCAATTTGTTTTTTTAGGAAAAATCTTTTTAATCTAGGACAAGTAGAAAATCATCTCGTACTTGTCCAAGGATAAGTAGAAAAAAATCTTTTTTTCCCCAACCATGCATAAGATCGTCATATCTGACCTATCTACCTGTTCTCATCTAGAGATTCATTTTAATAACTTATAAAGCTGGTCACATTGCTTTTTGTTCGCAAAAAGAAAATGTCTTTAAGGTGGCAATGGACAGCGGCCTCTCGACTCTATAAACCAGAAGTATGTTTTCGTTTATTTTACGGCTCTTTTTGCGCGTGGTTTAAAAAGGCCGGTTTTCATTAGATTCTGCTCATGGAAATATTGTAGGATAATGATGGTAAATGTTCAACCTAGCTTCTTTTCAACATTTCATATCAAGAAAATGTTTTGATCATTGAATATGACAATAAAAATTCGTTATAATTGTCATTTAATAAGGAGGGATCATAATAAAATAACGAAAAACTTTCATATTTGCATGGAAAGGTATGCTGATTTTTTTACCAAATAAAGGGAAAATATAATTTTTAAACATATTAGAAAACAAGAAAAATTCATTGGGTAATTTCTTCAAAAAATAGGTTTTTGTGACATTTTTTCCCCTTATAATTACAAAATAATGCATTTTTAGCTTATGAATCAATGCACATTATGCAAAAACAATTGATCAAAGAGAAATTTCACATCGTGTACAGGTATAAGGTCTTTAAACATGTATGTGTTTTATAGCTTTCAGCTGGTACTCAGTCTGTAATAGATCTAAAACGAATAAAAACGTTTTACTGAAAAATGACCAGTACCACTCAAGGGCAGTTAACTCTAGCATGAAAACGAGCATGGAAAGGTACCTTGAAGTTTTGATTTAATGACTATAAATGTATATCTACAAGATATGTGAACAAAAAAATCATTGGGCGGAAAAAAATGACGCCATGTGTCCATTGCTACATTAAGGTTGGTTCATACTTTATATGAACCTGACTGATGATTTCACACCCTTTCACCTTTTTGGTCTATAAAAACGATCAGTCGAATTGACCGTAAATATCATTCATACCTCCTAGGTAAGAAATTTGAGCATTCAGCTATTCTGAATGATTTTTTTTCCAAAAAAAGGATTATATAAGAAAGGTAGAAAACGGACAAATGATGTTTATTCTTTTGGTTTGATGATAAGTACACGTTTTAATTGTACGAATACAAACCCGCACCATGTATCGATTAGGTTTTGAGCCGCATGCATGTATTATTTGAATAATAAATATCGTATTTATCTTTGTAAGATTGTGTTCACGTGTTTCACAAGGGTTAGTTTTGTGCCTCGTTTCACCTCAATTCATTTTCTTTCGAATTCATTATCTATTAAGTAGCATGATGTATATGGTGGGATGTTTCTGCCACAAGGGTTTGAAATGGAATTATTGTAAATTAAGGTCTGAAAGTCCTCAAACGCGATTTTGTCGACATACAGTTATACTTTTATCTCCATTCAGTACAGTTAACAACATCGTGAAATTGACAAGGAATAATTTTGGAATGATTTCAGAGTGTAATTGAATATGTACGGTGAGTGAGATTTGAGTGTTCTTAAAGGGAGGTAATCCAATATCGTTAATTGTGTTCAGGATGAACAAAATTAGCAATTTTATTACCCCTCTTGAATAAAGTTTGCATAAAAGTTCTTAAAAAAGCTTCACTTTTCTTCAAAAACCAATATGACACACATAATTTCTATTTAATTGGTGAAAACGCCATTTTTATATATATTTATATTTAATATGGTTGTTGATTTTATCTTTTGAGTGATTTTTGGTCGTTTTTGAATAGTTTGAGTGAATGCTTGGGATGAATGAATAAATGAATGAATAAATGAATGAATGAATGAATGCAGTGCTGAGTGAGCGATATAGAAAGGTTTTGGTTTAGATGAATGTCAATTCAATGGTGTAACTAACTGTATGACTGACAAGTGCACGAAAAGCTTTAGTCACGAGTATCTCAAAGAGACATCATACTGATATATGGAAAAGTATTTCCCGTTTTCTAACAAAAATGTTTTAGATTCTTCATTTCCCAAAAAATATCTGTTTTTTTCTTACAAATGAACTATAGAATTATTTTTTAGAACTAAGCTGTAATTCTACAACTGTGTACTGTGTCTTTTTTGATGTATTGTCTAGGAATTTATGAGTTTTTTTTCTTACAGTAAATAGCATCGTAAAAAAATGAAAAGATGAATGATTTTGGGATAATTTTTTACCGAAAGTGAATGAGTGCGAATAGTGACCTTTAAGTAAGATTAGAGGGAGGTAATTATGTATTGCAAATTTTGTTCAGGATGAACAAAATTAGTAATCTTTATTACATCCCTTTAAAGAAATACGCATAAAAGTTCTATAAATAGCTTTCTATTTCTTCAAGAATGAACTCAGCGCTGAGTGAGCGATTTAGAATGGTCTCGATGATAATGAATGTCAAATTTCACTATGTTACTAACTGTACCATCTTCTACTACAAGGACCATTTTTCTACAAGTACAATATAGAGCACAGAAAAGAAAATATTGTCATCCAAATGACCAGTACTACACGTAAGGAAAACTAAAGCTGTAGATGAAACGTTACGATAAATCATAACATTCATCTTTCAAGTTTGATAAATTGCAATTTTTCAGAAACAACGATTAATATTTTAATTACCAATTTTTTGAATGGATCAATGCAAAATCATCGAAAAAGTGTTTGGGCCTCAGCTTTTGAACTAAGCGCTAGAAACCGTCGAATACCGATTTCTTTTGCAGTCAACATTATGAATGACCGATAGCTAATCTATCTAACATTCAAACCACGTATAAACTGAGACTCTCTAGTGCATTATTTTTGTAACAACGAGTTGCTTATGAGCTTGTGTGGGAACTTCGTGTGACTGGCGAGCATATCCTTTTCCATCTGTATTAGATAAAAGCGTAGATGGAACAGGTTTACCAGTCAAGTCTTCTGTGAAAAAATTAAAAAATATATTAAAAACGATTTTACCACACAAAATCGCTAAGGATGAACATGAAGAAAGTGAAAGAATGTTTACCCTTGCAAGCAAATTCAATTGAATGAGTGCGATGAGTGACTTTTGAGAGAAATTAAAGGGAGGTAATCCATTGTCGCTATTTTTTTCAGGATGCACAAAATTAGCTATATTTAATACCTCCCTTTAATAAAATATGCTTATAAGTTCTATAAATAGCTTCCTATTTCTTCAAGAATCTAGCAGACGATTACAATTTCAAGTTATGTCAGTGAAATCGTGATTCTAAGCTTTTTCTTTTTATTACGTTGTTGATTCTATCTTTTCGGTGAATTTCGAGCGTTTTTGAATGGTTTGAGTGTGCGTTTGGAAAAAATGAATGGAGCGCTGAGCGAGTGATATGGAATGGTCTTGATCGAGATGAATGTCAATTTCACGATGTTGTTAACTGTAGCCTGTGTGGGTCCTGACTGCCAGAAACTTTTTTTTCAAATTGAATATAGATCTGGTTAAAGTGAAAGCATGAGGATGTTCTTATATATTGCACACCCCTTTAGTACAGTAAAAACCATCGTGAAATTAACAAAACGAATGATCTTGGAATTATTTTGATTATTTTGGAATTAAAGTGATTGAGTATGTGGAGCGAGTTTTGAGTGAAATTCAAGGGAGGTAATCCAATATCGCCAATACTTTTCAAGATGAAGAAAAATAGCGACAATTATAACCTCCCTTAAATAAATAATGCTTACATGTTCTATAACTAGATTCCCTTTGCTTAAACAACATATAAGACGCTTAGAATTTCAATTATGTCAGTGAAATTGTACTTTTTCTAGCTTTATTTATTTGGAATTACGTTGTTGATTCTATCTTTTTCAGTGAGTTTTAAGCGTTTTTGAATGGTTTGAGAGTGATTGGAATGAATGAATGAATGAATGAATGAATGAATGAATGAATGAATGAATGAATGAATGAATGAATGAATGAATGAATGAATCGATGAAAGGGTGATTTGGAATGGTTTTGATCGAGATTAGTGTCAATTTCACGATGTTGTGAACTGAACAAAGCTTCTGTTCGCTCATTTAATTTAAAAACGGCATTTTTGCAATTCATATTTATCAAGAAGTTTCAATTCAATTAGCTCAGAAATTTCAATTTAAAGCTTATCATAAATTGGATAACTATGGAATCCTTAAGCATGTATTTGCCACCATAGGTTAAAACGATCGGATAATCTGTTCACTCAATGCACAAAGAATGAGAAATATATTTGAATATAGAACATATTTCGTAAAATGAAATTTATTATCTATTAGAAATTAAAATGCACAAGAAACGTTATTCGCTCACATTGATTCTATGTTTCTGCGGAATCGAGTTAATATATGAAAAAAGTTCCGCTATGAATATCATCGCCCATTATCGTATAAACCCAGAAAAGGGACTTTTTGGGCTGGCATGTCTCGCACAACACGTGGAATATAACAGGGCTGTTAGGGTACATAATTCATCAAACATTTGTGAACTTTTGGATTCTAGTTGGAATTCAAACCCAGTATTCGAAGATGGTTTTATTTACATGCAGATGTTGTCATTCGAGAGAAGATTTCCAGAGGTATAATACAGTTTGTAACATCGTGAAGTTTACATTCACCCTAATCAAAATCCATCTAAATCGCTCACTCAGCAATCCAATCATTCATTCCAAACACTCACTCAATCCTTTCAAAAACGTTTAAACCCATTGAAAAATTTAACAATCAACAATTCATTCAAAGTAAAATTTGACAGAGAAAAATCGCGATTTCGCTGACATTATTCAAATTGTTAGCACTTGATAGGTTCTTGAAGAAATAGGAAGCTTTGTATAGAACCTGTATACATTTTTTATTAAAGGGAGGTAATCAATATTGCTAATTTTGTTCAGCCTGAACAAAATTTGCGATATACGATTACCTCCCATTAATTTCACTCAAAACTCGCTCCTTACACTCATTCAATTTCATTTCCAAATTATTCCAAAATCATTCACCTTGTCAATTTCACGATGTTGTTAACTGTAAACGTTAAATTTAATAAAAAGTTTACCCAGAAATGTTATTAATTGTTTGAATAAGCCATTCGAGTTTTATAATGCTGACTGTTTGATACAAAGGAAAGGAAACAAGAGGGCAAAAACGACACAAAATGAATATCATCACTCAAGACAATTGGCCATGTCGTAACAAACTGAAATTGACGTCATAGGTGGCACCAGCTGAATAATTTCAGTACACTAAGATTTCTACATTCTGATTTGCTGAAAATTTGGTTTATTCCTCAATTAAAACAATTTTGAGTTTGCAGATGTTTTGTAAGCTTCCGCAAATTGTAGTACTTTAACAAGTCTGTTTCTGAATTAATAAATCTGAACAGTTTTGCTTTGATATATTTAATCAGAAGATTTACTGATTATATATAGTTGAGGAACTAAAACCCTAATCACACTCATGTATGATTAGTTTCGTACCTTAAAGAAATCAACATAAACTCTCTTCATCTCTTAATTATTTGTCATACTTAACGATGTCGGAACTCTTTTCATCACCTGTATCTTAGGTACAAGTAATACGAATGAAGTACGTGTATTTGAAATTCTCAATATGGCGTTATAAACAAGAACATGCATTGGCTTAAAGCTGCTCTTTCACAGTTTTTCATAAAAAAATACCAAAATTGTTCTTAGATTTGGAAATGTGTGCACTTTTGGACGATTAAGAATGGCCCAAGGTCATTGGAACTAAAACGAACATAATACAATAATTTTGTAAATTATATTTTCGAAGCGTCAAGATCAGTAAGGAATCCAGTCTATTTATTTCAAGTCTATAAGTTACAAAATCGTTACTTTCCGTGAATTATCTTTCATTTTTGCTTGTTTTGAGATGAAGTTTCCAGCTGTCAAATACTTTTACCTTAATTTTTGATTGAATACGACAAACATGCGAAATGCACATGCGCAAATAGTTTGCTCGAAATCTAAGAATTATTTTTAGGCGTTAGTAGTTGCTTTATTTTTTAGAATGAAATTCGCTGAATTTAGGAATATCTGTTTTTCTTTCCATACATTACCAGATTGAATCTTATTATTTTAAAAGTTTCAAAATGATTAGGTCATTACTTCCTATTGATTTTACGAACATTTTCAAAAATCATATTTTCCAAATCTGTGAAGGAGTAGCTTTAAGCCTCAATAACGATTTTTTTTAACTTCATTCCACCATGGTGAGTGCATTCTGATATGCTGAAAAATGATTTAATTTATAGATGAAAATAATTAATTTATTTATTATTATCTGTCCATCAAGTTGCGTGCAATCTGTTTAGCTGAACAATTGATTTCCAAATAAAATAGTTTTTACTACGCAGCTATTTTCTTAGCTTCCACACAAAGCCAACTGAAACCGACTTCTAATCGGTCACTGTATGTTTCTCCAATGCAAAGACACAACAATCGCAAGGATTTTGGTAAAAGAATTGATTGAAAAGGACCGACAGAACGACTGTTACAGACAAAAGAAGACACCAACCCTCCTTTGAAAAAGTCACAAAACTCGCAAAATGCAGGGAATTCTTAAAAATTTAGTGGAGGAAATACCGTAATGTTGTTGATAAATCACTATCTTTTCGATGCCTTAAAAGTAGCTGACTAGAAAAAGTAAAGAAAACGTTAGTTAAGACGTCCATTTTCGTAAACGAGGAAAATTTGTTAATTTTACTCCACCCACAAATGTCAATTTTGAAATTGGGAGTACCGATGTTCTAATGCGAGTTTAATTGCTTTTCTCGAAGAATATTTCGATGAATTTGGGTTTCACTATCTAGCAAGTGAACGGGCTATCAGAACTCAACAAACACTTTCATCTTCAACATTATTAAGCAATACTTTTAGTGCTTTATTTATGTGACCGATTAGAAGTTGGTTTAACTTTAGTTCTGTAAGATAGTAGTTTCATTATTAAAGATCCTTAATATGTTTGCTTCGCGTATTCACACAGTGTGATTAGGTTTTACGTTTCATACCTCCATGAAATCAACAAATCCTTTCTTCATACCTTACTCAATTCATATGTTCTTGAAGAAATAGGGGGCTATTTATTGAACCTGTATGCAAATTTTTTTATAAGGGTGAAATAAATTCCGTTAATTTTGTTCCTCCTGAACAAAATTAGTGATGTCAACTCGCTCCACACAATCATTTAATTAAATTCCGAAATCATTCCAAAATCATTCACCTGGTCAATTCACGGTTTTTAACTATATATCACGTGGCTCTTAAAACTTTATTTTCTAGGCATATAAAACGACGTCAGATATACCAAAAGATTTTCACGTGGGATACAGAATCGATACAGTTTTACAGACCTTTGGCGTACCTTTAAGGAGGTATGGGTTCTTTTTATTTTTATTTTTATTTTGTTCTATTGTTTTTTTTTTGTTTTTTTTTTTTGTTGTTGTTGTTTTTTGTTTCATCAAATATATAAATATATGACCCGTCAGGGCAAGATGAACAATCTGGATAGTTAGTAAAATATCGAGCCTAGTCAGAATGCGCGGCTGAGGTACTTAAAACCACTTGGCTGAATTTCTGAATTCAGAACATTTTTTCGTCCAACATGAAAAAATGCCACTCCCGGCTGATTTTCACCGGATAAATTTCATCTTTCCAAATATCTACTTTTATTTATTGAAATGACAGATAGTTCAATTTCAATTACATTAGTGGGTTATGTCTCGTTCTTCGGACCGAGATTTTAGCGGTGAGCGAAATCACGGTTGTCAGTATAACAAGTTCATGAATACATGTACGTACAATTACTTGTGTCTATTTGTGCGTTAGCCCGGCGACCGGTCAGTCTTTGTTTGTTCGGACTATTACCCATACATATACGAACCAATTTAAAGCAATTTGGTATACTAATTTTCTGTCATTATTTGGTGTGCCATTCGAAAAATCTTTTCGAGTAGTCCAGGTAAATGTCAATTTAGCGATGTTAATAAGTGTAACCTTTTACCTATGACAATCCAGACGACAAGTTTTTAGACTAAAAAAAAAGCTGCAGGTGGCAATTAAATGTTAATGATTTTAAAAAGCTTTATCTTTCGGGGAGGAAAACATTATGAACAATGAAGATATTGCTTGTTACAAGCAATTTCTGTTTTTTTTCACAGTACTTTCTCTAGTGTCAGAGACACCAAAAAGATATTACATTGTATCTAGAAATTGCTTAATACAAGATAACAAAGTATCGACGTAAGTTCCTAGTAACTTGAGACAACGTTATTTTTTCTAAAAGATTTCAGGTGATAGTTAATGACTACAACACCAACACCACCTTTATTCACGTACAATTTCGACCATTTGAGAACGTAACAGCCTTCAGGAGTGAGCTGAACGGGACGAGAACAGATGATATACTCGCTCCTCTACCAACCTTCACAGCCAACACAATCTACTTGGTTAGCGTTTATCTGCAAGTCTCACACTGGGAGGTTTGTTTTCTTAAATCCTGCATTCAATTTATCTAACGCTTGCAACCATTAGGACTATCCGTCAACTATTCCCGTAAAATGCAACAGACCTTGGATGTATATAAGGCGGATGGGTATGTAATTCGTAATCAGTGTAAATAAAACGTTTTACTTAAATCGTATGCACGTTCTTAAAATTGATATATATGTGACCCATCCCGCGAAAAGGGACAATCTTGGAATTTTGTGAAATTAATATTTGAAAAAGAGATTGGGTCCAGCATAAGACAACCAGAAGTTGCATTTCAAACATTATTTTATTGGGAGGTAGATTGATCATTTTAGATTCAGAAAATAAGCAAATTGAGAAAAGTTTCGGCACTAGTCAGTCTGCGCGGACTGCGCAGACTGACCAGGGTCGACACTTTACGCACTACCCAGATGGTCCCCTTTCGCGTGACGAGTCACGTTTATCTGTATAATTCATACTTTAAAGGCGTCGAATAATTTTACTAAAAATTCCCCAGACTAACACCATTTTTACTGACGTCATCGAATTTTTTTTCCCAATTTTGTCCGATAACTTTCAAAATAGCTCGTCTAGTATATCCGAGGTTGATTGGCCGAGGGGTGTTTCAACTGCACTTGTCACACCCCTTTAGGTAGCCATCATGAGATATACAAACGTTATTACTTTGCTTATGAGAAAATGGTCGCAGAATCGGAAAAAGGAGCAGATTCCTGGTGTATCTGGAGTAACTACGTTTCAGTTTTCAATAAACGAACACATTTCTCGAGAAATGAAGAGAGCTGAGCATTTCATTTTTTTTTTTTTTTTAAACAATATGATCTGATGAGATATTTAACGTCGCGAATTATTTAATTGCCGTATCGGTCTTTTTTCTCGCGGCGACTTTTATTAAACGTTTATATATTCAACGTATAAATAATGATCACATCTGAATATCAGCTTATTTTCTAAAAATGCACATACAGACACTTAAAGGCACCCACTTTAAAAACAGTCTAAACGGCCATTCAATATAAAGCATACTTGCTGACTCTTTGAAGACAACTACAACTATACACTCTAGAATGAGAGGTTATTGAATATCAAACAAATCAAAGGAGTCGTCTTTAAACGGATAAAACCGAGGATTTGTCGAGTTTTCATCTGTTTAAGATAGCGAGATTAAATGAGTGTTAACTTTGTGGACACAAATCTGATAAACTCTTTTATAGTGATCTAAAGCTTTGCAATAATTCAACAACTTTCTTTATATGTTTTCAAAACGATTTTCCGCGTAACATATAACGCCGCTTAACAATTACGTCATCGCATGTCACATGACGCCATATATGTGAGTAAAGAATAGCATTGATATACACTCGAAACTGTTTTGCATAAATAAAGCACTATAAGTGTAATAACATCCGTGTTATAACAAAGTTATCAAACAGGGTTATTTCACTCCTGCGATGTAGGTCATATCAAAAATGTCACTTTAAATGTCCATAGAGTTTTATTTCTTATCAGGCTCTGTGTATACAGGTTGAGCAGAGTCACCATTTGATGAGCATGTGTTTTTGTATGAAATGTCATGAAATGTTACATTTAACAACATCGCGAAAATGACCAGGTGAATGAGTGTGTGAAGCGAGTTTTGAGAGAATTTAATTGGAGGTAATCCTATATCGCAAATTTTGTTCAGGATGAACAAAATTAGCGATATTGATTACCTTCCTGTAATAAAACATACATTCAAGTTTTACACATAGCTTCTTTTTCTCAAAGAGCCTATGAGACGCTTACAATTTGAATTATGTCAGTGAAATGGCGATTTTTCTCAATCAAAATTTATCTTTGAATGACGTTGGTTATTCTATATTTTTTTCAATGGGTTTGCGTGTTTTTGAATGGTTTGTGCGAGTGTCTGAAATGAATGAATGGAGCGATTATTATTGAGCGATTTAGAATGATTTTGATTGAGGTGAATGTCAATTTCATGATGTAACTAACTGTCACAGATACATATGGCATATATTTGCAGGTATTTCTGGACGGAATTCCCCTCAATACCTACACACACGTTTATCCATTCCAGAGTACAGGAAAACAAAAGGCACGCTTTTGGGGACAAGACGTTACCTGCCGTAGCATTATTTTTCCAATACCATAAAGGAAAAAAACTAACTGCGTCAACGCAAAAAAAATATCAGCTATGGTTATTCAAGAAATAAATTTACTGATGCATGTGATGCTACCGTGTTAACAGTTGTTGCAAATCGGTATTACATACCTGAAACAATAATACGATTAAGTTTCTATATCACTTTGTTTTAATAGATCAACTAAGTTAAGAAAAATATCATCGATCTCATAGTATTTTTCATATCCTTTTTTATAAATAAAATATTTTAAAAAAAAAATGACTATGAAAATTATCGCTATTTTTGTTCCTGAACAAGTGTAGCAATATAAGATTACCTCCCTTTGATTTCACTCAACACACACTCCAAAACTCGTTCAATTTGATTCCAAAATCATTCGCCTTTGTCACTTTCACGATGTTGTTAACTGAAGTATTATCAATGTAATGAGTCACTGTTACTGACTGTGCAACGTCTGTATTTTATGTAAACATGATGATGTTGGAAATTTACATTTAAGGTCGTGGACCCGTAATAGTTCCGCAACATTTCGGACGCCATAAACTTTGACATTGTTGACCGAGGTTTCCTAATGAAAGTCATTAGGAAACCCCGGTTTACATTGTTAAAGTTCATTACTTTTGAGTCATTGCAAAACTATTACGGGTCCACTACCTTAAGAAACATTGTGCTATCGATAAGGTGAATGAATTTGGAAAGAATTCGGAATGAAATTGAATGATAAGGAGGAGTTAGTTTTGCACGAAAATAAATAGATGTAATTTGCATTTTCGATGATTTCGTCCAATAGGACGAAATAATGGATAAAGCATTTCTTCCCTGTCATGAAATCTATGAAGTTTTCTGTTTGTGTCTTATTTCATTTCAATCCGACGCTTTACAAACAAAGATAGACTAAAGGCAATGTAATTGGAATGAAAAGGTAAAGAAGGATTTCCGGGCGTTTATTCACAATGTCGGAATATTTGTACTGATTTGAGTGAGTGTTTTAAACGCCCTGAATTGAACACTGAAAAAAGAAATTGGGATTGATTGGACAATTGAGCCTGTGTGTGATATTTCCAACTAGAAATGTCGCAGATCGAAATTATACCCCAAAGCACTTTGTGCTACAGTTAAAAAAGATCGTGAAATTGACATTCAAGATGAATACTTTTGAAATGAACTTCGAATTAAATTGAATGAGTGTGTGGAGCGAGTTTTAAGTGCAATTAAAGGGAGGTAATCCAATATCGCTAATTTTGTTCATGGTGAAAAAAATTAGCTATATTCATAACCCCCCTTTAATGAAATATGCATAAAAGTTCTTAAAGAACTAATCAGACGCTTACAATTTCAATCATGTCAGTGAAATCAAGATTGTTCCATTTATATTTATTTTAAATGTAACTGTCGATTGTATACTTTTTAGTCATTTGGAGCGTTTTTGATCGATTTGAGTGAATGTTTGGAATGAGTGAATAGAGCGCTGAGTGAGTGATCTAGAATGGGTTTGACTGAGATGAATGTCAATTTCATAATGTAATCAACTGTACATTGTACTTGAAATTGTGGTTTATACCGTTAAAAATGAAATTATCACTCATTCCGATGAGTCATTCAAAATCACTATCAATACGTTATATTCATTCATTTTGCACATCCATTCATACCATTTAAAATCGCTAATTAATCGTCCAAAAAAACCTTCGAAATATTTCAAAACGATCGACGTTTCATACAAATTGATAAAAATCTTCCACTATTTTATTAAAATTAGCGATTGTATTACCTCCTTCGAGTTTCATTCAAATCTCGCTTCTCTCAATCATTCAACTTATTCCGAAATCATATGGCTTGTAAATTTCACGATGTTCCTAACTGTAATCTTAAGGGGAATTGATATCAGATTTGCCGTTCGTGGAAATAGATAAAAGACGTCAGGATTTTTTTGATATTCCTGATGATCATTTTAAGGTTGATCACATTTCATACATAATTTGTGAACCGAATCTAAAGGAACTACGTTCTAACGCACTAAAAATATATCTCGACGCAAGCCGGTGACTCCTGTCTTCGATGGATGATTGTGGTAAATAGAGTTCTATTATCGTTTTTCTTTTATTCTTGAACAAAATAATGCAATACTGCATATGATTTATAAGAAAACTAAGAAAAACATTTTTTCGTAATTTGCTTTTAAAAAAGTATAATGAAAATTAAACCAACCATTTGGCGATATAAAAGGCGATGTTCATATGCGAACTTACAACGCAACTGATCTTGGCCTTCGTTTCTGCCAAGTACAAGTTTTATGTATTATTAGACTTGAAATGTGAAAAAATAGAGCTTAAAGTTTTGTCTTTTTCGATTCATTTGGTTAATTGTTAGCAAACCCTTTATCATTAGGTGAAGAAAGATGCACACCAATAAAAGTTTCCTTGCTTAGTCCTTTCTTTTTGTCGACAGCATGCCTGTGGTGAGAGAGACATTATTGTAACAATGACGTCGCGGTGTGGTGTTAAGTGTTTAAGTCTGTCCGTCGTCCGTTTCATTGTCAGTCCGCCCGATTTTGTACGGGCAAATCCTCCTACATTTTACAGATGGATTTGGTACAATATATCCCAAACATGAGAAGTTGTGCCACTCGGGGACAGTTTTACATAGATCTAATGTCAATGTCAATGTCAAAGCTCAAGGTCACGTGTCAAAGTTAGGATTAATCAAAGCTATAGAAAAAAAATGCGGATTCGACAGTAAGTCGTTTAGGGACTAGCGTCTAGTATCTTTTAGATAATGAACGTAAATAATTTCAAATAAAACCGCATATTGAATATATTTAGTCCTAAGTTATTAACGTATTTCTATCTTTTGCAAGTGATCTGAACCTTTAATGTACCTACAGTGAGTTACAACGTGAAATTGACATTTATCTCGATCAAAACCAATCTACATCGCTCACCCAGCGCTCTATTCTTTCATTCAAAACACTCATCCAACCCATTCAAAAACGCTCCAAAATCACTGAAAAAGAAATGAGATCAACAACTACATTCAAAATAAATATATCTAATAAATCAATATTTCACTGATATAATTGGAGGTACACGCGTCTAATTGGTTCCTGAAGAAATAGGAAGCTATTTATAAAAATTGAATGCATATTTTATTAAAGGGAGGTAATGAATATCGAATATTTTGTTCATTCTGAACAAAATTTACGATATAAGATTACCCCCATTAATACTCAAATATGGTTCCACACACTCATTCAATTTCATTCCAAAACCATTCCAAATACATTCAGCTTGTCAATTTCACGACGTTGTTAAATGTACTTTCAGAAAAGTGCAAATTGACACCTATACAATGCCTCTACATAGGGCTTGCCTGGCTTATGTTTTAACTCTACTTGCTCTAAACTTGCATTTTGACAATAGTGTAAGCGAAACTATTTCTGCTCGGTACCAAGTGTCTCCAGAGGTTGGTTTAAAAAGCCTATCGTGTCTCTCTCAACACGTGCAATATAATCGAGCCGTGCGGGTTGACAACACAACATTCAGTATTTGTGAGATGATGGACGAAACGTGGAACAGAAACCCTGTGTTTGAGAGTGGATTTATTTACATGCAGATGTTGTCATTCCAAAAACCGTTCTCCGAGGTAAGTTGATAATTACAGATAGTAATATCGTGAAATTAATACTCCCCTCGATCAAAATCATTCGAGCTCGATCGCTCTGCACTCTTTACATTCATTTGAAACGCTCTCTCTTTTACAAACACGTCAGAAGCGTTCGAAAACTCTTTAAAATCGGCCAGAAAGATCGCCAAATCTTTCAAATCGATCCTGATTTGCTGGTGTTTGATTGGTGTGTTTAGTCTGTGATGGAACACAAACACAAAAAGGGGGGGGGGGGGTATATGAAAGGGATGCAAAACGATACCACTAATCTCCTCAAACGGAAATAGCGATATCATATTACTTCCTCTTGATTCCTTTCAAAACTCGATCCACATGCGCATTCAGTTTCATTCCAAATAATTCCAAAATTAGTCATCGTTTCAATGTTACGAGTTTGTTGAATATAAAAAATAGGTTAATTCGTGCATATTCGAGTTAAGTCGAAAATATCATAATTCAAGTAAAGTGCCTAGACATTCTTCTATATATGGGCGTCATCCAAATGCTTTGAAAGTTCCGTATAAATTACCAAAGAAAAGCCGTCGATAAATATTAGTGTTCTAGGGCCCGTTTTACTAAACATCTTACGATTTTTTTTTGCGTAAGTCAAAAGTAATAGTTGCTCCTACAGTGATAATCAAATATGGAATAATGCAATACATCATCTCATTGGAATCGTCTTCAAAAGACGATTCCAATGAGATATTGCAATGCAGAATCTAGCAATGAATAAAAACATCAGGTAGAATTTGTGAATTTGACTTACGATTATTTTTTTTCGTAAAACGGACCCCTGGCAAGCTTTTGAGGAAACGTTACATCTAGTAAGAACGTGCATTTTACACTCAATTCGATCAAAAGCATTCTAGATTGCTCGCTTATAACTGTATTCATAGCAGTGCTGATGCTCACTCAAATTGATCAAAAACGCTTCGCGTAGTATTACAGTGTAATAAGGTTTTCAGATTTATACGTCTGTAAAATCAACAAATGATCGTTTCATCTCTTAAATAGTTTTAATTTGACTAATGTTTTAGATAAAGGACGTTGCCATTTACATACCAGAAGACTTCAATGTTGGCAATGGAATCAATATCCTTGTAAAAACTGAAGGTGTCCCGTCAAACAGGTACGTTACAGTTAAGATCATTGTGAAATTGACTGACATTCCGATCAATTCCATTCTAAATCGCTCAATCAGCACTCCATTTTTTTTTTCATTTTTACCATTTAAAAGTAAAAAAGATCCAAAATCACAAAAAGGGATTAGATTAACAATTACATGTACAGTTAAAAACATCATCAAATTGCCTGTCATTCCGATAAAAATATTTCTTAATTGTTAAATCAGAGATCCATTTATTCATTTCAAACACTCACTCAAACCATTCCAAAACGCTTCAAAATCACTAAAAATGATAAGATAACAATCAAATTCAAAATAAAAATCGGTAGAAAAATCAACGAATTAACTGAAATAATTTATTTTTTAAGCATATGATGCATTCGTAAAGACATATAGACCTATCCATAGAACCAGTATGCATATTTTTTTTAAATGGGATGTGATAAATATCGCTGATTTTGTTCATCTTGAACAAAATAAGCGATAAAGGATTACCTCTCTTTAATTTAACTCAAAACTCGCTCGTCACTCTCGATTTCATTCCAAAATCATTTCAAAAGCATTCATTTTGTCAATTTAACGATGTTTTTTTTTTAACTATTTCAATAAATTATAAATAATATTTAAACATAAAACAATTAAAACATTAACGATTATTTACATGAAGGGTGTGTGTTAGTTACATTTAATCATAGACTTTTTTGAATAATAGTAATCATTTTGTATAAATTTAGAAGTGCCAATGAAATATACAGAACTTAAAGTAACAACCTACAATCTAAAATTGCTACACTTTCATTACAGTTCGTTGTACAGACCAGTAAAAGTAAAAAAAAAACTAATGGTAATCAAGATTACACTTTCAGAAGTGAAGAGTTTCATTCTTCAATGTAACAAATACTCTCTTCATTTCTTAAATGAAATTCTTTTGGGCATATTATAATTTCATGACAAACCACAGTAAAACTTTGCATTTAGTTATCAAATCATTGTATGAATAGTTTAATAATTTGTTGAATTTTGTCTTTTTCAACGTCATATTTGTGCTTGTGAGCTCATGTACATGTAAACCAATGTGCGAAACGACGGGCTTTCGAGGCTAATTATTCCCGAGACCTATTCCGTAGAATCGTCGGTGTTTCCGATAGGAAGCAGTCATGAAGCATTATTCACACGTAGTGCTACCGTCGTCATCGCGCAGTTGGTAGCGTATTGGTCTAAAAATTACGAGGTCACAGCTTCGAAACGCAACGGCGACACTCATCCTATCCAACTTTTCTACCACTAAATGAATCGATAATCGTAGAATTATGTGGGATAGCAGCCGATTGTTAAGAAAGATTGTAATATAGTACGAGTGCGAGAAATACTATGAATGTATCGAAGGTACTCCAACCGGTACGATAAAATTAATATTTCTTGAAAAGCGGCATTAAACTCCATTCAAAAAACAAATCACACATGAGTTTTTTGATGAATTAAGAAAAAAAGGGCTTTTGATAACATAGGTTGCTCTTTTCATAGAGACTAGTTTGCCAAATCTCAAGTGAATGCCTTAAGTAGAACAAGAAATATAAGAAAATGTCAAAGTTTCACAAAGCGACGACGGAAAGAACGTGACGATGCCAAAGCTATAGGAAAAGATCAGTTTTTCTTCCGAGCTAAGCAGCCGAGCTAAAATATGCATGATTTATTTCGACAGTTTCTATGTGAAAGTCCACGACTTTAAGGCCAATACCACATTCATGCAAGTGAAGTTCATTCCGAGTGACAGTTTAACTGCATTGACAAGTGAATTAAATGAAGAAGTAACAAGAGAAATTTTAGCGCCTCTACCAACATTTGCAGCGAACACGGTCTACTCTATCAGTGTTTATCTACAAGTCTGGCAGTGGGAGGTAACTCTTTCCTTTTTTTTAAATTATACATGGCCAAGTACGATAACAGCATCACTGAGCAATGCCCGCCAGAGGGAGGTAACTTTTCCTTTTTTAAATTGTGCGTGGCCCAGTACGTTAACAGCACCACTGAGCAATGCACGCCGGATAATGGGAGGTAAGTATTCATTTTTAAATTGTGCGAGGCCCAGTACGTTAACAGCATCACTGAGCAATGCACGTCTGGTAATGGGAGGTAAGTTTTCCTTTTTAAATTGTGCGTGGCCCAGTACGATAACAACTTCACTGAGCAATGCACGTCTAGTAATGGGAGGTAAGTTTTCCTTTTTAAATTGTGCGTGGCCCAGTACGATAACAACTTCACTGAGAAATGCACGTCTGGCAGTGGGAGGTACGTTTTCCTTTTTAAATGTATGCGTGACCCAGTACGACTATAGCATAACTAAGCAATGCAAATGATTACTAACTTGCTAGGCTTGTCCTACGTTCACATGGGAAAAGCATGAATCTGACCGTTTTGAAGTTGTCAAGTGGGTACAACTTCGCAAACATTTCTCGAGCGTGTTCATTATTAACACAGGACTGATCACACTATTAGTATTCTGTGTCAACATAAATCTTGATATGAACCGTGAGACGAAAAAGAACCATATAATTTTGTGTAAAACCTTTAACCGTTCCCCGACGGCAGCACTCATTCTTTCCGACTATTTGTCTCCTACCAATGAGTCGATAATCGTAGACCTATGTGGGAGAGCAGCTGGAGGCTAGGAAAGAATGTAATGGTAGTACATTTGTAAAGTGTGCAGAATACCAGGAATCCATTCTTAGGTGCTCCAGACGCCGCGATATAACTAAAAAATTGTAGAAAGCGGCGTTAAACTCCATTCAAACAACAAGTAAAACTTTTGGACTTTTAGACTGCGAGAAATCGCAGGCTGACTGGGACCAAAACCTTTCTCACTTGACTAGTTTCCTGAACCTAGAATAATTATTTTATGCCTGAGCGGGTATTTTAGATGTGCAACCTCCAGTTGGCAACCAGAGTCTTTTTCATTTATTTATTTCATTGAGTTCCAAGATTGTCCTTTCTGTGTCAATGGTCACACATATGAAATAACCCTGCTAAATTTGGCTTCACGTGAACGATCCGTGCATATTTTCCCGGAATGTACCTTAAACATGCGCCTGATGGGAATTAAGTCTAGTTGCAATTTCTTTAAACATGCGTAATTTCCGTATTTTTTGCCACTTCCGTAGCAGTTGCCAATAAGAGCAACGCTCAAGAAGACGGTAAGTAATGACGGGGGATATCGATAGAGCAAAGATAAATTACGAAACGTTACTGAGATCCGCTTTCATTTTTTTTCTTTAAGTTTTCTTTCAATATAAAGGGGAAAACGATTGAAGATCAAATAATTTGTTGTGATAATTCTTTTAGATTTAGATTTTAAAAAATAATATTTTCATTTCTTTTGAACATCAACAGGGGTAAAAAGAACTGATTTACGAAAGTAGGAATATGTCCCAAACTAACGTAATATCTCAATACTAAACAAACTGATTGGCGTACCGATTTTTTTATATGAACGTTTAGTACGTTAGAGACATGAATGAAAGATATCGATGTGGTTTAATATGATCATTATATGCTTGTTTGTTGTTTTTTTACTCACTAAGCAACATGCCGGCAATAGTCTGTGCTAATGTCTTTGCAGGTCTTTATTGACGGGGTCCCTTTTAAAAACTACACCCACGTTCATCCATTCATCAGGACAGGCGAGCAGAAAGTCCGTTTTAAGGGAAACGATGTCATGTGTCGCAGTATATATTTCATTATCCCGAATTAAAACATACTTCATATCTGTGAACCTGAGTGCAAATTGTGACAAGCTTGACGGAGAGAAAGGGACATATCGTTGCTGTTCATCGACTTGTTTACGCTTTTGATGTATTTTTAAAATGTTGGATAGTTTTTCTCCATTTTCTCCGTGTTTTTTACGACAATCAAAACTATATTCACATGGGGTGATGTTTTTAATCTGAACCGCTGGAAAATCGTGTGATGAACTTCCATACCACGTTGTCCTAATTATGTTGAGGTTAGAATGTAATATTTGAAATTAAAAATGAGGAAGCGGGTTGAGTTTTACGCATTTCTGTAGTTTTTTTTGTTCATATATCATAAAAATATACCTAGTCGATAAATGTAGTAACGTTGTAGTAATGGTTGGTGTCAGAAATGGTTTATTTCGATACGAATGTTCGGCAAAAGTGTCAAATTCGGATTTGTCCTTTCAAATTTACAAAAAAAGTGTTTTTCCAACAGAGACCCTTGTTTTCAATTTACTAGAGAAAGTAATCGTAACGTTTGAGGAAGTTTACATCAAGAGAAAATATTTCCTAATGTGTGGTTTGGCTCCGATTATGTTCCAGAGATATAAAGTAGTTGACTTCATAATATTACATATACCTACGTATCGGGAGTGAAATAACCTTGTTGAATATTTTTGATAATGGTACATACTAAATATTACTTTTGTTTCAACAGTAAGTTTGTGACCATGTAGTTCATAGCAAAAACTGAAATAAATGCTCTCGTTTTGGCACCTTTAGAACTGAAACAATTTCAGGGTTGACTTGCATAGAATTTTCATTTTCTGAATTGTCTAAAGTTAGTGTACCCGTAATAGTTCTGATACCCTTTGGAAGTCGTAAACATTAACAATGTGAACCGAAGTTTCCCATTGTTAATATTGTGAAAGATCATGACACAGGGGGTGATGTCCATAATCGGAGCCACTGGCTCCGCTTTCAAAATCATGTGTGGAACGTCCGCTCCACATGCGTCTCCGATTATGTAGATGTAAACTTTTCATTTTTGGACTGAAAAAATGGGATAGGTGTCGGAACTACCTCATTTTTATCGGATTTTATTCATTAATCATTAAAAAGTCGAATGCTATTCGACCAGTTATACATTTTGCCACGTTAACTAACTCAAGAACTGTAAAAACGCTCGTTGGATTTTGTTAAAAATGATTTCTTCTCAGAGCAATCTTGAGCCAGGAAGATCAAAATGCGTGGTTTTACCTCCAAAATGCAATATTTTGAACAAGATTAATAACGTATACTATTGTTTTCAGTATGCACGAGTTTAACAAAACAACCACAATTTTGAAGTTGAAGCTCTGAAGTTGTGGAGTGTCTTATTCTTCTTCCATATAACCTTACCTCCTTCGTTATGAAGTTTCTGCTGGTTTCATGGTGCGACTTTTCTCGTCATTCCACGACGCCCGTTGTCTATGTTACGTCTCACCTCGTCGTGTTTACTTTTATTATAAAATTCCGGTGACTAGACAGCCAGCTACATTAGTATTCCTTAGAACATGTACGTACAAGATAATTATATGGCTATCATTTAGTATTGAATTTGAAAAGAGATAAAGATTTCTACGGAGCCTGCCAGTGGTTTTGGCCAGCCTATTATACTTCGAACGTTAAGCCGCAACGGCAAAAGTTGGCGGTCACGACTGTGACAAAGTACGTCCTTTTATAAATAACGTATGATTTCAATTAAAATTTGAGGAAAAGCAACGAAAATAGTTTATATTCCGTCAGTCATTTGTAAAATATACAATATTAAGCAAGTTATTAAAAGTAAAAAATGTTAACATATTACAGAAATATGATTTATATCACATTCAATATACTATACTCGCGGGAGCAGTGATACGGAAACCACTGAATGCAAAATCCTAACCGAAGGGAAACCGTATTGTGCGGTTCCCTGATCATGAAATATTTAAGAAATACTTATAAAATGACATGACGTTCAAAACAAAAAAAACAAAAAAAAAAAAAAAAAACGCGTCAGTTGGGCAATTTTAAGACCAACATTACGATGTTTATTTCCTTTAGTAGAAGAAATATTGATATATATTTTACTGTGGATTCTTTAAATATATGGTTTTGTACATAAAGTTGGAATGAAGAGAGCGTAGATGAGTGTTCAAATATCAACCTGACGTTGCATAAACGCACGGTTTTAATTTGTATAGGAAACACCTGAAAACCCCAATTCAGATATATCTTTTACTTACACATAAACTATTTTTAACACAATGTTAGAAACTATTTTTTATTTCAACTTTATGTACAAAAACCGCATAGAATCCATTTATTAATATTTTAAGTCATCCCAACAGAAATAAACCATTTCACAGAAAAATCACACACTTTCCGTGTACAATGTTTATGGAGACAAACGATACCGCCAATAAAATGTCGCACTATACAAATTTTTTTGCATTTTGATATCTAAAGAATTTTACTTTAATGCTTTATATATTTTGTTTAAAAATCCTACATAGTTATTCAATTTCGTTCATTTTTTTTTTCGAAACGAAAAAGTTTTCAAACGGGATTATTTTTTAGAGTGGACTTTTAGCTTATTTCTAAACGATCTACGAAAATTGTTTAAATTTCATATTTAATTAAAAAAAATATCTTGTTGTACCTGACAATTTTGAGTTTTTAAAACAACACAGTTTGCTCTATGTAAGAACAAGCATTTCCTTTGTCTGTTTCAAAATTTTCTATATAATGATGTCCCTGACATCATGAAGGTAATGAATCGTATATTGATTAAATCATAATGGTCACATACATGTATTTTGATCTATTATGATACGTATTTTCGCCCTTGTATATGATCCGTTTTGCTAAATGTCAAAATTATATACATATGTAATTCTGTTTAAATCTTAACACAGCATTTATAAAACGCACCCCTTTACCGCAAAATCGACTGGGACATTTCTAAGTACTTTATTTCGTTGTCTTAAATAATTTTTTAATTTCAATAAATTTAGATAAATTCCTTTCCGATTGAAAAGTTGACAAATATCAAATCCCAAGATGAATTAGTTAATTCTGACATTAATATAGGGTTAATTCACGTTTTTGAGGGCGTTAACATTTGCAGAGACCCGAAAAATGGTTAAACGCCCGTCTCTGCAAATGTTATCGCCTACAAAAACGTGAATTGACGCTATTATTACATAAAAAGAAAGACTATAGTATCTATTTTAACAGAAATTGTAAATTCATTCGTAGGAACTAGCTGTAAAACTATCACCCAAACCGAAAATGTGTCGAAAAAACTGCTTTATGCATTGCGCCGTCACATTTGTTTAAACCGACGTTGCTTGGTAAATCAATGACGTCATAAAAATTAACGCGGGAATAGAATCGACGTTTTTATTTATGCTATATATCAATGTGAACAAAGAACTGATACAGTGTATAGGCTCCCGGATTCGATTCCCGACGACGTTACTCATTCTTTCCGATTATTTGTCTCTAACCAATGGGTTGATAATCGTAGACCTATGTGAGATAGCAGCTGGAGGCTAGGAAAGGATGTGATGCTTGTACTGGTGAGAGAATTACCGGGAATTGTTATGTGTTCCCGCCGCCGCGATATAACTGAAAAAAATGTCGAAAGCGGCGTAAAACACCATTCAACAGTGTATAGGCCTAGACCGAGGATATTTAAGTAAAAAAAACGTGCGTTAACGGCACGTGAATTTACTTATTAATACACGTTTTCTCCCTTTAACGCCCTGGTTTTATCGGTTAACGTATGCCAATGATGACCCGAAAACGTACATTTTATGCAATAATCGGAATTTAAACATATGCTTAAAAACTTTCCGAAAATTCCGAACTAAATAATACGAGAGACATAAAAAACGGACGTTTTAAGGATCATTGCGACCTTTATTGTAAGATATATAAATCTGATTTCTTAAAACTTTGAATCCGAGCGCGAACTTTGTGACAATTTGTTTGATACCACTCGCTATATTACCTGATTAAATTTCATGGAATTATCGACGTTGAAAGAGCGACAGTAGTGACGTTGTTATAACAGGAACGCTAAACGTGCGAAGTATGATCATCATGGCAAACTATTGGCAGGTTCCGTAGAAATTTTTGTCTCTTTTCAAATTCTATTCTAAATAATGATCATCCAATTCTCTTTGACGCCTACGGTTTCTAAGTAAAATTAATGTAACTGACTGTCTAGTCACCGGAATTTTATAATAAAAGTAAACACGACGAGTTGAGACGTAACATAGACAATATGCGTCGAGAAAAGTCGCACCATGAAACCTCATATCAGAAACTTCATATCGAAGGAGGTTAGGGTATATGGAAGAAGAATTATCTCAGATTGTAGGCAAGTATATTGGGGTAGAGTATTGTGGTTGTTTTGTTAAACTCGTGCATACTGAAAACAATTGTATACGTTATTAATCTTGTCAAGAATATTGCATTTTGGAGGTAAAACCACGTGTTTTGATCTTCCTGGCTCAAGATTGCTTTGAGAAGAAATTATTTTTAACAAAATCCAAAGAGCGTTTTTACAGTTCTTGAGTTAGTTAACGTGGCAAAATGTATAACTGGTCGAATAGCATTCGACTTTTTAATGATTAATGGATAAAATCCGATAAAAATGAAGATGTTCCGACACCTATCTCATTTTTGTAGTCCAAAAATGAAAAGTTTACATCTACATAATCGGAGATGCACGTGGAGCGGAAGTTCCACACATGATTTTGAAAGCGGAGCCAGTGGCTCCGATTATGGACATCACCCCCCGTGCATAGGTCAATTTTGAAAATATAATTCTCTTTTTATAATAAAGTATGAATAGTGACTCTTTTGAATAAATACGCAAGGAAAGTATTTTAACATCTGAATTAAGAAGATATGAAAGTGCCTAATTATTTCGAATGAGGTTGCTGGTCTTATTTAATTATGTGATTTTGAGTGTTTTTGAATGGTTTGAGTGATGGTTTCGAATGAATGAACTGAGCGCCGAATGAGCGATTTAGAATGGTCTTGGTTGATATGGATTTCATTTTCACGATGTTGATAACTGTAGCACCAATTCAAAATACAACACCGACAGGTGCTGCAAGAGTAATGGTGGCTTTGTCATGCAATATGGATGAGGAAGAGTCTCGTGATGATCGATGCATGTTGATATGTAGTGAGAGCATATTGAACTGAATCTGGCTTTTGTAATTTAAACATATTAAAAATTGGTCGTTTCTATTCGGCAAAACACAACTTACCTGCGGAATCTAATCGTGAAGTTGAATCTCACGTGTTAGTTAAGAAAACCCGTAACCGCCCATGTATTTTAACTGTTAAGGAGTTACTTTTCAGCCATGTGCTTGTAAGTCAACACATACCTGTAATCAGTACAGTATCCATGCTTGATCGCCACGTAACTAAGTATTTTTGGAAATGTATTTATGAGCTTAAGCCTTGTTTACAAGTTTACCCGTACGGCGCCCGTAACTCGCCGTAACCCCAAAATCGAGCGGTGCCCGTGCGGCGCCACACGGAGTCCGTGCGATCATCGCACGGCTTTACGGGTGCCGTGTACCCTTGCGATTTTGTATTAAAAAATAGTTATAGTGCGGGGATCCTACGATTCATGTGAATGGAGTTACCCACTGGTGGTAGTAAACAAACTTCACATTTACCGCTACAATATTTAATTAACCACGAAATATCGTTAACCCATTAAGAAATGTGATAAACGCGTGCAAAATACTATATAAAATATGAAAAAGTATTTGTCGTTTAAAGAGAAAGAGAACATTTGTTTTATGTAATCGAATTGTTGTGCACTATTTTCGACGCCATTTTGGAACCCAAGTAACACCGGCCTGACCCAGGATCAGAAGCGTCGAGGTTGAAAGGTTAAAATGACATCACTAGTGTCGAAACCGAGGTCGTTCTGATGGAAACCCGGTTAACTCGGGTCGAAACCGAGTCCGATATGAACTTATCCTAAGAGTGTTGGTTGACCTGTTCTCAGAGACAGAAATTAGTTTGAAATATCCTAGGGGAAATTCAAATGGCAGCCCGCGAGTCGCGTGAGATGATGTAATAATCTAAAGTTGACTGTAATATGCATGCGCAGAAAGGACATTCATTTGAATGGAGTTACCCACTGGTGGTAGTAAACAAACTTCATATTTACCGCTACAATAATTAACTTACCATGAAATATCTTTATCCCTCTTAGAAATGTGATAAACTCGTGCAAAATACTATATGAAATAAGAAAAAAGTATTTGTTGTTCAAAGTATTAGAGAACATTTGTTTTTTGAAATCGAATTGTTGTGCACTATTTTCGACGCCATTTTGGAACCCAAGTAACACCGACCTGACCCAGGATCAGAAGCGTCGAGGTTGAAAGGTTAAAATGACATCACTAGTGTCGAAACTGAGGTCGTTCCGATGGAAACTCGGTTAACTCGGGTCGAAACCGAGTCCGATATGAACTTACCCCTATAGTCCAACCGGGGTATTCGAAAACGCGGGAAAATGTGGTATAGCCATGAGTAGGGGTGGACTGAACTGAAATTTAATAAGCGAGAGATAACGGTACTCAATTAAACCTATATACTGATAGAATAAAGTAACTCATTGCGAAAACACAATTTCCTCCCTACCGATATTCAATGCTTTTTGTCGTTTCAATTTTGGTTTCTTCAGGATGAAATCGGTTTCTAAAGCATGTTACTTTTACGCTATAACACATGACGTTCACAGATTTAATTCAAAGGATGGTAGTAATACCGTTAGTTTTTCAATTCTATTTAAGTTTATTAGGCTCACTTAACATATTTTATTTAAAACGCCAAGTTACCACAGATCACTCTATTGAATTTGATGGGTAAATGAGGTGTTTTTTTTGTTTTTTTAATTTTTCTCTTTTTGGAACAGGATTTTGAAACTCTTCACGTTACAAATTTAACTGGTCTTAGCGAAGAAAAAATTTCCTTTTTGTTTAGACTTAAGACCTGATAGACCGTTTTTATGCCCACGTCATGGAATGGCAACGGACATATAGAGTAAAATGTGTCTGTGTGTGAGTGGGTGAGTGTGTGTGTGTCCGATTCTTGACCGGAGCATAACTTCTACAATCATTGATTTTTCCGGATATGCCATAGGTCAAGGCCATTACTGAAGGTCATAGTTGAGATTCAAGTTTTATGCGGAGCATATTTTTTACATTTTTGAATTGATTTCAAAATAACGTGGCACAGTCATCACACCATGAAATTTGTTGATACCTTTCTTGTCCGTAGCAAATATCCTATATTAATGTTTTCAATATAATGTGGCACAGCGTGCTCCAAGGGAGCTTTAAGGATCACCCAGACTCTGTCGTACGTCGTCAACTTTCTTAAAACTTCTTCTTTTTCTCCTGAACTTTTTTTGCTCAAATTTTGAATGAGTTATTAATATTGGCGTGACAGAGCGGCTTATTATTAGTCTCTTCAGTAATGAATGGGTGGGCAGGGTATATTATCTCTATAAATTCTTAGAATAAGATCTCTTCTTCATCAATTAGGCAAATGAGAATGAAACTTTACCATAAAATTACTTTGATGATATCTACTGGACCAATAAATTTCAGGTGAGCGGTCAAGGGCCAATAAGGGCCATTCTGGCCTTCTTGTTTGAGATTTTATATCTATCGTTATCGACTCTGTGACTCCGTTTCGTCTTAAGTGAAGAGTCAATTGAAACAAATTGTTTTCCCGTTTAGTTCTGTCTGTATGAAGGCTTAAAGCCCCCGTCTGTGTTCATGAACATTTCCGAAACGCAAGGCAATGCTCTTAGACGACTATGTAGGCAGGCCTACACAACACCAAGACTTTTATTCTCAAAGATAAGCTTGGATTTGTCATTCCAATACTCGGTTATGCAAATGTTTATGACGCGATGATCTAAAATACGCCCAACTAATGAATATTTATGACCCACAACATTTCGGACTCCAATTTGAATACCACTCCTAAACCGCTCCTGCACGTGGGCGTATTTCACGTGATCAAAATCTCATTAACATATATTCTTTATTCGGCAGATCATGCGTTTCAAGAAAAAGCCGCCGTTTGTCGATTGATTTGTATATTTATGTAACTCATCTTTCATAAGACTAAATCAAAAAGAAATATTCAAAGAATATGCACGAAAGATCGAATTTTTTTTTACTCCAATCGCAGGCTGTGGCTTTAGATGCCTTTTTCAACAGCCAATGTACAAGTTTTACTTTGTTTCTAGCTTGACATACCTCGGTTTATTTGACCAGAATTTGACCTCTATGGAAAAATGCTTAAATAACAATTACCAACATATTTTATAAATTCACAAAATATATATATATATATATATATAACATTCAATACTTTTTTGTTATTCATTCCTATGAAAGCACGTGCAAAGCCGAGTAGGAATTATCAGACTTTTATTCATTTTAATTGCAGGAGTCAGATTCGGGGCAATAAAACCGCGCTATACTACCATTCAATTCTTTATTTAAGTAAATTGGCCACCTGTCCATATATATGTAGGTTTGTCTTTTGTAAGGTTTCAAGACCACTTTCAAAGGTATTCAATATCATTGCGTCGGATTCCTGCCGTTCACAAAGTTTTACAACAATACAATTTCATCTAAGCCATTAGATGCCCATCTAACTAATGGGTACTATTTATCAATCGCCTTTATGTTGGAGAAAAATATACCATTTACAATTTCATCTTCTTCAAAATGTATCGGATCGAAGTTTGCCGAGCCCCGGATAGAAAATTTCTACCTCGGGATTGAGAACGCAGCGCGCTTCCGACGGAGCTAATCGGGCTTAACGTTGAAGAGGTATTTGTCTGTTTTCGTTCTGTGTGGAAAAGGGGACCATCTGGAAACGTTGTAAAATGAATATTTGAAAAAGAGAATGGGTGCAGCATTGGTCAACCTGAGGTCGCATTTCAAAAATTCTTTCATTGGAAGGTAGATTGGACATTCTAGATTCAGAAAATAAGCCCATTGCGAAAAGGTTCGACCCTATTCAATCAGCGAAAACCGCGCAGCCTGACGGAATGACACCTCATACACAACCCAGATGGTCCCTTTTTCGCGTGACGGGTCACATTTAATTATATATAAACAAAAGAATTATTTACAAAATCAAATTTCATGGATGGATAACAAAACTGTCGCATAGCTGTATTTCAGACGTTTAAATCCCCAATCGATGATATTCCTAACTTGTTACTATTAAGGCGATTATAATAAGAATTTTGCAGCTATACCGCAGAGTATTGGAACTTACCAAACGAAATTATCGGACTGATATTAATCAATGATGCGTGAAAGGAATAAAAACCAACTGATAATTGGGAAGTTTCAAACAGCCATCTAGGGATCTTGATATCAGATTATGAATTCATTATTTATATATCTGACAGTTGTATCGTTTTTATATGTCTTAGAATCATTTCAAGTTTGGTTTATTGTCATATATGAGTAAATAATTCAGCAAAAATTAGTCTGAAATGGGACATTTATCTATGCGCTATTAGTTGTAATAATGGGTCTATTTTCGGACAATAATGTTTTTTTGGTGAAACATGGATCAGAGTTGAATTATTAACTTACGGAATTTTACATTAATTTGTAAAAGCGATTTTTTTGGTTATTGCGCTAATAAATAAAACGACAGCATTTTTTCAGCTGTTTAGATAAATTCATTCAAGTAGCATACAATATTACTCAAATTGTGTCTAGATTTCTTTTGCATATCCAATTATTTCTATGCACCAATTAATATCAAGAATAAAATTATGAACTTTCAAGAGTTTAAGCAGGACGAGTACATTATAGTAAAAATTACTTTCTAGTATTTTGGATTTACAGTTAGTAACATCGTGAAATTGATATTCACCTCAATCAAAACCATTCTAAACCGCTCACTCAGCAATCTACTCATTCATTCCAAACACTCACTCAAACCATTCAAATACGCCCCAAACTCACTGAAAAAACATAGAACAACAACTTCGTTCAAAATAAAAATAGCTGGGGAAAAATCGGGATTGCACTTAATTAATTGAAATTGTAAGCGTTTGATTAGATCTTGAAGATATAGGAAGCTATTTATAGAACTAATATGCAATTTTTTAAAGGGAGGAAATCAATATTGCTAATTTTGTTCATCATGATCAAAATTTGCAATACTGGATTACCTCCCATTAAATTCACTCAAAAGTCGCTCCAAATATTCATTCAATTTCATTTCTATTTCATTCCAAAAGCATTCACCTTGTCATTTTCACGATGTTTTTAACTGTATTCCTAGGGTAATTTCGTCTGAAACCGTTTATTTTCCATGAGTGAATTCGGCAAATCACTGACTATCGACGAATTCCACTGATTTGCATTTACAGTTAGTTACATCGTAAAATTGACATTCATCGAAATCAAACCCATTCTAAATAGCTCACTCAGCGCCCCAAAACAAATACAACAACTTCATGCAAAATGATTTTAGAAAAAAATCGCGATTTCACTTTCATAATTAAAATTGTAAGCGTCTGATTAGTTCTTGAAGAAATAGGAAGCTATTTCTAAAACTTGAATGCATATTTTATTAAAGGGAGGTAATGGATATCGCTTATTTCATCCTGAACAAAATTTGCAATATTAGATTACCTCCCAATAAATTCACTCAAAGCTCGCTCCACATACTCATTCAATTTTATTCCAAAACCATTCCAAAATCATTCAGCTTGTCAATTTCACGATGCTGTTAACTGTAGATTTAAGTGTTTACCGAAGCGTTCTTCCTACTTTGATATGTGATACAGAGGTTACATGCAAGACATCCTTGGCTGAAAAAAAGAAAAATACGAGCTCGAACCGAATACATGCGCGAGAAAAATATATTTTTCTAATTTATTTTCATTCCTCTGGCAAAGCCGATTGTACCTTCTTTAGAACTTAAATAGGTGAAAAAGCTCACATTTTTGATTCTCACGGATGAACATTTTGAATATAGTAACGTTCAACCATGGTTTTGCCTTTGCAATCTATTGTCGATGGGGGCCTTCTTATGATTTGTTTAATTACTTCGCATTTTGGAAAAAGTTTCTGTGAGACCGTTTCTGCTCTTTACCGAGTGAATCCCGAATTTGGTTTAAAAGTCTTGCCGTGTCTTTCTCAACACGTGCAATACAATCGAGCAGTGAGGGTTGACAACACAACATTCAGTATTTGTGAAATGTTGGACGAAACGTGGAACAGCAACCCTGTGTTTGAGAGTGGATTTATTTATATGCAGATGTTGTCATTCCAAACGCCGTTCCCCGAGGTATTCTCTTTACGTCCGTTTTATTCTCAAATTTTGTTGTCATGGAGCTAAAAGCAAGTCTCAATTCAATGCCTTCCTTGATCTTAGTGAGAGGACTGACAATGATTGAGATCAGATGCAAAGTTACTATCCCCTACTTCCTTTTCTGTCGAATTAAATCTGTTTTGAATCCATCGAGATAAATGCTTAAAAATTCTGACAGTTTCTAAGTTTACCTTCGTCACAATTTTATATGTCACGCCATCAGTTATGTAGGGCGTCATCGATGCTGTCGCGATTAATTTGTTAAAAATAAGATAATCGAGTGGAATGTTTTATACTGAAATCGACGTGTTTGTTAAACACGAATGCCCCCGCAACTGCCAATTTTTCGGAGCAGTGGTTTGATACATGAATATGGAAATCCTAAATGTAAGATTTTTGATTGTCTTAAACTGCTGCTTCACACTTATTTCAACAGTTAGTATCTTTCCAATCTAATCTAATTTACTAATAGTAAACTTTTTGTGTCACCAATAAGAGCTTTTAACTAAATGACCTTGACCAATGACCTTGATTGTATTATGCATGAACAAATCTTGTCATGAGCAATGCATATGTGAAATATTGAGGTTCCATGACTTACCAATCCAAAGATGTGACTAAGGTTAGTTTTAATCTTACAAAAGTTTGACCTTAGAAAATGACGCTGACCTTGTCATATGACATTGAGCTTGGTATCAACAGAGAGTTCTTGTCTCAAGCAATTATCATGTGAAATATAAGGCTTTAACACTAACCAATCAAATGTTATGGCCAATATTGAAATTTTTATGCTGACAAATAATGACCTTAAAAAATGACCTTGAACTTTACAGACGAACTTGCCTTAAGTATTCGCCAAAAGTTTTTGACACAAGCAATGCACATGTAAAATATCAATGTTGTTTCATTTATAACTCTCAAGATATGGCAAATGTTAAAAATTTAATTATTCACCGCCGATGAAATAATCGGATGGGTTGGGGGTATTGTTTTTGCCTCGTCCGTCCTCCCGCCCGTTCGTACGAGCTTGTTTCCGCGCGTTTTTTTTTTTTTTTTTTTTTTGGAAACCATTGCCTGGATTTCGATTAAACTTTTTAGAAAGCTTCACTACAAATAGGAGATGTGCATATCGTCAGTTTATCCGGTTCGACTATTAAATTTAGAGTTACTGCCCCTGCTAAGTGAAGCTATATGAACATACAGAGTGAATTCGTTTCCGCGCTATTCTTGGAAACCATTGACTGGATTTCAATGAAACTTTGTGGAAAGCTTCACTTCAAAGAGGAGATGCGCATATCGTCAGGGTTACCCGGTTCGATTAATAAATTAAGAGTTACTGCCTCTGATCGGTGGAGCCATATACATACAGTGTAATATTCGTTATATTCTATCCTCACTGTAAAATGTAACAATATTTAAATGTTGAAAAGGCTTATCAGTAATCTGTGTTATCTATTTATATCTGTTTTAATTTGACATCTGATTTACTATTTTCATCTGCAATATCTCGTCAGATTATATTAACCATTTCCAAACAAGTCAGGGTTTGATGTCTCTAAGGGAGACAAAGTCCAGAAACATTGAAGGGAAAGAAGAATGCGCTGATAATCATCATTTTCTCATTTTGTCTTAATATTTCCTGGTCTATAATGTTCAAATTATATGTCAAATGACCCTATTTCTGTCATCCGCAACACTTTTCAATTTGAGCAACCTTGCCATTTGGGTAAGGGTTAAAGGGATTTTAAAATAGTGTAAGACCCTGGTGTATCTTTTCCAATCTAAAAATAACTGACTGACATAAGGTTTCTTAAATTAAATGACTAACCTTGCAAAATGACCTTTACGTTAACCTTGAGCTTGGAATGAACAGAAAAGTCTTATCCCGAAAAATCATCATGTGAATTATGAAGGATCTATCACTTAAATTTTAAAATGTTATGGCCAATGTTTAAGTTTTTATGATGAAAAATAGTAACCTTGAAAAATTACCTTGACATACGACATTAACTTTATTATTCCAAGAACAGTCTTTTCACAAGCAATGCATATGTGAAAAAAGGCTTTATAACTTACCATTCCAAAGATACTGCCAATATCAAAGTTTTAATTATTTATTTTTATTTTATTTTGATTTATACAATGTTTTGAGAGGGTAGCACTTTGAGCTAAACAGCCAGTCTACCAAGTGGCCCTCTGTTAAAACAACAATAACAAATATTTACAAATACATACAACATACAAACATACAAATTCCTTTCAATACTTACAATAGCGGTCATTGATGCAATTAACTTAGAGAAGACGATGATGTTTAAAGTGATAAAACACGAACTCCGTTAAAAATATAAATAAGACATATATGACGAATAAGATAAATTTGATATCTCTTAAAATTCTAGTATAATCAAAGCATGCATGTATTTAAAACTCATTACTCTGGTCTTTTATCGCACATTCTATGAATAAACTGCGTAATACATTGTTCAAGAATCAGTTTTAGGAAGAATACTGTGGCAATTGAGGATTTCTTAATATAAGGAGTATTCTGACTTTAAGCAGCATCCTTTTTCCCATAGTTTGTTTATAGGTAGTAAACAAGTGTATTGCATTTACACAAAGCAATGTTTTGGGTCTAGACTCATCTATAATTTAGAATTTAAACTAGAATTTAATAAAGATATAAGGAGAATTAAGGAATCAATCAGCCTACTTGTAAAATTGTCCAAAGACGTTACTGTGATATAAAATGTAACTCCCCAATCCCGTTTTAAATACAGCCAGAGAATTCGATGTTCTGAGTGCTTGAGGAAGAGTATTCCATAATTTTGGTGCAGAGGATGAAAGGAGCGATCTAGTTCTTGACCTAGGTATCGACAATAGGGCATTCGAAGATGATCGCAATGGAAATGAACGAATTTATGATATTGGCTTAAGCAAGTCGGTGATACAATCAGGAGATAAATTATTCAGTGCTAAAATGTTAAAATGGCTTTATTAAATATAATAAGTTTTGGTACAGATAACCATTCCAATTCATTCAATTGATTTATATCCTTTTCATTTATGTGAAGTGTCGCATCGTCGGCAAAAAGATCAGCGAAGCAGTTATTCAAAAGTAGGGACAATTCGTTAATAAAGAGTAAAAAAATGTTTCCCCCAAAATTGATCACTTGGGCACACCCGATTTTATATGAGCCAAAGCTGTAATAGATTGATCATTTAGAACTGTTTGCTGCCGGAATTTAAGGTCAGAATCAAACCATTTCAGAGAAGAGGTACTTAATCTGTATGCTGATATTGTTTTTATTAAGATGTGATGGTCAACCAGGTCAGAAGCTATCCAAAAGTCGATAAAGACTGCTCCGATTCTAGCAGCTATGTTTTTCATGAAAGCCTGATTGGCTCACATGAATTAGTTTATATTTATTAAAGTATGAAGCCAAATGTTTATTTACATGTTTCTCAAATATCTTCGAGATTGTTGGCAAAATAGAGATCAATCTATAATTATTCGGGTCGGATTTACTGCCGCTTTTGTATATAGGAAATACTTTATCAAGTTTTAGCTTATTAGGAAAACAGCATTTTCTAGATTGGTGAAATCTGTTTTTTGGAGTCTCGTTACTCCCACAAATATTAGAAATATTGGCAAAATACTTATTGATGTTTGATGCAATATCATCAGTAGAAGATTAACGTTCGATATTTAAAACAATTTCATCTAGTAAATTCCTATTTGAATAGTTATCTTTATTGTTAACTTGTCTCAAGTGTTGCCATATAGGTCGAGAGTCCTTCGAACTAATCACCGAGTCGCTAAAGTATTAACGTTTACCTGAAAATCTGTTTTACTTTGTTTCTATATTTCTTGTGATTCTGGCCAATATCTATTATTTTTATATTTATCTCTCAGAGCACGACAATATTCAATTTCATCATTGTACCAGTCGGGTAAACGCCTCACTTTGGTTTTAATTGGTGCCTGAAGATCAAAGTTTCTTAACAGTTTACTGTACCAAACAGACAAATCTTCATTTATATCTGTAATAGATGTTGTAAAACTTTCAAGGTCGCTAGTTAGGTTTGAAATAAACGAAGTTTTAAAGAAATGATAGGAGTGTATGATATGACCAGATTTCTTTATTTTACAATTGATTTTTCTAGTAAAACATACTGGGAAATGATCGCTTTAGGAAAATGTTGATACAAAACTTTCTGCTATATTTTCAGGGTTGGAAGTGTAAATGTGATCGATAATTGTAGAACTAATCTCGGTTACTCGAGTTGGATCGTTAACGAGTTGAGATAGATAAAATAATTTTATCAAATTATGTGGAATCGACCCTGACTTAAGGTCAATATTAACATCACCCATAATGAAGAGTTCAAGGTCGGTTGTTTACGCTATTGATAACTCCCGTTCAAAGTGATCGATCCACTCAGCATTTGATGCAGGGGGGGGGGGGGGGGGTTAAAAACACTACAAACTAAAAACGACTTTGAATTAGGTTATGTTATCTCTGTCCAAATCGTTTCAATATTAGAAATCTCAAGTTCAGATTTACGTTTACAATTTATTGTGTTTCTATAATAAAGACTTACTCCGCCTTCAGTCTTATTCTGTTTTTTTGATCTATCTTTGCGTAAATGATCAAAACCATCGATAGATATTTGTTCGTCAGATATAGAACTTGTCATAAAATGTCTCACACATGCCAAAATATGTCTGGACAATTTTCAAGCTCTATCATAATGCGCAAGTCGTCAATTTTAGGAATAATATGCCTAATGTTTAAGTTAGAAATGGCAACATTGCTCTTAGGACAGTCTCGGAAGGCTCAGAGTTATTCTTCTGTCTATAAACTAATGTGTCTTTTTTCACTTTCTTTGGTAATAATTTCTGGACGGCATTGTTGATTGCATTTGATATATAATGGGCTGTTTTTGTTTAATCGAACTTTGTCATAATTTGGAAGTGAATCAGCCAGATCATCCAGAATTAATTTTTGATAAACATCCTTCTTGAAACCTCTTTACTCTGGAGTTGGCAAACTTGAGACAATATCAAGATATTTCTGTTTAACAGTTGCATCGGCATTAAGTAATTCTCGATTTTAAGCTATTCTTTTTAAATATCACTGTTTGTACAAGGCATCCAAAAAATTATCAAATTTACCAAATCAAGCAACGTAACACCAGATTGATTTGTAGTATGGTAGTAGATGAGTTAATTCCCTTGTTCCGACTAAATTCGGCGTGACCCGTCTTCGTAAACCATTATTTAGTTTATCGGGAATACTTAGTGGCCTCAGGGAATGTTAGTATGGCCTATATAAGATATATATATATATATATATATATATATATATATATATATATATATATATATATATATATATATATATATATATATATATATATATATATATATATATATATATATATATATATATATATATATATATATATATATATATATATATATATATATATATATATATATATATATATATATATATATATATATATATATATATTGTTATTATATATAGATATATTCTTTATGAAATTTATGATTACGTACGTCAAAACTCACGATTGTAAATGTAAGTCCTTACATTTATCCACACATTCACAAAATTTCAATATTTTGAGTTAGTTATTTCATCAATAATTGTAAATAATAAGGTCCACTGATTTGAACCACCTGTTAACACCATTCACAAATTTGACCTTGAAAAATTACTTTAACCTTGAGCTTTTATATCAACAGGAAGGTCTGTCACAAACAATCACCATGTGAAATCTGAAGGCTCTATCACTTACCATTAAAAAGTTATGTAACAGACAAACAGAGTAACAAATAGATAGTCAGACAAACAGAAAGGCTAAAATCAATATGCCCCGATATTTCGATCCGGGCTATAAAGTTGTGTTTGGTGTGGGGGGGGGGGTCATTTTATACCTAACAGCCGCAAAAGAAGATCCGTCAGGTCACAAGACCAAGTGACATGATTAAGCCGTCATGTGATCAAGTGACTTGATATCAATAAGTTAATCATACCCCCTTTTATCTGGCAATACTATCTGTATTGACATGATAACACCTGTCTGAGAACTTAAAATAGTATCAGACAGGTCAATCTATTTTTAGAAAATATTCATATGACGTTTACCTGAACTACTTTTCTTCTACCGGTGATAAAATCATCCAGTATATGCTAAGGGTTTGAAATCAATTACGGGCATTAATTATCTTATTCTTGTCCACAATACACGTTTTCGCGTTTGAACGCCTATGGTTAAGAAACTAAATTGGCAACCTCTAGAACATCGCAGAAAATACAAACGACTATCAATATTCTACAAGGCCATAAATAACCAATCACCAGTTATCATTCCCAACTACATTACGCCATCAACCAGAAAGACAAGGTACAACATCCCACAACAAGACATTTAGTGAAATACAGAGCAAAAGTGACCAATACAAATACAGCTTCCTCCCAAGGACTATCAAATGAAAAGGGAAAATCGGACACAATATCCAAGGATAATTTATATTAGAATTTTTTGTACTAGAATCGGAACTCTTCCGATGCAATATTGATCCTTTGAGTGAATTTAACTCGTTATGTTTTTTTTTCTGAGGTTCCTGTCGTCGTATTTAAAGGACGTCATTTCTTCTTTTATTTCATTAGTTCATTCTACTCTCATTTTATCTGTATTTTATCGGTTTTTTTTTCAATTATACATTTATTGATTGTAGCCTGAATATCTTGAACGATTAAAAGGTTTGACACATTATTCTATATCCTGTAGTAAAATCTATATTTACAATTAAGACTCTTTTAAACAATTTTAAGTTGTGAACATTCAGACTGTCTCTTTTAATCAATTTTAGATGATGTGAAATTAATCAAAATATGTATATTAAACATTAATTAGGGATAAGTTTAGATCTAAACTAACATAAATTTACTAATCACATCTTTCATTCCGTATTTGAACGGAGTTCAAAGTGTTTTATTTTCATAGCTTTCATAGTAAAGATTCGTTATTATACGGTTTTTGAGCCTCGCTTCTGTTCATAACCATCATCTAAAACGTAAAATGCGTTACCACCCGAATCCTAGAACAACGCTGCAGAAATTACAGAATTGAAAGCTGTTAAGAAAATGGGTCAGTAGCTCTAGAGCTTTTTTACCTAGAATATATACTGTTACTTTCTGTTGTAATGATTTTTCTTTATTTTTAGAACATAAGAGTATCTCTTGACATACCAAAAGACTTCGCTGTCGGCGACCGATTTGAAGTTGTTTTCAGAACACCTAATTTTATTCCGAGAAAGTAAGTACCAGTAACTAACATCAGAAAGTTAAATTTTATGGCGACCAAAAGCATTCTAAACCCCTTCTTCAGCAGAAAGTTACAGTAAAAAGTATATATTCATACCGCATGGTTATAACCACCGAACCTTTGAGAGATAAACAACGCTTATAACCTTTATGAAATTTAGTCTATTATAAAAAAAAGCACATATAAACAAATAGTGTTTTTATAAACACATTAGATATATATAATCTCAACACGCTATTGTAAACACTTTGGTAAAATCCAATATTCCTTTCACCTGCAACGAAAAAAATGAAACTTATGAACATTATTAAATAGTATATAGCCAGAATGACCTTACGCAAATGAAAGGTATTTTTAGTTTACACTAAATTATTTTATTTCGATGGCGACGACAGCTAACGGTGAAATAGTAGTTTTCGAACACCCAATCGTAATGCTAAAACGTCATCGAGAAAGAAGCTGTGTTTACAACATTATTCAAAGAAGTCTGATCCCAACCTTTAAGACATTGTTTAAAGGCCTCTGTCGGTATGTAAATTGTCATCTTCTTTGCATATTCATATACATATAAAAATGTTATAGATTTTGATGAAACCTTTTGCTTTCGTCTTCATACAGAATCAAACCATTGTGTGTGCATTAGTAATTTAAAACCGAACCTGTGACCAAATCAACTCAATACCGTTGAGCTCTGTGTGGTAAGGCGGAAGACGGAGACACTCGTGATCATGTTCTCTGAATAGTTCGTCTAGAATGTATTTTGGTTCTGGCTTTTATTTCCGACAGAGATCTGGTAATTCGGGTTTCAGCATACTGTCTGCATAGGAAATATTGTTTCGCTGTAACCAATTGGCTATGTCGGCCTTCCTTGTAGTTTGTGTTGGGCACTTGTCCAATTGAAGATTGTGGTATGGGGCATTGTCTACTATCAGCACGGATTTCTCTGGCAAATTTGGAATTAACTTTTCTTTTGTCCATTTTTGGAAATTAACGCCATTCATGTCGTTGTGGTAGTCTCCCGAGGCTTGTCCGGATTTAAACACCAAAGCAGCACCACTGATGAGGCCCTTTTCTGACCAAGCATGTACAATGATAAACCTTTCACCACGAGTAAACGGTATTTTATGAAGAATATCTTCACTCTGCCAGCATTTTTTGAGTTGTGGGTTGTGTGGACGTAATTTTCGTCGGTGAACACTATGGTTCTGCCTTCCTCTCGCAATTGTTTCACTTTACGCAGATACCTCAAACGAGCTACGGTAATGTCTGTCCTTTCCATCAAAACATTTCTATTTGTGCCACATCTCCTCCACCCAAAACCAATTTCTTTCAAAATCTTCCGAAGGCAGGAGAGACTCCATTTGAAATCCATAGCCTCCTTCAGACGCTTGTGAATTGACTTGGCGGTCGGAACTTCGAGGCCATCCTAAATTATTTTAAACCGTCCTTCGGACAACGTCTCTGTCAAATGAATCCAAAACAAGCTTATCAGACCTTTCTTTTCTCTCCTTTTCTTCTAGGTTCATTCCATTAAAGCGTACGACGCTTGCTATACTTAGCCCACTGTAATTTGCCACCCTCTCTGTACATCTATCAAGTGGAATGAGAGTATTGCCCCTTCGCTTTTCTTCTTTGCATACCTATAATATACAAAAAAAGATTCGCAAACTTTATGACTGCTGTTAAGTAGAAGTGCTACTCATAAGGAAGAAGCACCAAGAACATACAATCTGCCGAGAGAACCCACAATGAGTTAATCGTTAGCTCATTGTTCTAGAATATGTAACACCGAGCTTGACCGTCAAAGCGTTAAGCTTTGGGCCGCCACTCTAATGCAAAGCACGTCGAGCTTGACCTTCAATACGCCAAGTATTGGACCGCCACTGTAGTGCTTGACACATTGTGTTTAAGCTTCAACTTTTAAAGCATGGGGCCGCCACTATAGTGAAACTTACTTTTATCCAGCTTGACCTCCAATGCTTTAACATCAGGCAGTCCTTTGATTTCAGTTTCTTGTCAGTAAAAGAAATACACATTGACCTAATAACCGACGTGAAATTGAAATGTGAAATTTGTTACACACCTTCACTATGTTCTTGACTAATGAAACATCCTTATTTATTATACTTTCTGCCATCTCGAACATTTGGAATTGACAAGAAGAAATGATTAAGAATCTCTGTTGTGAAATTTCGTGTAAGCAGTACTCACTGAAAGCAAAAAGATCGTGCAAAATTCTGCTAAATTAATATGCTTGATAGCAAAATAAAAATTTACATTCAGTGGGATTCGAACCTGGTCCGCCACGGCAAAAGTCATTGTGCCTAACCGTCTTTGCCATGTCTCGTCGATTGGAAATCGCCGTAAAATAGTCATATATAACAAGTATCGCTAAAGTACCTATATCACGCTCCACTAGTTTAATCAATATACACCAATAATATTGTGATCCGATAATACTCAAAAAAGCGAAATCAGGTTATAATATGAAATCGCTTTTTTCAGCATTATCGGGACCACAATATTATTGTAAACAGGGTGTATAATGATAAACCTACTGTGGCGTGACATAGGAAAATTGGCAAATAATTGATAAATAACTATTTTAGAGAGACTTCTTATCGATGAGAAATGGCTAAAACAAATTTCATATTTTTATCATTCATTTTTATTAACAGTTCGCACTATTTTATTGCTTTTGATGGGGGCTGCTTACAAGACTTTTCCAAACAGGGTTTGTTAATCATATTTTCTTATAAATCTTAAAAGACGAGAGGGCGGAAAGTACGATAATATTAAATATGTTTTAGTAGTCAAGAACTTATATAATGAAGGGTGTTTAACAAATTTCATATTTTGATTTCATCTTTTTGGGGGGACAATGTGCATTTTTATAACTGAGAAGGGACTTATGTCAAAGGACTTCCTGATGTCAAAAGTATCGAAGGACAAGCTCGATACAGTATTTTGCTGTAGTCTTGCGGAGGAGTATTAGGCTGCTGCGGCATGCCCAAGAAAAGAAGGGGAAGCTCTGGAAAATTAATGCTGCCATTAAGCGAGCAGTATTGAACATTGTTACGTCATTGAAAGGGCCTTTGGCATTCATTAAAATGTACTGTTTGTTTAAATTTTGATGTAAATAAATAAAAAAAGATAACTTAGAAATATATATTTAAAAATACATTTTACTATTTAAAAAGACATACATTTACTCAAGAAACTTGCATACACAAGAGAATTCGTGAAAATGTGATGAAAAAGAATTAAAAAAATATTGATAGGTAAAATCATTGATTTATGTACGACTCGAATCTATGCGCCGAACCTATGCGCATAAAGTGCGGCGTTTGGAAGCCTTTGAGTACTACTCCATGCTAACCATTTAGCCACGGGGACTTTTGATTGCATTTAGCAACGTGTGTTTAAATAGTATTTATCTCCAATTAACACCGGACAACTGATAGTTAACCTACAACGTCTACAGGTAGATATTGGATTTTCCCTGAAATGTTTACAATAGCGTGGTGAGTTTATACGAACTCAAGAATAACAAAATATAAGCTGCGTAAAAATGACAGCTCTAACAATACATCTGTGATAAAATTTGCTAAAACTAACTCTTAAATCCTATGTGAAATAAACAATTTCCACTATCAAGATATACGTATGTGTATAAAACAGAGAAAACACGAAAAGTGTCTCGTTTTGAAATGCGGTTTAAAGAAAAGTCAGTACCCAACTTCAGTTAGTTACATCGTGAACTTGACATTTTTCTCAATCAAAACCATTCTAAAGCACTCACTCATCACTCGATTCACTCATTTGAAACATTCACTCGAATCGATCAGAAACGCTCCAAACAACTTAAAACCATACAATCAACAGCTACATTCTGAAAAAATAAATGGAAAAAAATCGCGTTTTTACTGACATAATTGAAATTGTTAGAGTCTGCTTGGTTCTTGAAGAAGTAGGAAGCAACAAACAGAACTTCTATCTATATCTTTTTAGGGAGGTAACAAATATCGCTGATTTTAATCTTCATGAACAAAAAAACGATATTGGATTACCTCCCTTTAATTTCACTCAAAACTCGCTCCACACACTCATTCAATTTCATTCCAATTTTATTCCAAAATCATTCTTCATGTCAATTTTACAACGGTCTTAACTGTATTTTTCTTTAATTTATTTTCAGTTTTAATATCAGAGTGCAGGAGTTCAGTACCAATACAACCTTTCTTCAAATAATGTTCTTGTCATCAGAAAACAAAGTTACTCTACGAAGCGACATAAATGGTAACTGGACACAAGAAGTCGATGGTCCTTATCTAGTAAACGCACCCAACACAGTTTACACGGTCACCGTGTAATACCATGTAACACAATGGAGTGTAAGTTTAAGTCATATTTTTCTTTGCCTGAAACTTGCCGCATTAGAAAATTGCCGCAAAGCCATTGAGAGTGCAATTAATTTGTACACTACAGTTAATTACACCGTGAAATTGACATTTATCTCGATCAAAACCATTCTAAATCGCTGACTTACCACTCCATAAGTTATTCCAAACACTCACTCAAACCATTCAAAAACGCTCGCAAATCACTTAAAAAAAATAAGATCAACAACTTTAATCAAAATTAATAAACTAATAAAATCGCGATTCCACTTGTATAATTGAAGTTATACGCGTCTGATTCATTATTGAAGAAATAGGAAACTATTAATAGAACTAATACGCATATTTCATTTAAGGGAGGTAATAAATGGACAATAAATAACCTCCCTTAATTCCACTCAAAACTCATTCATCGCACTCATTCAATTCCATTCCAAAAACATTCATCTTTTTGTCAATATCACGATGTTAATTACTGTTCCATCGTTAATTTCTGTTCCATCGTTAGTTTCATTCTTTTTGACGTTATGTTAAGAGGAGCCATAATAACGATTGACGTCATGACGTTGGATCTCATGCACGATGCCCCCATTCTAAGATTCTCTTTTTCATTTCTGCATTGAAGAAATATAGTTTTCTAATAAGATCGATAAATATATTATTTCTCGAACAACTAAAACTATATTTCCACTAGTGCTCCGCCACTCGTGAATACATAGCTTTGTTCACTCAATGAAGAATAAATGGAACCTGAACACGAAAAATTATCCTCTATTTCATTTTGATAGACGATTCAGTAAAAATGATCATAATACTCCCTATGTTATGAGTGGATTGTTTCAATGAAACACATAGACGTGGGCGATTTAGATTTTGTAACGCCGGTGTAAGTATCGAAGCCGGAACAAAAAAAAATAATAAAAAGAAAGAAAAAGAAACACGAAAAATTAAGTTAAAAAAAACTAACAAAACACGTAGAGATGAAGATATTTTGTTTTATTTACAGCTTTGATTTTTAATTGAAAACGTACAAAATTGATAGAAACGAGTTGGCGAAATTAACATAAATTTCATTAAATTTTTGCATTAAAAGTCATTTTGTGAAATTCGGTAAGATCAAAGAATTCTATGTCCAGCGCTATAATATTTATAGTTATGCACTTATAACCATGTTCATTAATGAATCCGAACGCTGTTACTTATAGAGGTATAACAATTTATTATTGTTATTATTATTATTTGTCTAATTTCAGGTATTTCTCGATGGGAGCCAATTTAAAAACTACAGTCATGTTTATCCATTCGTCAACACTGGAAAGCAAAAGGCTCGTTTCTGGTCTCATGACGTCAAGTGTCAAAGTTTAACATTTCATTTGCCACAAAACTGACAAATTTATGTGTACTTACGTTGTACCACACAACTCTTGTAAATTGGTTTAATGAATTGACATATTCCAGGAAAATCAGTTGCAAACGATTTCTTCAGCACTTTAAGATCCCTTTAAACACTTGCAGCTATTAAAGAAATATGCCGTTAATGGTTACATCCTTGTTTTGTGCGCTCGGGTAGGGTACACAAAGACCACGATTCATTATGGCGTTCGCTTCATATGACAGTTATGGAAGCCGTGGGTTATTTTGGCAATTAAAATGGTTTATTCTTTAGCTAATTTCGCCTGAGACTCTCTTTATTTTCCGTGAGTAAAATCGGAAAATCCCGATGGTCGACGATTTCCGCTAATTTGATTTACGAATTAAGTGTTAACTGGCGACCGAGAGACTTATCAAACCGGTGGTGTAGAGATTATGACAACTACCCCTGGTTCGAGAGACCACGAGTTCAAGCCGAGTAGTAGGAATTATATTTTTCTAACTCAAATTTTCTATATTTTTTTCTGTCATACAATCACTTATGAATTTTTTTACAGGAAGAGGTGGCGTTATTCACTTTTTTGGCCAATTGAATTAAAATGACATTGTTTTTTTTTTAATTTGAATTTATTTTCTTATAAAGTTATCATTTCAACCTACTTAACACTGTATCAAAATTCATTCGAAAAAATGAATGAAATAATCATTTCCAATGTGATTGTAGCCTACTAGTCTTTTCAGCTTTAGCACACACAAACAAAATTACGAATTCAACTACTACTTCCAAAAATAGTTATAATGATGATAAAACAATAACAACAAATCAAGCTCAACTGATCTAGAATACCTATGTGGTAACTTTGGCAGTGTTTTTCTTCATCTTCGTGGACGGGCTCGAAACAAGGCTGAACAGGAAAATTATGTTATTTTCTCAAAAAATGGGAAACATATTTTCCTCGCGATTTAAGATACATAAGTTCGGTTAATAATTCACTTTTATACACTGATAAAAACTTCGATGTACCTGAGATATCGCAAAAGGATTAAAATGGTATTGGTCGTTTTTGGTATCAAAAAGGAAAAAAATCCCTTGGTGTCAGCTTTTAAGAGGGGAGAAAAAAGTATTAAGAATTAAGAAAAGGCGCGTCGGAGGTTTGAACCCATAGCAGAATAATTGTAAGTGCGCACCTTAACCGACTGAGCTATTATTTCTTTCTCTTACTCTCTAGTTTAATCGTGGATTTATCAAATAATGACTAACGATTAATGCAATAAGAACTTGGAAATCTTCCGAAGATATACGGAATATGCATTGAGTCTCAGGCGAAATTAGCCAAATAATACCAGTGGTTATTTTATTTATGATCCTAATTCTCTCGAAATCTACTATTTATACTTCAATGGTTCAATCAGGACGTAAGGTCTTACCCAGTCTTGGCCTTTGGCGCTACAAATAGCAGTCGACGCGGCAAAATATAAAAATGGAAGGGCCTTGCGGCTCGCCCAATTTTCAAAGCACTGAAAGGACTGATGGTGAATGAAGCTGATGGCATTCTATAGTGATGTATTGAATTCGTTGAGAAAAGAGAAATTACATATGTAAAAAACGATTGATGGAAAAAGTCTCGACAAAATTTCGGCAATTCTCTCTGTAAATTCAAATTTGTTTTGCATGTCGAATTTGTTCTCAAATATTACAGTGAAAAAGAAAAAAGAAGACCACATAACAGGAAACATCCTGTGATTCAAACGGAATTTGGTATTTGCTGAATATTTGATGTTCTGTTTGTTTGTTTTTTCAATTATTATATGCTCCGAGTGGCAGCGTCGTGCTTCTTTAATGTCGTAACATCTTTTTTTTCTTAACTCGAAAAAAGCAGTCCAAAAGGTAATCAATTTCAACATGCTGAACCCAGATCAAACAGACGATTTTCTGCATTTTGACAATGAAACGTAATCCGTTAGGGCTCTGGAACTTTGATGACCTGAATGGGGTCCCCAATCCCCCTAATTGAAAGACTGCTGTTTCGTCTTTAACCAAAACGCTGTAATTGTATTTTTTGGTCTGTTAAGGTAATATACGAGTTTTGTAAAATAATAATTATCTGATGCCATTGGGTAAAAAGAAAAAAAAAGAAAAAAAAAGAAGATTTATGTAGAAAGGTATTTTGTACAGCTAATGGTTTGTCCAAAAATGGTCGTAGTCTAAATTATGTTGCTCCTAGCAATATGGTAGAAGGCGAATTCATTATAAGGATTTAGGTTAATAATAGATCTGGTGCGAGAAATTCCAGCAATCCATGTTTAGGTGCTTCAGTCCACAGGCGATTGATTCACAATACAAATTTCGTCTGAAAAGTTATCATATATTTACAAAAAACGGCTGGGAAGGGAGGGGGGGGGGGGGTTAATCACCCAACCAGATCTGTTGTCAATTGTTTTCTTTTTTTGTGTTGATACTTTATAATATTGCATGATAATGAAAAAGCAACCCCCTATTTGTAAGTTCGAACCCTGTATGCAGATATCTTGAAACTGTGATTGGTCTTCTATGTATTATCTAAGCAGTATGTGTATGGGCAAACCTGGTTGAAAAAAGTAGTTCAACTAGTGAAGCTAAAATGTGTTATCGTCAATAGTGACGACACCACAAGTTTTTGCTCTTCGAAAGCGCAAGATTTCACTCTAAGTAACAAACAATAACAATATTCTTAACCCGAAACTGATTCAGGTACCGAGATAAACTAGCACTATTTTTGTCGAGCAGAAGTTTAATAACAAGCTGAAAAAAAAGTTTCATTCAAAATGAAAACTAAGTGACTTTAACACAAGCTTTAACGTAGGTTGAAACAACCTTGACAATTTTACCATTGGTACAGTTAGTTGCATCGTGAAATTGACATTTATCACAATCATGCTACGTACGAACTGTCCTAAACCGAAGCATAGCTGAAAAATATCCGCTGCGAGCCCGTCTCGAACTCATGCGGACAACAATATTCTACTAATTGGTTTCCAAGTCCAATGCTCTACCACTGAGCCAAAGAAGATCTTTTCTGACGCAGGTGTCAGGCATTGTATTTAAACCTACGAAGCTATGCAGGACAGTGGTGAGAGTGGTCTCCCATAACAATCAAAACAATTCTAAATCGCTCACTCAGCGCTCCATTCATTTTTTCAAAACACTCACTCAAACCATTCAAAAACGCTCCAAACTCACTGAAAACAGATAAAACAACTTCAATCAAAATGATTTAAGTGAAAAGAAATCGCGATTTCACTTTCATAATTAAAATTGTAGGCGTCTGATTAGTTCTTGAAAAAAAGAAGCTATTTATTAAACTTGTATGCATATTTTATCAAAGGGGGGTAATGCATATCCCAAATTTTGTTCATCCTGAACAAAATTTGCGATATTGGATTATCTCCCATTAAATTCACTCAAATATCACTTCAAACACTCTTTCAATTTCATTCCAAAACCATTCCAAAATCATTCAGCTTGTCAATTTAACGATATTGTTAAATGAAATTACACAAGGGGGACAACCTACGTCTTTTTTAACAAAACGTTTGGCTAGTTTTCAAATAAATATTGACGATCTCGGGTTCGACTACCTACGTTATTTAATAGGATTATTGGATTTTCATCAATTTGGTCGGAATATATGGCAGAAAGAATTTTGTCATCGAATAACGTGCAAAAATCTTCGTAACACCTATTTCATCAAGTGCAAGTAATCTTTTTTCCATACAGGTGTATAGAAGTAATACAATTCGACACAATTTCTCATAACGGCCATTTTAAATGTTACAATCCCGTTCTCCCATTTGGGTAAACCTTTTCGAAAACTGTGTCGATGTAATTTTTAAAATAAAATCTATGGAACTATTACATTATTTCTCTCGCAGATTTCAGTTTCTCATGCTCAATACATTGTATTAAAGATAGAATTATAATGTGGGTTAAGGGACCAACAACTATCTGGGCAACATTTTTAATAAATCATGTTGGCAGACCGTCTAATCCAGTGGCCTTATGAAGGCTGAGGTTGTATAGATATTTAAGATCCTTAAGCCCAGGGTCAAGAGCAAGTGAATAGCTGCATAGATGCATGCCTAACCCTTTGATAAAAGGTATCAACAAAAACTTACAGAACTTGCAAACGCTGCTTGGTAGCTTTTCAACAAGCAACGAGACAACTTGCTACTGTTGTGAAAAAAGGATAAACGACTCAGAAATGCGACTCGTTTTTATTTCCATACCACTATTAATTATAAAAATAATCCCATTATCAATTTTTCTACAGCTTAACTTAATATGGGCCAAGGTCATAATGAATAATGAATTACTTACATTTTACTGGAAAAAATATTTTAAACGCTCCCTTGAAGTTATAATCCCCATGTGGTTCCCTGTGCTCAAAACAGTTTTTTTTTTTATTTTTTAATTAGATTGGAACTGGTCTATTCACTTCTCTCATTACAATATTCAATTCTGCTTTCTAGGCCAGGAAATCCCTCTAGCGGCTATGTTTTCTAGAATAATGTTAGACTATGTGTCCACTGTCATCTCTAAGTCCACCAAAGGTACAGTCGGTCAACAACAACGTGAAATTGACAAGGTGAATAAATTCGGAATGATTTTTGAACTAGAATGAATGAGTGTGTGGAGCGAGTTTTGGGTGAAATTAAAGGGAGGTGATCCAATAAAGCTAATTTTGTTCATGATGAACAAAATAAACGATATCAATTATCTCCCGTTATTAAAATATGCATAAAAATTCTGTTAATTGCTTCCTATTTCTTTAAGAACAAATCCGACGCTATCAAATTCAATTAGGTCAGGGAAATCGCGATTTTTTCCTTTTTTATTTATTTTGAATGTAGCTGTTGATTGTATACTTTTTAGTCATTTTGAGCGATTGTTATCGATTTGAGTGAATGATTGGAATGCGTTAGTGGTGCGCTGAGTGAGTGATTTAGAATGGTTTTGATTTAAATGAATGTTAGTTTCACGATGTTTTTAACTGTAGAAGTTCGTGCATGACAACCTCCTATTGATTTTTTCTTCAACAACATAAGTGAAGGTATTGCGGGAATCGATATGTAATACGACGCAAACAAGTCACACCAAGTCACAATAATATGACATCATCCATTCAAAGTCAATTATCGAAATAAAGCAGAATATGCAGACTTTAAATTATTGAGGGTTGTAGGAAAAATATCTTGTTGATGGATTACCGAAATTTCACAGACTTTTTTTCATTCTGTAGGTACGACATTTTGGTAGAACAACGATGCTGTGCGAAAGCTATGGTATATCGTTGTTCTGTCCTTCTATATATATCACCGCTTTCAATTGTTTCCAAATAGAACATGCCAATCGCCTTTTTTTAGACAATGATCGACCGCTATTTCTTTTGAAATTCAAGAAAAATATATCACATATGATAACCTTACATCGGCAAGAAAAAATATGCTACGTGACTTCAGGTCATTATGGACGTGGTCTTCAAAACAAATCAGACAGTGACGTCATATTTTGTCCGGTGAACGGTCTTTGAGGAACCTTAACTTAAAATCGAGCATATACAAAAGTTTATTGAATAAACTATTTCTGTTGTGTTTTCAACATTACTAACCTTCAAATGATACACAAAACGAAGGGTTCTTTTTAATATACATGTCAACCAATAAATGGAGTACTAAACTGATATACTGACTCCGATTATAAAGTTTACTGGAATCGAACCTTCCGCCAAGACCCTTTAAAATTAACCTAAAAAAGACGACACAATTGAAATGGTCTAGAATCGAACTTCTTTTTAAATGTGAATACTGTTGATTTATTCATTCTGCAGTGCCCACCTCTAAATGTTTTTGAAAAGGATTCAAGAGTACATATTCATTCATAATTTTGACTGCTTATCCATACATTCGTAACATTGATAATCCCTGTGGGTTAGGAATGGAATGGCAACCATGCATTTAGGTAAAGTGTCATGGAAGGGTGTATACAGGCTAAAACATTCTAAGAACTCAAACAGTTAACAACACCATGAAATTGACAAGACGAATGATTTTGGAATAATTTTGGAATGGAATTGAATGATTGCGATGAGTGAGTTTTAAGTGAAATTTAAGGGAGGTAATCCGTTGTCGCTGATTTTGATCAAGATTAACAAGGTAAGCGACATGCATTACCTCCCTTTAATAAAATATGCGTATAAGTTCTATAAAAAGTTTCCTATTTCTTTTAGAATGAATCAGACGCGTACAACTTCAATCATATTAGTGGAATCGCGATTTTATAGCTAAATTCATTTTGATTGTAGTTGTTGCTATCATTTATTTATTTAAGTGTTTTTGGATCGTTTTTTATGGTTACAGTGAATGTTTGGAATGAATGAATGGAGCGCTGAGTGAGCGATTTACAATGTATTTTGATCGAGATAAATGTCAATTTCACGATGTAACTAACTGTAGCAAGGTAAATTGCTAACGAGCATTTCTGGTCCGTTGGAGCTGACTAGTTTCGAAAATAGACGAGACACATTTGAAAGGTAGCGATCTATATTATTTTAGAGGTTCTACGATATAAAATTCATTTTCACCCCAAACAACTCTACCGAAACGAATAGACATAAACAAATACCCCCATACAATACCACAATAATAATCTTTCACTTTTACTTTCAATGGGGTACCGAAAGTTACCCCGCATTCTAAACGAAAACGTACGCGTAAAGTTTACTTATTAATAAAGCTAGGTACAATTTATTATCGTTCGCAAATGTTTTTGCAACCTGAATGAGGGGCTGATAACCACGACCGGCTTTCGGTGCGTCATTTTTCATCACCCAAAGAACTACTTGTTGCAAGCATTACTGAATATAATTATCACACGGTACAAAACTCAAAAAATAAAATCTCTATAATTCGGCATATAATCTGCGAATAACTTGCTAAATAGAATAAAATATATAATTATGGCTGCAACCACTGCAACCACGATGTACTTATAGCCAAACGTGAGTTAAGAGTAATTAATCCATTTGAACCGTCTCGCCAAATGACGAAATATAAATGAAAGCTCGATAATGATTAAATTCGATCCTCCTCTTTTTGTTCGCGACGATTCGAAGATTTCGAAGAATGTATGACACAACAAAATTGACTGACATCATTGATTGACGCAAAACACACTAGGGCTAGAGTTATTTGGTGAAAAATTAAGTCGATCCTTAAACAGTAATAGTTCATAGTCTAACAATTTACACGTATAACCTCAATCACAAATCAAAAATCTTTCACGATGGAAATTTCTCGATATTCTGGACTGTATTATTGCATTGTCATTGGAATTCTATTTAGCGTGTATCCCCGAAGGAAATTGTTCGTGAGAGCCTTTTTTCACGAAGACAGGACTGGATAAGTGCTGTATAAATCGATGTGGAAAAGAAGTTATGACAAATGCGAAGCAATGCGAATTCTTCTTTAAACTATGTTGATCACAGAGACAAGAAACTTCAGGAGGTCAATTTCTTTCCACATGCTTAAGGAAGTTCGCTCCTGAGAAATTGGGTTCATTGCGCAACAGGAACTTCCGGCTACTTTGGTACCACGACCTCGTTCACACCGAATAGTTTCCGCAAATGATTCACCGTGAAAACGGCACAATATCACAAAAATCCTCATTTTGAATATTTCAAACCATTCGAAACATTTCGCCCGCCTATCTTTACTTTGAATAAGCATTTCAAAATCACAATAAATTATTTCTCTACATTATATTATTGAATTTACTCGATATCACGGGCGTGTCGCATTATTTTGAACATTTGGAACATGAAAGCATGTAAGGATTGGTGACTTTTAAACGTTTTTTCACAATTATATGAATATCGTTCAGAGGGGAAAATTTTCCGATCTCTAAAGTGTATTTCTTGGGACCACAGTACTATTTTGATGCTTATTAAAACTTAGAAGGAGAAGAAACATCTCTTCGAAACTGGAAGTATGGAATCTGATATCTCAAGAATTAGCAAAAAAGGACATTAAACAAGGGCCGGATCAATATAAGATTTTTTTACAATTTTAAACAAAGGTAATTATTACTTCTCAGTTGTAAAGATTAGTAATTATCATAACCCTTGTCATGCTGACTAAAAACCTATACAAAGTTGAAATCAGAGTGCTGAAATTACTGAATTATCAAATTTTGGCTCATTATTTATATAAAACAATATCATTTTTTCTGTTTTGAAAATAAAATCAAGTGAAGATATTTAAATGGTGATTTCAGAGCTTTTCTTGATAAATATTTTCGCGAGATGTTTTCATTTCTTAGAACTTTTTTTCATGAGATTTATTAGCACAAGAGGAATTTTAAAATCGATTGAAAGAAAATGAAATAATAAGATTATAGGTATTATTTATATGTTTAACCGTTTTTTCAACAATTTTGGAGCTTTCTGTCTTTTAGAAAATTATATTGTTAAGAACTTAGTTCTAACATTCAGCCTGAATTTCTTAATTGTTGCAAAAACACTTAAAAGAATTAAGAAAGAAAATATAACATGGCTTTCCTTATGGTTAAGTAGGGTTGAACGCCGCAAATCTATGATTTTTCATCGTTACACGATTATTAGCTCCACTGACCAAAGGTCAGCAAGCTGTTGTCATGGCGGAGTGTCTGTCGTGCGACCATGCGTCCGTCCGTGCGTGCATAAACTTTTTTCTTTAAACATCTTCTTTTCCCAAACCAATGGGCGGATTTTTACGAAACTTAGTAGAACTGATCCTCGGGTGACCCTCTTCTTTAATTATTCAAGTCATTTTTATTGACCCCCAAATATGGGCGTGGCCGGGCGGGGTATTTTTAAACTTTGATATTTTTAAAAAAATCTTCTCCTCCCGAACCACTGGGGCAATTTGAATAAATCTTGCATGTATGTCCCTTGGGTGACCCTTAACTTAAATTGTTCAAGAAACTTTGATTGGCCCATAAATAAAGGCGCGGCAGGGCAGGGCTTATTTTGAGCCCTAAATCTTTGAAAGACATCTTCTCCCTAACCAGTCGGCCAATTTCAATGAAACTTTTGCATGGATGTTCCTTTGGTGACCCTTTACTTAAATTGTTCATGAAATTTTTACTGGCCATAAATATGGGCGTGGCAGGACGGGGCTTATTTTGAGCCCGAAATTTTTGAACGACTTCTTCTCCTGAACCATTGGGCCAATTTCAATGAAACTTGGCATGTATGTTCCTTGGGTGACCTTTTACTGAAATTGTTCATGAAATTTTGATTTATATGGGCGTGGCAGGGCTGGTTTTATTTTGAGCCTGATATCTTTGAAGTAAATCTTCTCCTGAACCATGTGTCGGATTTCAATGAAACTTTACAAGAATGTTCCTAGGGTGACGTTTTTCAGAAATTGTTTGCTAAATTTTGATTGGCCCATAAATATTGGCATGGCAGGGGGGGGGGACTTAAATTCAGCCTGATATCTTTGAAGGACATCTCCTGAACCATGTGTCAGATTTCCTCCTGAGTCTAATGTTTTGATAAGATGGGGAATTGAATGCAGGTTAATTGTGATTGAGTATTATGGTGCAATGTGGGCCAGACCCAGTTTACCATTATAAAATAAGTCTTAAGATATTTCAAAGTCTTGTTTTCATTCAAAGTAATCTTTATTTAATGAAAGTCTAAATATATTAAAGCCAGTGGAGCGATACAGGCACTCTTGTTCCTTATATTCGTTGGCTTTCTTTGCGTCCCATGTTCTGTGCTGAGGGCATTGAAATCACTTAAATACTCAACCAACAGCGCGTCCATGATTTGAAGCTTCGACCATAGATCTTATTCCGAAGCATTTATCAGCCCTGACCCTGCTATTTATTGGACAAGTTTACATTTTATTTGAAGGTCTTCCATTAACTTTTAATAGTGTGTATGTAATTGATAGTTGATAGAAACACTGACAAATTACTGGTGTTGATAAAGCCGGTTCGTTCCAGTTGTGGTACATGAGACATAGACTAACATGTTTAGTTATGGCTCGGCACGACACTTTCCAATCGCAAAAACGATATATATTCATTCTGCCTAATTCTAAAGATATGGCGGATACGGTAAATAAAAGGTGAAGTGTTCTTTTCTTTTAAACGTTTACTGTGTGGTCATTCCTTTTATAATTTTCCAAATTGTCGCAGGTGACACTTGTATCGGATACAGTTAGTTACATCGTGAAATTGACATTCATCTCGATCAAAATCATTCTAAATCGCTCACTCAGCGCACACCATTCAATCATTCCAAACACTCACTCAAACCATTCAAAAACGCTCAAAATGACTAAAAAAAATAAGACATACAACTACATTCAAAATTAATAAAACAAGAACAAAATCGCGACTTCACTGATATAATAAAAAATTAAATACGTCTGATTGGTTCTTGGAGAAATAGGAACCTATTTAAAGAACTTTTATGCATATTTTATTAAAGGGAGGTAACACATATCGCAAATTTTGTTCACCCTGAACAAAATTTATGATAATGGATTGCCTCCCATTAAATTCAGTCAAAATTCGCTCCACACACTCATTCAATTTCATTCCCTAATAAAGCCAAAATCATTCACCTTATCAATTTCACGATGTTGTTAACTGCATATCTTTCAAACCTCTTTAATCCCGTGGAACAGACCCAAAGTAACTCTATACTGGATTTCTTTTAAACCGATCAGAAAACCTGAACCAACCCGCATACTGTCGCCTCCCTTATGATTTTCACAGAAGCTTAATCGACGACGGAAACATTTCGTCCTTTCATGTCTGTTTGGATGCTTAGAAGGAAAGAGTGAGTCATGTGTCCTATCGACTTGCTGTATGAAGTCATTTTTCTATTATCATAAGTTGTATCGAAATCGAAAGAGTACAATAAAACCCACACCCTTAGTGATTGAGTTATCACCGCGACAAATATTTCATTTAATGATGATTTCGGCAACAGAGTCAGTATTAAAATGTACGGGTATTATGAGTATTGATCTATTTCTAAATTCCGACAAATAACAGCGTTAAGTTTTTGTTCAGCGGCGTTAAATTTCAAAACCGGATTAGTCGGTTTGCGCTCATCAGTTAAGTCCATGAACTTCCGTATCTCTCAGAACCGGAAATTTGGCTTTTCTAGTCGACAAGCCTTCACTATTAACTATATCAATTTAAAACTCAGCTTAACAATATATAATTAGAATTTAATGATCGTTAAGTGATTTTGGCTTTAATAATCAGAGAGGTAACAAACGCAAAATATAAGAAACAAATGACGTGCTAATCATCTTCTAAAATCAAAATCTTGTTGAATAAGCAATACGTGCAAATTCTATTTCTCTATTAAAATTAAAGTATCGACTTTATTCTATTTTTGATTTATGATTTTAACAAAGGAAGCGTGAAAAAGAGGGGTTTTATTCAAAAGGTAAAATCAAAGTTTTTTGTTTTCTTTTTTTCCTGTCTTTAAAATACTTTTGAATGTTTTATGAAAATCACATTTTGTGAAGACGGACATATCGTTATGCCATTCTTGAAAAACAGCAGTCTTTCAATCGTTGGCTTAAAGTTTTTATAAAGAATTGGATGTCTCCAACCTCTTCGGATAGCCATACAAATCAAACCCATTTCTAAAAAGGAATTGTCGTACTTTTGAAACCAACTGACTTTCCCTTGGTCTTCATTTTTTTAACATTACATAAGAGTTTTTGAGATATCGATGCTGTTCCGTTTCAACTAGCCTAATCCAAAATTTTATGAATCAAAGATAATAGTGAATAGACTATGGGAAGCTACCTCATTCTCCAAAAGCCATTAAGTTATTCGTAAAAGTATTTTCGCCTAGAAAATCTTTACAATACTTAGTGTGTAATTAATCTGAAAATTCAAATTCCAAGACCTCTGACCCATAAGTTAAAATAGGCGTAACCATTGTGTCAAATATGTTAAAATATTTCTAGTTTGGAAAATTACCAAACGGTTTTCTGAATGAATAAATGTTATAATTGCCTTTCTGGCTTGTGATGTAATTTGTACTTTCAGGTAAAGAAGAATCACGTAATGGCCAGCCATTTCTAACAAAAAAAACCCCAATCATCTCGATGTTTTCTGGATTCACATTCATACTGGTTCATACAATCCTTTTAAGAATAAAAAACACCCGTAAATAAACCCCCAAGATAAAAAAAAAATAGCGTATCCTATCTGCATTATATTTACAGGAAATATATTAGGTATCCGGAAATACCTAACACCGCTCTTGTATTAAATAAAAAAAAAAACCTTACAGATTGATGTGAGATTTCAACAAGGACAGTCGGCACAATAGCCAACATCGCTACCAATACCGCTATGGTGTCTTATACAAATTGCAATACATAGTGCCGATAATTAATTTAGATCTGTAACAAGAATTCCGTGAATCAAGCAATAGCAAAGATACTTAGCGAAGTGTTATCGGAACCGTATTCATTATGTATTATTCATTATAGTAAAAAAAAAAAAAACGTAAATTACCAAAGGGATTATTTTTTTACGATATCACTAATTCACTACCTATAAAAACGAAACAAACCAACCATGAAATTTATTAATCGAGAAATCATGTATCAACATAGGTTAGCTTGGAATCCAATTATCTATTGACGGAAGAATAAATTTGAACAGATGGTGAACACTCGAAGTGAATTTTTTTCATACATTTGGGGGCAGTTAATAACATCATGATTGCTTTAAACCTTGAGCAGACATTATGATTAGACTATCAAAAATTAATCAGGTAAAAGACCAGTAACCAACAATTAAACGAAAAGAAAGAATTAATAATTAATTTGAGAGGTTCTATGATTTAGATTTCTTAATAAGGCTCAATGGTGTTAAATCAAGGATATTTCGATTTGTGCCTCCTTTTTATTTTAATGACCTCGTGTATTGTTTTATTTATTAATGGTGACAAAGTATCTGCTCACTATTCGGTCCTCCCGGAAGTAGGACTTTCTGGCTTGCGATGTCTCTCAGAGAACGTTGAGTTCGGCAGATCTGTACGGTTTAATTTAACACTAGAAGTATGTGAATTGTTGGACCAGCACTGGAACATGAATCCTTCTTACGAACCTGGATATAACTACATAACTATGGTATCTTACGAGGAACCAATTGCAGAGGTAGGTGGTCATCTAAATAACATCCATAAAGTTTCATAGAAACTAACCCTAATGTTTTGGAGAACGAGATTTTTAAAAATATGAATGATAAAATAAGCGCCGCCTTGCCACACCCATATTTGTGGGTCAATTAAAAGTTCATTTACAGTATAGGTATATCGTAACCAAAGGACTATTCACGTCAAGTTTCATTGAAATCGGCCGAATGGGTCGGGAGGGAGGGTTTTTAAAGATATTTTGTGAAAATAAGCGAAGCCCTGCTACACTCATTTTTGAGGGTCAACAAAAAATTATTGAACAATCTATGTTAAGGGAAATCAAAGGCATATTTTTGCCAAGTCTTATTGAAATCAGCCCAATGGTAAGGGAAGATATATTTTTTTATTTATTTTAAAGTGCAAATAAGTAACGCCCTTGCAACAGCCTTCGGCCGATGGAGCTAAAAAATTAGACCAGATGATGAAATTTGTATGAAAAAGGATAATTTCTTTTAGCTTGGCTGTTTTCGGAGAAAAGTCGGGGTATTATGATCACATTGGCGGCGTTGGCGTTATCTCTGTTCTTTCTGAAGATATCTATACGAAACTTGGCATGTGTATTCACCACTAAAAGAGCTATTCAGACATTTAAGGGGGTATCTTTGGATGCATTTTTGTAAGAGTTATGGCTCTTTTTTTACTCCGCTTAAAGTAGATATGTAACGCAGGGGTTCAAAGTTAATTATACAAACCCAAAGTTGTATATTCGATCTAAATAAAAATTTTGCCAACAAGTGTCTAATAGTGTGAAGGAATCAGTGAGATGTAAATTTACCCCTTTCCCTATAATCTTATTCTAATTTATTACAAGTCTTTGTGAATATTTCGGGTACCAAACACACCTATCTTTGCAAGTGCTTTTTCATTTTTTCTGTTAAGTAGTTTTATTGTATTCGAATCGTCTGCGTTAGGAGCAACTTTCTATGAATTTCTGACAGTTTCATAGCCATCACTCCCACATTACTCTTTTCGATACGAAGATTAACCTGTGCAACTATTGTCCCGTTGGCGAGAGGCAAATGAACAGTTGAATTACCTTGGTGTAAGTTGCTAGTTCAACTGCTGTTGCCATAATTCACTGGCATTCGGAATACCGTTCGGACTTATCGGTAGACCGAAAAGTACCTCGGATGTATAGTAATTTCAGGTCATTTTTGAGGTAATTCAGCTCCTGGTGGTTCTTTCGTCATTTTGTTTGAAAAAAACATTTTTCGTTAATATGTTCCCATCGCACGTATCGATATTTAAGGCATGTTATATTTTGATGACAAAAGGAAGTGAAAAACCTTGTTTTTTTTATCAAACTAATAATATCAATATACCTAGTTTTAATCTTTTGTTGGACTTTGTATATCGCAATGTCATCCAAACGGCTGGCTTTTATATCGGCGCCCTAAATATCCCCGATGTATATTCCATAAAATCGCCTAGGATTCCCGATTAGATTCACAGACTAACTCGTTACAGTTAATTGCATTCATCTCAATCACAGCCATTCTAAATCGCCCACTCAGCGCTCCATTCGTTTATTCCAAACACTCACTCAAACCATTCTAAAACGCCAAAACCAATTGAAAATAAGTTTTCAACAAAATCATTCAAAATGAAATCTTGATGGAGAAAAATTGCGTTTACACTGACATTATTCAATTCCTAGCGCAACATAGGTTCTTGAAGAGATAGGAAGCTATGTATAGAACGTGTATGCATATCTTATTAAAGGGAGGTAATCAATACCGCTAATTTTGTTCATCCTGAACAAAATTTGCGATATAGGATTACCTCCCTTTAAATTACTCAAAACTCGCTCACACACCCATACAATTTTATCCTAAAACATTCCAAATTCATTCACTTTGTCGATTTCACGATGTTGTTAACTGTACTGTTTGATGTACAGAGGGCGTCTGTTCACGATTTCAAGCGTTTAAGGTCTGGGAATTTAGATTTTTTTTTAAAAACTGTAGCCATGTCAGTACGCAGTAATTTCGTCGCTATGCACTCTAAATGACTTGCTGCATATTATCGTGTAACCTTAAAAGACCCCTTCCGGTTAGGATGATTCAAAGGGTGATTCGGGCAACCCTTGACAAGATCGCCAGAAGATACTCTGATTTTTATTGATATCTGATCAATATGCGGGTTATTTTTTCACACTCTCCATCTATAGACTAAACATTGCTTTTTATACTTTACTACCAAAATGAAAAAGGGGGTGCACTTTTGGAGCCATTGCAGATTAAAAACACACACACACACACACAAAATAAATAAGAATACGTTTACATACTTAAATGCTGGAGATTATTGACAAAGGTATCAAAGAAAATCTGATGATGTATGTGAGAATTATCTGGATCTAAAACGGTTGAAGTAGAACATTGGTCAAGCGTATTCTACTATTTGAGGTGTATCATAACCAAAGTCAATAGTTATTTGAACGTTGGCCACCTCAGATATTACTAAAACATTATATGTCTACTAGTTATATTACCGTATATAATGTACTTACTAAAGTAGCGATGGGGGACCTAGTACAAGTACGAGGGTCGATCCAGGAATTCGTAAAATGGGGTTAAAAACTTAAGAAAAGTTGACTACCAAAATAAAAGTTATACATCTATTAAATGCAACATCTTTGTAGTAAAATTGGAAAATTTTCAGATGTGTTAATTATCTAGTGGCTGTATTGTGACTAAACTACAACATAGACCCCACACGTAGGCGGGGGAGCAAGAACGTCGAATGCGACGTCGTTCTCAATTTGATCGCATGCCTTTCTGTGGATAATAAATCAGCTTGCAGAAAGTATCCCCATTCCATTTGAAATTCAAATTTATGAACAATTTCGATATGAATACTATTTCTTGTGAAGTGGAGTCCTGGATGCAATAGGCCAATTATACGTATTTTTGAATTATCCCTCGTACATTTTGAACATTTTATAATTACTACTTTTATCTGGTAGACACACATCTGGTACAGTTAAGAACATCGTAAAATTGACTGTCATTCGCTCAGTCAGAGCTCCATTTTTTTCAATCCAAACACTCACAAGAACCATCCAAAGACACTCCAAATCACTAAAATGGTAAGGTTAAAAACTGAAATTTAAGTAAAAGTCGGTTGGTAAAACTCATATAATTAAATTTGTAAGCGTAAGATGAGTTTGTGAAGACGTAAAGAGCTTATCAAAGAACCTGTAGGCATATCTTATAAAAAGGGAAGTAAAAAATATCGCTTATTTTGATCATCCTGATCATGATAAGAGATATTCGATTACCGCCCTTGAATCTCACTCAAAACTCGCTCCACATACTCATTCAATTTCATTCTAAAATCATTCCAAAATCATTCATCTTGTCAATTTTACGATTTTCTTCATTGTAGACATAAACAGCGGACCTCGATGGAGGTCAGTTCGTATTTTGAATTGTAATTACTTAATCAAATTTTATGCCGTTCAAAAGAATTTTATCTAGATGTATCCGATATGCTTCATTTTCATATTTGGCGACTGGAAATTTCTTGGACCTGGAAAATAAGGTTCTTGGTATGAAATCAAATCGCTTCAACTTCATTTTAGATTATGTTAATAAGCGGTAGATTGGTTTTGTCGATGCCATTTATTGATGATGTATTTGTACATGAATAAAAATGCTTACTACCGCTTATTTAATCAAAGCACTGAAAGTACTGACGAAAACAAGGAAAAAGATTCGCGGAATATGATACAAAAATACCCGTAACCTAAGTTATTTACATTACACAAGAATACAACGAGGTTTGAGGTAAAAGCGGGATTTAAGCAAGAGGTGTAAATTGGTCAGTTGAGAACATATGTTGTCTGGTAATGGGGTAAATTTTACATCATATCAATGTTGGTCATGGTCGAGTTGTGCGTGTTTATGTTTTAATAGGAATTAAGGCTAAAAAAAGGAATACTCCATTCGTTTGTAAACTTGACCTTTCGTAACTCATTAGTACAGATTTCATTCATAAGAAGGCAGATAAAATCGTAGTAGGTTATCACGTGTGGTATAGCCAAACAGAGGTGTGTAGAAGTTCAAAAGGTCACGACCGAATTATACACACACTTCCGGCAAATTACTACAAGTTGCAACAGCGAAGGCTTAGATCAAAAACATAGTATCTGTCTATTCAGTGTACAGACACTAACTTTGTTTTTGCTCTAAAGTCTCGACATTCGTACGCCGATCATCAATTCGCTCGGCTAAACATTTCAAGCTCTATTTGTGTTTTTAAAGGGTAATTTTCATTATCTTCACTTGATGAAGAATTCTTGAATCACACCATTAACGATTTAAACAGTGATTCTGCGGAGAAAAGTCTTGGGATATACTTAATTGATTGAATGGAGTTTTATGTCGCTTTCAACATTTTTTCAGTTATATCGCGGAGGCTGGAGCACATAACAATGGTTTCCTGGTATTTCTCTCGCCAGTACAACCACCACATCCTTTTCTAGCCTCCAGCTGCTATCTCACATAGGTCTACGATAATCAACCCATTGGTGAGAGACAAATAGTCGGAAAGAATGAGTGCCGCCGTCTGGGATTGAACCCGGGACCTCTACATTGACAGTCCGACGCACTTATGTTTAGCAACAAAGAAATTATTTTAATGAAATGTTTTATCTGTTCTGTTTCAGACGTTTGTAGCTATATCATGGATTCCAAGTACATTTGATGAAGGGTGCCACTTTGAAGTCATCTTTAAAACCAATTCTGAACTTACAGGGTAATTTTACTACAATCATAATTTTGTCTTACGAAAATTATGAACTTATATTGAGATTAAAACAAAAAGGAACATAGTAGAATATTATCAGTTGTTTTCGTTTTATTTGATATTGGATATCGTATGTATAAACTTAAATACCCGTTCATGTTTTTTTGCGTTTAAGAGATCCCAACTGTTTACTGAAATCAAAATGGATAAGAAAAACAATTTTTCGTCATTGTTGATAACAGCCAAGTTATTCTCTCAATTTGTTCTTTGTGCGAGTCAATAAAATGCTTGGTAAAGCCGCGAGGGATATCTTTTACTGAACGTAAGGCAGATAAAATTAAAAAATAAAGAAAGAAATGTGTATTTTACAAATCAATTTTTTCCTATTTTGATATTTTCATGCATTGTCCATGTTGATGTTTTAAGCTTTTGAAATTGAACAAATGAAAGCTGTTTCATTCGGGAAATATTAAGAGTCCTGAGTCCTAATGAATTAAATGTGAATGCAAACAAGATAATCAGACATGAATGCAATGTTATTGCTACTAGACATGAATGTTTAGTCTGGTTTGACTTCAAAGGAGTTGCAAAAAATGCACAAATTATATGTTATTAGGGTTGTCTTTATTTCTTTGCCACAATGTCTTAATATGAATATAACGAAGCAACATACAAATAATTTTGCCATAATTTTCGTCTGTTAGTCAATTGAAGTAGACCTTATGTCTATATGCTTAGGGTTTACATGGTTAAAAACAAAACAAATTTAAATGTACACAAGTGGACATTAGAAATACGAAAACATAAAATAATAGAAATATTACAATTGATATATGGCATTAGCTTTCTGGCAAATACCTGATTTAACCTTTTCCAAAGCAAGACCAGGCCCTGAATAAACTTAAGCACATACTAATGAGTACATGCTCAACTTCAATGGAATACTCTATTAACGTTGAATGGTTTTTCGATTGAAGTGGTTGACTTTGTGTGATTTTGGTTTGCCGTATGGGGGTCAAAAATGAGTGTGAAAATGTAAAGTTTTTTTGAGAGAGAAAGAGGCAAGATCTTAATGTTCTAAGAAGAAAGTGTCGAAACTTTCTGAAAGGAAAGAAGTAAAAACTGATAAACAACATTTTTCTTTTCCCCTTTAATATTTCCGGGCGATATACCTAGATTTCACATACAAGTAGATATGTATATCTAGAAATAATTTGGGGTCTGCTCTTATTATTTAATTGAGATATGGTAAATTTATGTCATTTGGAAATAGGTTAACACTAAAAAAATGATTCAAATATGTATGAGCCATGGTAAAAGTTTAATGTACAGAAGGAACACAATTGGACAAAAGAAATAGTAAAAAAACATAAAACTAAAAAAATATTAAAACTGGTACATGACAAGATTCATGGCAAGTATCTGATTAACCCTCCCCCAAAGAAGACCAGATCTTGATGAAGAAAAAGAAGCAAATACTGATTAAAACAATTTTCTTTCCTATCAATATTTTCATATGATATACCTAAATTCCAAATATGTCTAGAAATATGTTGTTGTCTAAGTTATTCGTTAAAGTGGATTACGGAAAATATTTGTTATGTGGAAAAGGGTTAACTCTAGAAAAGTAAGAGTGTAATATGTATGAGCCATGACACAAGTGCGCGATATCAGTAGACTGGTTATCAATCTTCAATATTACTAGGTGGATTCGAAAATTCACCACACAGGTAGCTTATCAATAATCGAAACCAACAATCAAGAAAAATAATTGATAAATATTGTGAAACATTATTGACCTGTCGCTCATTAAATATTCCTGTTGAACTTCATTGATATTCGGAACCCACTTTCTTATATAGATTTGAATACATGAACGTTACTGTCAAATAATACAATATACCTTGTTGTTATAAGTGATCAGAAATAGCTATAGGTATAAGGTCGGAGACTTGCATTGCAAAGGTCCGAAGATCGAATCTCCCTCTCGTTTTTTTTTTTTTTTTTTTTTTTTTTTTGGTTGTTGTTGTTGTAATACGGTGTTTCTTTTAAGGACATTTAGATCTGATAAAGAAATATATAAAAAACACGACACAGTTTACTCAAATATGTTCCCTATTCTGTATATATTTTCCTTTTGATATTCTGCACCAAGTGATTTCCTATTGCCCAGTAGCCTACGCACAACACATAAATGTGTTTTAGAAATGTACGGGATGAATTAATCACATTCCTCTTTTTCTTGATTTCTTGACTATCTGATGGTCTATTCCGGAAAGTAATGAAAAATAGGATCAAGAACTCCATAAAAAGAATTAACAGAAGTAACGACAAGCATAGGAATGTATAAAAGAAAGGAAAACAGTCATCATATCATTCGCATTAAATCTCATGAACGAAAGAAGAAAATTCAATTCAGTAGCTGCGTCAGAAAAAAGGGCAAAATTGACGACCAAAAACCTCGTGACCTCAGCTTGAGCAGGTGAAACTCAGATCATCAATTCCATGAAAATTAAAGAAATATGGAATTTGATAGAGAAAAAAAAACTACCATTACAAACAAGAAATTAAAGAGACAATATGATTGTTCCTTTATTTAGTGATAATAAAGATAAAAATTGAGTTAAAACAATTTTGAAAATATAATTACTTTATCCAACTCCGTGCGTATTCGAACCGGGTCTGTCAATTGAATGTCAGTTACTTACCTAACGATTTAGACCACTGCGCTACGGACCCAATTATAACTATTGCATCATTTTATCTGATATTAAAGTAAAATTCTGAAAATGTCCTCGCGGATGTAACCGAAAGGTAACGAAAATTAATGAGTGACAGGTCAACTTTGTTTGCCAATACCTTTTAAGATTCATGCGTAAACATCGAATGGCCGCTGAAATGTTGTTACTGTAATTGCTCTTCAATCCAAAATCAGGTGCGCGTTTTAGAACATACTGGTTTCGCAAAAATTCCGAAATACCAACTTGGTCAATGTCGCTTCACATAATAAATCGACGAATCGAAACGGACATAAGCATTCAAGTTTAAAGTAAAACTCTTTGATTGCGTGTAACTACCATCAAACGTTTAAGCAGGACCTTTCACTAAGTATTTTTTTTTCCTTTTGTGGACAGACGGTTGAAGTTTCGTCCTAATAGCAATTCTATTGAAGTTATAGGTGTCTAGTCTCAGTATGGTTCGAGATGTTGTGAAAATTTAACGAGATTCATCAAGTTTCCGAAAAGTGCATGTGCCCAAAAATGTAAAATCAAATGCTTCCGCGCTGTGGCGCGGAGCAATAAACTATTAACATGGTGCATATCATAAGATTTTACGCTGGTGCTATTGGGGATGGATCTTATAAGATGATAATGCCCTTCCACCTGTGCTATTATAACATGAAATAGCCATATAGATGACCGGATCGTATAGTAGATTTTCGTGGATAAAATATAGACGATAACTCCAAATATTCTGTACGCTGCAGCTTTACTAATACGGATTACAATAACAATACGACATGACATCATGATGTAATTCTGCTCTTCCCCGTGGGGCGGAATATTACCAGGCTATTTATGCAAAGACCAAACGTCCATCAATCTAAGGACTCCCATCGTTGTCATACCAGTTACCATTTCTTTGATAGTACACTAATCCTGGCTCCGCCTTTATCGGCTCCAGGAAATATCTAATAATAATTTGCTCCCGTTACCTGATAACATTACAAACACTCGGCCCGTATAGTTCAAGAGTATCGCCAAGAAGAGGGCAATCCACGTCTGGCCCGACCGGCTCGCTCACCGGGCTTAAATCCTATAGAGCATATATGGAATGAGCTACAGGTCTGAGTTTCGGCTCGCATGGTCAAGTCAAGAACACTCCAGGAGCTCGGCCAGAAACTTAGAGAAGAATGGTCTGTTATTCCCCAAAGAGTAATCCAGAACTTAATCAGGAGTAAGCAGAGGCGATGCCAGGCTGTTATTGACAGTGTCGACTCTCATACTCGTTATCGAACGAAATGCAATTGAAAGAACACCTTTTTTGGTCAAATTCGATTATTCCATTTTCACGAAAACAGACCATTTTCTAGGGTCTCCCTGTTTAGTTTAAATTTAAAGTCTTCTTATCGTTGAAAAGCTTTATTTTCGTTTAAAATTTTATCAACTGACAACAATCGACCATTTTCCAACATTTTTATAATCAAATTTAATTTTTTCCTGTAATTATAGTAAAAATAAGTTTTGGTGCTTAGCAAACTTTGAGTAGTATATAAGGGTTATCGTCTTTTCGCTCGAATTGCAAAAACCACACAAGCTTGTGTCATATATTCCTATTCCATAGAGAAAAAGTTAGTTTGTAGTACTTCACGTTTTCATTATTATTACAGTTCATAATTTCGTAAAATTTGCATGAAATTTGACACTCGGGAACCCTCGGCGATTCTATGGAATAGACCTCGGGAATAATAAGGGCGCAGCCATGAAAGCGCGTCATATCGCACGTGGGTTTATATGACGTCACAAACATAAATAAGGATGACGTTGCGAAAAATAAAATCAACGTAAGGTTAGAAGAGGGCATATTATAATTTGAAAACAAAACGCAGTGTTTTACTGCGTTTTGCTTTCAAATTATTACATGCCAAATTGATCGCCACAGACGATCGGAAAACATCAAAGCATTAAATTATTCTTCAAGCGTATTAACCAAAGTACCACCAGAAGCCGAATTACCGAAAAAATGACCAAAAATTTCTACACTTACGTCCGAGGTACTTTCCAGTTTACGGAAAAGTCCGAGCGATGTTCCGAATGGAAATTTGAATGAAATTGGAGGAACGATTAGTGTCGAAAATAATTTAACGAAATTAACTATATTTTTTTAACTGATTTAAAAAAAAATCTACGTATTTTATCTTATAACTATACAAATATCTGTGTGATAACAACCCGTATGATATTTTTTATGATATCACATAGTTATTTTTAGAACATGATATAATGTGGTTATTTTTAGAAACTTGCATTTCAGATAGAAACACCGACGAAAACAAGACGAATATAGGTTATAAGATAAATATAATACATTCTTAGTGTATTGTATGAAAAAAATATCAAACTCGGTTGTGAGAATTAATAATTGTCTCGGCATAGCCTCGACAATGATCAATTCTCCCAACCTCGTTAGATATTTTTTTTCATATAATACACTAAGTATGTATTATATATTTATCTACTTCGAGCAATTCGCCGCTTTAAAATCCATATCAACCAATGAACTTGATGAATGTGTTGAATGGAATGTTGTTTGTTTTAAACGAGTTTGAATTTTTTTAGTGCGTTTTTTGAATTGTTTGAGTTACAGTTTTAAATGCATTGATGGAGCTTTGAGCGAGAAATTTACATTGTTTTTGATCTAGATGAAGGTCAATTTCAAGTTGTAACCATCTGTACAAGAATGAGAAGACTATTCAAAACATTATATTGACCGTTCGTACAGTTAACAACATTGTGAAAATTGAAAAAAAAAAAAAAGATTTTTGGGATGAATTTGGAATGGAATTGAACGAGTACGATAAGTGAGTTTTGAGTGAAATTAAAGGGAGGTAATCCTTTGTCGCTAATTTTGTTCAGGATAAACCATAGTAGCGACATTCATTATCTCCCTTTAATAAAATATACGTATAAGTTATACAGATAGTGTCCTATTTCTTTAAGAATGAATCAGACGCGTATAACTTCAATTATATAAGTGGAATCGAGATTTTATAGCTATATTTATTTTGAATGTAGTTGTTGATCTTATTCTTTTTTACGTAATTTTGGAGCGCTTTTGAATGGTTTGAGTGAGTGTTTGGAATGAATGAATGGAGCGCTGGGTGAGCGATTTAGAATGGTTTTGGTCGAGATAGATGTCAATTTCACGATGTAACATACTGAAATTAAAGAAAAGACAGACAAGAGTTATCAAATACTGTGGACTGAATTTTCTTCGAGCGATAAGTAGATATATATAATACATACTTAGTGTATTCTATGAAAAAAAATATCTAACGAGGTTGGGAGAATTGATCATTGTCGAGGCTCTGCCGAGACAATTGTCAATTCTCACAACCGAGTTTGATATTTTTTTCATACAATACACTAAGAATGTATTATATTTATCTTATAACCTCTTTTTGTCTTGTTTTCGTCGATGTTTCTTACCGAAATGCAAGTTTCTAAAAATAACTGTATGATATTATTGTTCTAAAAATAACTATGTGATATCATAAAAAATATCATACGGGTTGTTATCACACAGATATTTGTATAGTTATAAGATAAAAGTTATTATGATTAGTTCATGTATTGATCACTCAGGTTCCATAAACCCTTTGATTGGCTGACCATTGATGCAGCCATGCAGATGGGTCAAAAGTACTTTGCGAAAAGAACCGCAAGTTAAATTAACCAAATTAGCGGAAATGATTTTAATGACATTAAATCGATTAACTCGTCATCTTAAAGGTTTGAAATGCGACAAAGCCTCGTTTTTATCGCATTTGGCAAGTCATGGTTGTCACTGTCCATGATACACTTATCAACATCGAATAATTGACAATATGAATGATTTTGGACTGATTTCAATGCGTGTGTGGGGCAAATTCTTCTTATTCTTCATAACCAATCAGATACTCATTAATTCGATTATTTCAGTTAAATCGCCATTTTTTCTAGCTATATCTATCTTGATTAAATTGTAGATCTTATCTTTTCACGATGTTCTTAACTAAAGTCGGCGTTGGTTTGTAAGCCCGTCCACCAGAATTTGTTAGAACACTTACTCCTGCATCTAAAGAAGGAATTTTAAAATAATTAAAACAATAAAATAATACTCCATCATACGTAGATGTTTGTTATCAGAAAAATTTCGAGTAGCTCAATGGTCAAGATCACAGCTAACAGTAAATAACATCGTATAATTGACTGACATTCCGACCAAAACCATTCTAAATCGATTGCTGAGCGTTCCATTCATTCATTCATTCATTCATTCTAAACACTCACTCAAACCATACAAAAACGCCCCAAATTACTAAAACTCACATACATTCAAAATAAAACTCCATAGAAAAAAATCCTCGATTGTACCGACTTAATTGAATGTTGTAAGCGAATGCTTTTTTTTTAAAAGACACAGTAAGCTATTGAGAGCATCTATCTGGATATTTTATAAAATGGATGTGATAATTATCGCTTATTTTGTTCCTCTTAAACAAACTTAGCGATAGTGGATTAACTAACCTGAATTTCACTCAAAACTCACTCCTCCGACCCATTCAATTTCATTCGAAATTCATTCTAAAATCATTCACCTTATCAAATTCACGATGTTGTTAACAGTATAACCGACGTGAAAATTTAGCTATTCGAGAGCATTGACACTTCGATTATAAATGAATTTCATAATAATTAAGTAAACTTGTTCCTGACATTCTGAACAAAACTAGCTTTATTGAATTACCTTCCTTAAATTTCCTTCAAAACTCGCTCCATTCCATATCATTCTGAATTGATTCCAAAAACATTCAACCTTTAAATTTCACGGTGATGCTAACTGTAGCTAAAAGACAAAGTTGAGACCAGGTATAAATGAGCTTATCAGGAGCAAAGCTGCTGCGTGCATGAATGAATTTCAAAATACTTTGGCCGTCATAGTCTCTTATAAATACACGTGCCTTGAAAAAAAGTTCAGGTTTTTGAAAGGCCAAGATCGGAGTTCAGGGTCAAATGATGAAATAAGTTTTGAGAATATCGCCTTTGCTTATGGACAGTTTTCAAAATAAGTTGATAAATCATTCTCTTTTAAAATGGCTTGGTCAAATTTGTGGTCTATGGCCTCTGGTACAACCATCTAGTTTGTTTATAGATGACTTGTGTAATGAATGTCTTATTTCATGATGACTCATCTTAATATCATCTTTATTTTTCTATTTCAGGTTCAGTTTTAGGGTCGTGGATTGGAGTAGTACTATCAACACCACTTTCCTGTTCGTCAATTTTAAGCCATCAAGAAATGAAACTACTTTTAGCAGCATCCATTTCGGCAATTGGTCTCAGGAAATTATTGTGTCTAGCCCCTATCTCTCACCGAACACGATACACAGGGCAACAGTCTACCTATATCAAATTCATTGGAGTGTAGGATATTTTTATCTATCATGTATTAAAGCTTTTTTTTGGTCAGATACCTGTTTAATAGCAAAACAACCTTATTAGGACAGGTTTCTTTTTTTTTTCTTTTAAACAATTTGGATATTCATGATCTTGAACAGGCCGAATTTCAACTGCCTTTGTTTTATTATAAAAGTTAGGTTAAATTCCATTCCCCGGAAATGTTTGCATGATAAAAAGAATATGTTAGTGGTAAAAATATCTTTTTTTTATCTAGTCTCGCCTGTATGAATACTTCATTACTCGTCGATGCCTCGTCATGATAAATTTTCGAAATCTCGACTAGATTAGATTGATATTTTAAGAGACTGATTTATTCTCTATATCTCACCAGGCAGGCCATCTCGGGACTTCGTATCTCCGAAAAAATTAAATGTATACTTGAATATTTTATTAGAAGGGACCTGGTTGAGTTAAAGACGTGTATAGGTCGATTCGTTTACCGTAACGCTAACAGTCATTAACATGGCGAAATAAAAAAAAAAAACCCAAAACATTCCGATCAACACAATTCAAAATCATTTGCTCATCGTCCCAATTATTAATCATTAACACTCATTCCAATCCCTTCAAAACGCTCCAAAATTATTTCCAAGATTTTAATAGTTGGTGTTGATTTTCAAAACGTATGATTTGTCCACGAAGACAAAAATGCAAATAATATATATATATATATATATATATATATATATATATATATATATATATATATATATATATATATATATATATATATATATATATAAAACGAGATAGAGGAAAATACCAACGTAATAACTTTCTAAAACACCGGATCCCTAAGGATGCACGAATACTGAATATTTTGAAATAAATTTGAGATAAATTGTATTCAAACAGTGTAAGTAATTTGGATTATTGCTAAAAGCATGAATAACCCTAGCGCTTTCGAAACTCAATGTTTCTTCATCAGGGGTTCAATGCGAACTGACAATAGAAATGCAAATGCAAATTGACGACCTGATATGAACAGCTGGCGAAAGTTGCTGGTCAGAAAAGTGCTTATTATCCGGGTCAAATTTGCCCTTGATGTCATGTCATGTACGGTATGCCACAAACAATATGTCGGCGAAACAAAGCAACAGATCAACAAGCGTATCAATCTGCACCGATCTGACTGGAAAACCCGCAGATTCAATAGGTCTCCAGTTGCAGAACATTTTAACGAAGCCGGCCACTCGTTTAGCGATGTTGTCCTGTGTTGCATTGAAGCAAACCCGGGATGGACCGACAAACAACGTAAATCGCGGGAGACCTATTGGATTAGGCGCCTTAACACGATCCAGCCCTTTGGATTAAACAAAAACGACATATAAACATCAAGGGCAAATTTGACCCGGATAATAAGCACTTTTCTGACCAGCAACTTTCGCCAGCTGTTCATATCAGGTCGTCAATTTGCATTTGCATTTCTATTGTCAGTTCGCATTGAACCCCTGATGAAGAAACATTGCGTTTCGAAAGCGCTAGGGTTATTCATGCTTTTAGCAATAATCCAAATTACTTACACTGTTTGAATACAATTTATCTCAAATTTATATATATATATATATATATATATATATAAATATATATATAGATTTTATCAAAAGGAGGCAAACAATTTCGATTCGTTCGATTGGACAAAATTATAGACTGTTTAACCTCCCTTGGAAAGCATTCACATACTCATTTGATTTCGTTTCGAAATCATTCCAAAATCATTCAGCTACAATTTTCAAGATTCAATTAACTGTAACTGGTCCAGAAGAATATCAGTAATTAAGCGTAAGATAATTTAAAGTTCAATGATACAACAGACCGATCAGGTGCTTTATAATTTCCACCAGCTTATAAATGTAAAATGATTTGTTCGATTTGAATGAAACTTTGGTGTTATGATCTATTTGGGTGGGGATTGAACCCGCAACCATCAGATAACGAGATACCCTAAACACTCGACAAACGAGTCAGAAAACGTCACAAGTAGGCCGAAAATAGTGTTAGAACAGCTACTTATTTCGCCGGGGTATATTTATAAATTAAAAGAATCTAAATGAAAATTTAAAGACGATGTCTTTTTGAAAATAAGGGTATTGATACGTAAATAAGAACTTGAAGACATATCAAAAGTTGACCCAAGATTCCTCACCTTTGGCTAGTGGTCTTGGCGACGTCAAATGATTTATAGTCTACCCAAAATATTCTTAAAGCCTATTCCTTGGACTCGCCGAGGGTTTCCGATTGCACCAATCAGCACATCACTCGGACACGTTCCTAAACTGGAATTTGCCTCGGACATTAAATGGTATTTAGTCATTTAGTATTGGTAATTCGACATGTGGTCGTACTTCAGATGGTCAATATGTTTGACGAAAAGCAAATTTCTTTAAGTATTTCGATGGATTTCGGAGATCTTTTTCGTATATATCATTTGATGCAAATCCCAAGTGAAAAAAAACTTAAGTCGGATAGTGTTCCGTCTATCAAATTTGGTTAAAGTGAGTGATTTGAACTCTTGATTTTAGCGCTTTATCATGGATCATTTAGAATGGTTTTCATCGGATTGAGTGTCAATTTCACGATGTTTTCGACTATACTTACATTTTAACTTACCGACTACCTGCTGTATCGCCGACTTTCATATACAGTCGATATTTCTCGAACGACCACTTCAATTAAGCGACTAGTTAAGTTGGAATGCGGAGCAATTCCAACTTAGATTTAACAAAACCGCAAAATGAACACAAGATAATTTCATTTCAGGTTTTTTGAGAACACATATCACGTGAACAGGATGTGAATACACTTCGGCCTATTTTGTATATCTCAACTTGACATAGACATACAGTTTATTTCATCAAAAGGAAATAATCCTGTACAATTACACAACTATTACTTCATGTATATTATTAACATGCTAATTCGTGATTTAAACGATATTTATTGAAATTTGCGTACGAATTTTCTAGTATCACATGTTCACATTACTTTATTTGGAAATCATGTGATAAGTCAAGTCAAATAAGGTCAGCTATTGAAAATAGCACTAGCCAATCACGTGATCTACTTATTTGGCAATGTTGCGATCTGCTTTCTCAGTATTGTGGCAATAGCAATGGCCAATCACGTGATCTGCTTATTTGGTAATGTCGCGACCTATTTTCGTAGATTTAACTTATGATAAATTGTTATATTGTATATTTCTGTCTACAGTTACGAAGTAAAAATTTTTAGTTTTTCTTAAAGTAAAGATACACTTTTAAAGTCAATAAGTTTTTTTTGCAAAATATTGTCGTTTGTTTTCCGTCACATTGCAGTTATCTACATGAATGTTTCATTGTCAAAGCCCAAAATTCATCAAATAAAATCCTGGCCACCACATCTTTAATGGAATTATGAATATCTTTGCCCAATTGCATTCCATCACCAAAATAACTTGCCATGTGAAACAGACCTACTATTTCAACTTGTTTCTTCACATTCTTGCACATCAACACATTTAAGAGCACCATCATACAGTTAATTACATCGTGAAATTGACATTCATCTCAATCAAAAAGATTCTTAATCGCTCATTCAGCGCTCCATTCATTCATTTCAAACACTTGCTCAAACCATTAAAAATCTCAAAACTACTCAATAAATAAGATCAACTTGTACATTCAAAATGAATAAAGCATTTTAGAACCGAATCGCGATTTCACTGACATAATTGAAATTTATAGCGTCTGATTGGTTCTTGGCGAAATATTAAGCTATTGGTGGATTTTCATGCATTTTTTTATTAAATGGAGGTTTTACATATCGCTAATTTTGTTCATCCTGAACAAAATAAGCGACATTGGATTCCCTTTCTTAAATTTCACTCAAAATTCGCTTCGCTCACTTATTCAACATCATTCCTAAATCATTCCAAAATCGTTCACCTTATCAATTTAACGATGTTATTAACTATACCCCCAACTCAGAAGTAGGGGAGCACATATTGATTTCATCATGTCTGGCTGTCAGTCCATTGACCTTTCGCTATCCGCTAGCAAAACGGAAAAGCAATTTACCTGCAATAACGAAACTTTACACATATATTGCCCATGACCCAAAGAAATACCCTATTGTTTCGGGGTCATACATGTCACGGTCATAAGTTACCTTGAACTGTTAACAGTTTCCACTGAACAACCAATTGGCCCAAATCATAAAACTTGACACAAACGTTGTCAATGACCCAAGAAAGTGCCAAATTTTCGAGTCACGAAGGTCGAAGTTACAATTAAACTTCGTCTAAGAATTGTCTTGCGATTCCAACTCATGAAGTAAAAGACTTCCCTGCGAAAAAACTTTTCTTCAAGGACAAAGCGCTTCCCTGGGTGACCCTCTTCAATAATTCTTCGTGGGTTCGATCCCCGGTGGCGGCAAATATCCTTTCCGACGTTTGTCTCTCACCAATGGGTAGATAATCGTAAACCAATGTGAGATAGCAGTCGGAGGCTAAGAAAGGATGTAATGGTAGTACAGGTGAAATAAATGCCAGGAATCCATTGTTAGGTGCTCCGACCGCCGCGATATAACTGCGAAGTTGTTGAAAGCGGCGTGAAACCCATTCAAACAAACAAATAAAAAAATCTTAGCTAAATTCTGATAATCCACAAATATAGGCATGGTAGGGTGGGCTTATTTTGAGCCAGAAATCTTTGAACGAAATCTCCTCCTGAACCACAGTGCCGATTTCTATGAAACTTTATCAAAATATTCCTGTGATGACCCTTTTTAATAATTGTTCGTGAAATTGAGAATGGCCCATAAATATGGGCGTGGCAAAGTGGGGCTTATTTTGATCCTAAAATCTTTGAACAACATCTCCTCCTGAACCACATGGTCCATTTCAATGAAACTTTTCCAGAATGTTCCTAGGGTGTCCCTTTTTAAAAATTGTTTGCAAAATTTTGATTGGCCCATAAATTTGGCCTGACGTGGCAGGGCGAGCCTAATTTTGAGCAAGAAATCTTTGAATGAAATCTCCTCCTGAACTACTGGGCCGATGTCTGTGAAACTTGACCAGAATGTTCCTTGGGTATCGCTTTTGGCAATTTGTTCACGAAATTTTGATTGGTCCATAAATATTGCTGTGGCAGGGCGGGACTTATTTAAGCCTAGGACCTTTGAACGACATCTCCTCCTGAACCAATCGGCCGATATCAGTGAAACTTTACCAGAACGTTCCTTTGGAGACCATCTTTAAATTTGTTTGTAAAGTTTTGATTAGCCCATAAATATGGGCGTGGCAGGGCAGGGCTAATTTTGAGATTCCTCTGTAAATAGTGGGTGGGCAGGGTCTATTATCACTGTTTATTCTTCGCATTATATTTCCTTTCAACAATTAGGCAAATTTGAATGAAACTTTGCCAGAAAGTTTCGTAGATGAGATCCACGGGCCAAATCGGGTTCAGGACAGCGGTTTAGGACCATTTTGGCCCTCTTGTTATCATTTTTCTTCCATCAGTTGCGGGCCTTTATAGCGAATCAGGGGTTTAAGAGTTTCTCGTTGTTGAAATAGATTGATTTATATACGCCCGTCAAAATACGAGACGTATTATGTGATCACCTGTGGTGGGCGGGAGGCGTGAGCTTCGTTAGTGGCTTGAGGTCACCGTCTCTTGAACGCATTCCAACTTATCAGTACTTTCAGTACTTTGATTTTATATAAACTGAGCAACTAAAAAACGCATTACTATAGGTTATTGAATTTAAATGGGAATATATTGTGTCGGACGAGTTCTTTTGGCAGAGTGCCCGAGCTTGCGAGGGCAACTACGCCAAAAGAACGAGTCCGACACAATATATTCCCATTTAAATTCAATAACCTTTTTATTGTATACTTTGATATTGTTTGACGATGTTCACTTCTTATTTATTTATTTTTTTTTTACATCAACTATACTTCAAGAACCATTTTTCGTTTAAATTAAAACTGCATTTTAATAACAGTTACGCCATACACCTTTTCCCGCAAAATCCTTTCCGTTATATTTTTACGTTCGGATGAATACACCGGTTGCTATGAAGTAACAATGTAAACAAAAAGGGCGGCGGACATTTTTGTGTCGATTCGCATTTTCGATTTTAAAATACGCGTTGATTTTGACTTACTTCGAATAAAAATGAAATAAATACATTTATAAAAAATTGTTCATTTGTTATTCTTACCAGTCACATGTTCCATAACTTACTGAATCGGCGTACTTGATACCGGGCCAGACTAGAGATAGTCACGAAGGACGAGACGGAGTGAAAGACGAGATAAAGGAGAAAGATAGGGATGAAGAGAGATAGATACTAGAATTATGATAAACACAAAGGGATAGGCATGAATTGTTTTTGAAAGAGTTATACAATAACACATACAAAGGAGAAACAAAAGCAGTGATTTAGCCGAAATTTAAGGGGGGGGGAGATCTGAGGAAAGACGGAGAGGAGGGGGGGGGGGGGGGGATGAAGTTTGTTGATTTCTCGGAAAATGTTTCAAATAGATGAAAACGAACAATACTGCATTGCCCTTTAGGCATTCAAAAAACTTGAAACGTATTTCTTTACTCTCACAAAACTATTTCTCGAATATTGAACGTAAAAAGAAAACCGTTGATAATGTGACTCTATGTCGACTTTTGGCGAGGTAGCAACCAGAAAGTAGTTCAGTCCATTTGTGCACGTGAAAATAATCTCAGTGCAATATCAAAGTATGCAATATCAAAAAATATTGCACACTTTCCTCCCGTTCAAATACATAGAGACAATATCAAAGTATATAATAAAGCAAATTAGAATACAGAGCACGGAAAAAAATATTTGTCTGAAGTGCGCTGAGCTAAAGTCATACAAACAAGAATCTCTATTGAATCGACTTTTTTTTTTGGTTTGATCTGACGCTTCGGTAAGTTTCGGCAAACAATCTACTGTTCATCCTTCCTTAGTCATTGTTTTTCACAGTTGATTGATTTCAAAAATGTGTAAAGGGTAATTGTCAAAAGGCATTTCAAAAACCGTATAAAAAAATGAAATCAACTCACTCAGTTCGAAAAGACTGTGTACTGAATCGAATAATTATGTCAACAGGGAAATTGTTCCTTAGAATCGGGACATCGTTAACCCCGATAAGACTAGGAAAATATTGATTTATTCCATCAATATATGAACACCTGTAAGGTAGGACCTGCTCCTTAAATGTTTTAGAAGAATTAATGTATTTAAATGACGTTAGACTAATGTTGTAAACACGCTCATAAATGCGTCTCGGCCCTTAACGAAGTGTCTGCAAAGGGGTTTAAAGTGTAAACAGGCTTTTTGTTCTCCATATACATTTTACAAAAGGAATGTAAAAAGATGCAATTGAGGTCATTTCTGGCCAATAAGACGGCGTTTTGGAGTCGTCCTTGGACAAAGCGTGCTTAGGCGCAGTATTGATGATCTGGTTGACCCACAGGTTCATTCAACTTAACTCTAAAATTTGTTTGGCCTTTGTCTCATTACAAAAGAAAACATCGTCCTTGCAGTAGAGCAGTGGAGAAATTTCAAATTTTACGGTTATGTTTGAAATTTCCACCGTGTATGGAATACAAGAGACTATTTCAACATGACATTTGTGTTGGATTGAGGGTAACTTATTAAGGTTACAAAATAATTATATTTCAGTCCGACTCAGTGTTCTTATATTCGATATTGCCTTTTTAAAGTCGAAATTTATATATTTCATATTTAACCATTTTTTTTTAAAAAAAAAAAAAAAAAAAAAACTTTATCATAAAGAAAATATCCGAAAAGCGGTCATTCTTAAATGAAAAAGTGTAATTATTGAATCTCATGATATTGAAACCCATTCGAATCGGCTCATTGAGCCGATTCTTATTGGTTCGAACATCAAAGGTTTCGTTCAGACTCGTGCGATAAACTATAGGCTAAAAAAACCTGTCATAATTATTATGAAATATATTTAGCGACCATTCCCAAAGCGACAAGTTGGTGATCCCCTAGGTGGTCGCTCGATACAAGTTTTACTCGATCAACCTAAATTGGTTGGGCTGAATTAATCCGATTGATTATTTTCTCTTTTTTTTTTCAAAGTTAAGATACACGTCAAGCAAAGTATCTAGTCAGACTTTTCTCTCTGTAGTTTGATAGGGGTTTAAAGTCGTTTTCAACAATTATACAGTCATATCGCGGCAGCTTGAGCACCTACCAATGTACTCCCGGTATTTTCTCACAACAGTACTTCAATTACGTCATTTAGATTCTACCTTGCAACCTTGCAATTACTCATTGGCATCGTCTTTAGAGGACGATTGCAATGAGATGATGCATGGCAGCATAACATATTTAGATACTAATGTAGAAGCAAATTAAAATTTTGTCTCACGCAAAAAACGATCGTAAGATGTTAAGTTAAACAGGCCTCAGATTTTTTTAAATCTCTTTTTCAGGTGTTCCTGGACAACCATCATCTCATAAACTTCACCCATCATTATACATTCTGCTGTAAACCACTGGTTCACTTCTGGTCGAATGATGTCCTCTGTCAACGAATAATCTTCTATGGTCTTTGAAATATCTTTACTGCGTTAGTAAACAATATCGCTTAATCGACAAAGGAAATTATTTTAGAATGATGGTTTTAAGAAATTCAAGGGAGCTAACTTCGCTACTTTCGTCAAAGTTGGACTAAATTATCTGTATTTATTACCTCCCTTTGAAAAAAATATCATTTTTCTTATTCTTGCATCTTCACTAGCCTATCAGACGATTTCAAACCCATACAGGCAAAAGCGATCATCGAATAATTTGATCGCTTTAAATGAAATGTTGAATTAATCAAGCGATTTAGAATGATTCTGAGTGGGTTTATTGTCAATTTCAAGATGTTACCAACTGTATTATGAGAAGCATTACTCCCCCGACATTTGGTATTTGTTTGGTCATAAAACGCCTGATATAACTAAGCTCTGTTACCTCAAACATAGAAAAAGACGATGAAATCAGCATCTTCCATTTACAATCATCGTGAAATTGACGAGTGGAATGATTTTGGAGTGACATTGAATGGTTGTTCGGAACACGAAATCAATTTCACGACATGACCTACAGTATATCCACGTGTAATGTAATGTAATCTACTGTGGAAACTTCAAATTCCAGTTCATCATTTTTTTATATTGCTGGCCAAGCCTAGAAAAATATGCTGATAGCTGCTGTCCTGTCAAGAAATGTTGAAGTTCCCACATGTTCTCATCTCAATTGCAGCTTAATTTGGGTCAATTTTAAACCCCTTCGGTTACCACTATAAACTTTTACCTCGATAATTCTTTTTGTTCTTCTGTAAATCTTGAAGTTTCTTTTTTTGTTTTAAAGCCCATCCCATTTCTAACTCAATGTCGTTTTCTAAAGCCACCGACTCAGTTCTTGTTGACATTGTTGGACACTCCTTCCCTTCATTTTGACGTTCCTGTCCGTATATTAATTATAATGATCCGTCAAACAGTTTTTAACATCCGTTTCACAGTCGCCCGTTAATAAATGTTGCTGTAAGCTGGAGGCTAGGAAAGGATGTAATGGTAGTACTGGCGTGAGAAATACCAGGAATCCATTGTTAGGTGCTCCAGCCGCCGCGATATAACTGAAATAATGTTGAAAGCGGCGTTAAACCCCATTCAATCAATCAATGAATAAATGTTGCTGTAGGCCCCATTTGAGCTACATTCCCTTAGATACATTTCATAGGGACAATAATGTTTTTTTCTAATGGCTTGACATCCCTCACCTGAAAAGATTAAGATACAATTACAACGCCACAGCTCTTCTAGTGATTCCAAAAAGATTTAATTGTATTTACCATATATTTATTTTAAATTGAAAGTTATGTTTTCCTTCCTATTTTTGTTGGATAACATAACAATCACTTTAAAGCTATGTTTTTCACTGGATCTAAATTTATTGAATAGCATTGAAAGGGGAGCATTCATTTTAAGTTTGATTTTAAAAGGGGAGATTTTAAAGAGAAAGTTAACAACTGGATGCACTGACTGATGGACAGACACAGCGTTTGACTCTGACTTGGGTGCCATATAATAAACAACATCCTACTGATTGAAACGGCAGATAAGATAAACCAGCTACATTTAAAATAATATCTCACCCCTTTATCGCTTTCATACTGCTCACAGTATTAATTGTTTTCATAAAACACTGCTTATGGTTGATACACCTGGCTGCATGTGCTGGATAATGTAAAAAATGTAAATAAAAAGAGATATTTCTCTTATAAAAGTGCAACAAAAGTCCCTCACACACACACTTTTGATAAAGATATTTGTTTAACTACAATAGAACTAAGCTTTAAACAAGTTTCAGTCATATGGCTTATATTTGCTTTGGCAACTGGAGTTTGATAATACGATGCTAAAAAAACACACACAGAATCTTCATTTTAAGAGTTTGGTTCTAAAGAACAGTCACACCCATACCTTTCAAAAAACTTAAAAAGGATACAATGAACCGTTTATCAATTCTACAATGTTGGGTAAAGGTTTGATCTTACTCAAATTCATTTTATTACCTGCAATAAGACGGGAAACAAGAGATTTATATTTCATAAATCAATATAAAGTACCTCCCAAAACAGCATTTTCTAGTTTGGCCTTTATTGATGATGTCAACATTGGAATTTTTAAATATCTTTAAATAGGTCTTGAAACAAGATTGGTGTCCCAGGCCAACTGCTTAGGACTTTTTATATATTTTATTGACCTTGAATATTTCATTTAGAAGAATAATTGTGTCAGCCGTTATAAGAACTCCATTCTTAAATGTAGACAATAGGCTTGGGGCAAGCTCAATGTGAACAATGTTTTCTATCCTCTGACCTAACAATGTGAAGAATTTGGAAAATTAATACACAAATCACATACCAAATTATCTCGTAAGAGATAACGATAGCCTAGTAATTTTTAAATTCATCCATGTATGTAGTTGTAAAGCTCCATATGAGCTCAATTTTACGTATGACCTTGGGCTAGTTGTATAACATTGCATCTTCAAAAACAAATGTCACTTGTTAACAACAGATCTGATAATGATATTTGTAAAATTACAAATACACTTCTCGGTAACTATTTTCCCTCTCCTTTGCCATATGTTTGCCAAACTCTTAAGTCCATTTTCTACATAACTGAATATAGGCTATGTATATTCTGTGTTAGTTTAAGCTTCTTCAAGGTGTTATCCAAATTTTGAATAGTGTCAACTACATTTACTCTACTAAGCCTTTGTCCCATATCTAATTCCTGAAAACATAAATGCAATGTAAAGATATAACCAAAGCCAAGTCTGGCTGACTTTCAACACAAACATCTTTCATAGATTAATCACATTAGTAGTCTGGAAAGAAACAAGAGAACCAAGAAGTTGTGTTGTTAATTGCTTTGTCAGAAGCTAGCCACTTTTTCTATGTTTCCCAATGAAGCGGTTTATGTGATTTTGCCAAGATTTATCCTTAACACCAGATATTCTGACCAAGCCTCCTTAAATACACAACTGGGATCCAGGAGACATAAAGATTGAAGACATATGAATATTTCATAAATCACATTGATCGCATTTTCCACGTAAAGTAAAATCTGATAATTTTCCAAATCCTGAAAGGTCTTTCAAGAAAATTAATATGGTGACTTGTTGCAAAGAATCCTACTTCGCCCTTATCATGCTGTACCAGAATAATTCTTAATTTGGCAGAGGGTATAGGCAGAGGATCATCCTACATACATATCATTTGTAGTCAATAATTTAAGTTATGTTCATTTTTATGCATTCAAGTATCAGGCTAAACTGTTTTGAGAAAATCTTTCTTTTAAAAAAACTTTTTGATGACTTTCTATAGAAAAACAATCCTTACAGCCTAATTTTGTTCAGTAAATAACTCAAAGTTTTTAACGGGGGCAATTTTTTAAGTAAGATTTGAATGATGAGAGATTTATTGTTTAGAAAGAGAAGATTGTTGGTACCACCTTATTCTTTTGTGTGTAAAATCTGGGATTGGACTGCGCCGGTCTTGTTTTCAAACCAGCATTTATTTGATATTCTTTAATAAAATGGTCTTCTGATTATGTGTCATAACACAAAAGATTAATGATTTGGAAGTAGAACTTCGTTAAAGATTTGATATTTATATTTCAATATACGAGGGATGATCCAGACATTTCTAGCTTTTTCAGTGTATAATTTTGTGTGCGTGAAGTTCAGTTTAAGGTAATGGGTAATAATTTTAAAAATAATTCATAATTCAAGTGCTGTCTTCATAGGACAGGACATTGGTAGAGTGTCAGGACTGTAAATATAAAGTTCCCGGGTTCAATCCCTGATGGTGGCAAAAAATCTAATTCAAATCGAATCAAATTCATGAATCTAGGGCAATTCCTCTCAATTATTGATATACAGACGGATACGAGTGTTACACAAGAAATTTGTACATTGAGTCAGTAAAACTATAAGAAAATTGATTGTAAAACAAAAATTGTACAGGAAGTTTTAAAATATGTCACATCTGTACAACTACTCAATGAATTAAGAATGGTTCATGCAGAACAAATATGAAATATATTACTTTTCCCATTCTGTGGTTCACTGAAGTTATAAGTCTGTAGATTTGATGAATTAATTTGTAAATTGATAATAGAGCGCTTGAAGTCTTGTAGCATCCTGCTTGTCTGATGTTAAAAGAATTGCTCCGAGAGATGGGACCAATCTTATCAGGTCATCAATCACGTCACATATATCAGCAGTTGTTGCGTTTGCTCTTGAGTTGTCTGTAGTTTTGTTTTACATCCCAGAAGATACTTTTGGAGTGACTGAATTTCTTCAATACTATTCTCAACATAAAAATTGAAAAAGTTTAAATCACACGACCTTAAATAATTTATAATTAACTAGTTTTAACTAATTTTGTTGGTTGCTGATGATGTTGCATTGATTGCAGATACAGTCAAAGACCTTCAAAATCAATTAGATTTTCTACATGCTTGCTGAAAAGATAGCCTTTTGAAAGTCAACACTGATAAAAGTAAAGTTATGGTCTTTAAAAGGGTTGACAAGTGATCTAATCATGAAAGATGGACATATGGTCAAGAATATCTCGAAATTGTTCCTTCATTTACTTATGTAGGCGTAACTTTTACATCAGGATTGTCATGGCTACTGACATGGCAGTAAAGACCTAACGAGCACTTGCCTCAATATTGTCATCTTTATATTCATATGACCAACTACCTTTTAATGTTTATTTCAAAGTATTTGATTAAAACATTCATCAACTCTTCTGTATGGTGCAGAAATTTGGGGGGTTTCGTCTAGAGAACCATCAGAAAGAATTTTACATTATGCATGTTAGAGGTTTTTATGAGTTAATAATAAATCAACAACTGCTGCAATTTTGGGCAATTGTGCCCGATATCCAATAAATATTAATAGTGCAAAAAGATGTATCAAATACTGGTTGCGAATCCTTAAAATGCCTGAAGGGCGATTTGTTAAATGTTGTTATAAAATGCTATTTAATTCTAGTAATACACATGACACTCAGTATAATTGGGCAAATGAAGTAAAGAAATTACTTTGTCAAAATGGATTTGCTTATATATAGCATAGCCAGTTTGTTCAGAATGAAGATTTTTTCTTAAAAAGTTTAGTCATAGGTTAAAGGACCAGTACTTGCAACACTGGCATGAATCTATTAACAGCAGTTCGAAGATAAATGTCTACAGTAAAATTAAATTAACGTTTCAATACGAATATTAATTAGATGTTTTAAATATAAGAAAGTTAAGACACGCATTTGCTCAATTTCGCACTGGGGTTCATGCATTAGAAATCGAAAGGGGTAGATATGAGGGATTACCTAGGGAGGAACGTCTATGTAAAGTATGCTCTTCAAATGCTATTGAAGACGAATTTCATTTTTATTCTGATTTAAGACAATCTCTAATTCCAGAAAATATTTCAGGTCCCCCAATAGAAACAAAATGCATTTTCTTTTAGCTAGTAAACAGGATAAAACTATAAAAAATGTTGCTCAGTATTTATGTTGTGCATTTCAAAGAAAAAAACGACATTTGAAATTCGCCAAAATAATATAACGTAGACTAACACTATGCTTGACAAAAGACCTTCAATGTGGTTGGTGTTTTGTTGCGCATAATGATACTCAAAAATGGTTCTAAATATATGTATAAGAATGAAAAATTGATTAATAGATTCTGACGTTGTATATATCTCGCCATATTTATGTATTTTCATGCCCATGCACATATACTTCTCTATCACTGTATTAATGTATTCATTGTATTTGTAAAACATTTGTACTATATGCTAGAGGCTTGAAAGTATTAATTAAACATTGAAACATTTGAACTAGGGATGGTTACAAGTACCAACTTTATCAATTAAGTACTCGGTGACCTTTCTGTTTGAGTACTCAAGTACTCTGATAAAATTCACGACTTTTGAATATTGACTCTCTGTTTCAAACATTTTCATACATGGCATTTGAAGCATATCTTCATTTGTTATGACAAATGAGATGTAATGAGATGAAGTTTCTTCACTTGTGTATTTGAAGAAATGGACCATTGTTCAATACGTACTATCACAATTTCATTTATCGGCTTTACTCGTCATTTTATATATTGTCTTTGTTATGTTAAACATTTATGCCTCCCCAGAAGAGCAGGTCGATGGCGTATTACTTGTCAATAAACAAAAGGTAATAACTCAAAAAAATATAATGCGTAGAGCTATGCTTCTTGTGCACAGCACTTCTCATTAACATGAATATCCATCCCTGAAATTTAATAATTCTAGCTTGCAAACTCTTTTAGCTCACCTGAGCACGAAGTGAGCTATTGTGATCACCTTTCGTCCGGCGTCGGTCGACGGTCGTCGTCCGGCGTCTGTCAATTTCTTTAAACGACATCTCCTCATAAACTTCTGGGCCAATTTACACCAAATTTTACAGAAATATTGCTTTAGAGGTCCCCTTCCAAAATAGCTAAAAGAATTGAAATCCATGAAAAATCCTGGTTGCTATGGCAACCAAAGGTGAATTTTAAGAAAATCTTAAAAATTCTTCTTCTTATCAACCAGGAGTCCTACAGACTTAAAATTTGGCATGGATGATCAGTTAATAGACCTGAAAACAAATAACTTAAATCATATCTGTTGGGCCACCAGGTGCGGAGCACCAGGGGGGGTAGTACTTTGGGTAAAGTTTGTAATCTGTAACCTTCTTCTTCGGAACCAGGAGCCCTACAGACTTGAAAATTGATATGGATGATCTGCTTATAAACCTTAATTAAAAAAATTAAATAATGACTGGTTGACCACCAGGTGCAGAGCATCTCGGGGGGAGGGGGTAGTGCTTTGTTGTAAATTTTGTAATCTTTAACTGTCTTCTTCTGATGAACCAGAATCCCTACAGCCTTTATAATTGCCATAAATGATCAGCTCATAGACCCTATCTGAAATAGCTAAAATCATGAATGTTTGGCCACCAGGTGTGGAGCACCAGGGGTTTGGAGGGTAGCTTTTTAGAGCAATTCTTTAATCTTTAACCCTCTTCTTCTGATAAACCATGTGTCCTATAGATTTGAAAAATGGCAAGGATGATCAGCATATGGACCATAATTAGAATAGCTAAAATCATAACTGTTTGGCCACCTGGTGTCGAGCCACCGGGGGAAGGGGTAGTACTTTGTTAATTTTTTTTAAATCCATAACCTTCTTCTTCTGAAACAGAATCCCTAAAACCTTTATATTTGACACGGATGATCAGCTCACAGACCCTTTTTTACATAGCTCTTACCATGAATGTTTGGCTACCATGTGAAGAGCACTTGGGGAGACGGTAGTATTTCGGGTCAACTTTTTAAAATTTTAAACCTTCTTCTTATGATGATGTAGGAAGCTTACAGGCTCTAAATTTGGCATGAGTCATTAGCTCATATATGTTAATCAAAATAGATATAGTCATGATTGTTTTGTGACCAGGGGCACAGACCCAAGGGGGGGGGGGGGTTAAATTTTGTGGTAAATTAAACAATTGTTAAAAATTCTACTGAACCAGAATTCCTACAGCTTTTTCATTTCATATAGAATAATCAGCTCTTAGAACTTAATTTAAAGAGCTATTATGACTGTTGGGCCACCAGGTGCGGAGCAACAGGGGGGAGAGGGTAGTACTTCAGGTCAATTTTAACATCTGAACTTTTTTTAAGCTCACCTGAGCACAAAGTGCTCATGTGAGTTACTGTAATAAATTATCTTATAGATCTATTCATGCCCTAAAATTAGCAGCAGCATTATTCAGTTACCATGAATAACACTGAATCTTGATTTTCCCAACTGCTTTGAAATGTGACCTGCTTTATATTGTAAGACATTATAAATTGTAAAATAATTTTCACAATGCTGACTACGTATTTGTAGGCACACACTCCCAAAGGCACACACTCCCAAAATTTCCATCGTGAAAACTAAGGGCAAATGACATGCAATGATCTTTCAAATCAGTAGATTTCATGAGATGTACCTAAAATGATAAAAAATACAAGATGTGTTTGTAAATCACAAATGCCCTCGTAACAGCATTTTTTTCAAAAAATTGACCTTGACATATTGACCCTGTAACATGTCCTTGACCTTGATACCTACATCACTGAGATCTTTCATCATGATGATTATGTGAAAGGTATCTAAGATAAGCTTAACTAAACTGAAAATTTTACGATTTTTTGTTAAGTTTTTTTAGAAGTTTGACCTTGATAGATGACCTTGATTTTGTCATATGACCTTGGTTTCTATCTATGATATAGGTGTTACCTAGTAGGTACATTTGTCTACATTACGTTAAAATTTAAGCAAATATTATCCGGCCATAATGAAGTTGTTGGTTTTGAGAAAAATATCCCTTTTCTATGATAGTTTGGCTATTCTATTATCAGATAGAGCCTCAAATGTGCTACTGCCTGTGCTCATCCGCAGCTTAAATTTGATATATTGTTCAGCAGGGCATAGAAGCAGTATTGAATTTTATTCAAAAAGTCTTTACATGAACCTTAAGTATTGCCAACATAGTTGATTAAGTTTTGCTGTAAATTATCGTATTGTATCAAACTACTGTATGGTAGTGGCGGTGGCATTAGTTATTGGACAGACAAAAGAATAAATGATAAAAGTTATAAAGTAACAAAAATTGTTTTACTTTTCAGGTACCATTTTGTTATTTTTTTTTCTTCAAATCTGGTTTCATTAGACAATCCAAGTGGGCATGTAATGCCTGAAAAGCCCGAGACGCTTCCATCACATAATTTCCTAGTCTCTCAACACTTCTACGCACTGATGCTGGGCAATCGGCCAGAATTTGTAAAGATTACTTTTACTTGAAACAAAATCGTTTATGCATTTCCTAAATTTCTTTTGACACCTCCTCAGCAAAATCTTTGTGATCAATTTTATCATTTTACTGTGTTGTGTGCAGAGCATATTTGTGGCAGTTCCTTTAAATGATCGTATAAGATTTAGACTATTAATTTTTAACTTGAAAATATATGAATTACAACGATTTAACCACCGATCATGTCTTTGGTTGAGCTTACCTCTACCTAGCTCTCACTCTGATAATATCATTGAGAAACAGCCGCCAGCCTTTCAGTAAGTGTGACAGCCCCTTTAAGGGGCTGTCACACCACAGCGTATGAGATTAACGTTTGCCCTGCGTATGAAAAATAGAAAAATTCTGCTTATACGCACATTTTTTCAGCGTATAACCAGGGAACCCCGTCGGATTTTTATCTTATAAGAATAACCATCGTATGCGCACCGTTAGTGCAACGTATGGTTAGCGTAAATGTAACGAACACAGAACGTACATCGACGTATGAGTAGCGTATGCAAGCGACCGAGTAACGTATGAATAACGAATGAAAGCGTATGAATAACGTATGTGTATCTTTTTGCTGATATGTCTCTGAGTCCCTTCAGAATAGTCATAGACATTAAGCCGATAGGTTTCCAAGAAAGGAACAAGATTCCTATGATGTGGACCTTAGACACCCTACTGTCTCCCTTAGTGTTTAGCTCCACTGGCCGAAGGCCAGCGAGCTATTGTCATGGCGGAGTGTCCGTCGTGCGTGCGTCCGTTCGTGCGTAAACTTCTTTTTTAAACATCTTCCCCTCCCAAACCAATGGGTGGATTTCAACGAAATTTGGTAGAAATGATCCTTGTGTGGCCCCCTTCTTAAATTATTCAAAGAATTTTGATTGGCCCCCAATATGGGCGTGGCAGGGGGTGGCATTTTTAACTTTGAAATCTTTAAAAATCTTCTCATCCTGAACCATTGGGCCGATTTCAATGAAACTTGGCATGGATGTACCTTGGATGACCCTTTACTTAAATTGTTCAAGAAATTCTGATTAGCCCATAAATATGGGCGTGACAGGGCGGGGCTATTTTGAGCCCGAAATCTTTGAACGACATCTCCTCCTGAACGACTGGGCCGATTTCAATGAAACTTTAACAGAATGTTCCTTGAGTGACCCTTTACTTAAATTGTTCAAGAAATTTTGATTGGTCCATAAATATGGGCGTGGCAGGGCGGGGCTATTTTGAGCCCGAAATCTTTGAGGCATCTCCTCCTGAACCATTTGGCCGATTTCAATGAAACGTTAACAGAATGTTCCTTGGGTGACACTTTACTTAAATTGTTCAAGAAATATTGATTGGACTAAAAAAAGGGCTTGGCAGGGCGGGGCCTATTTTGAGCCCAACATTTTCAAATGACATTTTTTCCTGAACCAGTAGGCTGATTTTTTTTAAATTTTACCAGAATGTTCCTTGAGTGTCTCTTTTCAAAAATTATTTGCTTAATTTTGATAGGCCAATAAATTTAGGCGTGGCAGGGCGGGGCTTATATTGAGGCAAAAATCCTTGAACGATATCTCCTCCGGAACCACTAAGCCAATTTCAATGAAACTTTACCAGAATATTTCTTGGGTGACTATTTACTTAAATTGTTCAAGAAATTTTGTTTGGTCCATAAATATGGGCATGTCAGGTGGGGCCTATTTTGAGCCCGAAATCTTTGAACGACATCTCTTGAACCTTATGTTTTAATAAGATTGGTCAAGGGTTGCAGGTTCATTGTGATTGAGTATTTTGGTGCAATATGGACCAGAACCATGTAATCATTACTAAAATAGGTCTTAGGAGATTTTGGAGTGTTAGTGTATTCATTTAAAGTAAGCTTTATTTAATGAAAGTCTAAAGATTTTAAAGCCAGTGGAGCGATACAGGCCCATTTTGGCCTCTTGTTTACGAAATAGAATTACATTCATGATATAGTATTATTATTCTCCCTAAAAGATATGGAGGGATCTCCTTTTAATTCGAAATCCTCTTACAAAAGTATAACCCCTCTACGAAAGATTATAGGCAATCCATTGAAAAGGGAGATTCTCTTCTTATAAGGAAGTCATTTTGATTTAGATGCATTTTTATGATGCCTCAAATTGCTGTGAGACTTGAAAGATCTGACTCTATTTCGGAAGGAAAAATCACTATGAATAGATCAATGATCATGTGTATATTTGAAGAGAAGCCATTGACAACCGTAAACTCTGTCGCGTTAACGATATTTGTCCAAGTTTGTACAAAGCCCCCTTTCCCATAATACTTTAGGACCTAGCCCAATAGCAAAAGGATAGATCTTTACGATGACAACATTTATTCTACATAAGTTCGCAGGGAAATAAATAAGAGCTGTTGGATTTATCACGATTTAAAATCTAGCGGAGGGCAGACAGACGCAATCATTAGACGGACAGGCAAAAACCCGGCATTGCCACTGCTCTTCTTTCAGTTGAGCTAGAAATTTTTATGTGGAGGGTGATAAAAAGCTGTTTTCCTCCCGCTTATGTGATAGGGCGGGCTCAAAAGAACCAGGGATCCAACAAATATAACTTGCTGAAGGTATAGTTAATGGTCTTGATTGATCTCATTTTAATAACGACCGGGCGCTTATTTCTTCTCCACTATCTAAAGCTGGTTGTGTCCCCCAAAACTCTCTCAAGGAAAAAAAATCCAAAATAGTCTGCAGTCAACAGATGAGTATTGAAATACAGCTAAAAGCGTATGACTAGCGTACTTGACTTTTGAGTAACGTACCTCTAGCGTATTGATCGTATACATACCGTATGACTAGCGTATATTTCATACGCTGGCATACACTGAAAGTTTTTTAACATGTTAAAAAATATTTTTGGCCCTCTGCGTATAAGAACTTATACCAACGTATACCAGCGTACATGTAGCGTATGCGACTTATGAGTTACGAACGCCTAGCGTACATCAGCAAGTGTGAGCGTATGAGCATACGTTCGCTATACGCTATGACATATGCTGTGGTGTGACAGCCCCATAAATTATAGAAACTCGGCTTCCCTGTTGTACAATCACTCCTGTAGTTTGTAAATCTAGGGTAGCCATAATTGTCATCTCCTTGCATGCACTTTGATCAGAACAAGCTATACCAATGAATGAGACTTTCCATTTATTTGCCTTTAATGAATTTTATGTAAAGATCAACTATTTGAAAAAAGCTTATAGAAATACAATGAAAGACTTTCATGGTAATCAAAATATTTCGAACTGGATACACTTGAATGAAGATTTAACATACTTAAAGCTATCATGTCTTCGTCCTTGCAAAGCTGGTAATATTGGTTGATTATGCTTGTAGCACTCATGTATCTGACTACATTTTGGTATATTGAGTATACAATACAATATCTTTTATTTCTCTCAGTTCCTTAACAGAAAGCATGAGGAATAATATATACAAATGTAACAGTGTGACGGTAAAATAAATTAAGTTATGATCAGTACTTTTTGTGCATAAAAGATTTAATCAATATACGGTCGGTCCGGGAAGCAGCCCAAGGCGGAACTGCATCCGCAAGGCTCCATATTAGGGAGCGTCACAGGCCGCAATTATTCAGTATTAATGAACAATTTGAATAAATTTGGACACAATTTGGATATCGCTCCCTCACTACATCCCTCCCTTGGAAGGAAAAGTGTGTAAGAGAGCGTCATCCGCATAAATCATTACATGTTTCAGATCTAGAAGCAAGATATTGGTTCACTTCCTTGTCGAAATGAAATACAAGAAAAGAAACACTCATTCAAATAAAGTCAGTTTCCAATATCGATTATTTTGTATCGCCGGTGTAGTTACAAACCCCAGCAACTACAGCTTTGGTAAGCATAAAGTCACGTGGTTCAACAACAGCACCGGCGATATTTTACATCTTTTTTTGTAATATTGAAAATAGTTACCAGTAACATTATTTTGTCTGTTCTGAAACAAGCATATCAAACTTCGTGCATATTGAATAAATGGAACAAGTATAGCTTAGTTCAGTTGACCCAGGATTGACCTTTAGTGAAAAGTTGTTTAAATATCAATATCAATAACCGTTACTTTTGGAAATCTTTAGTATATACATAAAATTCTCTACTGTAAGTAGTTTATCCTGGTAGTAGCACTTGTCTTAATATGTAGTATTTACATCAAAAAGATAAATAAATAAACAAATAAGAGTAGTTCATCTATATAGTGAAGGTCAAACTCAGGCAAAATAAACCAACCTATACTCATGGATAAATACATTTAGATAGATAATCATAGAAACGTTCTTAGGTTCAAATAGATATGCACAGTGATGTCAGAAATTCTAAAGACTAATGTGGAGGGGTTTTTGTTCAGTTTTAGCTGGAAATATCCTTAATCGGTTTTATCAAGTATAATTTTAATGAATTTACAAAGGTTGTTTAATTCATGAGTTGAAGTACTGTTCATATAAGATCAAATTTAATTACGTTAGGGTTCGATATGTATTTTTGATGGTAAAAGCGATTTGCGTTCTTTGCAGAGAGTTTTACATTCAAGTAAATAGAGGATTTACCCTGTTTCTAGTTTCTTCTCTCGAAAGGGAAGGCTTTTGATTATGTGTGAGGATGTAATGTAATGAAGTCCAAAAAATGTTCCAATTTTGAGGAAGGAATATCTATGCCAAGGAGTAAAGTTTGTCCTATTGCCAATTCTTACATGTCCACTAACACATACAGGGTAATGACATTAACTCACATTAAAAAAACGAAAAGTGCAGTATTAAAAAAAGGCATAACAAAAAGGTTTGGTTACAAGCAATGCATAACCATGTACAATATGAAGACTCTAACACTAACCAACAAGAAGGTAATATAAAATGTTATTTTTGGACAAACTGGCAAACAAACAGGTCGGGCAAAAACAATATGCTTCTGGTCTATTGATGCAGGGGTATATTGTTTATATTATTATCTATGCAGAAAGAAACCTTTTTCGCATTTTCATTTGATAGCTGCCCTGTTATGATTGAACGTATCCGCCTTTTTAACCTCAAAGTCACTGCCTTTTGATAAATATGACACAATAAAGTGTGTGAGTCTGAATCACTTTCACGACTTTCAATTAATTTACTCTCACACTGAGCATTTTTCAAAACTGAAGTCCAAAACAGATCTCCTTCTCCAGGACAAATTGTGTCCATAACATCTCTAATAACTTTTCTTCTTTCTCCCTCTATCCTCCCTTTGACCCACTACTAGACATACTTAATTCACTTTTTACCGGGCTGGAGTTAACTGTAGACAAAAAAAGAGATCAAATAATCCAGCTTTGTTGAATTTTCCACAGAATCTTGAGAAAAAGCCGATTGTGAAACTTCTACAAGAAAAACACCAATGAAATAAAAGGTTTGCACTGTGGATGCTTTTATTTCATTCCCTGACATGAACCATCTTTTTCTTTCTCAGAAGTTGTTGTGACAGTGTGGGAATAGTTATTTTAAAGTGGACCAATGTTACTAATGACTAATTCCACTGGAAATACTTCAGGAGATTATCCAAAAATTAAGAAATTCAATCTAAAAGTAGAATTTTCTGAAAAGAATGACCTTGGTAATGAACCTTGACTTGTCATGTGACCTTAACAATGACAAAATGTTAATTGAAGAGAGGAACATCTGTATATTGTAACTTGAAAACATGTATCATTAACCTTGGATATTTCGGAAAAACGCTTTGTATGAAACTAGCGCTCAAAAGGAAACAACAGTAGGGTGTACATTTGGAAATTAATCCATAAATAATTTAATCTTTAATGATCCTATCAATTTAAGTGCATTTTAATTGCCTGTAAATTTGTATTTTTCTCAATGAAATCAATTTTGAGTTCGCAGCCTTTTTGAAAGCGTCCACAAAAAGTTGTCCCTTTACAAAACCCTTAAATAAATTAACAACCTTTATATTCTTGCTTCTTGATATTAAATTGTATGATAGGAATAGACTATTTTGATGATTTCATGGAGGTAGGGAACTAAAAACCTTATCATACACCACCTAGCGTATTCATAGAGCGTGCTTATGTTTGAGTTTCATACCTCCATGAAATCAACAAAAAATCTCTTCATCTCTTAAATGTAGAAGTTATGATATAGACAAGAATTGGACACATATAATGACACATCGGCCTACTAAAGGGTTGATCCAAGTCTAAACTGTCTTCCAATAGCTTTATGTACACGGGAAAAATACTCTGCAGCAAAATTGGTTATATTTGAAACTAAGCCTGGTAATTTGAGTTTCAAAAATAACTTTTCCCTCTCAATTAAGGTAGCAATGGACACATGGCGTCATTTATTTCACTCAATGATTTTTTTTTATGTTTGTTATAATAATAGTCATTATATCAAAATTTGAAGGTACCTTTCCATTCTCATTGTCATGCTACAGTTATCTACCCTTGAGTGGTATTTGCCATTTTTCGATAAAACGTTTAAATTCGTTTTAGGTCAAATTTAAACTCAGTACCAGCCTAAAGCTATTAAACACATACATTTTGATATTCCTTATACATAACACAATTGCTGTATAAAATTTCTCTTTGATCAATTGCATTTGCATAATGTGCCTACAAAAATTAAAAATGCACTAGTTTTTAAATTTTTTAGGCGAAATAAAGACACAAAACATATTTTTTGAAGAGACTACCCAACGTTTTTTTCTTGTTTTCCTATATGTTTACAAACCATATTTTTTTTATATTTTGTAAAAAATCCAGCATACCTTTTATGCAAATAAGAAAGTTTTTCGTTATCTTATAGTAACTCCTCCTTATTGAATGACATTAATAAAGTATTTCTATTGTTAAAATCAATGAACTAGTCATTCAATTTAAATCAAATGTTGAAAAGAAGCTAAGTTATGAAATTTTACCGTTATAATTCTACGTTATTTCCATAAATAGAATCTTACAAAAACCGGTCTTTTTAAGCAACGCACAAAAAGAGCCGTAAAATAAACGACAAACCACTTCCGGTTTATAGAGTCGGGAGGCCACTGTCCATTGTAACCTTAACAGTGTATTTAAGAATGTTTACACAGCTAAAAACGTCCAAGACATATGCAGTTTTATTAAAGCAACACTTAAACTTAGCAAGAAAATGGTGTTGGCTTTTTTTCAAATTCAAGATTCACATTATATTTCCTCATGTCAATGGGTTTTCAAATGCCTTCTGATGTTGATAGTTCTTCTGAATTCTTTAGTTCATGGTCTTCACTGGTGGTTTAAAAGAAGAATTCTTGATTTTCAAAAATATTCTCTTTAAAATAAACCATTTCTTCAGGTATGCATGAGCAATATGTCAACATTTCTCATTTACATACATTGATGATCTTTAAATAAGAAAAGCAACTTGTATTATGAGAATGATGCATTTTTAGTGTTAACTCTGTTATTCATGCAATATAAAAATGCCCTGATTAGCTCAGCAAGACATACTGTTATAAATGTAGGAAGTATCTAGAAAAAAACAAGAGGTCTAGAATGGTCCTAAGCCGCTCACTTGAATTTTATTGGTCCAGTGGATCTCATCCAAGTAACTTTCTGGCAAAGTTTCATTCACATTTGCCAAAATGATGAAGAGGATATGTGTTATTCCAAGAGTATGTAGTCATAATAGACCCTGCACACCCATTCATTTCTGAGGAAACTCAAAATAAGCCATGTCCTACCTACCACACCCATATTTATTGGCAAATGAAAATTTCGCAAACAATTTTTGAAGAGTCATCAAAGGAATATACTGGTAAAGTTTCATTTAAATTGGCCCCAATGATTCAGTTCGAGATGACGTTAAAAGATTTTGGGCTCAGAATAAGCCCCGCCCTGCCACACCCATATTTATGGGTCAATCAAAATTTCGCGAATAATTTTAGAAAAGGGTCACCCATGGAACATTCTGGTTGAAGTTTCATTCAAATCGACCCCATGGTTCAGGAGGAGATGACGCCAAAAGATTTTGGGCTCAAAATAAGCCCCGCCCTGTCACACCCATATTTATGGGCCAATAAAAAAACTATGAGAACAATTTTTGAAGAAGCAACGAAGGAACATTCTGATCAGGTTTCGTTGAAATTGACTGGGTGGTTCAGGAGGAGATGTCGTTCAAAGATTTCAAAGCTAAAAAATGCCCCGCCCTGCCAAGCCCATATTTATGAGTCAATCAGAATTTGACGAACATTTTCTTTTAAAGGGCCACCCAAGGAAGAGTCTGGCAGAGTTTCATTTAATCGGCCCAGTGATTCAGGAGAAGAAGACGTTTATTCGATTGTTGACGACAACGACCTACGGACGATGTACTCAGGGATATACTTAAAGCCCCCCTTGAGCACGTTGTACTTAAATGAGCTAATAAAAACAAAAGGGAAACAATGGGAATATTAGTAGAATTCGCTATTGTGTCTCGTCGATTGCATACAAATGTATTGAAATCACAAGTCACAATATCGTATTCGAGTTATACCTCTCCCAGTCTTTTTTGTATATGTCAACAGTCTTTTAATTTTTCAAGGGCACGCTGGTGTCATAAAACCGTTGATGCATACATAAAAGTTGCCTTTGATAACCGAGTCTGTGTGTGACATTTCTAACAATTTCAAATAAGTAAAAGCAATTAGTGACAAGCCTGTGGAGTTTTGACTTTGCAATTAGTGGCTAGATAAGGTCTCATAGCACTTGTACACCATGAGGTAACATTTTATATACGGTAGGTAGCTGTCTACGCTGTTCAATGTTTGTACCTCACGCACATTTTTAAATTGTTGGAAATGTCTCGTACAGGCTCGACTTGCTTTAACTTTTCATCGAAAAATGTGAAAATCATTACATGTATGTCAGCATTGTAATATTCTAGGCAATGGCTTTTTTTTTTTTTTTTTTTTTTTTTTTTTGTTCAAACCAGCCGCAGACATTCCGTTTATTATGAATTTGTATTCATAAACTACTTGCTCGTTTAAAATAAGAAATAGGAGTCTATAAAGCGGGCTTTTTTTTCGTATAACGTATTAGTTTGCTGGAAAAGGAAATTAACACGGAAGCATAATTCTTTAGTTATTCATAAGCTTCCTTAATTTGTTACTAATAACCAAAGGGAATACTTTTTTTCCGTGTCACTAATACACTACGTTTTTAATAAAAAGCGAAATAAATCAACCATGACATTGTTAATTGAGAAGTCGGTTATTACCATAGGATAGCGTGGAATCCAATCACACTATTGACGGATGAATTACTGTGTATAACCAGTGACCACTGGAAGTGAATCTAAATCATTTCCAGACATACAAGTTTTAGTGATTGATCAAATGTCAAATTAATTTTCTCTATACCAGTATAGAGAAACATTCACTCTCTTAAGTATTAATACATGTAATTGTGAACAGCTTAGTGCATCCTTATTGCTTTAAACCTGGAGAATACGTTATTGCGACGTAATGAAAAAATAAACAAATACAAAACTAACAGCCTAATTTTGAAACCACTGAAAAGATTGAAATATAACTAAAGTTCAAAAATTCTATGATAATGATTTCTATGGAAAGTTCAATGGTGATAAACCAATGGTCTATCCGTCTATGCCTCCTTTTTATTTTTATGACCTCGTGTATTGTTTTATTTAGTAATGGTGACAAAGTATCTGCTCACTATTCGGTCCTCCCGGAAGTAGGACTTTCTGGCTTGCGATGTCTCCCAGAGAACGTTGAGTTCGGTAGATCTGTTCGATTTAATTCAACACTAGAAGTATTTGAATTGTTGGACCAGCAATGGAACATGAATCCTTCTTACGACCCTGGATATGCCTACATGACGATGATATCTTACGAGGAACCATTTGAAGGGGTAATGAATAACGTGTTGCACATGAACATGCTTGTTTTACTGCGTTTTGCTTTCAAATTATAACATGCCAAAATGATCTCCATAGACGATCGAAAAACATTAAAGCAAAATACTATTGTTCAAGGTTATTAACCAAAGTACCACCAGGAGCCAAATTACCGAAAAATTGGCCAAAATTACTACACTTACGTCCGAGGTACTGTCCAGTTTACGGAAAAGTCTGAGCGATGTTCCGAATGGTAGTTATTCACTTATTTGAAACGGTTTCCAATCACAAGTTTTAGAATTAAAATCGTGCTAAGCTTTCAAAGACTTGCGATAACGAAGTAAAATAAGGCATTACGTTTTATAGACTATTAAAAAACAAGCTCTCCTTAGAGTGATACTACCAACCTTATGCACCCAAACCCGGGATAACACGATAAAAAGACTCATATTGTCTTAGTGGTGCT